>CM076572.1:1332364462-1332964462 GCA_034641835.2 Pinus albicaulis
CCACAGTCCTATATTCAGTGTTCCCATGTCCATTTACTCTTTGATCCCCATGTGAAATCCCAAACCCTACTTGTTACCTCTTTCCCTTCCATTGACTAAATTTCAAGTTTTCATAAGGATCAATGGTTTTTTTCATGTTTTTGACTGTACTTTTTCCATTTGAATAACTCTTATGTCTATCACATTGCAAGTCCCGTTAATGTCACCCATTCCCATACCATTTGTAAAGGTATGTAATCCCAACATTTTCCAAAGCAGTGAGTAAATTTTTTGTATTTTCCAAAGCCACTTGACAGTCCATTGTGTGCATTGTGACATTTCCTACAGTCCCCATTCCATGTTAGAAAAATTTGGCATATTTGATATTGAAAGGCAAAGCACCAATTCATCATTTTCAGACATACTCCTAACGCTTGTTTTCACCATACCTATATCAGCATATATTTGTCAAACATCTTGATTTCAGTGCCATGTCAGAGACAGATTCACCTTATGAGCAGGGGTATGAGCAGGATAGTGATTCATCTACAGAGGTTAATGTGCCAAGGAGGTCTCACAAAAGTGGTAGACATGTCAGGGAGGAGCCTACTTCTTTGGTTCAATTGCAGGCTTGCCTGCTTGCAATGGATTGTTTTCAGCGTCAGTCATGTTTCCATTATTGTGAGATGATTGCCCAAACTCAGCATCATCATGAGTTAGCTCGCCTATTTGTCTTAAATTTGCATAACGTTTGTGTAAACCTTGCTGGGGTGGATTTTACTTTGTCACCGGAGACCATTTCAAAGGCGACTGGGATACCGAACATTAGTGAGGAATGGAACAAGAGGTAGCAGTTGGATAAAGCCTATTATGCGCCATACATCAAAACTGGGTATTCGAGACAGTTGAGCCGGGTTTTTCCATTCCGCTTTCTGAAGGATGAGTATGCACCATTGATGAAGCTCATCATTCGTTATTTCAGTTGTGAAGGGCGCTTTTCACGCTTGCATGCATATCACATCCGGCTGTTGATGCACTTCAAAAGAGTGCGGTTGATGAGCATTCCATACTTCATGTACCGTAACATAGAGCGGATGACATTTCTTATACAGAAGAGGACCCCAGAACAATAGCATAATAGCATATATCATTACGCACTGATCAAAATCATGGTGGTACATCACCAGCATTAACAAATGGCATCGTTTTGGGAGGAGTTCATCTCCGTGACATCTTCAGCGCCACACCCGCCCCTCCCCCGAGGTAGTTCATGATGAGGGAGAGCCTTCACACCGCTTTGATATTCCCGAGACTCACATACGTTGCTCCAGCAGTATGTGACATATCGCCGAGGCCGCAGCCATTTGCCATACCCATCGAGTACTATCTCCACCCTGGGTGGAAGGGGTCTCGTTGACTTCGAAGAATGTCGAGTACTTTCCACATGGTGTGGAAGGGGTCTCAACAGACAAGACATGTGGCTGTGTTCGTGATGAGGCAAGAGGCCTATGCATGATGAGGGCCCTTCGTAAGGCCGAGACACTAATTTTATACTCATCGATGTTGATGCGAGCTCTCCCAGCTCGAAACTGAGGGAGGTCATCCAGGAGCAGAAAGCTGAGATTAGTACTTTGATAGAGAATTTGCAGAGAGCATAGTGGGTGATAAATTACTTGGAGCAGTGGAACAAATAGCTAGAGGATCAGCACACACTTGTAGAGCTGCGGTGAATCCGTGAAGATCGACAATTGGCCCGGAAGAGACCTGGTGACATGACACCAATTTAGCGAGAGACCGAACTCACACATGTTAAAATTCATCTGGAGAAGTTGTTGGAAAAGTAAAATAGATACAAAGACATGCTCCGTCATATGAAAGGTCATTATTGGGCCCGCATGCACGTTTGCAGAGCAAAAGTGAAGATTCTGAAGAGAAGGTTGAGCAGAGAACTGAAACGGCGAAAGAGGCCTGATCCACTCCGGATCTTGGCCGAGGCTTCGTTGGTAGAGCATGAGGCATGATGGGGGATCTTCGCTCTAAATTTCAGAAAATTTGGAGAATTTTTTGTCATTTTTGGAAATTTTGGTCACAAAACAGGTTTTTCCGCCCAACGCGTAGCGCGTCCCGACGCGCGCTTATGATTGGGACACCTTCTGGAGGAAAAATTTGCATTTTTGGATTTTTCATGGTAATTTATACATGCTCAGAAATGTCCAAAGCATTTCATCAAGTTCTGGATGATCAAAAGGGCCAAAAACACCATGAAAACCACCTTTCTGCCACCTTTTGCACCAGCAAGAAGTACTTCTGGGAGAATAAAGTTTTGGAGGGGCGAATGAGCTCCAAATTGAAAACTTCGACTTGGGTTCGATAGCCAAAATCAAGGGATTTCCAAAGAGCTATCATGATCTCAATTTGGACTCTGGGAAGTGCCCCAAAAACAGGCTGAAAGTAGCACGACGCATAGAGCTTTGGAGCGCGGCGCATAGAGGTTTTTTGGCATGTTTTTCACCTTCCAGCTCAGAAATTTGGCCAGTTTGGACTAGTTTCACCTCTTGATGTAATTTTTGGTTCTTCTTGATGTAATTTGATGTACATGATGTAACTTTGGCACTTATTTACTTGTTCTAGATGATTCATTCACAAAAAAGTGAAAATCAAGTGAATGGATCAGCTTCCTAGCTTATAGAGGCAGGTTGTTTGGCTGCCTAGATTTTAGCTCTTTGTTTAGAATTGGTTCAAACTACTCCTAGGAGCATGAGCTCGACCCCTAGAGGCATGGGAAGGGTTTAGAATTGTCTATTTATTGTATTTTCTGAGACACTTTCAGGGTTGGACTCCTGGGAAAAGTTTGGCAAACTATTGTACATATTTTCTGCATTTTGGCTAAAGAAAGGTCAGAGGTTTTGCAACACCTGTTGGGATTCTTGTGGCTTTCAGTTTTGATGGTGTGTTCTCTCAGTTATTTGTAAGTTCTTTAATATTTAATGTATGCCATTCCCTTCTTTTGCTTCTAAAACTAAATGAATGAGTAAATGAGGTAGAATCCATTGATTTCAGTGCTCTGCCATTAAATTTGTTTAGTTTTATATGTTTTCACCAGTTTGGAGAGGATCCTTGTTCTCCTTTGCCCTCTTCAGCTCCTTGTAATTCTGATCCATCCATACACATAATCAAAAAGCATCAAGACTACTGCCTACCTTGCCCCAACTCGAATTCTGCAAAGATCTGAAATCATCCCTGAGCTCAAAATTGTTTTTCCCATTTCTCCAACGAAAACCCAAAAAATTTAAATCAAACCTTCCTATCTATTTACTAGCCTAAAATCAGTATCCATTATAAGTCATCTCAGCCCCTTTTGAAGACCTTTTGCCAAGATAGACCCTCGAGAGAGCTCCTTTCCCCGTCCTCGTAGGCTAGCTACGTCGAGCTTGGTTTGATGTTGCCTTGAGTTTTACCTTATTCAGCCCAAGGTAGATTCAAGCGCTACGTATCAAAGACTCCACCGGTGATTAGTAGGCCTCGCGATTATCTTGGTTTCACATAAGACTCCACTAGAAGACCAGCCTCTAAATCAACATCAACCACAATAGAAGTAACAAGAAGGGTTAAGCTGCTTTGTTGAGAAACAACATTCTAGCTTCAAGAACCATTCACACAAGAGCTTATCCCAACCCAAACCCACCTGAGATATTTGACAACCCTGAGAGCATCCTTAAGAGATCTCCTGCACCTGAAAGACCAACTATTTCTAGTCACATCCATAGAGCTAACTCTGCACTGGAAGACTTCACAGCTCTATTAGCCTCACCTTTAGACCTAGACTTCCAAAACAACTTTACCTAGGACTACTACATTCAATGCTCTAGACCAAACAGACCTCCAGACATTGAGCTTCCCGGTTCACCATCCTATAGTGGCCTACCACATTAGGGACAAGGGGACACCTCCACACCCCCTGATATTCACTTTATTCAAAACTTGGGGCTCTACCACCCTAAATCTGCTCAACAAGCTTCTGCTGGCCCTAATATCCCTGTCATCCATATACCAGCTGCTCAAGCCAATCCCTTACCTCCTAAAAATACCATCATGGCAGCCTGGTATGCACCTCTAGTCTTGCCTCAACCTCTAGTGCCCCTACCTAATGATTATCAATCAAAGATCCCACATTTCACTGCAAAAGAGTCCATCACAGCTCAGCACCATGTGGATAGGATGGAAGATTCTTTTGACTACATGGAGATAGATGATGATACAGTCAAAATGAGAATCTTTGCCCAGAGCTTAGGAGGTGATGTGAAGAAATGGTTCAAAAGCCTACCTCCTAATAGTATCCAAGATCTTCCTGCTTTATATCAGGCCTTTATAAACAAATGGGAAGTTAAGGCCAACCCTCTCCAAATCCTAGCAGAATACAAGAACCTGAAAAGAAACGTAGGAGAGAGTGTCCAGGACTACTCTACAAGGTTTAATAGCGTTTATAACGCTCTTCCACCACACATGAAACCTCCCCAAGGTATGGTTCTAGTGAAATACCCTGAAGGCTTGGATGCTGATATGGCCTACCAGCTTAGGGAGAGGGATTACAACACATTGGAAGACATGCAAAAAGGAGCAGTGAGTGTAGAGGCTAACCTGATTGAGAAGAAAGCAAGATTGAGAGCTGAGAAAAGGGTAACATATAGGGATGACAACGTAGCTTCTACATCTGACCCCAATATTGACCGCATATCCAAAAACGTGGAAAAGCTACAACAAATGATGGAAAAGATGGTTTTTACGGTCAGCAATCAAAACAGAAACCAAAATCATAACCAGAACCACAAATTTAGAAGAAACAATAACACTCCCAATAGACAAAGAGAATCGGATCAACAAGTTATTCCCCCGTTTCAAGAGAAATTTCTTGATGAAGACGAGGGGATCATAGAAGAGTCTAAAGGGAACACAATAAACATGTTCGAAACAGAAGATTCAATCCATAACTATTACACAGAAGAAGATCAGCCCTCACCCTCATATTGGGATGAGGAAGGATTGGAATCTGAGGATTACAGACTTGGATTTGAAGATGCTATCATGCAGGTCAGAGAACAGTATGAACTTAGGAGCAAGAAAATCCTAGATAATTCCAAACCCAAAGCTTCTGATATTACCATCAAGAAAAGGCCTGAGAGATCTTCTAAAGCAACTGCTGAAAGTAATACATCAACAGCTGAGAGTTCTGGGAAGAACAAAGAAAGGGACAACCAAAACAGTGAGAAACAAAGCCAACCAACTAGCAGCACTAGCATTGCAGTTAGTGCTCCTGATAAAACTGTCATCAACACTGTACATAACGAGAATCAACACACTGATTCAGCCACCAAGGCAGTGGCTAACAAAACAGAGTCGAACACTCCAAAGAGTCAGTCCAATTTCAATCTAGAAAGTGAGATTGCAAAAATTAAAATCTCTGTCCCACTCTTTGAGCTAGCCACTCAGGATGTATATAAAGGCAAAATTTTGAAAGCTTTGAACCTAGGTGAAAATAGTGACACTGTCAACCTGAGTGATGACCAACTAGCCCTCCTGTTTGGTCCCAAGGTTGAAGGGAAATTTCAAGAAGGGGTAGTGCCCCCTTTCTATATCAGTCTCAATGTCCATGATAAGATCCTCCACAATGCAATGCATGATTCTGGGGCCTCACACAACCTGATGCCTAATATAGTTATGGAAAGATTAGGCCTAGAGATAACCCGTCCCTATAAAGATTTATATTCATTTGACTCTAGCAGAGTAAAGTGTCTTGGCTTGATCAAAGATTTGTGTGTAAGCCTAACCCAGATCCCAGCAAAATGTATGGTCATGGATGTTGTGGTGGTTGATGTGCCACCTAAGTATGGTATGCTACTGTCAAGGTCTTGGGGGGCCAAGCTGCAGGGTACCATGCAGATGGATGGGGCATATGCCACAATCCCTGTTTTCAGCCAACTGAGAAGACTGTATAGGGAGGCACAAATGAAATTCCTGGTTAGTAGCCCCGAAAAGCCTGAAAATTCTCCTCTTTACTCTGTACACACAGACCTAGACTCCTTTATCTTCTGCAGCAATGAATCTTTGGGGGAGCCAGAACCAGAAAACATAGATACAAACAAAGGGGTTAAGACTACGGACCTTAACATAATGGCTACTCTCGACTTAGAGGAACACGAAGAAGATAACCTTAGATGGTGCACTGAAACAGAGATTCAGAACAAATGCAAAATCACATGTGATTAGCCGGTTAGTCACCCCTCACAAACTCATATACCACACAAGGAACGAAACCCTCCACAGCACACCGCAGAACCCGTAATAAAACAGACCAGTGAAACTCACGATAGGGAGGGAAATGATGATAAAACGAAAAATGGACCCCTGTGGGAAATGAACTTTGATGGGTCATGCACCAAGAGAACTGCTGGAGCAGGGGTGTGGCTACATAACACAGAGAGTGACTACGCAGAGAGCCATGCATGCAACCTGCATTTCAAATGTACAAACAATATCGCAGAATATGAGGCTCTGATCCTGGGCTTGAATCTGTTGAAAAAATTAGGAGCCCGAAGGATAACTGTGCATGGAGATTCTGAGCTGATCATTAAACAGGTAAATGGTGAATACATAGCCAAACACCCTAGGTTGAGAGCATATAGGAATGATGCCGTGGATATATTGAAAACATTTGTTGAATACGAATTAGTGTTTGTTCCTAGGAGTCAAAATTTCATTGCAAACAGATTAGCTTGCTTAGCTAGTTCATACCCTAAGACTCCAAGCGACCAGCAAATCATAATACAGACCAAATTCAGACCTGAAGTGCCAGATAACGAAAAATATTGGCAGGTCTTTGAGGGCGATAAAAAGATTGAAGATTTCTTGATGGGCAGGAACGAGTTTGAATTTTCTGATTCAGACTCGAAATCAGATGATGGCTGCCTAAGCGAAGAGCCCTTAGACGACAAAGAACCACCTTGTAACATAGAAATAAACGCTTTGTACAAACAAATTGGAAATCCAAACGAAAAATGCGGAAACACAGATAGTGAAGAAGTAGAGGTGCTGCAGGCCAAAGATAAGAACATACCTCGAGGTCTGGCACCTTTAGAAGACCTTTTTGACTTTGATGATGTAGCAAAACAACCCACTATAGAGCACGTAGATTCTGACGTCGAAAAATGCAACATAGGCACTAAAGATAAACCCAAAATGATTAAATTGGCTAAGTCCCTTCCTGCAAACATGAAAAATAAATACATTGACTTATTCACGGAATTCATTGATGTGTTTGATTGGAGCTATGAAGACTTAAAGGCCTATGATACGAAAATTATACAACAAAAAATACCTTTGAAAGAAAATCAGAAGCCCTTTAGACAAAAACTTCACAGAATAAACCCAAAGCAATTGCCTGCAGTTGAAAAATAAATTAAAAAGATGTATGAGGCAGGCATAATAGTTCCTATGAGGTTTTCTGATTGGGTCTCAAACCTTGTAGCTGTGAGAAAGAAAATAGGTGAGATCAGATTATGCATAGATTTCAGGAATCTTAATAGAGCCTCACTCAAATACAATTACCCTTTGCCAAAAATGGAACATATTCTTCAGAGGGTAGTAGGCTCAAAAAGGATTTCCCTGCTAGATGGTTTTTCAGGTTACAACCAAGTCTTAGTAATCCCAGAAGATCAACTCAAGACAGCCTTTACCACTCCATGGGGCACCTTTATGTATGTTAAAATGCCCTTTGGACTGATGAACGCTGGTTCAACCTTCCAAAGAGAGATGGATATAGCTTTTTCTGATGAGATAGGTCACTTCATTGTCATCTACCTGGATGACATAACAGTCTATTCCAAGACTGAAGAAGAACACCTAAAACATATGAGAAATGTCTTTGAAAAATGTAGAAGGTTCGGTCTGTCATTGAATCCTATAAAGACTGTATTTGGGCTACAAGAAGGTAAGCTTCTTGGCCACATCATATCTGAGGAGGGAATCAGGATAGACCCTCATAGATTTGAGGGAATACTAAAAATCACACACCCAAGAAACATCAAAGAATTACAGTCCTTTATTGGGAAGATCAACTTTTTAAGGAGGTTTATTCCCAACCTAGCTGAAAACCTTAGAAATATGACAAACATGTTAAAGAAAAGTGCGGGAGTTAAATGGACTGTAGAAGCCAAAAAATCTTTCGAATCAGTAAAACTTGCACTCACCCGGGCTCCTGTCCTAATCAGCCCTGATTTCTCAAAGGATTTTCTGATTTTCTCATTTGCATCCGAGCATACAGTAGCTGCAGTTCTACTGCAGAAAAATCCAGAGGGAATGGAACAACCCATTTCCTTCTTCAGCAAATCACTGAGAGATGCACCCTTGAAATACAACATAATGGAAAAACAGGCCTATGCCTTAGTCAAGGCCTTGAAATACTTTAGGGTGTACATTCTGCATTCCCACACCATAGCCTATGTGCCTAGCATAGTGGTCAAAGATATCTTGTCCCATGATCGAGATGGGAAGAGGGGAAAATGGATTGCTATGATCTTAGAATACGACCTTGAGATAAAACCCACCAAACAGATCAAAGGTTAGGGCTTAGCTTGACTAATGGCTGAATCAAATATACAAGCCCTTGACATTAACATGATAAATGCCTTGGATGAGCAGGAAGGATTTCCTGATCCCACTGTTGAGGAGAATTTTTAGAACTCTCCTTGGTACTCTGATATCCTTTACATGCTCTCAAACCTCAATGCCCCCCTGAACTATCAAAGACCAAGGCTAGATCCTTAAAGCTAAAAGCCAGAAGCTATTGTATAATGAATGAAGGCTTATACTGAAAAAGTACAAATGGCCTATTGCTTAAATGTTTGCCTGAGCTTGAAGCAGAAAGGATTAAACAAGAATTCCATGCAGGAGAGTGTGGAGGCCACCTGAGCTGGAAAGCCACTGCAAACAAAATACTCAGAGATGGTTACTATTGGCCTACACTCTTTAATGATATCCATAATATGACAATTTCCTACCACAAATTCCAGATTTTTGAAGGCAAAAGAAAGCTCCTCCCCTTACCTCTACAACCCATCACTGTTGAGGGTCCCTTTATGCAATGGGGCCTAGATTTCATAGGAGAGATTCACCTCGCTTCTTATGCACAACACAAATGGATCTTAACATCCATAGACTACTTCACTAAGTGGATAGAGGCCATACCTACTAGGAACGCCACAGATTCGGTCATCATTAGGTTCCTAGAGGGTCATATCCTCTCTCGGTTTGGTTGCCCAAGGAAAATAATCACTGACAATGCTGCTGCTTTTGGATCCAAGAAAATGGTTGATTTTTGTCATAGGTATCAAATAGCACTTGGTCATTCAACTGCCTATTACCCACAAGGTAATGGCTTACCTGAATCATCAAACAAGAGCCTAGTGGCCATCATCAAAAAGATGTTAGAAGAGAACAAAAAGTCTTGGCATAACAAGTTAGTGCATGCCCTGTGGGTTGACAGGCTTACAACAAAGAAATCCATTGGCATGTCACCATACCAGCTTGTCTATGGAACAGAAGTAGTGTTTCCTACCAACCTTGGGGTACCAGTGATCAAGCTGGTCCAAGAGATCCAGACAGAAGAAGACAGTATGGTGAGAAGGATAAACCAAACAATTCATCTCCAACAAACAAGGGAAGAGGTCTATAACAGAGCTATCAAAGTTCAGGAAAATATAAAGAAGTTATTTGACAAAAGAACTAAGGCCTCTGATTTCAAAATCGGAGATAAAGTTCTGAAGTGGGACTCAAGGAGAGACGACAAAGGAAAACACAACAAGTTTGACAGTTTGTGGCAAGGTCCCTATATCATCCAGGCCACTGTGGGTTCAAATGCCTTTTTTCTACAAGATTTAGATGGTACTGAGCTGTTTTGGGGTCCTATCAATGGAAGGATGCTCAAACACTACTTCTGTTGATTTCCAATTTCCAGTTTCCATTTCCATTGTACATACCATTGCAGTGTTTTTTTTTCAAGAAAAAGAGAAAATGTTCCAAAAAACAAAGAAAAAGGAGAGGTCCAGACATGCTCAAAACATGGACCTCTGAAGTGCAAAGATTGGTTCTAATATGATCAAAACCTGAGCCAAAGAAAGTAAAGATAGCTAGTTCAAACGTGCCCAAAACCTGGACCAGCAAAGAAGAAAGAAGAATCAGCTCTAACAAGCCCAAAATCAGAGCTGAAATGAAGAAAAGAGAGTGACTCTAACAAGCTCAAAACTTGAGTCACAAAAGAAGAAGGATACTTCAAAACTTCAGATTTCAAGCCTTCAAAGTTTTGTTTTCAGTTTTCTACAAGTTTCTGTCCATTGCAATTGTCTTTATGCCTTGGATCCACAACAAACTAGATTGTCTAATCCTAGTTTGACTGTTTTTAAATTTCTGTTGTAGAATGTAGAGAAGAAATCTGCTGGACAGTCTAATCCCAGCAGATATTAGATTAGGTAGAGAAACATATGATACCAACAGTCTAATCTGGTC
Source organism: Pinus albicaulis (assembly GCA_034641835.2). Taxonomy (NCBI): domain Eukaryota; kingdom Viridiplantae; phylum Streptophyta; class Pinopsida; order Pinales; family Pinaceae; genus Pinus; species Pinus albicaulis. The sequence goes on from CM076572.1 coordinate 1,332,374,999, forward strand.
TCATGGAGTGATAAGGGTAGAATTAGAATAGGTTTATTTTCTGTTTAGAAAAATAAATTATGTAAAGGGTCTGCTAGTCCAAATGCACCCTAGAAGAAGAAAAAATGCTAGGATTGTAGGATGGGTAGGTAGATTGTTTGGGTGATGTTTCTGCTAATTGATGTCTTCACAATTGTGGCAGCTGAAAACCAAAGAAAAAATATGGCTCAAGTAGTAGACATCTAGCCTAATCCAAATATCATTTTTGAATTCTTGACTCCTTCAAGTAGAAGCCATCCCCATGTGGAGCCACTGTTAGCCCCCTATAAATTCCTTGACAAGCAAGCAAGGGGCTAATTTTTTTTTATGAGCCTTCAAGGAATGCATTTCCCCTGAAAACACATCATCCTTGAAGGCTTTCCATGTTCCCTGCCTTTTGATTGTTTCCCTCTACGATTCTTGAGTCAATAAGCCTCACTGATGATGAAGAATTGTGCTCCAAAAGGCCTTTATTTGCCCCTTGTACCTCTGTAGAACTCTCCATTTTACCCTTTTTTCCCCTTGGTCAAATTTCCCCTTTACCCTCCAAATCCTCCCAAAATCCCCTCTAAACCACACATACACCCCTGGTCTGGTTTAATTTTCCCTTTTTTCCCTTATCGCTACCCTCCATTGGCCTTGGAATGCACTAAAAAGGGGAAAAAAACCCACTTTCCACCTTATAATAGGGCCTATCCCTTTTTCCGCCAGCCCCCTTAAACCACTTCCCCATATGCCCTATGCCCAAGACCGAGCGCTTATGGCCTGGGCTCTAATCACATCAGAGAATCAGAGCGGAACGTTCAGTTCCTTTGTAAACCATGAAAACTCCGATGCGATAGTGTTATCGCTCCATCGGTCCCGCTGCGATCTCCACTGTTGATCTATCGTTTTGATCAGACGGCCTGGTGCTAATCGCACTCCCACCCCGATTGCAATCGCAACTTTCACCGTGTCACTCTTTGTTCCACTCCGATTGCGATTCGCCGATTCAATCTCTGCCGTAGATCTGTCATCTGGATCGGTCGGCTGACGCTCCATCGCATCGTGCCAGTCGCATCGCATCCCCTCCTCTGCATTCGCCAATTGCGATCCGTCGATCCCATCCCAGCCGTCCATTTAATCCATGATCCGGTGGCCCTCGCTATCTCGCTCCAATCGCAATCGCATTTCTCAATTGTTGCCACTTTCCGCCCTTTGCGATTGTGATCTGTCGATCCAATCTTGACTGTCCATTAGTCCAAGATCCAACGATCACAAAATAATATCACCATCATTCAATCGGACTGCCGACCCTCCCATTTCTTCTCTCCGATTAGATCATAGCCGTCGATCTCCTCCTAAGATTCGACGGTGCTAAGTGAATCACCCTCCACCCATGCGGGGTCCCACCACACACGATCATTTTCATTACATTATCATTCATTTATTTGCATTTCTGCCTATGTCCAAACTTTCTCAATTTACATTAAAGTTTAATGTTTTGCATTCATTCTGCCTGACTTCATAAACCATCCCAATGTTTAATCTCCACCGTCGATCCTCGCCACTGGACCATGATTGAATGGCCCACACGCATTGCGCCACCAAAACCCTATTGATCGTAGTTTACACCATATCACTGCATTGTTCACCATTATTTCATCCAAAACATTGTTTTACCACTGCCGCACTATCATTCTTCCTATCCTCCATAGCCATCCTCCTCTATGCATGGATTTCATAACAGAGTTTCGTGTTTTTGCAAGGTACGAGCGGCAGAAAACCACTATGATTCACAGTCTCTGTATAGTTGCAGAGAACACAGGAAGACGATGTTCAAAGATCGAACACATGAAGAAAGGTCTGAGAAGACGTGTGACAGGGCTCGCGTTAAAATAATAGAGTGTAAACTCTGTAAAATCTTCCCCAGAGCCATTAAAGCATAGACTTCACAGTCAGAGGCAAACATGGAAGCGACAAAGAGTGTTAGTGGGAAAACAAAGTGTTTAAGGCCTGTTATTGAATATTTTGAGCTTTAATCCAATGATTTGAAGGCAGAGTACCAGATCAAAGACATCTTGGATCACATGGAAGGGCCAGCGCACAAAAAACAATACTATTAGGGTAGCTACATCAGCAGAACATTCCCACCTGTGAAAGGACAAAGCGCCCATATTGGTCCCTTATTTACCGTGTTCCTTAGAAGATTTCCACCCTGACGAAACAGTCCTATGCTACCAAATCATTTGTTACGCAGCATGGAAGACCTCAATATACCTTTTGTTTATTCACCAAAAGTACTACAGAGTACTACAACTAGAGTGCATCAAAGACATTCCGGAGTAAATGGAAGCCTGAAGAAGATCGCTCCTTCATCCAAAGGAGTACCAAGGATAAATGCACAGGATTTAAAACTAAATGGGCTTCAACCCTATTTATTTCTGAGTTTTAATGCTTCATTTATTGTTTCACCTACCTCCTCTGCTCACCTTTCAACTATAAAATTCAAGAAGGAACTCATTGTAAAGGTTTTTGATCAGTTATCAGAGAATTGCAAGCTGTTTCTTTTGAGAAATAGTCTCTGTGAAAAGTTGTAAGATAGGCTGAGGAAGATGTTTTCAGACTGAATATCAAGCCATTGGTAATGTTGTACTTGACTGGTGTTGTTTTTTAATATGACAAGCACATTTATTTGGATCCTGATTTAAAGCAGCTAGTGATGTTTTCTATCTCTATGTTTTATTTCATTTCATTACATTTCTTCTGGCACGCATCATAAATCTGGCATAGGATTTACCCTTGTTAGGTACCCTATGTCTCTGCTCTCCCTGCCTTTAATTTTTTTCTGCTATATGTGTATCTGACGTTTGATTTCAATTGATTTAACTAGTGTAGTGGTTCCATATGCTACTAGCTGATGTATGAATTAATGAATCAGTTCTTAGATGTTCTTGTTAGGATTTAATTGAATGAATTGGGAACACTGGGAGGTATAGAACTTGTCCCTATCTCACTAGGATCATTTTCAATTAATTAATCCTATCTAATTTCCCTTGAGCTGGAGGCCGAAGCATTGAGAGTTCAAAGTCTCTCTCTGATCTTAGGTTTTCAACTTTGTGTTCTGAATCTTTAATTTTTCCTTGCTCTCACCTTCCCTCTTGCCTATCCTACCACACTATCATCTTTAAGATCCAATGCTTTAGATGACTAGCCCAATTTAAAGGCTGCATATTTATTAGAAATCAAATCCTTTCTTGACTCCATTGCCCAATGGTCTTGAATGTTCCCTGAATTATCTCTCCTTTTGCCTAAGTCTTCTTTGCTCAGCCTTGTCTTATATTGAACCCTTCTTTCTCGATTCCCATCAACCAAAAATACATTAAAAAAACAAACTCTGAGCCATATAAATAGCCTAATATCTTAACCTTTGCACTTCAAAGACAAAAATCCTTTGCCAATCATAAAGAGATCCCTATCTAGACCCAGGAGGGCTAGATCCTGAGGTCTGAAAGTGGTTCTGATGTTGTCTCATCTTTTGGTATTGCCAACCTTACCAAAACATGGGAACCCCAATAGGTTCCCCAAATGCTGCATAAGGGCTGGATTCACCAAACACAAATGTATCTATATCATGCAGAGCTTCTTCAAGCACCTCCGAGCCCCTTGTTAGTCCAAATGTACCCATGAATTCATCCTTTAAAGTTTCTCAGTGGCAGGTGCGCTGATGTAGCTCTGCATCTAAGTACCACGCAGTGGAAATTGGTCCCAAAGCATGAATAAAAAAGTGAACCCATGCTTCTATAGTCCAGTCATACCACTTCTCCATCCAAGAAAACAAGTGTTTGCTTGGATCCCCTGGGCCAAGGAACATCTTGACGTGCACATCAAATGGAGGCTCAAATCGCAGGATCATCATGTCCTGGCATTCCTCCCAGTACTAGAATGCCCCCTTATGCGTGTCTCACTACCTTGCAGGTGTTGTGCGCATGGTTAGATTAAGGGCCCATAGCCTTCGTTCTCTTGGAACTTCAGCTTTGAATGTTTGCAAAAACTCCTTTATTATACCGGAACCATAAAATTAGGGAAATTATCTTACCTTTGAGGATATACATCAGAAGTCCCTTGTGATTCGCAGGCATCACAACGTAGAGACATCATGTAATCGGTTTTGCCAATTTTCCATTTCTTCATCGGAGTCAGAGAAGCATTCACTATCCTTCTCTCAGTAAAGCACACTATTGGCTATATGATTGATCTAGTCTTCATCCTGCGTGGTTAAATTATAGATGTGGTCCACCTCCTCTTCCTCACGTACTAGTTCTATATACCTTTCTCCTTCTACGGGGTCTAGTGGAACTATCACCTAAGTCCCTTCACTTTCAAACACCATGATTCTCCTCTTCAAGTTGATAGTACTGCCCATATCTATGGCCCAGTCCAATCAGAGGAGTGCAGGATAGGGGTCCACATCTTCTACAATCTGAATGACCTCAAAATCAGCCTGGACCTTAACTCCTATGATATCCACCATGATTTTTGACAACCTCCCCAGCGGTATGATCTTCTGCTGATTGGCCATGCACAGCTGGATAGTGGACCATTCCAACTTATGTTCCCCCATTCTTTGCCAAGTTTTCTTGGGAAATATGTTCGCATCCAATCCTAGGTCCAAAATAACCTGATCCATTTCATAATCACCAATTTGCGTTGTAAGCCGCATTTCCCTACCAGTGCGTTTCTTATGTTTGTATAGTTTGTGCATATCCTTAACTTCCAGAGGTGGATTATTTTGCTCTGTGTAGCTGACTATTAGTGCTTGGAGGTTTTCTATGGCCTGTTGGTTGCGCAACAGCTTCATGCCTTCTTGCAAGAATGGTTTGACCTCATCCTCAACTCTATTGTTTTCGGGTTTCTGAGAAGCACATGCCTCAGCTTGAGCAAAGTCTTGCTGAGATGTGACAAAGGTTTCCTTTTCCTTCTGTAGTTCTGTTGGTGTCCAGATATGATCAAGATTCAATCCTTTTTCCACATATATTATCAACCCGAGGGTGTTAGTTATTTCAAGACTAATGACAAAGTATATGCAGATACAAGGACATGGTCTACTATGAATCACAGGTTTAATCTATAACAAAAATGTCATTGTAGCAGTAATAAATAAACTGCAGAAATGAAAAAAATTCACAAAAATAATGTAATTGTAACAACAATTAACGAGTCACACAAAACACAGTGCTGAAAGAAAAAGAAAGAAAGAAGAACGCAACACCTGATCACAAGAGTGGGCCCAAGTCTTGGTTCAGGGCTGCGAAAACTCAAGTGTTACAGGAGAAACAATGAGATGTTGTGTATTGATTAATAAAATAATATTAATTACAAGATCTGCATCTGTGTAAAAAGGGTCCGTCTATTCACAGCCCATAGGCTTCCTTATACCATAACCCTGAGATCCCCCAATTTCTCCCAACAATTCCATTGTTACAACGGCAACTGGATTTCCCAGAAAGAAACAGTAATAAGCCCAAAGATAACGCTGATACATCCATGGCTGTTACGCTGTAGCAGCAAATAAGGGAGGTGCTGGAAAATGATGGGCTTTGCCCTGTCTTGCGGCTATAGCGCACCTATTGTAGCCAAATATGAGGAAATATAGGAGTTAATACATAAAAAGGTAAAACCTCCATGACAAGTACATCATTAATCAAATATCCCACAAAATATAGGAGAAATGGTTTTACCTCATGCTTTTAAGATGAATAATAGCACAAAGAGATAGAAAGGTAGGGAAAAATGAGAGAAGAAAATATACAAATCCGGTGCCCAACATCTCCCCCCGACTGATCTATCTGCATGTCCTCATGTAGCTCGGCATCTCCTCAGGTCTGGATTGGACTGACTATGATCGGCATGAAGCTATACAAGGTCATATTCTACAACCATATCTGTTCTTGGTGGCTTATATCCCTCTGTCAAAACAATGTCTTTCCACCAGTCTGGTTCAACGTTATAAGCAAGAGTATATTGTTCAACTGGCAGCCATAAAAGGGGAAATCGAAATCTCAATCTCATCCATCTAACCCCACAAGTTTGAATACATGCCACATGACGCGACATTCTTTCCAAGGCATGTGCAAAGTTAGGAGCTCCAAATGGTTCTCTTCCCCTGACAGCTGAAGAAGACAACATCCATATTTTCTGACAACTATCCAGGGCTTCCTGGCGAAATATCGTAATCTGGCTGACACATAGGTCAGCACACCACTTCTGAGTTGCCATGATGTGTTCCTTTCGGCCCTCAATCTGTAGAAAGGTATAATGTTTATTGTAAATATTTGCGGACTGACCATGCTCTCTTCTTACCATTAATGGTTTCTTGGCTTGATTTTCTTCAAATGTATCCCATGCTTTTCTCCATTTAATCTGATTGATTGTATAGGAGGTGAAAGCCCTTAAATGGATGTCCCCCATGAATGGAACGGGGTTAAAGGACTGATCATGCTTTAAATAATACCCATGCATGTAGAGCTCACACATTAAATGTTGTCCTAAATTAAAATACAGAGAAATTGAATGTGGTCCTCAATTTCGTACCAAATCTCCTTATATATACTTTCAAGACAAAAGTAAAGAAAATTCTCATGAAGGAATAAGGCATAGCTATGTGCAGGAGGTCTGCAGGCCATTACCTGTTGTGCTAGGGAGAACATCTTCTCCTTATCTGTCTTTAGCAACTGAATTTGTTCTTACAACTCTTCTATCCTAGCCTTCTATTTGGCCTGCTTCAGTCGAGCCTTTCATAATTGATCTATGTACCCTGTAACGACTCCAGCAGCCTGTTCCTGAACCCTAGCTGTTTCTTTCTTGTGGTCACTTGCTGCATACTGCCATTTCTGAATTTCGATTGTTGGGCCATAATTGTAATCTACGAATAAATTACGCTTCCCTAGATAGGTGCTAGTCTAGAACAACAGGTGAAAGACTATACTACCATTTCTCCTAACTCATAATAGATACATAGAGAGGATTGGAGGCTTACTTGTTTAGACGCTTCCAAATGGCTCCTTCTGTCACTTCTGTCACAGCTTCAAATTCAAGCAGTTTGTGAGCTGAATGCTTCCTGCAAGAAAGAACACTGAAACAATAGAAGATGAAATAATATAGATATCTATTCAAGCTAGTTAGCTAAATCAGTAAAGCATAAACTACATTCATCAACCAAGATCTTACAATATGGAAAATCAAAGTTAACATAGATGCATGTAGGGAAAAACAAGAAGTACTCTTTATTGATGATAGAAGGAGAGGCTACAACCTAGTGATTGATTTGAAGTGACCTTTCAACAAAGTTCCCAAGTCTCATCACATCATAAATCTCTCCAGCAGTAGCTCCACAAACCAAGCTCTCAATTGAAAATTCTCCAGCATTTCTCTACTCAAATTCTTCCTTCCTTAAACATTTAGATTTGTGTTCAATTTATAGATGAACTGTAGGTTTTTTTGCAATCAATAGCTTTCCGAAAATAGGAAATACATGCTTCCAGTCATGTAGATGTCAAATGGACACTTGGATTCGAAGCTTGGCACATGTGAACTCTTCTAGAAGGCATTGGCCAAGTGGAGATTCCGGAACAATGAGAATTTCGCTCCCAATGTGACCAACGCACCTATGAATGTCGGGAAGTACTTTGCAGAGCAGCCTTGCATGAGGTTACCTACATATGCAACGCACTTAGGCCCCTAAGAGCCTGCGTTGGTGAGCTCTCATATGTTAAATAATAAGCTTCAAACTATGGAAACCTTTGCTTAATTTGTATTGTTTCTTGTCTTAGGGCATGTAGCAACTGAAATGATAGGGAATGATAGACCCTTGATCATTTTTCCTAGAGATGATGCCCAGTTAACCAAGTCATTAGGAATGGTGCCCAAATTGACCTATAATGATTTCCCCCTAAAGCATGAGATCCAAATAATAAGAACATTTGATTGATATGCTTTACACTGTGATGAGCCTAGAAACGAAGTGGACTGGTCACTTGCATCAATCTTACAATAAATTACATCATGATATATCCTCTATTGATCATAATTGCTGAGGGTAGGCATTCCCATGTTCAGCACATAAAACAATCTAATAACATGTACATAATTTAGAAATTCGTCTACATTGGAATGTTGCCCAGATGCAAACACGCCTACAGATATAGGCCCATGTTTGGATGACAATCTATATGTAAGGTCACCGTACAAATGATGTGTACAAAAATCCTAAAATCGCAGCCCGGATGGATGAAACTAGATCCGAGGTCTTCTTATCTGGTTCACTCGATCATTCGGGTACAAGTCTAGCCATGCAAATATATGATTTGTCATCGAACATGGAAATACATCGTTTGATTACTAGCCAATGATGTGAGTTGTTAACAAATGCAAGAGAACCACCATTAATTTCAATGGACTTCAAGGTACTACAATACATTTCGTAAGGCGTGAATAGATGATTTGATGTCGAACGCCAAACAAAATATTTCAGTCAAAGGTCCAGAAGCGAGGATCTTTTCAATGCTGTAACAAGCCTCATGGTACTGGAATCTAATGTTTCTAAGTGACCTTATTGGATATTGATTTGTTGTTGGCAGGAAGTCACCTTATTTCAAAACAAGAGTTATTGATTTCGAAGACAAGGGTATGACTTGATATAGCAATTTTTAGGGATGACGGTCATGAAAATGAAGGTTTATGAGTATTGCAGATGGATTGAGTTTTTAATCACTGGATGACTTCTCTTGAACATATCGGCAATAATGTGATGAGTTGGCAGCATTGACCAAAAACCGAAGTGAAGGTATGATGAACCATAGGTGTGAATGAACTGCCAAGATGATTACCCAACCCAAACAGTCATGGAAATGGAGTGAAAAAAGTGTCATGTTCAAGAGAAACTTGCTACCAAAAAGAAAATTTGCTTACTTTTCCCAAATTTTCCCCGGTCATTTGTCGACTAGTACCTCTTTATTTTTTGACAAGCTTGAGGAGGATAACATTTTCTTGATCTATAATTCAACCCTTCGGGCGAATAAAGTATCGCTATTTAATAATTTAATGAGTCTAGCGATGAATGAAACTCGATTCTTTCCATGATCAGCAAGCCCGTCACTATTTTATGTTTTAATGAGCTTAACGACAGTGATAGACCAGTCCTTTTTCATATTTAGAGAGTCTGAAAAAGAGGACGAAAGAGAACTCCAAAAGTACTTTTTCGTAAATTTGTCTCTCAAATCTGAAAAAGTGTAAAATAAAATCTGAAAGAACCTCTTTGGTCATGTTTAACCATGATGCAGGAGCATCGAGACCTTTTTCTCCATTCGTAAATGAGGGGTGTGATAATATTAATTTGTAAATATGGGGTGTGATGATTTTAATATTTTATTAATTAATTTGAATTAAATAGGAGAAGGTGAGGATTTATGTAAATATCTTTTTATTAATAAAAGGATATGAGGAAATTTAATAAATTGAAGGATTTTAGGGATAAAAACCTATCCTTTAGAGATGTTGAGAAATTTAGGGGTTTGTTGAGGATTTTAAGGGATTGGGCATTTAATTAAGTGATTTTTAAAATTGTATAAATAGGAAAGGGGTTTTGTGAGAAAAAGACATTGAGATTGTGAGTGTGTGTAGATGCCTTTGGGCAGGTTGTAAAAGGGCCATAAATTTGCATATCTGGCCATGAATAGAAAGCTCTTTGTGAATGTTTGTTTTTATATACATATGAGTATGTTGAATTCGATTCTATGTGAACATGTTTGCGTTTAATAAATTTTGGGATATGGCTCTGCACATGGTTGCAGAAATCGATATCATATAACATTGAAATTGCAGTGTAATAAATCCGTGTGAATTAATGTGTGTTGAGACTCTACACATGAACTGAAGAATTGATGTTATAAATTGCCAGAGGAAAACTGTGTGTATAAATCGATTGCTTTTCTGTTTTGATTGGTAGTGAGGGCGCACGGTAGTCATAAAGCCGCAAGCAATTACATTGAAAATCAATGCAGAGTTGAATATACATCGTGTGAAGTATGAAGTAAACCGAGCCTGAGTTCTAATATTAACGCAGAGTTCTTAATGATGTCAAGTGAAACAGGTTTTTTTAACCGGACGTTCCCATTGTATCTGCAAAGACAGTGATTAATATTGACTTCTGGAAGTCGATGTTGAAGGGTGAAGACAAAATTGTACCAGAACGCAGAGATATGGCACTGTATAATACATTTTGCAGTAAGCCATTTAATGAAATCTGAGTTTGAAGTTATATGGCGATCCATTGTAGTTGAAAAGATGCGTTACATGTTTGAATTCGTGTGGGGAAAGACCATCATATAACTGTGGTCGAACAGCAAATCGAAAATGCCCAGATAAACAATTACATGTTTGAAGATTTCATTGAATTGATGAATTTGTTTCAATCCTAATTAATGCAGGACGCAGGATAGAAATGAGATGGAATGTCGCACGCATGAAGCAACAGTGAAATAAATGGGAAATTAATGAGACAAACATATAAATCACATTTATGCGTGAATTATTCAGAGGTTTACTCAGACAGGGCCAGGTATGGGTTTCAGTTGCATGTTTTTAATTACAGGTCGATTATTTGAATAGAAGCCAGTGGTATATTGAAATGTGAAGGTTGGTTGGAATATTTAAATTCCATATGATTTTGATTAATGAAATAATGTCCCTCTTGTTTAAGAAAAACAAAGGCGCATAAAAAAAATGAACCCACGTTAATCCTTGGCATCTGGGTTAATAGAGACGTGTTGAATTTGGACGCAAATGACTGATCTGTAAAGAGTGCGTATTGTATTTGGCTTGGAGGAAACGCAGATGCAAACTTATGCCATGATGACAGCAGGTGTGTTTTATAACAATGGACTTTTGAAACAGTTAAATTTCAGAAATCGAATAGTTCGATTGTTAAAATCTAGAATCTGAAGGGCGCAGTCTAGAATGAGTAAGATTGCTGAAATGGAAAACTTCGAGCTGTTTGTAATGAAAATTTAGAGCTGTTTGAACTAAATAGATTAGTGGCAGACATATGAGGATTAATCATCTGAATCTAAAGGTAAGGCGCACCCTTTAATTGAGTCCAGAAATATACTTTGAGATTGTTTATTGGAATGTCCGAAGAGTTTCAAGATTTGGATTTGGGATGTAAGGTTTCTATGTGGGACTGAAATGGTAAGGGCGGCGTCTTTTTATTGAGTTTGAACTCTCGCACTATAAAGATGGGAGTTGGAATTGGGATTTAATCAATGGTTTTTTTTTGGTTTTTTTGAGAAAGATGGTTTCATGGTCATGGTTTTACAACCATAAAGCCATATAATGAAAACTTCCGCACGTTGAAATGGGTAAATGGTGAATTTGCAGTAAATGATGTTTTTGATTTGGTTAAATGCTGAGTATGCATTTTTATTTGAAGATCCTGGGTATGGCAAGCTCCAGGCTTGCGTCATTTGTGGTATCAGAGCCGGAATGCTCTGTTGGAATGTTTATCTTCTGAATGATGACAAGAAGGTTTTTGTTGAACTGGAATATATTTCTGAATGTGTGATGAATGATGAAGTAGCAGATGTGCATGCAGGAAAAGGAGGTCAGATTCTAATCTGACAGTCAAAGCAAACCAGAGTACAGCTGAAGAATTGAGCAGGTATTGGGTATGGTTAATTTTGATTTGAATTTTACTGACAAGAAATGGAATGAGAATTGATGATTGCAGCAAAGAAGAAACTCAGCAAGGAAGGAATTGTTGCTGACAGCTAAAGTTTGCAGATAAAGTCGGAAGATTGGAAGAGAATCAGATTTTAAAATCTGATTAACAGTAGATGAATATTGAGAAATTGTGCAGAGGAAGCAATGAAGATTTGCTGAAACAAATTTGCAGGAGTGGTGAGATTCTGAAGGTAGTTGAAGAGTTTGAAGACACAGCTGACAGCTAGTGGGAAGGACGGTCCATTTAAAAGTACAGGCAAACGAAAAGACAAGATCAGACTGAGATCTTGAAGGTAAGGTGATCTGGGTTTATTTGAATTTGAAGATTGTAGTCTTTGCAGAAGTATTTTTGCAACTCCCATAGAAGACATGTTTAAAATTGCTAACAGAAAACTGGTGAAAGCATAGGTGGCAGAACCTTGAAGAAATCCAATAGAGATTGGATAAGGAGGACAGTTGTGAACAGGCAGATGAGTTGAAGCCAAGAAGAGCAAAGAGAAGTGCTCAAAGGAGGTTCCAGAGGTAGAACCAATTGCTTGCCAAAAGACCGAGTGAGGAGGGCTTGGTGAGGTAAGTGGCGGCAAGACAGGACTTGCTGCTGAAGAGGCTTTAGTGTAACTCATAGAAAAGTGAGTGAGGGACTCATAGAGATGGAAATGATGATGACTAGTGACATTCGTCACAGAGGTTCTGAAATAAACCACAGCAGAAGACAAAAGGGAAAGGATGCCAAGGCAGTTGGCATACAGAGACAGTTAAGCAAAGAGGAATATGAGAGGGAGAAGGCTGAGATAGCAGTTCAGCTTGAGGTGTTAATGGAGATGTTGCAAAGAAATGAGGTAGACCAGAAGCATGGTTATGTCATAAGAAAGAAGCTGAGGTGGCAGAGGCTACAAGAGAAGTGGAATCATCAGGTAAATATGCAGTTGATAAAGGAACTAAGGGAACTTGAACAGGTTATTGATGCCAGACAGAGGATAGAGAAGCTCGAAACAGTTGAGCTACAACAAAATGAAGATGCTGAAGAAGATGTTGAAGTTTCAATATGTTACCCAGAGAGTGGACCATTACTTTTTGAAAGTGATGAAGAGCTAGAGGAGTTGAATCATATGAATGATTCAAAGCAGCCCGAAGACTTGATGACTGAAGCATCAAATAAGACCGTAAGGTCTTGTGATTTTAAAACTAATGATTTGTGTGTGATTGCAGGTTTGGAAGAAGATAGGCAGTCTTTTGAAGTTGTCAAAGATGTGAAAGAGTACCTTCCAGAAGATGAAAGTTTTGAAGCAGAATATGATAAAGAGGCTGGGAAAGAACCAGTTCACTACAGTGGACAAATGCCGGAAGACATCATTGAAATAGCTGATGAGAAAGAGAGACTAGCTGACAGTCTCAAGAGTTCTTTGAGTTTGGATCAACATACTGATATGCTGACAGAAGAAGAGAAATCAACGCAACATACTGAAGTGTTGCTAAAGGGAAAAGAGGTGGATAGTCAAATGAAAGAAGAAGAGGAAGAACATCTACTGAAGGATGTCCAGGATAGATTGCTGAAGAAGGATGACAAAGCAGTTGTCATAAATGATAATCAAGAAGAAATTGCAGATAAAATTGCAGGTGACAAGCAAAGGAATGTTGCAGAGGGAAAGGAAGATTGGGAGGCCGCAACATCCATAGTGACAGCAAGAGCAACATGGTTTATTGAAGATGTTGGAAACAATCAACAGACAGAGGACATACTGGACAGAGAAATTGAGTTGATAAGGAGATTAATGGTAAAAACATCCCAGAGAAAGACAGCCGAAAGAAAGAAAAGGAACGACAACAAGAGAATGACAGTGAAGGATTGCAAGAGCAGAGCAGGTGGAGCACTACAACACAAAATATGGAAACCTGGAAGACAACAACAGATGACAACAGCAGTGAAGCAATCAACAAGCACGGGAAGATTACAAAATAAAATTTGGGATCCAGGAGGAGATATCCAGACTTATGACCAGGTGGTCATGAATTTTCTTACATGGGGAGTCTGATGCAGGAGCATCGAGACCTTTTTCTCCATTTGTAAATGAGGGGTGTGATAATATTAATTTGTAAATATGGGGTGTGATGATTTTAATATTTTATTAATTAATTTGAATTAAATAGGAGAAGGTGAGGATTTATGTAAATATCTTTTTATTAATAAAAGGATATGAGGAAATTTAATAAATTGAAGGATTTTAGGGATAAAAACCTATCCTTTAGGGATGTTGAGAAATTTAGGGGTTTGTTGAGGATTTTAAGGGATTGAGCATTTAATTAAGTGATTTTTAAAATTGTATAAATAGGAAAGGGGTTTTGTGAGAAAAACAACATTGAGATTGTGAGTGTGTGTAGATGCCTTGGGCAGTTTGTAAAAGGGCCATAAATTTGCATATCTGGCCATGAATAGAAAGCTCTTTGTGAATGTTTGTTTTTATATACATATGAGTATGTTGAATTCAATTCTGTGTGAACATGGTTGCGTTTAATAAATTTTGGGATATGGCTCTGAAATCGATATCATATAACATTAAAAGTGCAGTGGGTTAATGTGTGTTGAGACTCTACACATGAACTGAAGAATTGATGTTATAAATTGCCAGAGGAAAACTGTGTGTATAAATTGATTGCTTTTCTGTTTTGATTGGTAGTGAGGGCGCACGGTAGTCATAAAGCCACAGGCAATTACATTTAAAATCAATGCAGAGTTGAATATACATCGTGTGAAGTATGAAGTAAACTGAGATTGAGTTCTAATATTAACGCAGAGTTTTTAATGATGTCAAGTGAAACAGGTTTTTTTAATCGGACGTTCCCATTGTATCTGCAAAGACAGTGATTAATATTGACTTCTGGAAGTCGATGTTGAAGGGTGAAGACAAAATTGTACCAGAACGCAGAGATATGGCACTGTATAATACATTTTGCAGTAAGCCATTTAATGAAATCTGAGTTTGAAGTTATATGGCGATCCATTGTAGTTGAAAAGATGCGTTACATGTTTGAATTCGTGTGGGGAAAGACCATCATATAACTGTGGTCGAACAGCAAATCGAAAATGCCCAGATAAACAATTACATGTTTGAAGATTTCATTGAATTGATGAATTTGTTTCAATCCTAATTAATGCAGGACGCAGGATAGAAATGAGATGGAATGTCGCACGCATGAAGCAACAGTGAAATAAATGGGAAATTAATGAGACAAACATATAAATCACATTTATGCGTGAATTATTCAGAGGTTTACTCAGACAGGGCCAGGTATGGGTTTCAGTTACATGTTTTTAATTACAGGTCGATTATTTGAATAGAAGCCAGTGGTATATTGAAATGTGAAGGTTGGTTGGAATGTTTAAATTCCATATGATTTTGATTAATGAAATAATGTCCCTCTTGTTTAAGAAAAACAAAGGCGCATAAAAAAAATGAACCCACGTTAATCCTTGGCATCTGGGTTAATAGAGACGTGTTGAATTTGGACGCAAATGACTGATCTGTAAAGAGTGCGTATTGTATTTGGCTTGGAGGAAACGCAGATGCAAACTTATGCCATGATGACAGCAGGTGTGTTTTATAACAATGGACTTTTGAAACAGTTAAATTTCAGAAATCGAATAGTTCGATTGTTAAAATCTAGAATCTGAAGGGCGCAGTCTAGAATGAGTAAGATTGCTGAAATGGAAAACTTCGAGATGTTTGTAATGAAAATTTAGAGCTGTTTGAACTAAATAGATTAGTGGCAGACATATGAGGATTAATCATCTGAATCTAAAGGTAAGGCGCACCCTTTAATTGAGTCCAGAAATATACTTTGAGATTGTTTATTGGAATGTCCGAAGAGTTTCAAGATTTGGATTTGGGATGTAAGGTTTCTATGTGGGACTGAAATGGTAAGGGCGGCGTTTTTTTTTATTGAGTTTGAACTCTCGCACTATAAAGATGGGAGTTGGAATTGGGATTTAATCAATGGGTTTTTTTGGTTTTTTTGAGAAAGATGGTTTCATGGTCATGGTTTTACAACCATAAAGCCATATAATGAAAACTTCCGCACGTTGAAATGGGTAAATGGTGAATTTGCAGTAAATGATGTTTTTGATTTGGTTAAATGCTGAGTATGCATTTTTATTTGAAGATCCTGGGTATGGCAAGCTCCAGGCTTGCGTGACCAAGGTATTCTTTTTTCGTAAATAATCCATCTCATTCTGGAAAAGGGTTAAAATTATACTGAGTAGATATCAATTCATTTACTTTAACGAGCTCGAAATGACAAGTGCTCGGCAATATTTTCATATTATCAGAGTCAGAAAAGAGTTGAAAGAAGAATCTAGGGGTTTCTTTTTCGTTGTTATCGAAGCTTGAAAAAGAGATAAAAGTGCGCTTCAAATCCTTTTTCATTTTTAACAAATATCGAAAGATAAGGAGAAAAAGTGTGCTTTGTGGTCAAGTCATTCTTTGAATAAATCTGCACGACTAATCTGTTCATCAGTTGTATTTTCTATTCAGAACAACATCAAATAGATTAAAAATACCTGTTTCATGATAAAAACATAATAAAACTATAGTCATAGCAACAAATTTAACTTGCAAACAATTAAATGACTATAAAAAGTAGTTTCACTATTCATTTTTACCATTCCATAGTTACCATTTGCATTTTGGAGCTATGAACCTGATTTTTCCCCCGAACTTCAGTCATTGATTGCAGTTGTTTCTGTGGATAGATTTCATCGTCGTTTGATCTAGGTTAGTGCCATGAACCTCCTCTTTCTTTCAGTATTCATTTCATTCCCATTCCTTGCAAATTTTTAGGTTTTTGAGGCCCCTCGGGTAAATTCTGCCCAAAATGAGGGTAACGCACCCCTGAATGTCGAAACTTGCATTGCATAGCAGGTACAGTGAAGGGTACCTGCATGTACAATGCACTGTCTCAGCCCAGGGAGTGCGTTGGGTGCAGTTTAAGTTTTTATTTTCTTGCTGTGTCCAAAGTTTGCCTAGTTTTTTGCAATGAATGGAATCTAATGGATCTTATGGTTGATTTTTAGGTTTCTATCGGATTAAAATGACTATTACATGGAGAGAAATAGAACATGAAGAACAATATATGATTACCTTGAATGATCCGGGTACTGTAAGAGCCTTAAGAGATTGCAGGCTACTTAATTACTTTAAATTGTCGGGAATGAGGCAACAGATAGAACTCTTGGAGTTCTCAGTTCGAGCATGGGATCTAGTGATAGAGGCATTTCACATAAAAAATCAAGTGTTTTCCATAACAGTTGAGGATGTGTATTTTCTCACAGGTTTGTTGAGGAGAGGTTTGCCCATTTCTCTCACAGGGTCTACCGTTGGAGGAGAGACATTGAGGGATTATGTTATGCAGTATTGCTATCCAGGGTCAGAACCTAGCAAAATGGGAAAACAAACATCCAAGATGTCAGGGATTTGCATTTGAGAACCATCCTTTTCACAATCGCTAAACTTGTTGGCACCGTTACACTCCATGTAGCGAACAGATCGTATATGTAGTATGCGCTAGAGTGCTTAGAGCCAACAGTCTTCAACTAGTCTGAAGTTGTTCTATCTCAGATAAAGGAACAACTGAACAAAGCAAAGGGAGGAAGGAAGAAAAATTTCAGTTATGGTTCTATCCTTACCTCCTTCACTTTGGAACGAATTCCACTGATGTAGCCACAACATGTAACATTGGATATATCTAGTCCTAGAGATCCTTGAATGCGGAGATGGGTAGAACTCATGAGTCAACGTTCAGGCCAATCGACCGTTGTGTTCTCGACTGCATTCTTTTTGTGGCTCCAGTGACAGATCGTTGCCATCAATGAGTATGCATACGTAGGCATCGACTTCCAAGGAGATCCAAATCTAGTATTACCAGAAGGCGCTCAGTTGGGTGCAATTGGTAAGAATTATTCGACCATATTTTTTGATTTTTATAAGGTTTATACAATGTTTTTGTGTTTTGATTGATTTCCAAGACTAAACTAAATGTTTAATGTAATGCAGATATTGGTCGCATTCAACCAAAGTGCGAAGCAGATGCGCCAGCAGAGAGGGTTGTCGGGAGAGCAGTCCTTCAGGACCATATGGCTGAGACTCTAGCTGAGCTTCGGCAACACATAGAGGGATTGACCTTCAGGATTCTAGATTGCCAGCTCGAAGAGTTACCCATGCGACTGCAACGACACACTATTGGGGTTCGTAACCATTGGATGCAGTTGCTCCATAGGATTGCTATATCTATAGCATGTTACCATGAGCACTACTAGTTTACTTGTGACATTTTGCATACATTTTGAGGTTGGATGACCAATGTGTCTTGGGCACAAATTTTGTAAGAACCTATAACTATCTATCTATGTGTTTTCAAATTTTTTCCTATGTTTAATGCATAATCCTATTCAATGATGTGAATGTTTTCTTTACTTATGTCACAAATGTCTGTCTAAAACTTGATTAGCTAATGAATCAGTTAAAGTGTTCAGATTTCTGGAAATGTGTTGATATTTAATGAAATCAAAATGTCTTTCAAAAATTCGAACTCTTAGGAACAATCTAAGAAGTGTTGGATTTCTAACAGAATAAATACTAGTAAGTTGTAGTACCACAAGTTGTGAGTCTAACCTTATGATTATGCGGTTAATACCAAATGAAATGGCATCAGAGAGAATTTTGATCACCGCGCTATACTCAGTGATATTATTCATCGATCTACCGATACAAATACCTTGAAAACTCACTAACTTGCCGTTTGGAGCGAAAATGGCCCACACTGCAAAGGATAGATTCTGCGTACTATGACTAGCACCATCAACATATCCAACAAATGGTTCTGAAGATTCAGTCATCTGTGATGAAATGTAAAGCGGATTAATAATGTCAAGAAAACTCTAAAAACAAATTAAGATAGTGAATACAAATCAACAACATATAAACAATATAGTACAAAAAAATTACTACGCTCATGATTAAGCATAGTAATGTTTCAAATACAACCCATTTCTAGGCTGTGCCAATGGAATCCCATTGTAATAAACTAACTCGTAGGCACCCTTAGCAAGAACTCTTTTGAAAATATAGGGGCCATGCCATAATGGTTCGAATTCCCTGTACCTATCACTTTAGCTTCTTGATCTTAAAGAAGGAACAAGTCGCCCTCTAAGAAGATGCGAGGCTGGAAATTTTTGTCGTATTCCACCTTTATACATCTCTTATGCACTTCTTTGGCCAATTGGGCTTCATGACGCATTTCATCTAGATGGATGAGGTTAAGGAGACACGCTTCTTCTTCTGAGGTGTTAGGTAACAAGTCTATCACGAGTTTTAATGATGATATAAGATAGCTTCCAGACCATACACCAATTGAAAAGGAGTAAATCTAGTCGCGTTTCTCACCAAGGTTCGATATGCCCACAAGGCGGAGTACATGATCAAGTTCCAATTCCTTTTACGGACCCCTATCATTCGTTGAAGCATTCATTTAAGAATTTTGTTAATAGCCTCAACTTGTCCATTTGATTGTGGATAATAAGGAGTAGAATTGTCATGTGACAATCCTAACTTGGCATTCAATTCAGACATCATATGGTTGCAAAAATGTTTCCCATGATTCGTAACTATAGCTTGTGGGACCCCAAACTGTGCAATAACATGGTTGAAGAAAAAAAATGCAGTTGTTTGTCCTGTGTTGTTGAATGCAGGCATCGCTTCAGCCCATTTGGTAAAATAGTCGACCGTGACAATAATATAACCATGCCCCCTGGACAAAGGAGGGTTACAGATCATGAAGTCAATATCCCATTTCGTAAATGGTCCAGAAGAGAAAACAGGATGCATTGGCACTGGCAGTTTGTGGATTTTATGGTTAAAAATCTAGCATGCATGACAACTTCTGACTGCGAGGATACAATCTCAAAAAATAGTAGGCCAAAAGTAACCGGTGCGGAGTATCTTCTGCGCGGTAGCATATCTAGATAAATTTCCACAAAAATCCCTATCATGACAATCATTTAATGCTTTTTAGACCTCCTCATGAGTGAGGCACCTCCTTAAAATGGTATCGACACCATGACGATAGAGTGTATCGCCGACAATCAGATAATCTTTGGCTTGGTATTGAATACGTCGTTGATCAGAGCGAGAGGTATTAGGTCGAAAAGTTTGGGTTTGGAGATAAATGATGAAATCTCCATACCATGGTTAGATGATCCGATCAGAAACAGAGACTCGTCTGGAATAGATGGTTCCGATGTAGTTGCTATACTATCATAGGGAAGGTCACAGAGAAGCTTAGCCAAAACTAAATACTTCTTTGACTTGGATTTGATGAATTCCAAATCAAATTCTTGAAAAATGACAATCCATTTTGAATATTCCCCCCCCCCCCCCCAACAATTGACGTGATAAGATGTAAGTCATGGGGTTGCAATCTAAAACTATTGTTTTTTTTAGAGTAGGATATAATGGCGAAATATTTGGATAGCTTGAACGGCTACCAAGGCAAGCTTTTCCATGTATGAGTACTTAACTTACGTATCATTGAGATTATGACTCAAATAATAGATCAGATGTTCAATTCCATTTTCTACTTAGACCAAAACCATAGCGATGGTCGTTTCAGCCGTGGTGATATATAGGAAATAATCATTTTGATAATTAGGAGGATACATTAAGGATGCTCGGACAAGATGGTCCTTGACAGCATCAAAAGAAGCTTGCGCAACTTGGTCCCAATGGAAGGGAACTCTTTTTTTCAATAATCAAGGAAATCCTTTAGGCATTTCAACATAGTTTGGAATGAACCTTCTCAGGAAGTTAGCCTTTCCTTGAAGTTTCTTTATCTGAAGTAAGTTTGATGGCGTAGGTAAATCAAGAATTTCCTGTACCTTCAGTGGGTCTATTCGAATTCCTTCTTTTGAGACTACGAATCCGAGTGATCAACCAAAACCAACACAAAACACACAATTGTGTGGATTGAGGCGTATCTTGTAGTGTCGGAAGCATAAGAAAATGGTTCTCAAATGCATCGGGTGATAAGTTTGATTTCGTGAATGCACTGGTAAATCATCTAGATATGGTTGAACAATGTGCTTGATGTCGTTGAAAGCATAATCCATTGCTCTATGAAAAGTTGCCCAAGTGTTCTTTAAACCAAATGGAAGTTTCCTATATGTGAATTTTCCCCAGGGATAGATGAATGTTGTCTTATGTTGGTCATTTGGGCGGATATTGATTTGATTGTAGCCAGAAAATCCATCCATGAAAAAAAATGTTTTGATAAAGGGAGTAGGATAGTTGTCTTTTGGACAAGCCTGATTGACATCCCAATAATCGACGCACACTCTAATGGTTCCTTGTTTTTTCATAACAGGAATGATATTGGAAACCCACTCAGTTAGCGGAATAGGGTAAATGAAACTAGCACGCAAAAGTTTTTCAACTTCTGCTTTGATGGCATCGGCTTTCCTCGGATGAACAGGACGAAGCCATTGATGCTCCGGTTTGACATTAGGATACATATTAATAGTGTGTTCAACTATACTAGTATCTATGCCTGGCATTTCCTCATAAAACCAAGCGAATACGTCATGAAATTCACGAAAAAGAGAGCGATATGAATCAAGTTCTGATGGAGAACAAGATACACCGACATGAATATTTTCTACAACACTAGGTTTAGTCGAAATATTCATAGAAATAGTTTCTTCGATATTAGATAAATTTCGCTGAGATTTAATTGCATTAATCGGAAAAGAATTCGAAAAGAAAGTTTGAATGGATGGGGGATATAGTTCACTAAGATTATTTTCTTCATAATTTGGAAGATGGGAACGATGATGATAATCTTCCCATGGTTCTCCTTCTACCATCATAGCTTCCAAAATATTTTCATCTGTCAAAAATTTTGAGGAAAATGGATCAGATGGAGTACCAAAATCTAATGAACAATCAATCCAAACACTCGGCGACGCTGATTTCGGATTTGCTGCCCAAGCCAAATATATTGATTGCTATTGTAGCTCAAGAGGGTTGAGCAGTAAAACATCATCCAACGTAGAGATATAAGAATCACCCGTACTCTCCCTTAAGCCAGATAGAGTGGAAGAGATCATTTAGCAGGCCTTTATGCTCACAATTTCTGCCGACTTCGTGGGTGGCGGTAATACAAAGGTTCCCATTGTTAGCCACCTATAAAATTTGTCATATCAAATGGTGGCTAAATCATTTTTGAAAGCCTTCAAGAAACAATTTTATTGCCAAATTTTTAGTTCATGAAGTCTTATGAAGATGACTTATCCTTTGATTAATATTTACTGCTGTTTCCCTCTTAAACTCTGAAATTCTGTTGTTTTCCTGAAGAAAAGACTGCTGCAAAAAACTTCATTTTTCCCTCACTCTACCCCTTCTTCCACTCAAGATTAACCTCCATTTTATCCCCTTTTTCCCCAATAAATTCCTCCTCTATTCTTCCTCATTTCCCTTCTTCCCTTCATAAAAATCCCTCCAATAAGGTTTAAAACTCCTTTTTAAACCTTACCGAAACCCTCAAAATCCTTTGAAAATCCTTGAAAATCCATAAAAACCAACTTTTTACATTATGGGCATAAGCCCCTTTCGGCTAAACCCCTAAACCATTTCCCCACCATGTGACTTGGTGCTGGAACCAAGCGCTAAGTCCTGAAGCGCTTATCGCAATAAAAAATTTCGATGAGCGCATTCGTTTTGTTGCGTTAAAATCCCCCAATGCGATTGGCTCCCCCTTTTATAACCCCCGATCCCTTGTTTTCTTTGTAAAACCAAGAGCCCGCAATCGAGTGCTAAAAAATTATATAAAACCTTCACCGATACAAATTTCCCTTTGTATTTTGTAAAAAACCACTTTCTTATGTTTTTATTAAAACTCGTTGGTTCATTGTTTTAAATGAAAAGGACCGTTGATCTAAAACCGATTGACGATCAATAAAGTCTCGCATCGGAGTTTTTTCATCGGGCACATTTGAAAGGCCCCTCCTTTGTTTCGATTCCGATGAGCCCATTTTCTGCTAAACCCCTCAACCACTTCCCGACCATATAACGTAGAGCCCCGCAATCGGGCGCTAAACATGATATAAAACCCCTCCCCACTGCAAATTTTCCTTTGTATTTCATGAAAAAACCCATTTTTCCTATGTTAAAAGGAAACCCGCCAGTTCATGGTTTAAACCATTCCCAGCCGTTGATTTGAAACAATCAAACAGTCTTCGGGATCTCACATCAGATATTTCCATTGGGCATGTTTAAATATTTTATTGCTCCCTCCCGATTGGCGATCTTTTGATGATTTCTCAGCCGTTGATCTTCCCTGCCAGGCTCAGATCTGATGGCCCACGTTGCTCTTTTTAATAAGCCCATCCCTCCACCTTTGGACCTCCGATTCATTCCCCGTCATCGATCTAGCCCTCAGATCAACGGTCCACATATAATTGCATCGACGCTCTTTCCTCTCTCCTCCTCCGATCACAAATCTTCCGATTGTATCTAGACCATCCACACACTAAGATCCGATGGTCTAGATCAATCCTCACAACCTTTTTTAAATTCATGAACCCCACTGTATAAAGTTTTAAAATGAATCTCCACCGTTGATCTCTGCAGATCAACGGCTCTCATTAACCCTTTCTCCGCCCAGCCTCTGCCTCATATTTTATTCCTTTGATCCCAAGATTGGATCTGGGTCATTCGTTCCACTCATATGACAGTCCAGATTCATCCCGATAGGCCCAAATCCTTTGGGTCCTACCATTCTCTAGATCAAATCTCAGCCATCCATCCCTGAGCGAATCATCAATATTGAAACTGCCTTCCCCTGCCCCCACCTCTTTCCGTCCTTACATCTTGTCATATCGCGCTCTCCTCTCGACCATTTGATCTGATGCCCCAGATCTAATGGCCAGTGCACAGTTTCGTGTAAATTTAAGCCCATACATTCATTATTTGAAATCACGTGATGTAGGTAGTTTCAAAAGGCCACGTGTCGGCCAGTAACGCATATCGTGTTCGAAAAGTTAAAACCGCCCTTCCTCCATTTTGCAATGTGAAACCTGTGGTTTCTATAGCCAAAACCACTTTACCCCATTTATATTGCATCCCATCGCGTTTGTTCTCCGCCATTGATCTTTGAGGCTGATCTCATCCGACGGCCCAGAATCCTTTCGAAAACCCTAAATTTTGTTTTAACCATATTTCCTCCGCCAAAGGTTTTTAACCCATTTCCTTTGTATATTCTCCCATTTCATTATAAATATAACCCCTCTACTTTATATAGTCACGATTGATTTCAACCGTTGATCTCTACGGATCAACGGATCTAACTTAATCTCCCCACCATTTTTCAAACCACCTCCCATCTGACCCCCGCGAAGCAATCCCCACCGTTGAATGCTTTCATCCAATGGCTGCGCTCTAAACCTAAACCTTTGAAGCAGTCTAGACCCAAATACGCAGGATTTTTCTAATTGTTCTTGGTTTGTGTAGGTTTTAATGGTTTTCCAATTATTTTAAAGGAAGATTGAAGGCCAGGGATGAGGATCCCCCAGGCATTTATACATCACAGAGATCATTCTGCCAGGGTTCCATATCATGTTTCATTCAGTACCTCATGAGCATTAATGCCATTATAAAGCCCCTGTAATGCCTGCACATCAACAAGACACAATAAAGCTTAAATAAATAGAGAGTATCAGTGTTAAAGATTCAGTCACAACAGAGATGAAGAATTGAAGATGGTTTACCCAGTTTTGAGGGATTACGGCCTAAATCGAACATCTAAAGCATAATACCTTCAAATTAAACACAGTTTGAAGAACAGAAGACAAAAATTAGGCCTAATTATGCCTAACACACAGAATTAAAGCAAATTAGTTGTGTTTAAAAGAAAAACAATAATATTTATCAGTCTTAGAAAGCCTCCACTGCCACATCAGAGGCTAATTGAATCCTCTCAGCTACCAAAAGCCACCTTTAGCCTCAAAGCTTTCAAAAGATGGCATAGTTATTACCAGAATAGAGGATATTTACCTTAATACAACTGAACAGTTATTTCGAATCAAAGAAACAAATTTAAACTGTCAGCAGAGTTATTACAAGGATAACACAGAGCCTTAAAGTCAACAAAATCTTCCCAGCGAGCTTAATACTTAATGTAAGCCCATTAATACAGAGAAATATCTGAAATATTCTCCATTGAGCCCCTCAAAGGCTGAGAAGCATTAAACTGTATTAATTGAGCCTGTAGATATTTTCTCTCATTCGACCTCTTCATTTTTTCTATGAAATATTCTTGAGGAGCTCATTGTAAGGGGTTGGTTGCAGAACTTTGAAATATACTTGTGCTCAAAATTTTCTACATGTAAATAGTGTCCATAAGCTTTTGAAGCTCTATTTTGTGATCAAATAAGTTAGGCTAAGAAGAGAAGATGATTGTTGAACTGAAACATTGGACTTGAAGAATGTAACTGGATTGACATCAATATACAAGCTGATTCTTGGGATCCTGGTCTATATCACTATTGAAGTGCTTCTTTCTGTGTTATTGTTTTCCTTTCATGTATGCCATTTTGTCCATTTATTCTCTGATAAAGAACAACAAGCATAGAGTTAGGACTTACCATTTACAGTACCCTTCTTTGACTGATAAGCTTTATCTCAATTTTTTCCTCCAAATTGTGTGTTTAATAATGAATTAAGTGTAAACATTATCAAGGAATGTTGGTTTGCCCTTGTCTTGATGTGCAAAGCTTGAAAGGAATTTCTTGAATGTTATTTTCATTATGTGCTCAGTAGAGTTAGACCAGGAAAGTTTATGGTTTGCCCTGTATTTTAGTTCTTTCTTGAAAGGTAGTTCTAAAAGTTTCCCTAAGAGTATGCTAAAAGTAGTTTAGATTTAAAAGTATCTTATCTAATCTTAGGTTGCACTTTGTTTTCTTATCTGTTTTCATCCCTTCTTAAAGTAACTATGTGGATTACTGGATTTTTTGTCTTATGAGTTAGCTTTAATACGAGCTTGTCCAAAGAAGTATATGGTTAGCCCTGTCCTTTGGTCAGTTTTAAACAGTTATTTAAAAGGATTTTCTTGTTTGGAAAGACTGATAAATCCTAGTTGAAATTATTGTCTTTTTCCACCCCTTCAACACTTTTATTGTTCCATTCCATCATTTAACCCAAAAGATCTTGTGATATAGATGACTTGCTCCTTGGACCACTCTTGAAATTTTTGCACAATTAAACCCTTTTATGACTCCATAGCCCAATGGACTAAAAACAGCGTCATATCTATCCTATCAGCCAAATCTTGTTCTATTTTATTATACCTTCACACCTTTGGAACTTTTTCATTTAAGGACTTTCCACTCAACTAAAAATCATGCTCAACCATCCAAAACCAAACAAAAACCCTTGTTCTTCATAACTAGTCTAATATCACATTCAAAATCTTTAAAGATAAATTAATCTTTGCACTTATAGAGAGATCCCTCTCTGGATTCAGGAGGGCTATATCCTAGAATCCCAAAGTGGTTCAAGTGTGCTCTCCGCAGCTTCGGTCTCACTAATCTGCTGAAATTACGGGGAGCTAACATTTCTGGTGACTCCGCTGGGGAGTTTTGAATTAAATTACACCTATACATGCTTAAGGAGCTCAGGAAAACCCTTGATTCAAGAACATTGTTCAGTTAGTGCAAGTAGCCCTCTTCAAGCACTACCAAGGAAATGGTAATCATGATAAAACTTGTTT
The DNA here is from genome assembly GCA_034641835.2 of Pinus albicaulis. NCBI lineage: Eukaryota > Viridiplantae > Streptophyta > Pinopsida > Pinales > Pinaceae > Pinus > Pinus albicaulis. Next base: position 1,332,401,585 of record CM076572.1, read on the forward strand.
GAATTAGTGACAAACTAAGGAAACCTTAGGATTATCATAAGAGCTTATTAAGCCTTGAAGGAATTAGCTAGCTTAGCCATAAGAGTAAAATCTCTTTGTATCATCACCGTAGCTAAGTGTTGAAAAATATTTAGGACACTCTTAGAACCCATAGGACTGAAATAACTCAGAAAACCCAAAAATATTTCAAATTGGTATTCAAATAAACATGGTGTGGACCATAAAACCTTTTACCTCCAAAAGAGCTAAAAATTTCCATCTGGTGACTCCACAATCCTAAAAATACCTCAAGACGCCACTGGGAAGACCCCCTATCATCATAACATCATTTAAACTCAGTTAGAGGACTTTAGGATTAAATTTTTCTTGTTTGAAAGATCAGTTAGCCTCTTAAATATTTTCATATTTGGTTAAAATTTTCTTGTTTAGTTGGGTCTGAAAAACACAACATAGTGGCTCCTAGAAAGATTCATACTAGGGCTTACCCTGACCCAAACCCTCCTGAGATAGTTGATAACCCTGAAAGAATCCTTAGGAAGTCTCTTGAGGTTAAATCTTCAACTATTTTCAGATCACCCCTTAGAGCTAATTATGTTCCTGAAAACCTTGCAGCTCTACAAGAATCACAAGTCAACTTAAGAAATCCATTTATAACTAGGTCACTTAATGATTTAGATCAGCTAGATTCAGAGTCTTCACTTTCATCCCTGGAAAGAAGTGAACATCATGGTAGTAGAGAAACTACACCACCTGATTTACATTTCCTTTACAATCTAGGTGTCTCTCATCCAAGATTAGCTCAACAATCTATTGCTGGTCCATCCACATCTGTTCCCCATACACCCATTGTCCAAAACACTCCACTTCAACCCACTTTCCCTCTTGTTAATCCACCTCTTGTAAATCCACCTCCACCCCCTATCATGGCAACATGGTATGCTCCCTTAGTCCTTCCTTTACCCTTAGTCAATCTTCCACAGGACTATCAGTCCAAGATACCATTGTATGATTCCAGTAATGCTACTACTGCTTCACAACATGTGGATAAGATGAATGACTACTTTGACAGAAATGAGATTGATGATGAAACTATCAAACTTAGATTATTTTCTCAGAGTTTAGGGGGAGAAGTAAGAAAATGGTTTAAAGGATTAACCCCTCACATTATTAATGATCTCCAAGCCTTCCATCAATTATTCTTAAACAAATGGGAAGTGAAGAAAAACCCTCTCCAAATACTTTCTGATTATAAGAATCTCCACAGAAACACTGGGGAAAGTGTACAAGCTTATTGCACTAGGTTTAACAGTGTGTATAATGCACTTCCCCTAGACTTAAAACCTCCACAAGGATCAGATTTAAACAAGATTCATGAAGGATTTGATCCTGAAATGGCCTATCAGCTGAGAGAGAGAGATCCTTTAACTCTTGAAGATATGAAAAAAGGAGCTCTTGCTGTGGAAGTTAACTTAATGGAGAAAAGAGCAAGAATGAAGAATGAGAAGAAAGTGCCCTTTAGAGAGGAATATACACCTTCTACATCTAGCTCAAAGATGGAAAGAATGATGGAGGGGATGATGAAAAATATGAGCATACTTGAGAGAGCACAACCAAGTCAAAACCAAACAACTTCTCAAAACAAAAATCAGAACCAAAATCAGAATTTTAGGAGAAACTAGCCTTAGAATAGACCAAGGGAGGATGAAAAACAGATCACTCCTCCTTTTCATCAAAACTATGTGAGTGAGGTTGAAGAAACAAGTGAACAAACAGAGGAAGATGACATCAACATGTTGGGAGTAGATAATGATGACTTTGAAGTTCATTACAATAGAAAACAAGGTCTATACACACCTTATGATGACAAAAGAGAAGAAGATGATATTACTATCAAGAAATGGAAAATGTCATCATAGAAACCACAAAGGAATATGACCTTAGGAGTAAAAGAAATCAAGAAACTCCCAAGACTAAAACCTCTAAAAAATCTGCACAGAACAGCACTATAAATAAACCTAAAGTTACCAAGCAGAAAGATAAAACAGTGGCTGGAAATTCTGATAAAAACAAAGAAAAAGGCACTCAAAGCACTGAAAAACAGAGTGCAGACCTTAGTAGCGTTAGCACCTCAGCTAGTGCTCCTGTTTAAAAAATATTGACAAATGTAAATAGAGGAAATCAGTAAACTAATTTTGCTGATAGAATGGTGGTTAATAAGGCTGAAACAAGCACTTCAAAGAATCAGATGCCTTTTAGTTTGGAGCAGGAAATTGCCAGAATCAAAATCTCTATTCCTCTCACTAAATTAGCTGCCCAAAATGTATATAGATCTCAAATTTTGAAGGCTTTTAACACAGAAGATAATAATGACACTGTCAATCTTAATGATGACCAACCAGAGCTCATATTTGGTCCTAAGATTGAGGGTAGATATCAAGAGGGACCAGTTCCTCCTTTTTATGTTAGTTTAAATGTTCATGACAAAATTTTGCACAACGCTATGCATGATTCAGGGGCCTCTCACAATTTAATGCCCAAAGCTGTAATGGAGAGCCTAGGCCTTGAAATCACAAGAACTTACAAAGACCTTTACTCCTTTGACTCAAGCAGAGTGAAATTTTTAGGATTAATCAAAGACCTCTGTGTTAACTTAGCACAAATTCCAGCCAAGTGTTTAGTCATGGATATTGTTGTGGCTGATGTAACCCCAAAATATGGTATGTTGTTATCAAGATCTTGGGGAGCTAAGTTACAAGGAACTATGTAGATGGACATGACATATGTGACCATCCCTGTTTTTAATCAAATCTGAAGACTTTATAGGTAGTCCCATATGCAATACATAGTTACTAACCAAGAGAGACCGCAAAACTCTCCTCTTTATTCTGTCAACACAGGCCTTGACTCATTTATCCTTTTCAATGATGAAACATTTAGTGAATAAGTGACCTTAACTGAATAAGTGATAGAGAGGAGGGGGAAGACAACGCAAAAGTGTCAAAACAGTTTGCTAAACCCAAAAACTGCAGCAAAAAAAAAACAGGTCTAGAGCTACAAATAATTTTTCCATCGCTTTTAAACGTTGAGAGTCAAGAAATCAGTCCTCAACACAATAAAAAATCTGAGGAATTAAAACAAGTTCAACGAAGTGTTGATCTTCAAGAACAATCCAAAAGCGCACTAGTTGAAGAGGATAGTAACCAAACTGATGAACCTAAAACTAGTCCTCTTTGGAGTATGAACTTCGACGGGTCTTGCACTAGGAGCAATGCTGGTGTAGGCATCTAGATACATAACACTAAGAACAACCACACAGAAGGCCATTCCTACAGATAAAATTTTCAGTGTTCAAATAACATAGCATAATACGAATCCCTTCCTTTAGGCTTACATTTGTTGAAGAAATTAGGAGCCAAAAGAATAAAAGTTCATCGGGATTCAGAGTTAATCATTAGGCAAGTGAATGGGGAATACAACGCCAAACACCCCAGACTTAGAGCCTATCGAAATGACGTCATGGATTTATTGAAAACTTTTGAGGAATCCCAACTTATGTTTGTCCCAAGAGAAAAGAATATCATGGCCCACAGTTTAGCTTTTGCTGCTAGAACATTTTTAATGCCATATGAAACCAAAAAATGCACAACTCAAATTAAATTTAGACTAGTTATCCTTGATAATGAGAAATATTGGCAGGTGTTTGATGGAGACAAACAAATAGAAGACTTCCTATAGTCCAGAAATGAATTTGAACTACCCAATTCAGATTCAGATCATGAAACAGACTGTCCTAGTGAAGAAAATCTACTTGATGAAGAAGAAAACTCTCCCGAGACAGCTGATGTAAATCTCCTGTCTAAAAAACTTGAAAATAAAACTGAAATTGTTGCAGAGTTAGAAACAGAAGACTTAGAGACTCTGCAGTCTAACAATCAAAGTTTGCCAAAAGGTCTGGCCCCTTTAGAAGAGTTGTTTGATTTCAATGATGTGGCCAAGAAGCCAAATCTGGAGCCTGTGGAAACTGAAGTTGAAGAGTGTAATATAGGCAGTGAACTTAAACCAAAGATGATCAAACTGTCGAAAACTTTACCGGCTCACATTAAACTCAAATACATAGAGTTTTTTAAAGAATTTTCTGATGTTTTTGTGTGGAGTTATGAGGATTTGAAATCCTATGACACTGAAATAATTCAGCACAAGATACCTCTCAAGGAAAACCAAAAGCCATTTAAACAAAAATTACATAGAATAAACCCTGTTCAGTTACCTTTGGTTGAGAAGGAAATCAAGAAAATGTATGAAGTGGGTATTATTTTCCCTATTAGATATTCAGAGTGGGTGTCTAATCTAGTGTCAGTTAGGAAGAAAAAATGAGATATTAGGCTTTGTATTGACTTTGGAGACCTAAAAAAAGCCTCATTGAAGGACAACTACCCTTTACCCAAGATGGATCATATTTTACAAAGGGTAGTTGGTTCTAAAATAATTTCTTTGCTTGATGGCTACTCAGGATACAATCAGATTTTAGTACATCCTGATGATCAACTAAAGACAACTTTTACTACACCTTGGGGCACTTTCATGTATGTTAAAATGCCCTTTGGATTAATGAATGCTGGTGCTACTTTTCAGAGAGCCATGGACATTGCATTCTCAGAATAATTAGGCCACTTCATCATTATTTACCTTGATGATGTCACTGTTTTTTCCAAAACAGATGAAGAGCACTTAGAACATTTGAGAAAAGTATTCGAGAAATGCAGAAAGTTTGGGATATATTTAAAACCAAAGAAAACACTATTTGGTCTCTAAGAAGGTAAACTTTGTGGGCACATTATATTAGAAGAGGGAATAAAGATAGACCCAAAAAGGATCGAGGCTATATTGCAAATCACTCATCCTCGAAACATCAAGGAACTTCAATCTTTCATTGGAAAGATTAATTTATTGAGGAGGTTCATACCCAAATTAGCTGAAATCCTTAGAAACATTACAAACATGCTGAAAAAGGAACAAGGAGTTAAATGGACCTTGGAAGCAAAGAAATCTTTCAATGTGGTAAAATAAGCTTTAACTAAAACACCAATTCTAATAAGTCCTAATTTTTCAAAATATTTTTACATTTTTTCATTTGCATCAGAACATACAATAGATGTTGTCCTATTGCAGAAAAATCCACAGGGACAAGAGTAGCCCATTTCATTCTTTAGCAAGGCTTTGAGAGATGATCCTCTGAAGTATAACATTATGGAGAAACAAACCTTTGCCTTAGTCAAAGCCTTAAAAGACTTCAGAGTTTACATTCTGCACTCCCACATCATTGCCTTTGTCCCAAATTTAGTTGTTAAAGACATTCTAACACAGGACCCAGATGGTAAGAGAGGTAAGTGGATAGCTATGATACTTGAATATGATTTAGAATTCAAGCCCACTAAAATCATTAAAGGCCAAGGTCTAGCTAGATTAATGGCTGAATCAAATTTTGAAGTTCTTGATATAAATATGATAAATGCTTTAGATGAACAAGAGGAACTGTCAACTCTAATTTTTGAAGACCATTTTATAAAATCCTCTTTGTATGCTGATATTCTATATGTTTTTCTTAATTTGAATACACCTCCTGGTTTATCAAAAACAAAGGCAAAGTTTTTCAAGTTAAAAGCTGTAAACTACTACATTATAGATAAATGTCTTTATTGGAAAAATGCAAGTGAGTTATTGCTTAAATGTTTGCCTGAGAATGATGCAGAGAAAGTTAACCACGAGTTCCATGAAGGAGAATGTGGAGGCCACCTCTATTGGAAGACAACAGCCAACAAAATCCTTAGAGCTAGTTACTATTGGCCCACCCTCTTTCTAGATGTGCACAAGATGATAATTGCCTGTCATAAATGTCAAATTTTTGAAGGCAAAAGAAAATTGCTTTCCTTACCTCTGCATCCAATCACTGTTGAAGCTCCTTTTCAATAGTGGGGACTTGACTTCGTAGGAGAAATCCATCCACCCTCATCTGCCCAACATAGATGGATTCTCACTGCAACGGACTACTTTACCAAATTAATTGAATCCATCCCTTCTAGGCAAGCCAATGACTCTGTCATCATAAAATTCATTGAGACTCATATCCTCTCTAGATTTGGTTGTCCTAGGGAGATCATCACTGACAATGCAGCAGCATTTGGATCCAAGAAGATGGTTGAATTTTGTCACAAAAATCAGATAACATTGGGTCATTCTACTGCATATTACCCTCAAGGTAATGAGCTGGCAGAATCCTCAAACAAAATTTTGGTAAACATAATCAAGAATTTGTTGGATGACAACAAGAAGCCTTGGCACACAAAGCTAGTGCAAGCACTATGGGCTGACAGATTAACACTTAAGAAATCTATTGGGATGTCACCCTACCAGCTTGTGTATGGTACAGATGCAATTTTTCCAACCATCCTTGGTGTACTATTTATGAAGTTGATTCAAGAAGTGCAGTATGAATACAATGACATGATCAGAAGGATTAATCAGACTATACATCTTCAGCAAACCAGAGAGGAGGTTTGCAACAGAGCATTACAAAATCAAGAGAGCATCAAGAATATTTTTGACAAAAGGACAAAGGCCAGTAATTTCAATGTTGGTGACAAAGTGTTAAAGTGGGACTCAGGGAGAGAAGACAAGGGCAAGCATGGAAAATTTGATAACTTATGGCTTGGCCCTTATCTCATTCATTCTTCTACTGGTAATAATGCTTATTTCTTGCAGGAATTGAATGGAGCTGAACTGTTTTGGAGTCCTGTCAATGGCAGGATGCGCAAACGTTATTTCTCTTGATCCTGTCATGTGTGGAAGCCTTTTTATCTTTTTTCTCATTATAAATATTTCATCCATCATTGCATTCATAGTTAGAAAAATCAAAAATACAAAAACAATACAAAGAGAAAAGAGGGCAGATTGTGAAAACAAGAAAGGTACGGCCCCATACCAAAAAAGAGAAACAAAATTTGAAAGTGTGCAAGCTCAAATGCCACTCCTGAAAAACACACTCCTAGTTAGTCATACAGCCTAATCATGACTAATTAGTTTTAAATTTACTGCTGATAGGTTAATGAAATCAGATTTTCCAAACAGCATACTCTTGGCTTATCAGTTAGGTAGATTAGGATAGAAAATACAGGTTCAAACCAGCTCAAAATACGAACCTAAGATTCCAAAAGAAGAATGACTCTAATTTGTTTAAATCATGAGTCAAAAATAGAATTAAACTGGTTCTAATAAGCCCAAAAATTGAACCAGAAAAGAATGTAAAATAGCTTAAACAAACTCAAAAACAGAGCTGAAGAAAAGAGAAGGTCGTGCTTAGAACTTTCAGATCTTAAGTGTTGTGTGGATTAATTCGTCTTGCAGACAAGACTGATCTCCCTAGTACTAAAATTATCTAGCAACAAACAACCAAATAAAATAATCTTTCTCTAAGCATATATGATTTACAAAAAGCTCTATAGAGGTGTAAAAGACTTACCGTACGTCCAACGCTTGTTTGAAGTCATTGTTGTCCCTCGTGCACTTGAAGAGTTATCTTTGTAAACCTGTAGTCACAAACAAGAAAAATATTAAATAGCACCTGCATAGAGATCATCATAAACCATGCTTATGTTGGGAAAAATACTGAGAGGGGGGGGTGAATCAGTATTTACTGCATATTCAAAACTTTTTACTTTTTCATTCCTTTAAAACCCATACGCTACTTTGCTGAAGCCAAGTAGCGTATACACGCGGATATCCTTCATAAAACTCGCGTATACACAGAGATCTAATTATGCCAATAGTTCTTCACTTATATCATTCCATCATTCATTCATTAGATGTTCTATAAACAGTAAACATGTGCAGTAAGAACAGAATAAACCATCACACAAAGCATCACACATGAACACCAGGATTTTTAGGTGGAAACCCAAGTCTGGAGAAAACCACCGCTGCAGTTGCTCAGCCTTCAATATTTTATTATAGAGAAAACATCTTACAACATATGTGCTGGCGCAGACTTGACCAGCACGCAGGCACCCACCTGCGCTCGTTTACCAGCCTCTCCTGGAAGGGAGCTCCAACCCCCTGACTCGTTTACCAGCCTCTCCTGGAAGGGAGCTACGACCCCCTGATCTCGTTTACCAGCCTCACCTAGAAGGGAGATACAACCCCCTGACTGAAGGCTACAACCCTCAGCACCTCTATGGACCATGTTTCATCAATTTTCACACTGGATCCAACAACTTCAATAGAACACAACTTGCAGGCCACATTTCATCATATTTCTAGACTGAACCCTTTTCATACTTTTAAACACAAACATACATCACCAACATATACTTATCAACACAGATCAGATAGCAGAAATATAGCAGAACAGATCAGATATTTCATACCCTTTGCTTCAGCAAACCCTAGTTTGCATACACGCTTTTACTTCACTGATGTCGCGTATATACGCGCTTCCGTTCACACAAACAAGCGTATACCTCTGTACATATTTCACTGCGCATACGCGCTTTCACTTCAGCGAAGCCGCGTATATACGCGCTTCCTCTGCGACGAAGTAGCGTATAGATCTTCAATCACAGGAAAGATACTTTTTCGGGACGAATATTCACTTTCCGCATTTAAAAGCCACTTCTGCTGGCGTTCGCCTCATTTCATATCTAAGCCTTCCATAAGTAGATCTAGTAGATACAAGTACATTTCAGATCTAGATCCCCTTCTTCATCATTGGTGCATCATACATTCAGATTTATCATTCAAGTGTAACCCTTTCCATTCAGATCTACTTCAGAGAGAAGTATTCATTCAAGCTCAGACATCTTGCACCCACACTTATGATTTGCACAATGAATTTCTTCTCCTTATATAGGTTTACCCTTTTTCAATACCATGAGCCCCTTTTTCAATACCATGAGCCAAAACAATACCATGAGCCCAAAACTACATTACTTCCGATGGTATTCCTGGACGGGGTCATTTAGAAGAATCATTACCCAATACAATGGGTCAATACCATGGTGGTTACCCCTGGTTTTGCACTTTATGAGCGCTTTTGCCCATACGCGACTTGGCACGTACTTTACCGCGTGCATACGCGACTTCTCCTAGGCAAATCCGCGTATGCCTTGAGACATACTCTTTTTATCATAGATCTAGCACATACTGAATTTCTTTCTTCATTCCCTTCTGTACTCACTGTAGATACATCAGATTTACTTCATCAAGAACATATTCTATCAAGCACAACTTCATCAAGTAAGTTTCCATCTTCTTCATCAAGTGGGTTGCCATTCAATGACAACACTTAGCATCATGTTGCTAATTAACATCATTTCATATCAGATTTACATTATTTACCAAGTCCATCAAGTCAAGAATAACTTCATCAGGTGTATTGCCATCAAGGACAACACATGTCAACAGTCTCATGTCTTCATCTTCATTCAATGGGTTGCCATCAAGGACAACACTCTGCATCATATTGCCAACAATCTCCCCCTTTGGACTTGATGGCAACCACGATGGTGTTTGATCACCACAACAGATAGGTACATTAAGAATACCATGACACCATGTCACTCTCTCCATTTTTGACACCATTCTTTCTCTTCCTTCAAACACCATGTCACTCTCCCCCTTTGACATCAAGGGCAAAGGGCGGATCAAAAACCAACATACTCTCCCCTTTTTCTTCGCATGTGGAAGAAGCGTTCTGCAGATCTGATATATACTGAAGTGACCAAGCTCCCCCTGAGTTCATGTTGAATCTTCAAAGAATATTTTCCAATGAAGTACATGACTCTATGACTTTCCTATCACCAATGAGTCATACTTACATCAAATATTCATCCAAGTGAATTTACATATGAGACTCAAGTACCCAACCAAGTGGGTTTACACATTTCAACTCAGCTACCCAACCAAGTGGGTTTACAAAATTTGACTCAGCTACCCAACCAAGTGGGTTTACAAATTTGACAAGTCCTTTACATGACTGAATATTACAATTTTACATCAGGGGTCTCAACAAGACCTTTTCACCAAAATATAAATATGACCATTTATGACCAACACCAGAAAGTCCTCAAGAAAGAGAACATATTTCAGAACCATCATAATGCCAACAATGCATTATACTCAGCAACACTAAAGCTCCCCCCGAATCTGTGCATCCAAGCATCCTTTCCAAATGACTAAGGCTCCCCCTTAGTTTGTGCATCCTGAACACTTTCATCACCAACAAATCATCAAGGCATCTTTATCAAAACATTAGAAACAGAATTATGAGAACTGGAACACCACCAGAGATACCAAACAGCACTGCAGCTGTGCTGAAGAGAGTTGACCCCAAACAAAAATTAGTCAGCAATCAGACATACGCGGTTTTCTGTGCAGGAACTCGCGTATATACGTGACTGTGTTTCAGGAAACCCACGTATCTACTACCATCTTCTATATTTTGACTAGATCTGATCCTCTGTGAGGAAAAGACAGTGTTCAGCTTCTTTTTGAGATATTTGACTGCTTCCCTGGACTACAGATAGAACAGAGTAGTTGTGTCTTCAAGCGTCATCCAATGGTGGTAGCATAAGCGCATTAGTAACCAAGTCTTCATGTTCCGTGCAACATCAATACATTCTTTCCAAAAGAGATTGTCATACCAGAACAACATCTTCAAATATGTGTCAAGCAATCATCCATGTGGTCCAATATCACCATGATCTTTAAGATTTAACATGAAGTAACATATGTAGGCAAAAGATCTTAACCATAGTAACCAACTCTGCATGATCTATTCTTATTTCTGAAACAAACGACATCCAACTCATCCATGTGTGAGCAAAAAAGATACTTATCAGCAACCAGGCCTCAAAATCTCATCATAATAATCCATGTACCAAGTCATCATCATTTGAGCATGAGTATCACAAAGACCAAAGAATAAGCAATCATATTGCCAACAATGCAATCATTAGTATTCAACCTGCTGCTCCCCCTAAACCAGTGCTCTTCCTTAACTTGTGCAATCTGAAACACCTTCAACAGTAATTTATTAGCAACAATCTCTACATGATCTGTCCTCATTTCTGAATTATAAGACTTTCATCTCAACAATGAATGCTCTTCATCATAAAACAACCAGGCTTCATCCATAATCTTCAACACAAGAACCCATGTATCATTTCATTATCATGAGTATAACCAGAATAATGCTAACAGTCAGACTGATGCTCCCCCTGAACCTCTGCTCCAGATCTTCAGCTATCAGATAAATTTTCTCATCATCAATGCATACGCGACTGTGTCAGCTGGAACTCGCGTGTATACACGAATTTGTTTCATAGAACCCGCGTATGGAAAGTGAAATATAGAAAATTTCACACCTTCATCTCCTCCTGCAAATTTACCTTCTGTTCCTGTCTTTTCTTCACATCAGATGCTCTGTCAGAGATACATATAACCAGAATAATCAAACCAACCATGAGAGACATCATACATTATTCCCCTTGTGACGATACATTACTAGATCTCATAATGTATCTCACATCATTCCTGCAGTCAATCAGAGAAGTAAGCTTCAGAAGCGGATGACTGCAGTAGGGTCTGAATTCCCTACGTTTCTGATCGGTCCTCCTTCTTCTTCCAGATTTGTTTGAACTGTCTATTTGTGTGCTGGAAGTTATCCAATTTCTCATATCTGTTCAACCTCCATTCTTTTTCTACATGTCCATACTTGTTACAAGAATAACATCTCATGTGTCCAGAGAAATAAGCATAAGAATCATAATGAGTATTTCTAATCTTTATCCTTTTGCAATCAACTGCTTTATGTCCATACATGTTACATAAGAAACAATATCCCCTGAAGAAACTAGAGTACCTTTCTGAGTAGAACCTGTTTGTTTGTGGCTGAAATGATCTTCTCCTGCAATTTGCTGCAACATGCCCATAATTATGACATTTAAAACATTCAACGTTCTTGAATGAATTCATGATTGTTGGTTGATCTTTTATTTCTTTCAACACTTCGGGTTTTGCATTGACATCCTCTGAATTTTTAGCACTTCCTTGTGAGCTAGATTCACCTTTAACAGTTTCATGGAAACCAAGACCAAGTTTGATAGCAGGAGACCTTTGATTACTTAAAATATTGTCCAAAGTGTTAGTACTATCTTGAAACCTCAAAAGTTTAACCTTTTCTTCTAATTTACCTTTGAGAAAGTTTACCTCAACCTCCAAGGCTTGACATTGCTTTGTCATGCTTTCTTCTTTCCTTCTTCCATCTTCTACTTGATCCTTCAGATTTAGGATCTCTTCTTTCAACCAATTTTCGTTTTCTTCAAATGTTTGTTCTAGCTCTTCATTCTTCTTATTTGATTTTTCCAGATCTTCTTTGAGAGATATGATTTCTGCTTCAAGGCCTTCCTTTTCAAATGATTGTAGAGGTTCCTCATTTTTCTTACTTGATGCTTCTAGATCTGCCTGCAGAGAGATGATTGCAGCTTCCAGTCCTTCATTCTTCTTGTTTGATTTTTCAAGATCTGCTTCTAGATCTTTAATTCGATTGGATGCATAAGTATGAAACCTTTGATACTTGTCCACCTGTCCATTCAACATTTCTATTTGATCTTTCATTTGAGAGGTCATCTCTTTGTAAATAGAATCTTTCGTATCAATTTCCTTTTGTTTTTCTTCAACTTTGATCTTGATAGCTTCCACAACTTTACTATCTTCACTATTGTTTGCACAAAGAAGAGTATTACAAGTGGCCTTCTTCTTTTCCTTCTTTGCCATGAGTATTTGTAGAGCTTCGTCAGAGACTTCTGGATCCATACTGTCACTTTCACTATCATAATCTTTGCACATGCAATTAAGTAAGAGACAAGAACAACGATTAATACCTGGTTCATCTTCTTCAATTTTTGCTATACATGATTTCTGAGGTATCTTCTTGTTTCGAGTAGCCTTCTTCTTTTGCTTCTTAGACATGAGCACTTTCAGATCTTGGTCAAAATCTTCTTCATCTTCACTGGACACTTCATCATCATCTTCTTTTGCATAATAACTCTTTCTCTTTTCAAATTGTTTCCCTTTACCATGTTTTTCTCTATAAGGAAATTTAGCAGCATAGTGACCAACTTTTCCACACTCAAAATATTTGAAGGGAAGCTTACCTTTGAATCTTCCAGTACCTAGTTGGAGTTTTCTCACGAAATTCCGTTTCGTGTATGACTCGCCCGATACCAATTGTTGGGAAAAATACTGAGAGGGGGGGGTGAATCAGTATTTAGAGAAAACTGAAACTTTTTACTTTTTCATGCTCTAAAACCCATACGCTACTTTGTTGAAGCCAACTAGCATATACACGCGGATATCCTTCATAAAACTCGCGTATACACAGAGATCTAATTATGCCATTAGTTCTTCACTTATATCATTCCATCATTCATTCATTATATGTTCTATAAACAGTAAACATGTGCAGTAAGAACAGAATAAACCATCACACAAAGCATCACACATGAACACCAGGATTTTTAGGTGGAAACCCAAGTCGGGAGAAAACCACCGCTGCAGTTGCTCAACCTTCAATATTTTATTATAGAGAAAACATCTTTACAACATATGTGCTGGTGCAGACTCTACCAGCACGCAGGCACCCACCTGCGCTCGTTTACCAGCCTCTCCTGGAAGGGAGCTCCAACCCCCTGACTCGTTTACCAGCCTCTCCTGGAAGGGAGCTACGACCCCCTGATCTCGTTTACCAGCCTCTCCTGGAAGGGAGCTACAACTCCCTGACTGAAGGCTACAACCTTCAGCACCACCTTGGACCACGTTTCATCAATTTTCACACTGGATCCAACAACTTCAATAGAACAACACTTGCAGGCCACATTTCATCATATTTTCAGACTGGACCCTTTCCATACTTTTAAGCACAAACATACATCACCAATAGATACTTATCAACACAGATCAGATAGCAGAAACACAGCAGAACAGATCAGATATTTCATACCCCTTGCTTCAGCAAACCCTAGTTTGCATACGCACTTTCCCTTCACTGATGTCGCGTATATACGCGCTTCCGTCCACACAAACCAGCGTATACCTCTGTATGTATTTCATTGCGCATACGCGCTTTCTCTTCACTGAAGCCGCGTATATACGCGCTTCCTCCGCGGCGAAGTAGCGTATAGATCTTCAATCATTACAGAGCAGCATACTTCATCAGATCAGATATTCAGTTCAGATCTACCCTTTTGCTTCAGACAGATGTTCGCCTAGATGCTCGCCTCATCACAGATCTAAGTCTTCCATAATCAGATCTAGCAAATACAAGAGCAATTCAGATCTAGATCCCCTTCTTCATCATTGGTGCATCATACATTCAGATTTATCATTCAAGTGTAACCCTTTCCATTCAGATATACTTCAGAGAGAAGTATTCATTCAAGCTCGTACATCTTGCACCCACACTCATGTTTTGCACAATGAATTTCTTCTTCTTATATAGGTTTGATCTTTTCAATACCATCTAGCCCCTTTTTCAATACCATGAGCCAAAACAATACCATGAGCTTCAATACCACGGGCCCTTTTTCAATACCATGAGCCAAAACAATACCATGAGCCCAAAACAATATTACTTCCGATGGTATTCCTGGACGGGGTCACATAAACGAATCATTACTCAATACAATGGGTCAATACCATGGTGGTTACCCCTGGTTTTTCACTTTTTGAACGCTTTTGCCCATACACGACTTATCACGTTCTTTCCCGCGTGCATACGCGACTTCCCCTAGACATATCCGCGTATGCCTTGAGACATACTCTTTTTATCATAGATCTAGCTCAAACTAAATTTCTTTCTTCATTCCCTTCTGTACTCACTGTAGATACATCAGATTTACTTCATCAAGAACATATTCTATCAAGCACAACTTCATCAAGTAAGTTGCCATCTTCTTCATCAAGTTGGTTGCCATTCAATGACAACACTTAGCATCATGTTGCTAACTAACATCATTTCACATCAGATTTACATCATTTACCAAGTCCATCAAGTCAAGAATAACTTCATCAGGTGTATTGCCATCAAGGACAACACATGTCAACAGTCTCATGTCTTCATCTTCATTTAGTGGGTTGCCATCAAGGACAACACTCTGCATCATATTGCCAACAACTTATCATGGTGATAAAGGAATCTATGAAATAAACCATTAACTGACATCTTATTGAGAAAAATGGGTATATTTGTATTATTTTCAAAAGAAATAAAACCTTACAACCTGAGCCTTGATGTTGCACAGGCCTTCCCGGGGTCCGAAGCAGGAGTCTCCTCTACTTTGATAAGCTCTGCACTCCTCCAACCAGGACGAATAGAGGTATGCAATCTCTCCTCACAAAAGTCTTAGTTAACTGAGTTTGAATCTCAACAGCACTTAACCTCAAATATTCTAAAGCTTCCACTCCCCTTGAGGCTACCTAATGTCTCTTTTTATAATGGAAAAGAGGAATTTTTCTATTCCAACTATGAAGGGATAGAATCCTCCTTCAAAGGGATAAGCTCCTCACATCAAGGGGTTAGTTCCATAAGGTAAGGGATACATGCACCTCAAAAGAGCGGTTCTGCTACCGCAAGATTCTTTCTAGAGGCTTCTAGAATTTACTTAAAATGAGATTTTTGGAATTTACTTGTGACTTTTTTATCTTTACAGGGGTCCTCACTCATAACACAGAGAAAGTGTGTTCAATTATGCATGAGACTTGAACATTAGGTGCGGGACCACAGGAAAGATAGAGAGAAAGTGCGACACCAAAGTTTAAGAGATTTTTAGGAACTTTTCTCTGATTTTCAAGGCTTGACATGAGGAACTGATATGATATACTTTCAAAGGGGGAAAGTATGAGTAATAATGAGCCCATACACATAGCAAAATGTCAGGATGACAATTTTCAGTGTAAAAAATTACCCCTAAAGTGCAAAGTCTGGAATAGATGAAGCTAAAGTCTGTCATATATGAAGAGTGCAGTACTTTATCATTTCAAGGATCATCTTGTGGACACCCCAGTTAGAACCTGTAAAAAAATTCAATGCAAAATATATATATATCATCACTGAGGTAGGAATTCCCATACTCAAATCAAAACTAACTACAAACTGATTCAAACTGTTCTGATACAGGAATGATTTTGAGTACATCACAGTATAGACATGTGTAGACACAGTATGGACGCAACCATCTATTTATGAATAGTCTACTGTATAAATGATAACACAATTCCTCGCAGCCTGGATGGTAGAAACTAGATCCAGGGTCTTGATTTCCGTATCTCGAACTAGTATGATTCTATCCATGTGAATGAATGTGTCGAAGTCGAACATCGTAGAAACCACTTGATTACCAGTCAATGATGTAAACTGTTAACAAGTGTGAGAGTAACCACCAGTAATTTCAATGGCTCTCAAAGTACTCAGTACAATCCATGAAATGTGAATGAATGAGCTGAAGTCAAACATGTCACGGAATCATTCGATCGAAGGTGTCGTCGAAGACGAGAAACCTGCCATTGAGGCATGCTGATTTCAAGGTACTGATGATTTCTGGATCAACTTCTTAGGTAATGAGTTTTCGTCGATGGAAAGTGATCCGTCGTAGGCAAGCCCACAACACGAAATCATAGATCAAGATTTGAAAATATATTGGCAAGGACTGACTCAGGGATGGTCAAAATGGATGAATGATATTTTGCAGATGAATGGTTTATTTGAACTATCCTCTTGAACACATAACGACACTGCAGATGGCTTGGTGACAATTAACCCAAAGCTAATACCCAGAAACCGGTTGAAGACTTTCAATGTGGTTTGATTAACTGTTAGGTAAAGGATTTACCAACCCAGGTGAACAAAAAGTGTCATGTTCAAGAGTGGTTAACTAGATTTTCAAAAAATAAAAATACAACAAACAAGTCCATTTTCCTCTCTTTTCCCCCACCATTTCTAGCAAGTACCTCTTTATTTTTAACAAGCTTGAGGAGGATAACATTTGCTTGTTTATAAGCTCATCCTTCAGATGAGTCCAACTTTGTTTAAGATTCAAACCCTATGAAGGAGTGGTTCATTCCTGTTTAAAATTGAATAGGTCCTTTACTGTCAAAATTTTAACGAGTCCAGTATAGGAGAAACTCGGTGTTTTTCATTTTTAGGGAGTCAGAAGAAAAAACTTAAGAAAACTCCATGGGTGTAATTTTTCGTAAATTTAGTCTCTCGAGCCCGAAAAAGGATAAAATAATGTGGGAGAGAACTCTATTGACCGTAATTAGTCAATGTATACCTTTTTCGTAAATAGTCCATTTCAGTCCGGAAAAGGGGTAAACTTATACTGAAGGGACGATCATTCATTTACTTTAACGAGTTCGAATAATCAAGTACTCAGCAATATTTTCATGTTTAGAGAGTCTGAAAAGGGCTTAAAAGAGGACTCCAAGTTTTCACTTTTTCGTAAAATTTTTGAAAGAGTCTGAAAAAGTGATAAAAGTATGCTCTTTCTTGAAAAACGATCAATTTTCCTGAAAAATTCAATTTCTGCACAAAAACTTGAAAAATTACACATACCCGTTTAAGATAAGTAAAAATTATTTCAAAAATAACCTTTTTAAAGTGAAAAATAAACAATTAGAAACTCATTTATTCAAAAAAAATTATAAAAAGGGCTTTCCTAACTTCATTTCTACCGTTCAAGTTCAGAGTGAAAAGTAAAAGCTTTTGGGTAAAAAAGTTCCTGTGAAAATTCTGGAAAATTCATCCGACGAAATCGAAAACCATCAGTCCCAAGTAATCCACGACCTCCTAATCTTGTATTTCATCCGTTTTCATTTCATTTTTAGGCTCTAGATTTCATTTTTAAGGGAAAAATATGTTTAAGAAATTGCCCGCAGGGGTCCGCTGACACAACACATGGGCCCTGCGGACCCTGACTTTTTCCTATGTAGAAAAAAGTCGTGGGTCGGCATTTGTCCCACAGCACGCGTGCGTTTCTACGCACTGTGTACGAAGACAAAGTGCGGTCCCTGCATATTTAAATTTCAAAATCAAATTTCTCATTTGCCGCCAAAAAATTTTCAAATCAAATTGTTATAACATACCTTTTTATGCATTGTAGGATTAACAATATGTTGATTTGGAGAGAACGTGAGCATGAGGACATGGATGACGCCGCAATTCTCCATTTGCCCACAATGCAAGCATTAAGAGCATGTGATATATATAAATTATGGGCCATCCAGGGCATGAGGGCATAGGTAGACCTCCTAACATGGCTGGTAAACAGGTGGAATGTACAGGACCAGTTTTTCATTATTGGTGGCCACCAGCTCAAAATTGAGCTGGAGGATATTTATTTTCTGACTGGTTTGTCCAAGAGGGGCAAACAACTTTCCTTGTTTGGGACTAGGCCAGGTGGCCAGACTGTCGCTAGTCTTCGACAAGAATTCTGTAATGATCAGGTAGACCCCAAGGACAAACGGATTGACATAAAAAATATCATCCGTCCCGAGCTGAAATTTATTGCGTTTACTATTACCAAACTGTGTGGGAGTGTAGCGCTGCATGTGGCTACCAGTTCCCAGATGCGCATTGCTGTAGACTGTTTTCGAGGCACCATTTTCAACTGGTGCATAGCTGTGTTGGCCAATGTAAAAGGCCAACTAACTAGAGTGAAAAATGGAAAACTAAATAACTTTGGATATGGATCCATCATAGTCACCTTTGCTCTAGAGAGGATCCCCATGTTAGCTCCGCAGAGTATTCCTGTTGATGTCGGTCAACCTTGAGAACCTAGGATGGTTTGTTGGTTTGCATTGATGGCCCGTCACAGTATTGAGGGCGCTGAGATTGTTCGATTTCCTCCTTCATATTTTCGTTGGCTGGAACGCCAAATTTTCGTTAAAAAGGATTTTCCATACGCCGGGATAGATTTCCGCGGTGACTGAGAGATGACTCTCCCAGCAGGGGAACAGTGGGATGAATCAGGTAAAATCATTTTCAACAATTTCTAAGTTCTATTTTTTTTTTTAATCGTCTTTTAAAGTTAATAACCAAAATTTTTGAATACAGATGTGAGCCCACGGCGACCACCCCATCTCTAGCCTTATGAAAGAAGACAACCAGTTGCAGCCGCACCAGCTCCAGTAGGCCAATCAGCGGAAATCCTGTCTGATTTAGAGCATCACCTAGAGCGTCTGACTCTAGACATTCCATAGATGAACATAGATGAGATTCCACTCAGATTGCAGAGATACGTGATTGGTGTTCCAGGACATTTTAGGAGGTTCCTATGTAGAGTGGCCCGGGCAGTGGTCTCTTATCGTGATCACCATCAGTGATGGGATGATTGTGTCGTAGACTCATATTTTTGAATTTTTGTGTTACCATTTTGCCGATCATAAGGTGTTTCCAACCTATGATCGAAGATGATGTATATTTTTTGAAAACACTTCTATACTATGATATATCATTATTTACCGGCTATCTGTGCACATGTTATGAATGTTGTTTGATTTACTGTTTTGATCATTGCAAATGTCGATTTATCATACTAGAAGAAACTACATTTGCTAATGTATTTAAATGTCTTGGAATATGTTGATATTCAATGTAATCAAATTCACATTCCAAGAGATGAACTCTTAAAAATAACCGTAATAACACTGGATTTCTAATGGTGTAAACCCTGTTGAGTTGTAATACAACAAGTTCAGAATCCAACCTAATAATCAAACTCTGAATTCCAAAAGATATGGATTCATATAATAACTCAATCACTGCACTATACTCTGCAATGTTATTCGTTGTTTGACCAAGGCTTACCCCATGCATGGATACTAACTCGTCAGAGGGTGAATAAATTACTCAAGCTGCGGAAGAAATGTTCCATGTACTACGACAAGCACCATCATCAAAACCAACGTAGGTTTGAAGAGACGTCGACATCTGCAATATCAAGAGTAAAACTCAGATAAGCAGGAATAGTGACAAAACACACTTCTAAACTAGGCATGATTTTCTAATCTAAAACACACCAAATGTAAAGAAATCTAATCTAATTAAATCTCCACACCATGTTTAAGCATAATATCTCTTTAGATAAAGCCCATTTCTAGGTTTATCTAAAGGGACACTGTCAAAATCTATCAGCTCATAGGCCCCTTTTGCCAGCTTTCGCTTAACAATGAAAGGACCATGCCACATAGGCACGAATTTTCCAGCTCCTAGCTTATTGTTGGCTTGATCATAAACTAAGACTAGGTCTCCTTCTGAAAAATTTCGAGGGGTAACATTTGTATCATACTGAGCTTTTATCCATTTGACATGAGCCTCGTTTGCTATTGCAGCATTTCATCGATTCTCATCTAGCTGAGCCAAGTACAAAAAACGTTTCTCCTCCTCAGACGTAGCTAGAAGTAATTCTATGGCTAATTTCAAAGATGGAATTTCACACTCAATTCGTAACAAAACCTCCAAATCGTAAACCAGTTGAAAGGGAGTAAAACTAGTTGATGTTTTTACCAAGGTTCGATATGCCCAAAGTGCTGAAAATAACATGAAATGCCAATTCATTTTGTGAATACCAATAATTCATCTAATCATAATGACTAGAAATTTATTGATAGCTTCAACCAGACCATTAGCTTATGGATAATACGGAGTGGAACTATCATGGAGAAAGCCAAGTTGATCTGTCAGTTCAGTCATCATGATATTCTGAAAGTGACTTCTATGATCTGTAATAATGGCTTGAGGAATACCAAACCTAGCAATTATGTGATTGAATATGAAATTTGAAGTAGTCTTGCCGTAACTTAGTAAAATAATCTACTGCTAAGATGTAGGCATCGCCTCGACCTACTTAGTAAAATAATCTATTGCTAAGATAATATACGCATGCCCCCCAACCGAGTGAGGGTTACATGTAATAAAGTCAATACCCCATTTCACAAAAGGATCGACAAAAATTATAGGGTGAAGAGGAGCAGGTGGCGCACGCATCTTATGATCAAAAAGTTGACAATTGTGGCATTTCTGGACTGCATAAATACAATCTTTGAATAATGACGTCCATAAATAACTAGCGCGCAATATCTTTTGAGCTGTGGCATACCCAGACATATGACCGCCACATGCCCCATAATGGCAGTCATTTAAAACCTTTTCAGCTTCTTCACGAGTAAGATAGCGTCGGAAAACAGAATCTTAATATTGTATTTTTGGGATTGGAAACGTATTTTCTGTCACTGAGATCGTGAGATTTCAGGCTGAAAATATTGGGTTTGGAGATAAATGATAATATCCCCATACCATGGATCAAGTGTACTGATAAGAAACAGAGATCCGTCTGCAATGGGCTCCTCTGCCACAATTTTCGTATCAGTAAAGGGGAAATCGCACATCAATTCTGAAAATACCAAAGATTTCTTTGCCTTGGATTTTTCAAATTCCAAGTCAAATTCTTGCAGGATGACTATCCATTTGGAATACTTGCCCCCTAGCAATTGTTTGGTCAAAATGTACATCATAGGGTTACAGTCAGAAATTACTGTGGTTTTGCGTAATAAGATGTAGTGTCTAAATCTTTGAACAACTTGAACAGCTGCCAAGGCCAATTTCTCCACATGTGTGTATTTAATCTCAGTCGGATGCAGATTTCGACTAAGATAGTAAATCACATGTTTAGTTTTAGATTCATCTTCCTGAACTAAAACCATCCCAATTGTGGAATGAGAGGCGACGAGGTACAAAACGTAGTCCTGGTTGTATTTGGGAGGATGCAATAACGGTGCATGTGTCAATGCATGTTTAAGTGCACTAAAAGATCGAACAACGATCTCATCCCAAAAGAATGGAATCTTCTATTTCAGCAACCGGGTAAAACGTTTTGTTATCTTGGCGTAGTTAGGAATGAACCGACGTAAAAAGTTTGCTTTCCCCTGCAAACTTTGGAGTTGGCGCAGAGTCGAAGGAGGAGGTAAATTGACAATAGCTTCGACCTTCGACAGATCAACACGAATGCCTACTTTCGAAACAACAAATCCCAGTAAGTGACCTGATTCTACACAGAAAACACATTTGTGTGGATTCAACCTTATCTGATAATGCCTACATCTCATAAAGATAGCTCGTAAATGAGTGAGATGGTCGGCCCTACGCGATGAATGAACAGGTAAATCATCGAGATAAGGTTGCACAATGTGCTTAATGTCATGAAATGCATAAGACATAGCCCTTTGAAAAGTTGCTCCAGCGTTCTTTAACCCAAAAGGTAGTTTGCAAGAAGAAAATTTCCCCCATGGACAAATGAAAGATGTTTTTGGCTGATGAGCAGGGAGTATGTTTATTTGATTGTAACCGGAAAAACAATCCATAAAGGAAAACATTTCACTGCCGACACAATCATCGATTATTTGATTGATAGAGGGGGTTGGATAATTGTCTTTGGGACAAGCTCGATTAATATCCCTATAATCGATACATACTCGTATCGTTACTTGTTTTTTAGTAACAGGAACAATATTTGATACCCACTCCGTTAAAGGAATTGGATAAATAAAACCTGCACGAAGTAATTTTTCAACTTCGGCTTTGATAGCAGCAGCTTTTCTAGGATGTATTTGACGTAGATGTTGACGGACAGGTTTGGCATCTGGGTAAGTCTTGATTTCATGTACGAAAATTGACGAATCAATTCCTGGCATTTATTCATAAGGACCAAGCAAACACATCACAAAATTCTTGAAATAGGGCTTTATAAGTTTGAATTTCATCTTCTATACAGCAAGCACCTATATGAATGTTTTCAATTATTCCTGGCTTTACTGAAATGTCAATTGGAATCATTCAAGAGATATTTTCCAAATTTAACTCATAATCTGGATTTTGCAATGGATTCTGCGGTTCTTTGACATATTCAGCAGTAAAAATAGAAGTGAAATCATCTTCAAAATGATCCAGCTCAGGTAAAAATGAA
Organism: Pinus albicaulis; assembly: GCA_034641835.2. Taxonomy (NCBI): domain Eukaryota; kingdom Viridiplantae; phylum Streptophyta; class Pinopsida; order Pinales; family Pinaceae; genus Pinus; species Pinus albicaulis. The sequence continues at coordinate 1,332,424,654 of CM076572.1, forward strand.
GATCGATGATGTAGATCTTCCCATGGTAAATCTTCAACAGAAAAAAATTCATGAATCTGCTCATCAGTATGAACAAGATCAGGAAATGTCGTTGTGGCTGAACTAGATATAGAAAGTGATTCCTCATGGATCCCATTCATTGGATCAATTTCGGTTGAAGAAGGGTCGGAAAGTGACTGTACAGCCTGATATGCAATTTCAAATGGACTCAAAGGCATCATGCCATCAAATAAATCTAACTCAGAGTTGGAAGGTACGATCCAAGGATCATCAAACATAACAGTGTCTGACGAAATCATGTGAATACTTGCAGTAGAAGGCGATACGTTAGGAGGAGGAAAGGAAAAAGTTCCTAGTAAACCAGAATCTTTAAGCAAACCCACTTCAACATCCTTGTAAGGGATATCCGCTTTACCAACATGCTGGATTGTTTCTGTAGAGGATGGGCCGGAAGAAAAATAAGTTAACTGATCTATTGTAACAATCCTTCCTTGATGTGGAAAGTTTATGAGCCGACAGACCAAAGAAACAACAGCCGTCATAGCATAAGACCAACTGCGACCCAAAAGAAGGTTGTAATCTAGAGGGGCATCAACCACTTCCACATCTAGATTTACAGTTTTACCTTCGACCCCTATGGGTAAATCCTTCAAAATACCAAAAGGGTGAAAACCTCGACCATCAAAATATTTAAGAATTGTCGGAGACTGATTGAGTGTAGGAGAACCAAGTGATTTCCAACACTGGATCGAAATAATACACGTTGAAGCTCCCTCATCAATCACAGTCCGAAAGATCGGTCTGTTTTTGACTAACAATAGAATTTGGAAAGCAATTTGGTGAGGTAGGTGAGGTGTACTATTTTATAAATCGAATATTATAAGGTTGGAATCCTGAATATCGACAGCTCCTATGGCAAATAAAAGAAATTTACGATGTGCTGGGCATTATTGCAGCACTCCCAAAGCCGACATTGCTGAAGGAGAAATAGCTAAATCTTCAATAATGTTGTAATTCTGAGCAGCTCTCGCATGTGGATTGAAAGCTAATTTACGAAGAACACCTTTAGCAGGCGATTTGATTATTAAGTCTGGATTTGGTTTCTCGATCTGTAGCGGACCAGAAACAGGAGGAGGTGTAGTTGATGTATTTGCACTAGAAGATTCTATTTCTTTAACATCAACAAGATTCTTAGTACCATAATATTGTGATCGCATCACAATCCTTACATGAGACATCATCAAAATCAGCTCTTCTGAGGCATTCGAGGTAGAACCAACCATTTTACTATCTTGAGTTGGAAAAGGATCCTTCAAGATAGCAGGTTGTTGTGAACCTTTAACGAATTTCGCAACCTCTGCTCGATGTGGACATTCCTTAGTAAAATTATCCTCGTGACAAATGTAACAAGGATAACGAGGTTTGCATTTTTCGTCATTGGATTCATTTTTATTATTTTTCTCTTTCGAATTCTTTTTGTTTTTATTCTTCCCTTTCTTTTTACCGCCGAATTTAGATTTGGTCGTAGATGTCTCTATGACATGAATATCGGCAGAAATTTCAGGGGAAGATTCTCCTTTTGGGGAATCAGGTAAAGTTATAATAGGAGAAGAATTCTTTGAAGATTTCTTCTTTCTTTTAGTGTTTACTGTACCAATCATACCATCAGCGGCATGAGACCCTGAAGGAGTAGCATCTATTTGACCTTGTTTTGGAAGATCGGGGATTTTTTCATGTAAAGTACCTGACTGCGTATAAATGAGGTCAAGGTACTGATCTTGAGCAATTAATTTCTCCTCAGTAACAATGCCAGCCTTAGCTACATCCTTAGTGATCTTGGGTAATAATGATTTAACAAACCATTCTGCCAAAATTTGATCCGGAATGTAAACTTTCACCAAATGCCTTCTACGTCGCCATTCATGAATATGATCAGAAATATATGTGGATGTAGATTGTTTCAGTGAAGTTAATAGTTTCGTGCCATTATCGTATCTGACAGGCAACTGAAAATGAATCAAGAAGGTAGTTGCTAACTGACTGAAATTATTAAATGAGCCTCGTGGTAACTCAATGTACCATTTGGCGGCAAGACCAATAAGAGTTCTTTGGAAAATACGTAAGCGAATTGAATCATCAATTATTGAATTAGACGCATACCAGAGGTGATAAGTCATCACGTGATTTGATGGATCCTCTCCTGACTTACCTTCAAATTTGGGTATATCACCAGGCAACTTATGTGGCATTGGCAGCCAGTATGGATAATAGAAAATTGGATCATTCGTAAGGCGCGTCAAATCAGGTAAATCCAAAGTTGCAATAAATGGTAACTGACGGTTAGGGTCACGAAAACGTTGAGTAGCCAACGCAGTTCCAGGAGGAGGATACCCAGGATAACTGGGAATCAGAGTTGCATTAGTAATTTTGTAACCTCCCAGGTAAACAGGATTAACCGGACCAAACTGGGGTTGTTGAGGTTGTTGATAAGTGTATCCAGGGTAGGTTTGATACTGATAATTTGGATTTTGTGAAAGGGGACCGAATTGAGGCTGTCCCTAGTACGTTTGATACGTGAATTGCGGTTGACTTGTCACCACCGTACTTGTACCAGCTTGTCCTGTAGGCATCTGGACCGAAGTCTGAACTGAAGGTCCTGACTAGGGTACAGAGACTTGAGGGATTTGCACAAATGCAGGGATAGAAGAACTCAGAGCTATAGATACTCCAAAAACAGGTGTTGTAGGTTGAACAGAAATTGCAGCAGTTGTAGCAGTTTGAGGCGAATTCTGAGGTGTACTAGGCCCAGACTATTGAACAGAACTAGGTGCAGGAGTTTGAATAGTGAACTGGACGGGTTGCTGGTTGGACCAGAAACCAAAGGTTGTCCAGGTTGAGAAGGCAACTACACATTAGGCTGCATAGGCTATTGATATTAGGACGGATCCCACATCATATTCATTCCAGGGTATTGTCCCGTAGAAGGTTGAATGTAAGGACCATAGCTTGGTTGAACGTAGGGTTGATAAGTAAGTGGTAAATTTCTGGCTCCTTGAATAGATGACTGACTAGAAGGCTGTTGGAAACCTTGAATTGGGTACTGAACCTAAGGTTGATAACCCTAAGGCGCATACTGAAGCTGGGGTTGATAAGGACCCTGAGGAGCATATTGAGCTTGGGGTTGACCTTGGGGCATGTACTGTCCTTGAGGTTGATAACCTTGAGGTATGTACTGTCCTTGAGGTTGTCCTCCAAAATAATATGATTCCACAATTTTTCCTGGGAAAAAGCTACCTAGAGGTTGCCCCCCAGGCGGTAACTGACTTCCTGAAGGTTCCCCCCCAGGCGGTAACTGACTACCTTGAGGATGCCCCCCATGTGGTAACTGATTTCCCTGAGATTGCCCTCCAGGCAGTAACTGATTTCCTTGATGTTGAGGATTCATAATATTACCAGACATCATAAAGATTTTATCTGCATTCAACATTTCAGTTTTAATTTCGCTTAAACCAGATGATAATACATGTTCAATTGGTTGAGGAGCTACTCCCGAGAAAGTACCAGACAGAGCCTGATATCCCGAAGGAACAGAAGGACCACCATGTAAAAATGCTTCCGGTGTCTCAGAAAACATGGATGACTCTCCTGCCATAATGGATGACAAATAGTAACATCTGGGTGTAGGATGAAATGGAATTCAAGCTGGAGAAAAAGCAAGACCCGGATTCTCTAAAAATTTTGTCGAAGATAGATACCAAGCACTAGTTCGAATAGGGCTGTAGAAAATAGATTCATGCTCCCTAAGATTTAAATACTGAGGGGATTCGGGAAGAGATAACTCTTCATCTGGATTAGTAAGTTCTTCAATAGAAATAAATCCAGATGGAAGATCGTCAGTGACAATATTTCTTACCCTAGGTGAACCAGGATCGCTAGAAGTTGGTGTAATAATTCCTGAGGATGTTTCCAAAATAGAAGATTCAGTTTCAGGTTCAGAGATTTCAGGTTCGTCAGCCAGTTCACTGGAAGGAGAAATACTACCAGTAACTTCAGAAACTAAAATTGGTTCTTGAATGTGTTTTGTTATGGGTATTTGATGATCAGGATGAACAACTATAGATGAAGTTTCAATTTTTGTTGATCTAATCCTACCGCTGCTAGATAATACCAGAGCATGAAGCCCTTCAAGCTGACTTGGTGTATATTCAAGGGGTTTCCCTTGTAGTCTCCGGGATTGTCTCGGAAATTCCACCACGATTAAATATTAACTAATCACACGCAAACAAAGAAAATTTCAATGAAAACACCTAAAGTCTCTAAAGAAACAAACAGCTGAATCACACACTTAAAAATCTAAGAGTTCAAACCACACACAAACAGTAACTTCCCGTACTAAAAATACTAGTTGGTGATGAAATCCAACTTAGTATAAATTTAATACAGAAAGGGTGGTTGGAACAGTTACCCCGACAACTTGCTTAATGAAACAGACTGGCACAAGTTTCCTCACAAAACCATCTCGTGTGAAGAGAACCCCCCAGAGAGTCCAAGTGAGTCTAGTCGACGTCTGCTCCAGGTACAGTGATATATTTCATTCACCGTCACCTTAGGAAATAATCTTAAGTTTATGGACACTAAGGTTACCAACAGTAACAAATATAACTGGGGGAACAATCTACGATCCAATCCCACGCGCAAGGGCAGAGTAACAAAGCTCAATCCCTTTGAAGATTCCGCGACATTGTTAATCCAAGGTTTACCGACAAGTGACCCCAGGCTCCTCGACAATGGTTAATCCGAGGTTTACCGTTTTTAATGCGTGCAAAATCTTCTATCTTCCCCAATGAAACAGAATTGATTGTCTCAAAGGTTTGGACATGATCTTGTGATTGACTTCTTTAAGAGAAGCTTCCCAGATTATACAAATTACAATTGGATTTATTTCATACCACAAGATTTGTCTACTTGTTTGTTTTTACTATCTTGGAGAGTTAATTACTCCCTACTCCAAGATACTAGCCTAAGCTATGTTGGTGATAAGAGCCCTAGAAAATAAAAAGATTACTAGATGAATTTTACTTAAGCGTTTCTTTTACAAGATGTTTCTTAAGTCAATGGGTGCGGAAATTAAAATTTGATGGTGTGAAGACTCGACTTCCAAAAAAACTAAAAATGCACCTAAAAATGATAATCAAATCATTTTCTTTCAATGAAATTCTAGTTAAAGAAATAGTTGGAGAATGCAATTCTTTTAATAAACAATTCCTTCTTTGAACATGAATAATTGAAAGAAAATATTTTTTCTTTTCAACAATAACTCAAAATGAGACAAATTATCAAAGCTCACAAAAAAATCCTTTCACTTTCAAAAATTTGAAGCTACAAAAACAAGTTTCCTTCAAAAGAAATATACAAATTTTTAAAAGCACTCAAAACTACAAAACTAATTTCGAGATCTACAAACTTTAACAATCTACTTGAATAAAAGCTTTAATATTTTTTGAAGAATGTTTTACTTAGTTGTTCAGCAAACTAAGGATCTATTCGTCCAGAATAACAAACAGATCAAAAACACTCAAATATGTTTTTTTTATAAAAAATGAAATTCCAAAACCTATAAAAAAGTTTTTTCGAAGATTTGCAAAGAAATAAGTAGCTCTATTTCTCAATAAAGGATGATTTCACAATAAGGTCAGATTCAGCGAAAAGACAGAAATACCAATGTAATCTGAGGTACTTCAAACTGCCAATGCTTCGAATCACTACAAACACCAAGTGAAAAGCAATCCAAAACACAAAACTTCTAGAAAATCATCAAACACCAATACTACTGAGATTCATTCACAAAAGTCTTTTGACAGAAACAATCATCAATCTGGGCAGATACTAAAAACTCAAAATCAAAATAAATATAAACTGAAGAAAGAAATATGGAGTTTTTCAAAATTTTAACAGGGTTCGCAGGCTTCCAGAAGTAACAGGTGCGGTCCCGCACTGTTTTCTTAAGGAAAGTGCAAAACTGCCCGCACTGTGCAAATAAGACAAAGTGCGGTCCCTAGAAAAACTAGAGAAAAACATAAAATATTTCAAAATTTTCAAAAATAGAGAAAACCTAAGCTACACAGGCAGATATCTATCAATCAAAAACCGGGAAAAACATTTCCTCAAATCAAAATAGAAAGAGAACCAAAAAACAAAAAGTTCTTTCCCCAGTGGAGTCGCCAATTTGTTGTGTGGATTAATCCATCTTGCAGACAAGACCGATCTCCCTAGTACTAAAAATATCTAGCAACAAACAGCCAAATAAAATAATATTTCTCTAAGCATATATGATTTACAAAAAGCTCTATAGAGGTGTAAAAGACTTACCATATGTCCAGCGCTTGTTTGAAGTCATTGTTGTTACACTTGAAGGAGTTATCTTCGTAAACCTGAAGTCACAAAAAAGAAAAATGTTAAATAGCGCCTGTATAGAGATCATCATAAACCATGCTTATCATAGTGATCAAGGAATCTATGAAATAAACCATTAACTGACATCTTATTGAGAAAAATGGGTATATTCGTATTAATTTTAAAAGAAACAAAACCTTACAACCTGAGCCTTGATGTTGCATAGGCCTTCCCGGGGTCTAAAACAGGAGTCTCATATACTTTGATAAGCTCTGCACTCCTCCAACCAAGACGAATAGAGGTATGTAATCTCTCCTAACAAAAGTCTTAGTTAACTGAGTCTGAATCTCAACAGCACTTAACGTCAAATATTCTAAAGCTTCCACTCCCCTTGAGGCTACCCAATGCCTCCTTTTATAGTGGAAAAGAGGAGGTTTTATGTTACAACTATGAAGGGATAGAATCCTCCTTCAAAGGGATAAGCTCCTCACATCAAGGGGTTAGCTCCATAAGGTAAGGGATACGTGCACCTCAAAAGAGCGGTTCTGCCACTACAAGATTCTTTCTAGAGGCTTCTAGAATTTACTTAAAATGAGCTTTTTGGAATTTACTTGCGCCTTTTTTATCTTTATAGGGGTCCGCACTTATAACACAGAGAAATTGCGTTCAGGTATGCATGAGACTTGAACATTAGGTGCGGGACCATAGGAAAGATAGAGAGAAAGTGCAACACCAAAGTTTAGGAGATTTTTAGGAGCTTTTCTCTGATTTTCAAGGCTTGACATGAGGAACTGATATGATAGACTTGCAAAGGGGGAAATTATGAGTAATAATGAGCCCATACACATAGCAGAATGTCAGGATGACAATTTTCAGTGTAACATTAAGCCTTCACCATTTTGATTTAATTTTCTGCAAAAGAATTATCTATATGCAGTTTGTTTTTATGCCATAGATCAGCAACAAGTTAGACTGTTCAATCCTGACTTGTATGCTTTTAAAATTCTTTTTTTAGAAGTTAGAGAATAAAAATCTGTTAGATTGTTTAATCCTAACAGATAGTAGATTAGGTAGAGAAGCTTATGAACTCAACTATTTAATCTAAGTTTATGGAGAAATAAGAAGTAGACTTAGACTAGTTTTTTGCTTTCAAAAGAATAAAAGGTTTGTAAAAGAGTTTGCCAATCCAAATGCACTCTGAAATAAGGAGAAAATGATAGATCAGTAGGATTGGGTAGGTATAAAGCTTGGTTTGATAGTATTCCATTGCCTTTCATGGTTGCTAACATTTTCAGAGCAAAAGAAGATCATCGAAGTGAAGAAAGTTGCAGTCCAATGGATGAAGCACTAATCATCCCCCCAGAGAATACAAGTCTGAAGTTCTTGATGCCTTCAATAAGGCACCATCCCCATGTGGAGCCACTGTTAGCCACCTATAAAATTTGTCATATAAAATGGTAGCTAAATCATTTTTTAAAGCCTTCAAGAAACAATTTTATTGCCAAATTGTTAGTTCATGAAGTCTTATGAAGATGACTTATCCTTTGATTAATCTTCACTGATGTTTCCCTCTTAAACTTTGAAATTTTGTTGTTTTCCTGAAGAAAATATTGCTGCAAAAAACTCTATTTTTCCCTCATTCTACCCCTTCTTCCACTCAAGATTAAGCTCCATTTTATCCCCTTTTTCCCCAATAAAATTCCTATATTCTTCCTCATTTCCCTTCTTCCCTTCATAAAAATCCCTCCAATAAGGTTTAAAACTCCTTTTTAAACCTTACCGAAACCCTCAAAATCCTTTGAAAATCTTTGAAAATCCATAAAAACCCACTTTTTACATTATGGGCATAAGACCCTTTCGGCTAAACCCCTAAACCATTTCCCCACCATGCGACTTGGCACTGGAACCAAGCGTTAAGTCCCAAAGCGCTTATCGCAATCATAAATTTCGATGAGTGCATTCATTTTGTTGCGCTAAAATCCCCCGATGTGATTGGATCCCCCTTTTATAACCCCCAATCCCTTGTTTCCTTTGTAAAACCAAGAGCCTGAAATCGGGCGCTAAAACATTATATAAAACCTTCCCCGATACAAATTTCCCTTTGTATTTTGTAAAAAACCCACTTTCCTATGTTTTTATTAAAATCCGCCGGTTCATTATTTTAAATGAAAAGGACCATTGATCTAAAACCAATCGATGATCAATAAAGTCTCGCATAAGAGTTTTTTCATCGGGCGCATTTGAAAGGCCCCTCCTTTGTTTTGATTCCGATGAGCCCCTTTTGTGCTAAACCCCTCAAACACTTCCCCACCATATAACCCAGAGCCCCGCAATTCGGTGCTAAACATCATATAAAACCCCTCCCCGATGCGAATTTTCCTTTGTATTTCATGAAAAAACCCATTTTTCCTATGTTAAAAGGAAACCCGCCGATTCATGGTTTAAACCATTCCTAGCTGTTGATCTGAAACAATAAAACGGTCTTTGGGATCTTGCATCGGAGATTTCCATTGTGCACGTTTAAATATTTTATTGCTTGCCTCCCGATTAGTAATCTTCCGATGACTTCTCACTGGTTGATATTCCTTGCCAGGCTTAGATCCAACAGTCCACATTGCTCTTTTTCATAAGCCCATCCCTCCACCTTTGGACCTCCGTTTCATTCCCCATCGTTGATTTGGCCCTCAGATCAACGGTCCACATATAATCACATCGGTGCTCTTTCCTCTCTCCTCCTCCGATTGCAAATCTTCCAATTGTATCTGGACTGTCCACACACTAAGATCCGACGGTCCAGATCAATCCTCACAACCTTTGTTAAATTCATGAACCTCGTTGTATAAATTTTTAAATGAATCTCCGCCATTGATCTTTGCAGATAAACGGCTCTCATTAACCCTTTGTCCGCCTAGCCTCTGCCTCATATTTTATTCCTTTGATCCCAAGATTGGATCTGGGCCGTTCGTTCCACTCATTTGACGGTCTAGATTCATCCCGATAGGCCAAACTCCTTTGGGTCCTACCATTCTCCAGATCAAATCTCAGTCGTCCATCCCTGATTGAACAGTCAATATTGAAACCGCCTTCCCCTGCCCCCACCTCTTTCCGTCCTTGCATCTTGTCTTATCGCGCTCTCCTCTCGACCGTTCGATCTGACGCCCCAGATCTAACAGCAGTGTTCAGTTTCACATAAATTTAAGCCCGAACATTAATGATTTGAAATCATGCGATGTAGGCGGTTTCAAAAGGCCACGTGTTGGCCAGTAATGCATATTGCGTTCAAAAAGTTAAAACCGCCCTTCCTCCATTTTGCAGCGAAAAACCCATGGTTTCTATAGCCAAAACCACTTTACCCCATTTATATTGCATCCCATCGCGTTTGTTCTCCGCTGTTGATCTCTGTAGATCAACGACCCACATTTAATCTCATTTTTAGTTCATCGCCCTCTGCCATCCTCCAAGGGACTCCATCGATCAATCTCCGTCGTTGATCTCTGAGGTCGATCTCATCCGACGACCTAGAATCCTTTCGGAAACCCCGAATTTTTTTTTTACCATATTTCCTCTGCCAAAGGATTTTAACCCGTTTCCTTTGTATATTCTCCCATTTCATTATAAATATAACCCCTCTGCTTTATATAGTCATGATTGATTTCAACCGTTGATCTCTGTGGATCAACAGATCTAACTTAATCTCCCCACCATTTTTCAAACCACCTCCCATCTGATCCCCACAAAGCAATCCCCGCCATTGAATGAATTCATCCAACGGTTGTGCTCTAAACCTAAACCTCTGAAGCATTCTAGACCCAAATACGCAGGATTTTTCTAATTGTTCTTGGTTTGTGCAGGTTTTAATGGTTTTCCAATTATTTTAAAGGAATATTGAAGCTCGGGGATGACGATACCACAGGCCTTTATACATCATAGAGATCATTCTTCCGGGGTTCCATGTCATGTTTCATTCAGTACCTCATGAGCACTGACGCAGTTATAAAGCCCCTGTAACGATTTTACATCAACAAGACATAGTAAAGCTTAAATAAACAGAGAGTATCAGTGTTAAAGATTTAGTCACAGCAGAGATGAAGAATTGAAGATGGTTTACACAATTTTGAGGGATTACAGCCTAAATCGAACATCTAAAGCCTAATCTGTTCAAATTAAACACATTTTGAAGAACAGAAGACAAAAATTAGGCCTAATTATGCCTAACACACAGAATTAAAGAAAATTAGTTGTGTTTAAAAGAAAAACAATAATATTTATCAATCCGAGAAAGCCTCCACTGCCACATCAGAGGCTAATTGAATCCTCTCAGCTACCAAAAGCCACGTGTAGCCTCAAAGCATTCAAAAGATGGCATAGTTATTACCAGAACAAAGGATATTTATCTTAATACAGCTGAACAATTATTTTGAATCAAAGAAATAAATTTAAACAGTGAGCAGAGTTATTACAAGGATAACATAGAGCCTTAAAGTCAACAAAATCTTCCCAGCGAGCTTAATACTTAATGTAAGCCAATTAATACAGAGAAATATCTGAAATCTTCTCCATTGAGCCACTCAAAGGCCAAGAAGCATTAAACTGTATTAATTGAGCCTGTAGATCTTTTCTCTCATTCAACCTCCTCATTTTTTCTATAAAATATTCTTGAGGAGCTCATTGTAAGGGGTTGGTTGCAGAACTTTGAAATATACTTGTGCTCGAAATTTTCTACATGTAAATAGTGTCCAGAGGCTTTTGAAGCTATGTTTTGTGATCAAATAATTTAGGCTGGGAAGAGAAGATGATTGCTAAACTAAAACATTGGACTTGAAGAATGTAACTGGATTGAAATCAATATACAAGCTGATTCTTGGGATCCTGGTCTATATCACTGGTGAAGTGCTTCTTTTTGTGTTATTTTTTTCCTTTCATGTATGCCATTTTGTCCATTTATTCTCTGATAAAGTACATCAAGCATAGAGTTAGGACTTACTGTTTAAAGTACCCTTCTCTGACTGATAAGCTTTGTCTCAATGGTTTCCTCCAAATTGTGTGTTTAAGAATGACTTAAGTTAAGTGTAAACATTATCAAGGAATGTTGGTTTGCCCCTGTCTTGATGTGCGAAGCTTGAAAGGAAGTTCTTGAATTTTATTTTCATTATGTGCTCAGTAGAGTTAGACTAGGAAATTTTATGGTTTTCCCTGTCTTCTAGTTCTTTCTTCAAAGGCAGTTCTAAAAGTTTCCCTAAGAGTATGTTGAAAGCAATTTAGATTTAAAAGTATCTTATCTGATCTTAGGCTGCACTTTGTTTTCTTATCTATTTTCATCCCTTCTGAAGTACTTATGTGGATTACTGGATTGTTTGTCTGATGAGTTAGCTTTAATACGAGCTTGTCCAAAGAAGTCTATGGTTAGCCTGTCCTTTGGTCAGTTTTAAACAGTTACTTAAAAGGCTTTTCTTGTTTGGAAAGAATGATAAATCCTAGTTGAAATTATTTTCTTTTTCCACCCCTTCAACACTTTTATTGTTCCATTCCATCATTTAAATCAAAAGAGCTTGTGATATAGATGACTTTCCCCTTGGACCACTCTTGAAATTTTTGCACAATTAAACCCTTTTATGACTCCATAGCCCAATGGACTAAAAACGAACGTCATATCTATCCTATCAGCCAAATATTGTTCTGTTTTCTTATGCTTTCACACCTTTGGAAAATTTTCATTTAAGGACTTTCCACTCAACTAAAAATCAAGCTCAACCATCCAAAACCAAACAAAAACCCTTGTTCTTCATAACTAGCCTAATATCACATTCAAAAGCTTTAAAGATAAATTAATCTTTGCACTTATAGAGAGATCCCTCTCTGGATTCAGGAGGGCTAGATCCTAGAATCCCAAAGTGGTTCAAGTTTTCTCCCTGCAGCTTTAGTCTCACCAATCTGCTGAAATTACAGGGAGCTAACACCCATAAGAGTGGAATCCTTTAAGAGTCCTACACCAATGTTCTGAATTTCTAGTTGGGGTAAGTGAATATACGGAACGCTTCCAGTTACCTGCGAAGCGGAGGCAAAAAAGGATAATTTATTAATGACTGTGATTGTACCTTTATGTGGAAAGCAATCATTCTAAAATATGTAGAAACAATGGTAGTAATTGCATATAACCATGGCCTTCCAAGTAAAATATTATAATCAAGGGGTCCATCAACAACCTCAACATCAATACTTACTGTTTTTCCCCCTAATTCGACTTGCAGGTTATTTATAATACCATAAGGTTTATATGTCCTTCCATCGAAAGCCTTCAATGTTGTTGATGATTGTGATAATCACGGCGAACCAAGTGATTTCCAACAGTTTAGAGACATAATGCACGTAGATGCTCCATCATCAATAATAGTGCAATGAACAAGGTGATTGAGAATATTTACTTGGATGGAGAATGCCAATTCTGCCGGTAATTGCGGCACATAGCTCGTATGATTAAAGACGACAAGATTAGAATCAATGAGATCAATTCCACCAATGGATGACAATAAAGCCTGATTTTGGGAGGGACAATTTTGTAATACCTGAAGAGAAAACATAGTTGAAGGGGATTGAGCCAAAACTTCAACTATATTATAATTTTGTGCAGCTCTTGCTCGAGGATTGTATGTCTATTTATGAATTACTCCCTTCAGTGGCTTAATCGTCAATTCAGGAATAACAGGAGGTGGTATCGATTCATTATATGGATTCATTGTCGAGGTAGTAGGTTGATCAGTGGCCAGAATACCATAGTCTTTATTCCGTTTCGACACCAAAATATATTGTGAAGGTTTTGTGGTGGATAACATTAACACTTGGGAACTAGGAGCTGGATCCGTAGCAACCAAATTTGTGTCCGGATTTGGGAATGGGTCTGTCAAAACAGTTGATGCATGATATGTCTTGATGATTTTTGAGACTTCAGCACGGTGAGGAAAATCCCTAACAAAGTGTTCCTTGTTACAGATTATGCATGGATAACGAGGTTTTCGTGGTCTAGGCAATTGATCAGATGATCGTTCCTGCGGATTAGAAGTTTTCTTTTTCTTTGATTTCCCATTTTTCTTACCTCCTGGTTTCTTATCACTTTTTCCTTTGTCAAATGACATGACATTAATTTTTGAAGTAGGAGCAGGATCATATGCAGCAGTGTGGTGTGTGTTGGCAGTGCCTATCAAGCCGTCTCCAGCATGAGATTCCTTTATTTGAGGAGGAACATTGAAATTAGATCGTGGCGCATTTGGTATTTTTTCATAGAATGTGCCAGACTGAGTATAAATCAAGTCTAAATATTGGGCACGCACGATAACTTGCTCCTCTGTGACGACACCACCTTTATCCACAGCCTCAGTTATAGATGGTAACAGGGACTTAATTAACCATCCAGCAAGGAGTTGATTGGGAACAAATGTCTTAACCATTCATCGACGGCGACACCACTCATGAATATGATCGTAAATGTGAGTAGCATTAGTCTGTTTGAAGTTGTTCAAGAGTTCCATTCCAGTTTCTTATATGATCAGTAACTAGAAATGGGTCAAAAAGATAGTAGCTAAGGCACTGAAATTGTCAAAAGAAGCTCTAGGTAATCTAATTTACCATTTAGGTGCCGGACTTGTGAGCGTTTGCTGGAAAAGACGTAATCGAATAGAATCATCATTCAAGGAATTTGATGAACACCATAAATGATAAGTCATAACATGAGTCGATGGATCTTCTCTAGGCTTTCCATTGAATTTAGGAATGTCAGAGGGTAATTTATGAGGTATCATCGACCACCAAGGAGCATAATTGATAGGATCATTGGTTAACTGGTTTAAATATGGTAATTCCAAGGTTGCAACAAAAGGCAACTGTCTATCAAGGTCAGGTTGAGCATAGCCAGGGTATGATGGAATTTCTTGGGCAACAAGTCTTTGAGAATCAGCATATGGAATTTGAGGCTGGTAACCTAGATAGGGGTTGTTTTGCATAGTAAACTCTTGAGAATTCTATTGACCAAAACCTAGATGTGATACTTGTTGGAATGGATTTTGAGGAATTTGTGCCTGTGGCTGCCAAGGGGTATGTCCACCAATGTTATAAATTAGTGTAAGTTGGATTCGGTTGATATGTATATCCAGGTTGCGTTTGTGACATCCCATAAAATGGTACACCAGCTTGTGAATAAATGATCCCTGATATAGGTTGTTGTAAATTAACCAAAGGATTTTGAGTCTGTGGACCCAACATTTGATGATATTGAGTCGAAGAACTTGTCTGATAAGGTTGATGTATAATATTTTGATTTTGTAATAGGGGTATAGATGTATTAACAAGTATTAATGAAGTGGGTGTAACATATTGAACTGGGTGATACGAGTGTACAACCGTTAGTGGTTGGATAGGTAGAGTGGGCTGCCATTGTCAAACATTCATGTCAACATTAGTTTGACCAAAATGTGACTAAGTACTATCGTATTGGGTGACCATAGGTTGCCCCCCAGCATAAGGAGGATAATAAGACGAAAAATATTGTTCTCCAAATGCTGGGAGTCCAGTTGATATGGTACTTAAAGGAATTGACCCATAAGGACCAACTTGATATTGCCCTGATGATGGATGTAATGAATCAAGTCGTTCAGTACTAACTATAGAACTACCAGTTAAAACATCAGATGATGACATTGGTAAAGACCATGGTCTTGAAGATGTACCCAAGAAAGTGCTAGAGAATGATTTGTAGCTTGTTGGGACCGAAGGGCCACCATGCAAATATGACTCTGGTGAGGTTGTGAACATCGACGGGGTAGCGAGGGTAGGAGCTGACGATATTGGAAAAGTAGACCCAAACGAAGATGTTGGTTTAGGCATGGTTGTGTGACCAAATGTATACTCTCCAAAATCAACGGGAGATTGAATGGCAATAGGATCAAAAAAAGCAGATGGAAATGATTGAGGAAAAGACTGGTACAGGTAAAGGTCTCCCCAAAAATGGGTTGGACTTAAAGGTGTATCAGGTTTTGGTATTTCTTCAATCGCAATTAAACCAGGAGGAAGAACTTCACCTTCAAGCCCAAAATATATTTCAGACGGTTGAATGTGTGATATAGGAGTTTCAGTGGCTATAGAAATTTGTGGGGTGACCAAGGTAGGAACAACTTCCAGTTGTTCAACTTCAGGATTCAGATGTGCTGGCAAAGAAGAGACAGGATCTGGATCAATTTGTGATTGAACAACGTCGGGTATAGGAGGTATGGTCTTAGTGATTGAATGGATCGTGACCACGGGTAGTTGTGAATATTCCGTTTCGACAACAGTAAACGAACCGGGATGTGTGGAAACAATTTGAGCTAGCTCTGGTTTAAAAATGATATTTCGCCAGAGGTACAAATTGTACTTGATTCGGTAGATCGTGATTTCCTTCCCCTACCAGAATTAATTTCTGGTGGTAAAGGTGGTTTTAAAGCTAATCTACACGAACAATGGGGGATAGGATTTTGTTCTTCCATGATTACTAATTTATTTTATCCAAAAAAAAAAAAAAAAAGAGGGTAATGCTAGGAAAAAGGGTTTACAAATAAACTGTGAACTACAAAATACCTCCCTACGAACCAAGAAGTACGGGCAGGTAATCTCCCCGAATGCTGTGTTCGGTGTATCACAATTTCAGGGCGGCCGACTCGGTTCACTATGGATGGATAGCACCTAAAATTTATCCTCCCAAATATACCCAAAGGTACGTGGAGGCCCAAGTCCGTGTTAGTGTTGTCTGATGCAAAACTGCACAACGAGAGCACCCCTTTATACTTATCGTACTGTAACACTGCCCAATATACCAGAGAGTATGTGGACGAGCTACGATATACTTACGTACGTGGAGTGAGGTATCACACTGGGAATGTATCGCAGACAAGTTAACGATAGCTGCTATGTTTGACGACGCCGGAACATGTCTCTAGCTTAGACCTTCTAAATGTTATCGTTATGGTTCCAATGCATTGTTAAGTAAATTGAGATTTATTTTATGTTGATCTTGCTTAACAATTTGCCTTTCATGTTCACCACGATGATGTATATGAAATTCCTAAAATGCAAGATAAGAATGATAAACAAACTTTCACTTTCAGCTTTTTCAATGAAGAACCTAGCTACTAAGGGAAGAGAGAAAATAATTTGTGAGCAAACAAATCAATGAACAAAAACAAAATCAATGAATCACAAACTAAATGCAGATTTCCTAATGTTCTTTTTGCAAAAAACACACAATCCTACATGCAAATGCAAGTTTTTCTTTTCAGTTTCCTTAATGTTATGAATGCAAAAAAGAAACTAGGTGCACTAGATCAATAATCGAAATGCTTTTAACTTTCAAGAAATGAAGAATACAAACAACAATTTCTCTTTTGAAGGAAAAATGAGGATTTCAACAATAATTTCTCCTATTAAAGAAATGAATATTTTATGACAATTTCCTATTTCGAAAGAAAATTATTCTTAATGCGACCATAAAAAATACTTTGAAATCAACTTATCAATGATAAAGAAAATCTTTTCTAAACAAACATTGAACAAATTTCCAGCCAAAGGAGGAAGAAGTATATAGAGTCATAGGTCAATTGAGCATCAAACTATTCAAAACACAGCAGCAAACAAAACTGAAGCAAGTTGCAAAGTCAAATTCAAGGGAATTTGGTCACTTTCAGGAGTCAATGCAGTCTCAAAGGGGAGACAGTGCTCTGCAATGCAAGCTTGGAAGGGAGACAATGCTCTGCAAAGCACTATGTCCAGACTAAGGGTGCGTTGGGTACAGTAGACAAGGAAAAAAAACTACTATTTGGCTCACTGTATTTGCAAATTAGGCTCTGAAAAAGTCTAATATTTATGTGTAACAGCTAGGTGGATTAACAAAGCAAATCAGAGACTAAAACACCTAGAACTAAGAGAAATTCTCCCCAATGGAGTCGCCAATTTGTTGGGCCAGAATTGTAATCTAAGGATAAATTATGCTTCCCTAGACAGTTGCTAGTCTAGAACAATAGGTGAAAGACTATACTACCATTTCTCCTAACTCATAATAGATACATAGAGAGAATTGGAGGCTTACTTGTTCAGTCGCTTCCAAATGGCTCCTTTTGTTGCTTCTGTTGCAGCTTCAAATTCAAGCGGTTTGTGAGCTGAATGCTTCTTGCAAGAAAGAACACTAAAATAGCAGAAGATGCAATAATATAGATATCTATTCAAGCTAGTTAGCTAAATCAGTAAAGCATAAACTACATTCACCAACCAAGATCTTACAATATGGAAAATCAAAGTTAACATAGATGCATGTAGGGCAAAGTAAGAAGTACTTTTTATTGATGATAGAAGGAGAGGTTACAACCTAGTGACTGATTTGAAGTGACCTTCTAGCAAAGTTTCCAAGTCTCATCACAGCATAAATCTCTCCAGCAGTAGCTCCACAAACCAAGCTGTCAATTGAAAATTCTCCAACATTTCTCTACTCAAATTCTTCCTTCCTCAAACACTTAGATTTGTGTCCAATTTATAGATGAACTGTAGGTTTTTTTGCAATCAATAGCTTTCAAAAACTAGGCAATAAATGTTTCTAGTCATGTAGATGTCAAATGGACACTTGGATCCGAAGCTTGACACATGTGAACTCTTTTAGAAGGCACTGACCAAGTGGAGATTCTGGAACAATGAGAATTTCACTCCCAATGTGACCAATGCACCTGTGAATGTAGGGAAGTGCTTTGCAGAGTAGCCTTGCATGGGGCTACCTACATATGCAATGCACTTAGGCCCCTTAGAGCCTACGTTGGTGAGATCTCATATGTTAAATAATAACCTTCAAACCATGGAAACCTTTGCTTGACGAAAGTCTTGCTTGATTTGTCTTGTTTCTTGTCTTAGGACATGTAGCAACTGAAATGATAGGGAAGGCTAGAACCTTGATAATTGGTCTTGGATATGATGCCCAGTTAACCAGGTCATTGGGAATGGTGCCCAAATTGACCTATAACATCGGCGGCCAATACGAATTCCCGACCTTCAAAAAATTCTTCGATTGGGCCGGTCTGGGTGGCTGCAGTGGAGACTTCAACTTTCGGCTTTATTGACCTCCATTTGTAGAGCTTTACCTTCCTTTTTAGCCATGAAACTTGCTTCTTCAAACTACAAACTTCTCCTTTCAGTTTTATGTTTTCACTAAATTGCAGCTTGTACCTCTTTTTAAGAGGTAACCTTCTTTCTTTGCACTATTCAACCCATTCTTATTTAACAACGAATTCAAGTTCTGGACCTACGATAGGCTCAGAAGGCGGCGAAATGCTACCAATATCTTCTCTCGATTATTTTGTCAAACCCTGTTGGCCGAGCCCTCGACCCATAGGTACTTCTTCTTCTACATATCTCCCAGAAACTTCTGCTGTTTGGCCATAAAATTCACCGACCCCTCTGTGTTCCGATATTTCTACAAGAACTATTGTTTCCTGGTGAACCTCCAATTTTTCTGGTTCAATATTTTCTAGGCCAATCTTGGTCGTGTCAACAAATTTTCATATCGGGGGAACATCAACTTCTTCCACCAACTATTTAGGCGAGCGAAATCCCCTTGCTCCTCTGGGCATCATGGATTGAAACGGAGAACAGGGAACGAATCCCTCATCATCATTCTCGGATTGGACCGGGACTTCATGCATTACCACCTCAACCAGAGTCAATGCTGGTTCTTGTGGAGCAGCATTGATTTCCTGGCTCAATTCCCTTCTTTCCTCCTACCCTTCTATTATTACTTCTTCTTCATGGGTCGATACTGGTTCTTGTGGAACAGTATTAGCCATCCGACTCATTCCTTCTTCTTTTTCAGTAGGAATCACCTTTGTTTTCATGGTTGGTACCAATTCTTGAGGTCCAACGTCGCTTCCGCGGTTCAACTCCTCCTGTTCCAGCCGAATTGGGGGTGGTTGTTGCGTAGCACCCCCAATTGTATCAACATTCATTTTTATTGGGGCAAGTGATGTTGTTTCTTGCGAAACATCATCACTTCCCATTTCTCTGTCTACAATTCCATCCCTTTGTTCTTCATTGGAAAAGGTTGCCGACTGTATCACAGTATCAATTTCCTATATAAAATCCATAATCCCTTCCTCTGTGGGTTCCTCAAGTGAAGCTGGTTCTTATGTAACAACTTCGTTTGTGCCACTAATTAGCTCTTCCATTCTAATTTCCTTTTCCGTGGCTTTTTCTAATGAGAATGGTTCTTGTGTGACAACCTCGTCCTCATTGCTAATTGCTTCCTCCATACTCATTTCTTCATGTTCCTCCTAATCAATCATCATCTCCTTTTCATCAGGCTCTTCCTAATGAATCTCTATTTCCATTTCCTCGGGTTCCTCTTGATTGATTTCCTCTGAAGGTTCCTCTTCCACTTGACCAGCTGGAGAGGCTGGCTCTTCTTCTCTAGCAGCAACCATAGCTGCTACCTCTTCTTCTAAGGATCCACAGAGTTATTCCCAATAAACCCGCAGCCTACTTATTGCATGCATGACCAATAATCGCACCAGTCCATGGTTAGAGAGTACTTCCATCATCTGACGGGAGCACCAAGTAGCCTGTGCCGTATCCTGCAATTGTTTTAATAGAAAGAATGGCATGTTTAGGGCATGCTACTGATTCTGTGGAAATCTGAGGTGAATTATAATTTTAAAATGATATTTAAACAGAGCTGAGGCCCGACCCTCGCAGGTAATGTATTTAATCATGAATCCTGCAACTTCGTTCCATGGGTACGGTACATTTCTGTGCTTGTATCCCTTTCCCAATTGAACTACACTTTCTCCTTCCTGCAAAAAAAATTCAGGAAACTCTGGGACAGAAACCTTTCGAGCAAACCATTGTTTCCCCTACTATCTGAGCCCGCTAACCTCTGTAACAAGTTTCCAGACCTCTAACCCACAAATGATCCTCCTCTAAATTGAGTGAAAATTCCATTATAATACTTCCATCGAATTCCTGCAATCTATCAAAGTAGACGTCCCAACCTACGTCGACAAAAAATTGCCAAACCTCTGGATTTCTGCGAACTAAAACTGTGTTTTCAGGCGCATGTCACACAACCAACCCACCCATACTGTGGAGACTTGTAGCAGCACTTGGGCAAGGTGGATACCGGATTTGGAGGAACAACATAATGAAAATGGACAGGTGGTAATGGTAATTCTCAAAAACTGAGAAAAATCATAAAGAAATATGGTAAGTGTGGTAGAATAGGAATAATAATTACTCATACAAGATAGATGAGACATTTTGTGAATCCCAATAGTTTTAAATGATGGTACCTCATATTGATGTGATCTGTAAGGTGTACCATAAGTGAGATGCCATTCTTAACTTATTACATTGTCCTTGGCATGACGAGACCCCCCCCCCCCGCAACTTAAATTTTGATGTCTGTAGCATTAAAATCTTCACATGGGATATTTAATTAAATCAGTCTGAGTCACGTGAGGTGTACCTGATGTCCTACCTGAATGATGGGATGGTGTAACAACATCGGTGTAATAGCATCGGTGTAACAGCATCCGATGTAATAGCATCGGTGTAACAGCATCGGAGTAACAGCATCGGTGTAACAGCATCTGTTGTAGCAACATCAATGTAACAACATCAGTGTAACAAAATCAGAGTAACAACATCGGAGTAACAACATTGGTGTAACAGCATCGTTGTAATAGCATTGGTGTAACATCATCGGTGTAACAGCATCCGGTGTAGCAGCATCAGTGTAACAACATTTGTGTAACAGCGTCAGTGTAATAGCATCAGAGTAGCAACAACCACATAACAACAACATGAGTAGCAACAACCGAGTAACAACATTCGATGTAGCAGCATCGGAGTAGTAGCAACCAAATAACAGCAACATGAGTAGCAGCAACCGAGTAACAACATCTGATGTAGCAGCATCAGAGTAACATAAACCAAGTAACAACAACATAAGTAGCAGCAACCGAGTAACATCATCCAGTGTAGCAGCATCAGAGTAGTAGCAACCAAGTAACAACAACATGAGTATTCCTTGATTTTTTTCTTACTCCTTAGTTGTAGCTCCTGCAAAAAGACAAGAAAATAGAACAAAATTCTTTACTATTATTATTATTATTATTATTTTATATATATATATTTACAAGGGTGTAGAGGAAAGATTGTCTACACTGATAACCTTCAAACCAGATTTTTCAGAGAGTTGTTTATTAAAAGCATCCTTAGAGGCCGGCCGATGGTATAGTCTCAAGCGATGTCCATTGACTATAAAGGAAGTACATGTTTCGTCAATTGTGACAATACTGACTGTTCCATTATCAAATACAGTATTCACCTCATAAGGTCCCATCCACCGAGTGCAAAGGTTTCCCTTAAAATCCTTAAAACGAGAGTCATAAAGTAGTGCCCAATCTCCACTTTGAAACACCTTGTTTCTAATAAACGTATTGTGCCATTTCGTCCTCTGCTGCTGAATAGCAGTAGTTTGCTGGAAAACCATTGAACATATTTCATCAAGTTCATTGAGCTAATCCAATCGGTGTTTCTGGGCATCTGATAGATCTAATCCAAATTCCAAAGCTGTTCTGAGCCTGTTGATTTCAAATTCAATTGGAAAAAACGGAGATTTCCCATAAACCAACTCGAATGGTTAAAACCCAGTTGTATTCCGCCATGTTGTTCTGTATGCCCATAAAGCCTCTAGAAGTTTCTAAGCCCAATCTCGACGATGGTATGCCATAGTTTTTTTCAAAATATTTTCTAGTGTTTTATTTGTGCTTTCCACTTGTCCATTTGCCTGGGGATGGTATGGAGATGTCACTCTGTGCTTGACCCCATATTTTTCCATAAGCTTTGCTATCTTGTGTGATGTGAATTGTGCTCCTCCATTTGAAACAACCTCTCTTGGAGTACCGTACTGAGCAAAAATTTCTTCAAATAGAAAATTTGAGACTACCTATTCTGTTTCTTTCACAATTGCTTTGGCTTCAACCCACTTAGTAACATAATCAGTATAGACCAATATGTTGAATTTCTACTGGGAGGGTGGTTAAAGTGTCCAACAAAGTCAATAGCCCATTTCTCGAAAGGTTCGAGAACTAGCTATGCCTGCAAAGGCATTTCATCTGCTTTACCAGGCTGCCCCATACGTTGGCAACTATCACACCTCCTGACATAATTCTGAGCATCACGAAAAATGGAAGGCTAGTAATATCCCATTTGTAGCACCTTATGGCCCGTTCTTTTGTTTGCGAAATGCCCTCCACAAGGGCAATCATGGGTGTAGAAATTTGAATAATAGGTTGAATTATTCACCGAGATTATCCTGATTACACACTATTTGAGCTTCATGCATAATACATAACCTCTTCTACAATTGATCATCAATATGCGAAAATAGAAACAGTCGCATGCGCACATAAACACAATAGTCAAACACACATAAACGCAGTATGTAATGGGGAAATCTTACAGCTGAAAACCCCAAACTATCTGTATATTATAATGATAGAGAATCATGTAACAATCATAGTACAATACTCCTCACAAGTACTCAGTACTATCTCCAAAAGTTACACACAAACTAGCTCAGTTTTGAACAAGTCACAGGTTCAAAACTCCTCCACTGTTTGCCTGCCTCTACTGCGCAATCCAAGATGAGAATACTTGAGATCCAAGTTTGAATCCCACCCTCTTTAAATGCACAATCCTCATTGTAAATCTCAATCAAAGTGTGTGCAAATATCATGCACCAGTATAGTCACAGCTGATAGCCACACTCACCCTTTCACCCACCTCTAACACTGGTCTCCACAAAACTGTCCATGCATTGCAGTTAACTGATGTGTTATTTAGTTGAATTATGAGTTAATAATTAGTGAATTAATTAATAATTAATTCACACCACTCATCACTAGTGTATTTTTCAGTTAGACTAAATACAACTAGTTCAACTAAGTTAAACCGAACACAACTCCACCAACTGTCTCATCAACTCCACCAAACTCTGCCACATGAGTTCTAAATGAAGTCAACCATGCAATAGCTCAACTAACCCTTAGGAAAAGCGTATTTCCTTCTGTCAGCTGCATGTGCCACATCCAAGCATCAAACTGAAGTGCTCCAAGAGGATAAGATAATGTTTATAGTCTAAATATTATTAAGGGTTAATAATATTTGACTGACCTATTTTTAGACAGGCAGTCTAAAAATAGACTTCGACCTGTATGTCTAAAAATAGTTGTCCATATATTTTTACCAACTTGACCAATCATCCAAGAATAGCATCCCGCAACTCCTAGACCATGCTCCATATGTCTAAAAATAGACATAGTCTAAAAATAGACTTTTCGACAAAAATCACATGTGTGGTCCCCACCTAATTTAGGTGATCACTTTCCAACTAGGATCAGGAAAGATGTTTCAGGAGGCCTCCTTCACTGTTTCTTGTTGCCATTTTCAACACTCCCTCTCAACAAGAAAGGACTGTCATTGCATGCGACATGCAACTCCATGCAATCGCCCTGCAACCTTCACAAGCGCCATGCAACTCCATGCATACGCTCTGCAATTCTGCAACTCTCTGAAGCTGAAGCAAACAAAAAAATCAATCGATCGATGCATCTCTATCAATGCAGTCTTCGACTGCAACCGCTTTCACGGCGTGTCAGGAACCACTGTGACGTGACTGAACTCTTTGCACCCCGTGCTCACTTCTTTGTACGACTACGGTTGCCTCCCGATGTCAGAGCATTGTCCTTTTGATACTGCTGCCATCAATTCCGTCGTTATGCTGCTCTGTGGGTATGGGGCTCATCTAGCTAGGTTCAATTCATAGGGATACTTAGTATACCGTGAATCCTGCCTATAAATCTCCACCGGATTACTCATGCATAATAACCCCCACCTCTCCCTGGTGGTATAGCGCATGCACTCCCTGCGCCCGCCACGGCACGAACTTTCTGCACGCAGGTGGTTTCTTCCACTCCATGATCCTCATCTTGTGACTGCTCCACATCCCGAGGTTCACTATTACCTGCATGCAAAACTTGCTCCCTCTCAAGCATCAATTGCATGTCTTTCTTGCACTTCCCAACAGTAGGAAGCTCCGTAGACATCCCATCTACTTCAAGTCTGTAGAGATTCTTTGCACGAATCCCAACCTTCTTGACTTGTCCTGTTGCCTTGTGCCGAAGGAAAAATTTTCCTTCACTGAAGACAACTTCATACCCTTTATCCTCTAACATTGCAACTGAGATCAAATTCTTCTTTAAACCTGGAACATGCACTACATCTTGTAAAAGAATGAGTTTACCTAACTCCCTCTGAAAGGTTATGGTACCAATGTCGGTCGCATTGTATCGTCCATTGTCGCCCAACTCAACATGCAACTGGAGATCTTTCTCCACCAAGTCACTGAAAAGATTCACATCTCCCATCATGTGAAAGGAAGCGCCACTATCAAAATACCACCCCGATCCCAATGCACTAGACACCATGCATGCGATCAATGAGAAGTCCAGCTCAAATTGCGAGGCAAGAGCCTCACCAGCTGCAGCTCCAACATCCTGCTTGTTCTTCTTCTTCCGTGGACAATTTGTGGCGTAATGTCCATGATCGTGACAGTGAAAACACTTCACTTTGGACATGTCATGCTCTTTACCATCTGCACTGGATTGAGAAGCTTTCTTCTTGCCCTTCCCCTTCCTTGCTTTAGAAGCCAAAGCGCAATCCTCTTCATCAGATGCCTTTGATGAAGATTCGTCCCTGGTACTCCACCTTATCTCCTCTTGCACAAGATCCAACCAAATTCGCTCCCATCCTGGCAATTTCTCCCGACCATTGACAGAATCCTCATAGGAATGCCAACTCTTCGGAAGACCAAGGAGAGCCAAAATCACCAAGTCCTCATCATCCACACTAACTCCTACACTCCCAAGCTCATCCTTGTAGTGGAAAAACTTTTTCAAGTATACCGGAATAGTGTCATTCTTCTCCATCTTTATTTTCCCGAGTTTATCCTTGAGCGCCAACTTCCTCTGGTCGCTCTTGCTTTGGAACAATTCTGTCAACGCTTTCCACATCAAGTATGGAGAAGCTTTTCCATGCAGGCTGGATACTATGTGATCCTTCACGCCCTCCAACAGAATCCTTCGACACCTTGCCATCTTCTTTTGCCAAGCCTCAACTTGAGCAACATCAGTAGGCTTTGGGACTTCAGCATCTATGAAATCCTTCAGCCCGTTATCATCTAACACCACCTCCATCCTATCTCTCCATGCAATATAATTCGAGCTGCCTTCAAGAGCATACTCCAATCGCAATCCTTGATAAGACATTTTGACTTCGACACCAAGAAAACACTGCTGCAAAATTCAAATTCCAAGCTCAAAACTCAACTGCTTCTAGATCTATGAGAAAAAATTATTTCTAGCACAAAGATCGATTGTAGGGTCGTTTACTAGATATATCACCTTTCAGAGAAAGGATGGATCCAGAGGCTACTTGGCCCATTACAGACTCTGTCTACCGAAATAATTGTAATCACTGTAAGAGATCCCAATGATCAATTATTTCCTCTGATACCATGTAGAAATTTGAATAATAGGATGAATTATTCACCAGGATTATCCTGATTACACACTATTTGAGATTCATGCATAGTACATAACCTCTTCTACAATTGATCATCAATATGCGGAAATAGAAACAGTCGCATGCGCACATAAACATAATAGTCAAACACACATAAACGCAGTATGTAATGGGGAAAGCTTATAGCTGAAAACCCCCAACTATCTGTATATTATAATGATAAAGAATCATGTAAAAATAATAGTACAATACTCCTCACAAGTACTCAGTACTATCTCCAAAAGTTACACACAAACTAGCTCAGTTTTGAACAAGTCACAGGTTCAAAACTCCTCCACTGTTTGCCTGCCTCTACTGCGCAATCAAAGATGAGAATACTTGAGATCCAATTTCGAATCCCACCCTCTTTAACTGCGCAATCCTCATTGGAAATCTCAATCAAAGTGTGTGCAAATCTCATGCACCAGTATAGTCACAACTGATAGCCACACTCACCCTTTCACCCACCTCTAACACTGGTCTCCACTAAACTGTCCATGCATAGCAGTTAACTGATGTGTTCTTTAGTTGAATTATGAGTTAATAATTAGTGAATTAATTAATAATTAATTCACACCACTCATCACTAGTGTATTTTTCAGTTAGACTAAATACAATTAGTTCAACTAAGTTAAACCAAACACAACTCCACCAACTGTCTCATCAACTCCACCAAACTCTGCCACATGAGTTCTAACTGAAGTCAACCATGCAATAGCTCAACTAACCCCTAGGAATAGCGTAATTCCTTCTGTCAGCTGCATGTGCCACATCCAAGCATCAAACTGAAGTGCTCCAAGAGGATAATATAATGTTTATAGTCTTCATCATGCAAGAGCTGTCTCATCAGCCCCAGTGAGCCTATTTTGGGCGGGTCTAAAAATAGACTTACATTTGTATGTCTAAAAATAGATGTCCATATATTTTTACCAACTTGACCAATCATCCAAGAATAGCATCCCGCAACTTTTAGACTATGCTCCATATGTCTAAAAATAGACATAGTCTAAAAATAGACTTTTCAACAAAAATCACCTGTGTGGTCCCCCACCTAGTTTAGGTGATCACTTTCCAACTAGGATCAGGAAAGATGTTTCAGGAGGCCTCCTTCACTGTTTCTTGTTGCAATTTTCAACAATGGGAAACTTTCAATATTTCATAGATATCATCTTCAGACACACAGCGCTGAATCTGCTTATCTTCTCCTGTATGAAAAAGGTACCCTGCCATCCAAGAATATCGGGCACTATGATGAATAATCTTTCGCTATTCCCTATATGACAAAGGAGGAGGCACTTTCCCTATATCAATATAGTTAGCAATATCTGCATACCATGGAGGTTTAGTAGAGACTGCAAAAATATGTTCATCAGGAAAACTATATTCTATTGGTGTGAATTCATCATTGTTATCCATTCTAGATAGGAAATCAGCTACTACATTATCTTTTCCTGGCTTATCTACTATTGTAATATCAAATTCTTGAAGCAATAGTAACCATCTCGTAACACGACCAGGAGTAATGGGTTTATTCATCAAATACCTGATTTCTGCGTGATCAATATGGACAATAGTAGAATACCCGGTGATGTAGTGTCGGAACTTATTGATGGCATAAATTACAGCTAAAAATTATTTTTCTGTCACCGTATAGTTTAATTCAGCAGGAATTAAATTCTTGCTGACGTAATAAATTGCATATGGTGTTTTGTCTACTTGTTGTCCTAAAACAACCCCTACTACTGTCTGAGAAGCATCAGTATGTATGTGAAATGGTAATGCCCAATCAGGTTCTCAAAGGATTGGGGCCGTGCACACCAACCCTTTAATTTTCATGAAAGCTATCTCGCAATATTTGGTCCACAAAAATTGTGCATCTTTTGTTAGTATTTGAAATAATGGATGTGCCATTTTAGCAAAATTTTCTATAAAGCGCCTATAATAACCAGCACAACCAAGAAAGCTACGTACCTATGTGGGTGTTTTGGGTACTAGAAAATGTAATATTACCTCTACTTTAGCAGGATCAACTTGAATTCCAGCAGCTGAGAGAAAATGTCCCAATACTACTTCTTCCCTCATCATATGGCATTTGACTGTACTCAACAATATGTGGGTCTGTTCACATCTTTTGAGTACCTTCTCCAAATTTTCCAATCCCTCCTCAAATGAATTCCCATATGGTGTAAAATCATCCATATATATTTCAACACTATCATCGACCAAATCAGAAAAAATTCCCAAGATTGCCCTCTGAAAGGTAGCAAGAGCATTACACAGGCCAAATGGAAGGACCCTATATGCAAGGATTCCCCATGGGCATGTGAAAGTTGTCTTATCCTGGTCTTCCAGGGTTATCTGGATATGGTTATATCCACTGAATCCATCTAGGAATGAGAAGAATTTCTTTCCAACCAAGGTATCCAGGACTTGGTCAATGAATGGCAGACGAAAATGGTCTTTTTGTGTTACCTTATTTAATTCCCCGTAATCTACACAGATCCTCCATTTACCATTATTTTTGGGAACGATAACTAGCGGGGATACCCATTGGCTATCTGAGATGGGATAAATGAATCCTACATCCAACATTTTTTGTAATTCTTCTTTAACAATATTTTTGAGAGCAGGGTTCATCCTCCGTTGAGGCTATCTTATAGGGCGGAAATCTTCCTTAATGTAAATATGATGAGTGCATAGGCCAGCAGGGATACCCTTCATGTTGGTCTAATCCCAGGAAAAAGCTTCTTGATGTTCTTGAAGGACTTTCAAAAGTTGTTTGGTCTAGCATTCAGATAGGTTCGGATTGATATTAAGTGTTTTCCCTGGTTCAATTTCGATTGGAGTACTATCATGGAATGGGGTCATAGGAATATCTTCTATATCATCTTCTAGTTCCATGTTTTCCTATGCCTCACAGCTCATAGTAGATTCTAGAATACATTTAGTTCGATCAGGAACAGAACTAGAATCATTAATGAAGGTGTTAATGGCATCATCTTTAGTCTCTGTTTTAAATCGAAGGGGTTGGCCAATAGTGAGAATTGGTCTAAAATTTTCATTTTCAGGTTCAGACTCTTCTGTAGGTCGAGGTTTCTAACTAGTTGATGATTTTTTAGATGGGCTTGGCTTCGCAGGAGAATAAAGCTTAAGGTCCTTTGTAGCTGTCCCATTTGATATGATGATATGTCCAGACCAACACCCTATATAGGCATCTGCAGTTTCCAACCAGGGTCTTCCTACGATCAATGGGTGACCACCCACTAAATATCGATTCTGAAATATAAGGAGGTACACAGGGTAATGCCATGAGTATACTGAAATGATCAAATCCTATAATTTCCCTACTATTTTAATTTTAGATCTATCTGCAAGTTCCATAATAGTAGGGGTTGATTTAATGTTTCCAAGTCCTAGTGTTCTCATTGTTTCAGCAGTGATAATGTTGATGGCTGCTCCCAAATCCACCAGTACATTTGGGATTTCAATCCCATTAATCTGTACTGTTAAAATTGGGTTCTTAGGATCTCCATATTTTACAGGCATGATTTTTCCTAACATGATATCTGATAGTCTTCCCATTACATGCACAGTTAATGGAACCTTAGGTTTTCTACCTGGTTTCTTTGAGAAGTATTCTTTCAAAGTATTTGCATAAATACGTATGTCCCTCATAGCTTGTAAAAGAGGTATTTTAACAAAAATATTCTGTAGGTCCCTTAGAAAATCAAATTCTGCTTGAGGGTCTGGTTTACTCAAGGTCAATATTTCAGAATATGGGGGAAATGTTAGATGACCTTGATTAGGAATAGCTTGGGGAGGTGTCTGGTTTATTATGTTTTTATCTACATTCTCCCTCACTATTCTTTGTTCTGGTTCTGTAATTTCACCATCAAGTTGTTCTGTGATAATGGGTGAATTAGGTGCACTTACTACCCGGCCAGACCGTAGATTATATCATTGAGCCCTGTGGTAGAAATGTTGTAGGATGGAATGTTCAACGTTTCTGTTTGTTGAACCCCTTTGTTATTTGGATTTGGGTTGGGCTAGAGAGGAAGTTGAGGTCTAATGGCTATGTTTCCTAGGGGCACATTGGAAGGAAACTGAAGTTGTTGCTGAGGCATAGGCTGAGGAAACTGTCCAGTGGGAGGGGCTCCATGCCAAGTCTGATGCTATGAAGGATTTGGACTGGCTGGAGGAACCCATTGCTGCCAAGGGGGATACTGGTATTGAGGCCACATGGCTGAAAATGGTGCATATTGGGGACCCATACTAAAATTATGAAAATACTAGGATGGGTCCTGAAACATACCTAGATTCACCATCGGTGGTCAAGGTTGCCATGGTTTCTTTTGCCCCAGGAAATTTAGATGGTCTACTGGGCTTTCCTCGCTTGCTCCTTGGAAAACTGCCTTTAGCCCGAGCAAGGAGGGACATGCATTGGTTGTGTGATTCTGTTCGTAAATTGCGCATGCTTCCACCGTGTTCAGTGGACATTCCTTCAAAGGGTGTTTCTTTCTGCAGTGAGGGTAGAATATGTCCATGGTTTTCTCCAGCTCCATCTGCTTCTATTTGGCCTGTAGAGTGTCCATTTGGGTTGATAGAGTACTTATGATATCAGTCCTCAAATTATCTAATAGATTCCCAATATCTGCTTTTGTGACCCCTCCACTGGAGGTCTTTAACGACCGAATACCCTATCCACTTCTTGCAACCCCCCTTGAACATTTGATACAATAATCACAGATAGTTTCAAAGATTTCTTTTGAAATATCTCCTTTACCCACTATATTTAGGAGTTGCAGAGAGTCCTCTCTAAGTGCTTTAAAAAGGATGATCTTTAAAATGTCCTTGTCCAAGTCACTGTGCCCGGACCTCTGCAGTATGTATTTAAATCGTTCTACACAGTCCTCCATATTTTCATCTTCCTTCTGTGAAAATTTAACAATTTCCTCCTTGATGTCACGAGACTTGCAATAATCTTGATATTTTTCCAGAAAAGCTTTCTTCATTTTGTCCCATGAGGTAATCGTACTTCCTCCTAAGCCCATAAACCATCTTAGGGCTATCCCCTTTAGGGTAGCAGGGAATATTTTCAATTTCTAAGAATTAGTCATATAGTCGTATTCTCAGAAAACAATATCAAATTCAAAAAGGAACGTGTTAGGGTCCTTCGAAGAGAGCCCATGGAAACTAGGCAAGGCCGTCAAAGGTATGGGTCTCATTGGTGCATCGCCTATAACATTTCCTATAGGAAAATAAATGGATGAACTTATAGGTACCATAAAGATCTTCCAATACTCACTTGGAATTTCGGTTGGTTTCGCAGCTGGTATCTGGAGTGATTCAGCTGAAGATGGTCGCACTGCACTTCCCTGGTCCCTTGGTGACTCACAGTCCTTCAAAAATTCCCTTACCAGATCAGAATCACCTAACTCAGCAACAAGAATTTTCACAGCTCTGCCTTGGTCTCTTGGGGATGAAAACCCTTTTTGGGGTTCTTCTTCCCAGTTAGAGTTGCTCAATTCTTTTGATCCCTTACTTGCCACTTCTTCCCCTTCTGCTGTTGATAATTGTTTCTCTTCCATTGGTACCATGTTTATTAAACCCTATGTTGTAGATGGAACATCTTCTGGTACTGTGGATGGAACTAGTTTCTCCATAGACTGCCCTTCAGACTTCGTCTGAATTTAACCCTAGCAGCAGCACAGGATGATGCCTCAGATCTAGATTTTTCAATAATTTCCTGAATATACATCTTCCTCCGCAAATCATTCCCTTTCTTTGGGGGTCTTCCTCTACCCCTCTTGTTCGGATCTTTGTTCATACAAATTGTGGAAAGGGTTCATTAAAGAAAATCAATTAATAGCTCAGGACCTGAAGTAGGACGGATAACTTCCTCCCCAAGATGAGAGAAGAGATTCACAGCAAATAAAAAAAAATGAAAAAATAAAAGAAATCAGAGTTTAGGACCTGGAGTAGAGTAATAACATACCCTCCCTAGGACGAGAAATTAACCCCTAAAAAGAAGAACAAGAAAAATGAAAACAACAGGAAAGAAAAATGAACTACGCCTAGGACTTAGGGCAAGGTTTTATAAAACACCTTCCCCAAGACAAGGGTTTAAATTTTTACAGAAAACAAAATGATACAAGAAACAGGAAAGAAGGAAAGAAAAAATAAAACACAAAGCACTTACTCTCAGGACTTGAAGCTAGGCAATATATTCCCACCTCAAGACGAGAGATCAACTCTGAGATCTACTGCAGATCCTGTTCTTGCACCTGTTAGCCTTCCCCGGCAATGGTGCCAAAATGTTGGTGTCTAGATATGATCGAGATTTAATCCTTTTTCCACATAAATTATCAACCCGAGGGCATTAGTTATTTCAAGACTAACGGCAAAGTATATGCAGATACAAGGACATGGTTTTCTGTGAATCACAGGTTTAATCTATAACATAAATGTCATTGTAACAACAATAAATAAGCTACAGAATTGAAAAAGTTCCAGAACAATAATGTAACTGTAACAGCAATTAACGAGTCACACAAAACACAGTACTGAAAGAAAAAGACAGAAAGAAGAACGCAACATCTGATCACAAGAGTGGGCCCAACTCTTGGATCAGGGCTACGGAAAATCAAGTGTTACAGGAGAAATAACGAGCTGTTGTGTATTGATTAACAAAAGAAGATTAATTACAAGATCTGCATCTGTGTAAAAAGGGTTCGTCTATTCGCAGCCCGTAGGCTTCCTTATACCATAACCCTGAGATCCCCCAATTTCTCCCAATAACTCCATTGTTGCAAAAATATACATTGTTACAATGGCAACTGGATTTCCCAGCAAGAAACCATAAGAATCCCAAAGATAACACTGATACATCCATGGCTGTTATGATGTAGTAGAAAATAAGGGAGGTGCTAGAAAATGATGGGATGTGCCCTGTCTTGCGGCTGTAATGCGCTTGTTGTATCCAAATCTGAAGAAATATAGAAGTTAATACATAAAAAGGTAAAACCTCCATGTCAAGCACATCATTAATCAAATATCCCACAAAATATAGGAGAAAAATGGCACAAAGAGATAGAAAGGTAGGGAAAAATGAGAGAAGAAAATATACAAATCCGGTGCCCAACAAGGTCCAAACCTTCTTGTTTGGTGATTGCTTTCCGGATTAGAGGTTCCACCATAGCTTTCTCCTTGACCCCTCCAATAGCCATTCCACTGCATGTTATAAAATTAACGCTTGGTCCTTCATCTCAAGGTTCTTCCTTAACCCTTTGCACATCCTGCGTAGGTGTCTGCTGCTTTTCCTGCATTTTGGCTATCATAATTGGGCAGTATTCAATCACATGGTCCAGCTATCTGCAGTATCTGCAGGATTTCCTTGCTGGGTTCGTGCAATCCCTTGCAAAATTTCCTACCTCTCCACAGTTATAGCAGATTAGTTGTCCTCTCCCCTTTCCTGCACTTCCACCTCGGCCCCCTCCCCTGCCCCTAGCTAGGGAGCCTCATATACCTAAGGGGGATCTTGGCGATGAAGGATCCGAATGTACCCTATATAGGTTTCCTCGTTCTATCATCAGATCATAAGTTTTGGCAGTTCTACTCATCATTTCCTACAGACTTGCAAAACCTGCACCATTGTTGCTTTACTTCTGGGATATATGTGGCAAGGTGGGGGCAGTGGTTGGTATCATGTAGCCCCACAACGCGAAAATCATCGCACCACAGCACCGGCCCACTTGACCTCGCAACTTCCATAGGCCGCAATAGGCTGGGTCCCCCAGCCTGCGTGTAGTCTGCTAGCAGCAGACATTTATCCTTGGTGTGGCCATTCACCCTACATTATATGCACCATCTGTCAGGGCTAGCCTCCATTCCTCGGCCCTTTCGTAGATTCTGGATCTCCATGTGCATTGCCTCGAGCTGTCCTTGTATTTTTTGTACTCCTAATTGGGTATCATCTCTTGGCACAACCTCCAATTTCATAGCAATTTCCAAGGCCTTTTCCTGCTACTTGATGGCCTGACGACCCATTGGCATGCGTGGGTGGGGTAAGAACATAGAAATGAACCATTCCGTGTGCTACCTATCATCATACATAAATCATCCCTCTCTAATTACCTTCTTTAACCATTGGTCAGCTTCCCATATAGACTCGGACGGACCTTGCTTGAAGTCTTTCAGATCGTTCACTATCTGAGAATAGGACTTAGGCTTCTTAAGTTGTTGCTTCAAGGAATTCTTGATCTCTTCAATGGTCACATTTGCATGCTGAGCTATGTACCCCATATACCAGTCTAGGGCTCTTCCTTCAAAGGCAAGGGATAGTTGCGCCCTTTTCACAGCATCGCTGGCCATGTTCTGCGCAATCCATACCGATCCTGTGACAAACCAGAACAGATCCATATCTTCATCTCCTACGCCCTTGAAGGTGGGTAGCTTCATGTGTGAGGCCATATCATCTTCTGGTGGTGGTGGAGGTGAGTTCTTACCCCTATGTGGGTTCGAAGGTGGCGTAGACGAAGGGCTATGCATAGCAGAATTCCTTACTAGATTGTAGAGAGATCGATCCCCTTCTTGATTAGTTCTGTAGTATTTACCACTCCGTGTTGTACCCTCACTCTGATCGGAGCTCATTTACTTTGTATGACTGCACATAATTCTCTTTTCGCACAACAATATCTTGATCAGTAATGGTAGAGTTTTCAGAAACTTACCTCGAAAAACCTTAAAGAACCTCCACTCCACCTCAAAATAGGATATGAACTGGTCAATTGAAAATTCCATCACAAACCCCCCCAGCACACTATATACCCAGTGATCTACCATGCGGGTGATGGTATTATTAGTCCTTCTTAACTGTTGAATCAACTTTGGGGTCCATTGTGTGATCTGTTCGTCCTTCCAACATGTCTGGAAGTCTACGAGCCTCGCCAGCCACTCCTGAAGCTTGGTTGCGAATGTCATGAAGAAAAATTCATAGATCTCAGTGAAAATGTACTTATTCTTCCACTTCTCTGCGGTCAAATTTGCACTGCGATTCTCTTTCACCGCAAATTCCTAGACTTGCTTTTCGAAGCACTCATTGATTTCTTTCTTCTCAGGTTTCCAATAGGTTCTTGGCATTACTTGATATCTCTCTCAAAATGCTCCCGGTCCCGACAATGGAACCAGTTGTTGGCTCGAGGGGTCCTGACCCAGGTTTAGAGGTTAAGGTTTGCAAACAAAACCCTATACTACTAGCTCTTTCGGCAGTGACTTGCTTGCGCATGCCAAAGTCTCACCCGAAGCAGTATGGGAGGGTGCTTGAACCAGGTTTCTGCACCCTGAGAGAGAGTAGGTAAGTTAAGCAGGTCTACGTTCCCAACCTATCGAGTTCGCATTTAACAGATCTATTCATAGGCTTATATAATAGAGCTATTATCATGCATAGATCTAGTAATTACCTTCTCATCCACGTGCATAAGATCAATATATCAACACATCAAACTATAATCGCAACAATTAACAGATCACAGATTCATATAATAGATACTCTCGTAGCTATCAAATAGACACTTTCGCAACTTAAACATATAGCCCAAGTTCACATCAATCATAACAAAACAAATCCAGATAACATCAGATGTCCAACAATACTTTGCATATATATTAATACCAAAATCCTCTTACAATCCCAAAATACTTCCTGTGCACACAACCAGCAGGGTCCGCACACAGCAGGACTGAGGATCTCCATGCACACAGCTAGTAGGAGTCCTTACCCAAACAACCTGACTACACATCTAAAAATTCGTGCTTAACATTAATCTCAATTCTTGCCTACTTTAAGACTCAAAACATTCATATATTTATATCGATTTAGCCTACGCATCCAATGGTCCGCAAACCGTGGTTTGTGAACTCTTGGTCTACCCTTGACCCATTAAAATGTATTCGGGGCTTTGACACACCCCAAAACCCCTGTGTTAGACTAAATAATACCAAAAGTATACAAAAATGTACAAAATTCGCAGCTTTAGGAGACCTTGTTCCAACATGTGGTGTGAGTCAAACTAGGGATCTTGCAAGGCTGTAAGATGTTCAGGGACAAAACTTTGTTTATGAATGGTCCTGACAGTAGTTGAATCTTCAGTTTTGGAAGTTTGCCACAAAATATTTTCTTTATCATCAACTATAGTAGGAGGGTTTGGGTCCAGATGAGATTTGGTATTGACCTTTGTGAAGCTAGATTTCAAACTCAAAGTGTAGAGAGGCTAAAATGTTATGACTATTTTCGGAAGGCTGACCTCTCGTAGTGTTTGCTAAACTCACATAGTGTGTGACTAGGCCTCTAAACTTCTCAGGGCTGATTTGACACAATCCTAGGGAAGTCTAATGAGAACTAGTAAAGTTAGTAGGCCTACTGGAGGCGAGTGGAGTCGCCAAGTGGATGTTTTTTAGTTGTTTTGAGGATATGTACTTATGGCCACCACCAATAACTGACAAAAACCAATATAGGGATGTTTTTGGGGTTTTCTGAGTTCCTTTATGTAGCCCTAAGGTTTCTATGAGTGTCCTCTAGTTGAGTCATCATTTTTCTAGGATGGTGAGACAATTAGATTCTACTATTTGGCTAACAGTTTGATTTCTCTATGATTTGATAAGGGTTTCTAAAGTTCTAAGGAGTGCTTATATTGTCACTAACTCATAAAGCTCTCACCTTGATTTCCATTTATGTTAGGTGATGAGTTGGTGATAAATTAATAGATACTATATGATAAGGGCCTCTGAATTTTCTAAGGATATATAAGCTTGTTTCTTACTCAGAATGATCAGGTGATCATGTCCAAGTGGAAAAAATGCTCAAAAATGGAACTACTCAGAATTGGTTCAAACCTGAACGACCGGATAGGCCTCATCGTTTCAATTATGGCACCATGAACGGCACTCAAATCTGACATCGTATGTGAAAGTTATGTAGGTTTGAAGTTTTCAGTATCCTTTAAAAATCCAGTTTGACCAAGGTTGACTTTAAATTTGGAAATATTTAAAAAAGAATATTCCAAAGAATATTTTGGGAATATTCCTTGGAATATTCCATCTAGACAAATGGTGTTTGGACAAGTGGCATTCAGTGATTGGTTTATGGTTTGACTATTTGATTTTCGACCAATCAGCGGGTGCCATGTGGCAAGCCCAGAGGCCACCACGTGGCCCAAGGCCGTGGAAAGTTTGGCGTGTTAAAATTTTTTTGTGAGTTCGTAAGTTCGAACCCCGGACCTCACCGCCAAAAGAGCCATGCCCGACCAATCCGCCTGTCGTATGTTTCTTAACAACTATAGAACATCACAAATTTCTGCCTAATTATCCCCAAAACCCTCCAAATCTGGAGTAACTCCAATTAGCACCCCCAAATTAGGCAATTCCACCCAATAGAACAGCAACTGAAATTTAAGGGTGTGCGGTTCAGACAACACATGTGACCACGTGCCCAAAACATTAAAATTAACCACCAGTGCCTCTGACGGTTCCACTAGTGGACCCCTCAAATGCGGCGGAATTACCTAATTTGGGGGCGCTAACTGGAGTTCCTCCAAATTTGGAGGAGGGTTTTGGGGATAATTAGGCGGAAATTTGTTTTGAGCATGTCTTCTTCAATATTGGACCAATTTGGACAAAATTTTGGTCAATTTTGGCCATTCAGAGCATTCTAGAGAGTTTGGGATAGGTTGCAGAGCCAACAAAGGTGTTCTTCAGCCACTTTTGCTTCAGGTAAGCTTGGAGAGCCATCAAGGCCATGAGGGAAATGGAGTTGTATTAGGCTTTAATTCACTGTTTTAGGTGAAACAAAAGTCATTTTTAGCTGATTTATGTCTCATGAATTCAATTTCACAGCTATTTCAACCTGTTTAGGCATTTTTTTCACTATATAACCAATTTGAGTAGCTTAATAGAGCAAGGACATGCCCATTGGGAGCCTTGGACCCAACAGATGTACCCCAGGAGGGGAAAACTGCCTCATCATGTTTCCATGTTATGTTATGGTGTAATTTATCTGCTGTGTATTTCTAATTTAAGATGTTAAACAATAATTTTAATTCACATTCCCTCACACATAAGACTCAGAAAACTTATCAAAAACACTTTGTTTAACTTGCAAGACATGGAGAATACTTTGCACACTTAATTTAATGGAAATGGATACTTTTCACAACATTTTCAAATAATTCCATTTTCAGATCAGTTGGTATCTAAGCTTGAGTTTTACTCTGCATTTTTTTTGTGCAAAGATATAATTGATTGTTTGCAAGTTTTGATGCTTACTAGGCTTAAACTCAAAAGAGGGGAAGGAAAATTGGTTAGAGCACAAGTTAATCCTCAACCAAGTAGGGCCAAAGAGCCATTGCCTCCACCATCTATTACACCCCCAAGAGTTATTGAAGATGCCTCAAGTGTGTCTTCAAGATAAGGAGAAGCTCCAGAAGTCATTGATTCCAAAGAAGAAGAACAAGTATTCCGAAAAGCTTTCCTAGACATGACTGAGATGGTGAGGATACTCTACCAAGAAAGGAATGATAGGCTTGTTGGAGAAGGGTCTAAACATCAAAAAGAAGGAGAGGGTTCTTCAAGAGGAAATAAAGGGATGACAAGTCAAAGAAAGGACACGGAGGAAATGGTGATCCGCCATCCTCATCTTCATCATCTTCCTCTACATCGTCATCCTTTACTTTGGTGAACAATATCAAAAGTCTAAAACCACTGGTAAAAGTCCATTTTTAAAGCTTGATGTCAAATTTGAGTTGCCTATGTTTAACGGTGAAGTCAATGCAGAGAAAATTGACAATTGGATAAGACAGTTGGAAGTTTACTTGAGGATACAGAACCTTCATGAAGACGACACCAAGATTCAGTTAGCCTCTTTAAGAATGGAAGGAGCCGCATTGGTATGGTGGGAAGCCAAGACCAAGGATGAAATTAGAAAACATGGTAAGATCACTTTATCATGGGCTAAATTTATTTCCCTAATTAAGCAGCAATTTTATCCATTAGCTCATTTACAAAAGGCTATCATGAATTGGAAAAGTTTTAGACAACTTAAAGGACAAAGTGTTCAAGAATACACTCAAGATTTTAGATGAAGGGCTTTACTACTTGGAATTTATTTGCATAGTCAAGATACCTTGCTGAAATATATAGGTGGTTTACACAATTATCTTATACATTCTATCCTTATGTTCAATCCTACTAGTCTAGATGAAGTTTGTGTACAAGCTACGCATTTAGAGGCTAGAGGTAAACAATCTTTTGATGAGAATATGGATAGTGAATTCAAAGGAAAGGGGAGGAAAAGAAATGCAAACTCTAGGAAAGAAAAAGGAAAGTTATTTTGTAAAAACTGTTCCAAAACAAGCCACGATGAAGACCAGTGTTGGAAACTTCATCTGGAGCTGAAACCAAAGAAATTTAAAAACAAAGATAAGGCCACAGAAAAGGGAAAAACTATTGCAACTGTTGAACAAGACTTAGGGTCTGAATCAGGTGAAGAAATTAAAAGCATATCCATGGTACTAAGGAACATAAGGGAAAAGAGATTGTTAAGGAACCAAATCCCAGTTCTAGAACTTTAAACTGTTACATAGAAGATCAAAATGAAAAGAGGAGGATAGAGCTATTTCATATAAGGATAATCTCAAAACATACAAAGATAGACACACTATTTGATAGTGGGTCTCAAGAAAATCTCATCTCAGAAGACTTAGTCAAGAAGCTGAAACTTGAGACCATACCTCATCCAAAGCCATATCCACTTGGATGGATTTGCAAGGATGCTAATTTAAAAGTCTCAAGAAATTGCATGTTGTGCTTCACCATAACAGCTCATTATGTTGATTTGGTTGAACTAGATGTAGTACCGCTTGACATTACAGGTGTTGTGTTGGATAGTCCGTATTTATATGATAGAAAAGTGACCTTCCATCACCATGAGAACAAGTATCATTTGTTCAAGGATGAAAAAGAGTTTATTGTGAGAGCACATCGGAAGAAGCTAGAATCTTCTTTAGTCAACGTAGGACAATTGAAAAGGCTTGTCAATGCAAGTCAAAAATTGAATTTTTTGATGGTTAAGCAAAAATATTTTGTACATTCTCCTTTTCATGTTATTGTAGATGTAAATGATGATATGTTTCAGCCTGAAAGCAAGTCGTCTCTGGAAGATGACAAGATGTTGCAGAAAGTGCCTTTGGTGTCAATTGGTGCAAAGAACAAAGTGTCGGTGCAAAGTGGTGCAAGAATCCAAGAAAAGAAAAAGCATGGAAGCAAAAAGGACACAAATTTCAGCATGGGTCAATGTTGGTTTCAGAATGAGAGGTTGGTATGGTGAGAAAACTTGGTCGAGATTTGACACAAGTACATGGCTCATTTACCAAAAATTCACCATGAGAATAGTTGGCAAGGTGAATCTTATTTTCAGTCTCCTTTGAAGTTAGACCATTGTAGAAATAGTATTTATTCTACAAATTTCAGTTGTTGTTCTGCAAATTTCAAAAAGTTGCATCATGACATAGTCAAAGTTAGAAATGGTCGGTCAACATATTCAAGGAAGAATTTATCTTTTTTATGAGAAGCTCAATTTGATGAAGTCAGGAAGATTTCAATGGTTCAAGGTTGGAAGAGTGGAGAATCATTCTCCTCATATTCAATTTCTGTAAATCAGAGAGATTTTGGGTTCCAAAAGCTTCCCATCTAGGAGGTGTGATCAGGTGATCATGTCCAAGTGGAAAAAATGCTAAAAAATGGAACTAATCAGAATTGGTTGAAACCTGAACGACTGGATAGGCCTCGTCACTGCAATTCTGGTGCCATGAACGACACTTAAATCTCACGTCGTATGTGAAAGTTATGCAAGTTTGAAGTTTTCAGTATCCTTTAAAAATCTAGTTTGACCAAGGTTGACTTTAAATTTGGAAATATTAAAAGAGAATATTCCAAAGAATATTTCAAGAATATTCCTTGAAATATTCCCCAAAATATTCCATGGAATATTCCATCTCGATGAATGGTGTTTGGACAGGTGGCATTCAGTGATTGGCTTATGGTTTGACTATTTGTATTTTCGGCCAATCAGCGGGTGCCACGTGGCAATCTCGGAGGCCTCCACGTGGTGCCAGGCCATGGAAAGTTTTGCGTGTTAAATTTTTTTTGTGAGTCCGCAAGTTCGAACCCCGGACCTTACCACCGCAAGTGCTACGCCCAACCAATCTGCCTGTCGTATGTTTCTTAACAACTATAGAACATCACACATATTTATGGTTTAAATTCGTTTTGGGCAGAGGTTAAAAGGGCTAGCCCTCATTCAACATGACTATACACCGAGAACCAGGCCCTAAGCTCCAACGGGTTGTAACCGTGTATGTTGGCGGTTATGACATGTGGCCAACGTATCAACGTTTATTGCCACAGTTCTTGTCAACGTACACTCCGCCGGCGGGTTCGGACAGCACATGTGACCACACGCCCAAAACATTAAAATTAACCACTAGTGCCTCCAAAAGTTCCACTAGCGGACCCCTCAAATGTGGCGGAATTGCCTAATTTGGGGGCGCTAATTGGAGTTCCTCCAGATTTGGAGGAGGGTTTTGGAGATAATTAGGTAGAAATTTGTTTTGAGCATATCTTCTTCAATATTGGACCAATCTGGATGAAATTTTGGTCAATTTTTGGTATTCAGAGCATTCTGGAGAGTTTGGGATAGGTTGCAGAGCTAACCAAGGTGTTATTCAGCCAGTTTTTCTTCAGGGAAGCTTGGAGAGCCATAAGGGCCATGAGGGAAATGGAGCTGTATTAGGCTGTACTTCACTATTTGAGGTGAAAAAAAAGTCATTTTTAGCTAATTTTTGTCTTCTAAATTAAATTTCACCACTGTTTCATCCTGTTTAGAGATTTTTCTCATTGTATAACCAATTTGAGAAACTTAATAGAGCAAGGACATGCCCATTGGGAGCCTTGGACCCGACAGATGTAGCCCAGGAGGGGTGAACTTCCTCATCATGTTGTTGTGTTATGTTATGGTGTAATTTATCTACTGTGTATTTCTAATTTAAGATGTTAAACAGTAATTTTAATTCACATTCCCTCACACATAAGACTCAGAAAAATTATCAAAAACACTTTGTTTAACTTGCAAGACATGGAGAATACTTTGCACACTTAATTTAATGGAAATGGATACTTTGCACAAAATTTTCAAATACTTCTATTTTCAGATCACAGAAGGTCTCACCGAGATCACCATTATGTTAGGTGATGAGGTGGCGATAAATCATTTGATACTGTTTGACAAGGGCTTTTGAATTTTATAAGGATGTATAAGCTTGTTACTTACTCAGAAGGTCCCACCATGATCACCATTATGTTAGGAGATGAGGGGGTGATAAATTAGTAGATACTGTTTGACAAGGGATTCTGAATTTTCTAAGGATGTATAAGCTTGTTACTTACTCAAAAGGTCCCACCATGATCGCCATTATGTTAGGTCCTCATAATTTGTTAGATTGGTGAGAACACATGAACAGGGGTAACATCATACCAGTCTTTGGAGTCCTAGGACCTAGCTTTCCTAGACTCAGAGAGGGCTCTCTCTATTTTATGCAAAGGATGTGAACTTGTTTGCTTTTAGGGTTTGATTTTAGGCTAGTTGTTAAGTGTAGGGTTTGCTTGTTTGTTTTGGTTGGGTAAGATGATCAAGTAGAATAAGTGGAGTGAGAGGTCTTCAAATAATTGGGCTATGGAGTCTATAAAGGTCATGGAGAGTTCAAAAATTAATCAGGGTGCATCACAGGGAAAATCTAACATGGTCAAATGTATCTTCAAGGTTTGTATGAGATGAAATGAACATCAAGTTTGTGAACATGGTAGGTGTAAAAGGGAAGCTAAGAATCCTTGAAAATAATACCTTTAAACAAGAATGGTCTTAAATACTACTCAACATAAGGAAATAATCATAATATATGGAAAAACAATAACTCTTTGATTACACTCAAGCAAGTAAGCTTTTGAAAAAAACAATTCAGTGAACTATAGAAGGCAAGAAACTTGTCTAACTTCTAGTGATTTCACCTTCAAAGTTTAGAAAACATTTAAGATAACATATAACTTAAATCAAAGAAGAGGGAACTCCTAAACATCATTGATCAAGATATAAATACCTTTAAGTATACTTTTTAAGTATGGACAAAGGGCATGATTAAAACATGACCTCTTTGGCTAAACCTAACAAGTAGTACTTTAAAGAAAGATCTCAAGAAC
Organism: Pinus albicaulis; assembly: GCA_034641835.2. NCBI lineage: Eukaryota > Viridiplantae > Streptophyta > Pinopsida > Pinales > Pinaceae > Pinus > Pinus albicaulis. The sequence goes on from CM076572.1 coordinate 1,332,468,028, forward strand.
AATGTTTAAATAGCATCAAACAAGTAGGGCTAACCATAAAACATATTTGACATATACTGTATTGAACCATTCATGAAATAAACAAGCATAGGTGGGTCTAAGGAGCAACTAAGAATTCTTTAAATTGACCTAGTAGAGGAAAACATGAAAGCAATAAGGACAAACAGATCTGAGGTACCTCTGTACAGTGTTTCTTAGTCTAAAATTTTTGTCCTACTGCAACATAGAAAGATGAAAATAATGATAACATGAGAAAACAAGAACTAAATATAGACACATCACCATTAACCATACTCAGGGATCCTGCAAGCAAGCCTTCTCCATCATCAATCAAAACAAGCCATTCACAAATTCCACAACACCAATTTCTTCTTCAACCTCAAAAAACCATGTATTTCTCTCAAAATTCATGAAATGCCAACATTTTACAACAAAGCCCTCATGCTCTATTTATCTAGAAAAGGGGGGCAAAAACCATAACTAGGGTTTGAAAATGTCAAAAATAGTCATAAATGTCATTTATGCCTAAGAGACCATGCAAGACCCAAGGAAAAAAACATCTCATGAAATAAATGAAAAATAACACCTAGCACCTAACTTTGTAGTGATTTTCCTCAAAAAATACTAAAATATCATTTTTCCATTAATGAGTGTCTTTTGTCGACTTTTTGGCCAAAAACGCACAGTGAAGTTTGAACGCATAGCGCTTGCACGGGAGAAACTGGGTCCACTTACATCCAAGTTTTGATGACCTTCCTGATGTCGGAATTGGATCCGTGATGGCCCATTGGAAATCATGTGAGTCTACTTTCCAAAAATGCCCTTGTTATTCTGATTGGGCTTCATTAACCTGTCCAAAAAGGAAATCTCCCAAAACTGCTCTAGGCGCAGCGCTAGACCTGAAAATGAGGCAGAAAGGTGAAAAATAGGGTGTTTTTGACCCTTTTGGAAGATCATGTTGAGATTTATTTTAATTAAATTTGGAGAAAATCTCATGAATGTGACAACAATAGGATTTGTTGCTAAATTGAATCCATTTAATTCTGATGAGGAGTTATTGCATCCTATATTTGTTGTGAGTGAATTTATGATTCACTTTCTACTTCCAGCTATAAAATTTAAGCCCATATAGGCAAATGAGCATGAGGGATGTGAGGTGAGTGAAGAGCAGATGAGAAACTCTGCTGTTGTAATTCTCCAGTTGATGAATGAGATTGTTGATGCCCCTGTTTGGTGGACGTAGCCCAGATTGGTTGGGTGAACCACATTAAAATCTCAGTCTTTTTATGGTTTTCTGCTATGTGTCTATGTTTTATTTAATTTTTTCCGCTGCTAAACTCAAAAATTTAGTATCAGAGCTTATGTTGTAAGCTTTGGTCTGCTACGTGTGATTACGAAGCCATGAGGCCATGAGCCGTGGACTTTCTGTAAGCGTTGAGCTGCCATCCAGACTGCCATGAGATGGTTGAAGCTGCCAAGAGCTAAGCGTGATAGTCGAGTCTACTGTGGGCGTGGAAGACTGTGCTATTAATTTAGAGCTGTGATCAATCAGATATTTTTTAAAAAGACTTGTTCTAATTTTTTGGTGTGGCTGCATCTTACACAACAATCCAATTCAAAACGTGTTTTGAAAACTCTGCGTATGGTAATGGTACATAACGCAGAGCTTAATTAATTTCTACTGTTGAATTATGATTTGCATCCTCTGTTCCGAGAGCTCGTGAGCTAGAAACAATGTTGTGAGTTGGAGCAGCGCTGTGGAGGTTGTTGACTCGTGAGATGAAATAGAGCGTCGAGCTGTGATGCTGTGCTGAGATAGTTGTTGTCTTGTGTGATGGAGGTTGCACACACATTAAATTTTCATATCCTGTGAGCTGGAGGTTGACCAGCACTAAGAGATGGCGGTTGGAAGTTGAACCAGAGCATTGAACCAGAATGGTGAACTTGCAGCGTTGAGCCAGAGCATTGAACGGTGATTTTAATTTCAATTTTTAAATAGATTTATGAAAGCCAACATATCGATTAGTAAAATGCTGCCATAGTCAAGGATTTGATTTTATTTAACTCATATCGATTTATTTAAATAGTGACAACTATATCAATTTTTTTTTGAATTCTAATATGTCATGGCACTTCGTTGTTTTTTTTTTAAGTTTTTTAAAATCGATTTGTATGGTAACTCCATATTTTATCAATCAATTTTAAAATGGAGTTTATAAGGTGGCAGTTTATTAAGTTATATGGTGCGGTGAGATTATATGGTGGCATTTTATTATTTTAAGAGGTCTATTATATGAACTTATATTGAGCCAAAGGCATTTTTTATGAAGGGAATTTTTAACTTTAAGGGCATTTTTTAAAAACTTTATTTATTAAGAGTTTCAATTGGAGATTTTGTGACACAAGCTACTAAACATGGCAAAAACACAAAGTTCTTGGTTTGAGATCGAGAAGTTCAATGGGAAAAACAACTTCGAGATCTGGAAAGTTAAGATGTATGATCTACTCATGCAACAAGGCGTGGCGAAGGCGTTGTTGGGAAAATCCAAACAACCTTACACCATGACAAATAATGAATGGAGTGACATGGATGAAAGAGCACTGAGCGGCATTCGATTGTGCTTGGTGGATGATGTTTTATTTAACATCGTGTCAGAGAAAACTACTACTGGTTTGTGGACAAAGCTTGAAAAGTTGTACATGACAAAATCCTTAACCAATAGGATTCTTCTAAAGCGACAGTTGTAAAGTTTGCGCATGAAGGAAGGTACGATGATAACTGATCATCTGAATACCTTTAATACTCTCCTGGTGCAGTTAAAAAGTATAGAAGTAAAATTTGAATCAGAAGATAAATCTGTAACTTTATTATGCTCATTGCCTGAGTCATGGGATCATTTTGATACTTCCATAAGTCTTAGTTCATCAGAAACCCTTGAGTTTGATGATGTTTTTGGAGCTTTTTTGTCTGAAGAAACAAGGAAAAGGTCAAATTTAGAAACCTCTAGATTAGAAGAAATGATGGTCAGAGGTCGTTCTAAAGAAAGACGCTTCAGTAAGCACAACAACTCGCAGTAAAAATAGAAAGGGAAGAAGAGTAAGGTAAAGTGTTGGTTTTGTGGCAAATCAGGACATTTGAAGAAGGACTGTTGGAGGAGACAACAAACATCCAAAGGAGACTCTTCGACAGAAAAGAAAGAAGAAAACATGATAAATACAGGTTCGACATCCGTTTCAGGTATGAGTGATGAAGTGTTATCAGTTAGTTTGTCTATTCATGATCAACATTGGCTGTTAGATTCTGGTGCATCAAATCACATGTGCATTCATAGAGAGTGTTTTAAAACTTATAAATCAATCAATGATGGAGTTTTTTACATGGGAAATGATGTCTCATGTAATATTGTGGGAATTGGAAGCATCCATATTAAAATGTTTGATGGGACAAATAAAATTTTAATTGATGTAAGACACGTGCCTGAACTAAGAAAAAACCTCATTTCACTAGGAGTGCTAGACAAAAATGGATATTAAACCTTTATTCAAGGTGGATTAATGAAAGTTTATAAAGGAATTTTACTAGTAGTGAAAGCAAAGAAGGTTGGAAATCTTTTTTAGTTAGAAGGAAGAACAAATTCAGATCATGCTTCTACAATATCTAAAAACGACAATGATTCTATTCGTTTATGGCATCAATGGTTGGGCCATATGAGTGAAAGAGGATTACAAATTTTATCTGATCGTAAGTTACTTCCTAGTTTAAAAGCTTCTAATTTATATTTCTGCAAACATTGTCTATATGGGAAACAAAGCAAGCAGAAGTTTAAAACTGGAAAACATACTAGTAAGGGAATCCTTGATTATATCCATTCTGATGTTTGGGGTCCATCTCCTACAATCTCATATGGAGGATTGTCAAATTTTGTGTCTTTTATTGATGATTTCTCTAGAAAAGTGTGGGTCTATATGTTAAAGAAGAAGTCTGATGTATTCACAGTTTTCAAACAGTTTAGAGCATTAGTTGAAAACATCACTGGAAGAACAATTAAATTTTTAAGAACTGACAATGGTGGTGAGTTTACTTCAAAGGAATTTGATAATTATTGCAAGGACACTGGGATCGAAAGACATAAAACTACTATATATACTCCTTAGCAAAATGGAGTTGTTGAACGCATGAACAAGACTCTCTTAGAGAGAGCAAGAAGTATGCTTAGTAATGCCAATTTGCAGAAGGAATTGTGGACAGAAGCTGTATCTACAGCTTGCTATTTGATAAATTTATCACCATCAACTACAATAGGATGCAAAATTCCTCAAGAGGTATGGAAAGGTTATCCATGTGATTATTCTAAACTAAAAGTTTTTGGTTGTGATGCATATGCTCTAGTTCCGAAACATCAACGTTCTAAATTAGATCCTAAATAAAAAATATATATCTTTATTAGATATGATGATGGGACTAAGGGATACAGGTTGTGGGATCCTACTACTCACAAGATCATCATTAACAGAGATGTTAAATTCAATGAATCCTCACTCGATAATCCAGATGTAGATGATAAATTGAAACAGGATAATGTACCTAAGTTTCAACATATTCAATTTGAAACCAGTTCAAATACTGATGATAGTGCAGATCATGAACAAGTTTCAGATGCAGATCATGAACATGTTTCAGATGTAGATCATGAATAAGTTCCTATAGATAATAATCAGCAAATTATGGAAGTACCAGAAACATATTTAAGGAGGTCTACGAGAATCAGATATCCTCCTAAAAGGTATGATGATTATGTTACTTTAGTTGCTTTAACCGCTAATGATGATGAACATTTGTGCTATCGGGAAGCTGTAGAAGGTTCTAACAGTGGTAAGTGGAAAGAGGCTATGAAGGACAAGATGAAGGCATTAGTCAAGAATGCCACATGGGATTTGGTAGAACTTCCAAAAGATAGAAAAAATGTGGGATGTAAATGGGTTTACAAATTGAAAAGGGGTGTTGATGATGCAGAAGACAAGTACAAAGCAAGGCTGGTCACAAAAGGTTTTTCTCAGAAAGCAGGAATTGACTTTCATGAGATATTTTCACCAGTTGTAAAAATTGTTTCAATTCGGATTGTGTTAGCATTAGTTGCTTTACTTGATTTAGAATTACAACAACTAGATGTTAAAACTTCATTTTTACATGGAATTTTATATGAGGAGATTTACATGGAACAACCGGAAGGGTTTGTTCAAAATCACAACAAGAAATTTGTCTGCAAGCTCAAGAAATCATTGTATGGTTTGAAGCAGTCGCCTCGACAATGGTACAAGAAATTTAACTCTTTCATGATGAGTCAAAATTATATAAGAAGTGAATATGATCATTGTGTTTACTTTAAGAAATTAAGTAATGACATGTTCATTATCTTCGTGTTGTATGTTGACGATATGATTTTAGCAAGAAAAATCATAACTGAGATCAACAGGTTAAAGGCTCAGATGGCTAGGACATTTTGTTAGGACATTTTGATGTGAAAGATCTAGGAGCGATGGGCGATTTTGGGCATGGAGATTTCGAACGGGGAGCAGTAGTGAGTTTGTGGCTATCACAGCAGATGTATATTGAGAAAATACTCTTAAGGTTTGGTATGAACAATGTGAAGCCTATTTCAGTCCCTTTAGCTTCCCATTTTAAGCTTTCTTCAAGTTTATGTCCTAAAACAAATGAAGAAAAGGAATATATGTCTCGAATTCCATATTCCAATGTAGTAGGTTGTTTGATGTATGCGATGGTCTATACATGACCAGATATTTCACATGCAGTTGGGGTTGTCACCAGGTATATGGAAAATCCAGGGAAAGAACACTGGTCAGCAGTGAAATGGGTGCTTCAGTATCTGAGAGGCACAAGTGATTACTGTATCACTTATAACAGGAGTAGTGAATTTGTTTGTGGATATGTTGATTCTGATTTTGCAGGTGATTTGGATAAGAGAAGGTCAACTTCAGAGTATGTCTTTACTCTTGCAGGTGGAGCTATTAGCTGGATATCAAAGCTACAGAACATTATTTCTTTATCCACTACAAAAGCAGAACACATAGCTGCTTCACATGCTTGCAAAGAAGTGGTTTGGTTGAAAAGTTTGTTTGGTGAGTTTGGTAGGTTGCAGGACAACATCAAGTTATTTTGTGATAGTCAAAGTGCAATTCACTAGGCTAAAAATCCTGCCTATTATAGTAAATCAAAGCATATACCTATTAAGTACCATTATGTAAGATAGGTTATCACTGAATGGGGTGTCTCTCTTGAAAAAGTGCATACAAAGGAAAACTGTGCAGACATGTTCACGAAACCAGTTTTGTTAGAGAAGCTACGATGGTGTCTAGCTTCTCTTGGCTTGCAGAAAAGATAAAAATAATAATGGAACAGGGTATCAGGCTAATTGTTGTCAAGGTGGAGATTGTTGAGATTTATTTTAATTAAATTTGGAGAAAATCTCATGAATGTGACAATAATAGGATTTGTTTCTAAATTGACTCCATTTAATTCTGATGAGGAGTTATTGCATCCTATATTTGTTGTGAGTGAATTTATGATTTAGTTTCTACTCCCAGCTATAAAATGTAAGCCCGTAGAGGCAAATGAGCATGAGGGATGTGAGGTGAGTGAAGAGAAGATGAGAAAATCTGTTGTTGTAATTCTCCAGTTGATGAATGAGATTGCTGATGCCCCTGTTTGGCAGACGTAGCCCAGATTGGTTGTGTGAACCACGTTAAAATCTCTATCTCTTTATAGTGAGACATGCTATACTTAATCTAACCTGAAAATTAGTGAGCATGCTATACTTAAGCTAAGGATTCCAAAAATGTAAATCTTTCCTCCTGAGGATGCTTGAGGTGAAAGCGTAGCACCAAGGGTGTTGTGCCTAGAGGCCTCAAGATTTGCAAAAAACAAAAATTTGTCAAAATTTTCCCAAAATTGGTGGATACCTTCCTTATGGGGTTTGAGAAACCTATAAAGAATATTCAACCAAGATTCCAAGGTTTTCTTGGTCCTTTGCCTCTTTGAGTGCCTGTAGCTTGTCAAGGGCTCTCTTGAGTTTAGCCCTTGCAATCTGATTTCTCTGGGCATAATGCTTGGTCATCTTCCTTTGGAGATTAGGATCCTTATTTTATTTCTCCAACTTGGCCTCCAAGTGTATGTTTGCTCTTTCTAGCCATGGCTCCTGATCATACTCTACCTCCATGGCAAGAAGCTCATTTAGAGGAATTTGTTCTGCTAAGGATGGTTCTAGTTCTCTTTGGCTTTCCAAGGATTTCTTCAAACCCATGGTTCTTGGTCTCCTTCTAGACTGTCCTTCTTCATCCTCACTTTCCTCGTATGTACCCATGAACTCTTCTAGCCTTACTTGTACCCTTTGAGCTTATTTCCGGGCTCTGATAGCCCTGGCCTCATAGATGGCATTTTGTGCTCCCATGTGTTTGTTTTCCACCTCATAAAAATGGATAACATTCCTAGACCTATCCAAATTGACTTCCAAGTCTTTGATTTGGGCATTTTTGCTTTAAAGAAGGATGCTGATGATTCTCTCTTCATTTTCATCATCACTGTCAACATGGATGAGCTCAAACACCTTCTCACCCTCATGCTAATCTTATTCTTCTTCTTTTACATTTTCTTTGCCTTTGTCTAGTGGCTTAGTGGATTGGGAGGTCATGGTCCCTTGCCTTTTAGAGGCAACAAACACATGCCTTTCCCCTCCTTCACTGTTTTCATGACTGTCATGACTGTCTTCTTTGATATTTTGATCCTTGGTGTCACTGTTGTCATTTTCCTTGCTGTCCTTTTCCTCACTGATGCTTGCTTCATTGGTGTCCATGCTATCTTCACCCTCTTCATTTTCTGTATTGTTATCATCTTCATTTTTTTTGCTCTCTTCATATTTTCCATCATCACTCTCATGACTATGAGCCTCACTGTTTTGACTGTCATTATGGCTCTTAGTCTCACTGTTATCCTTAGGATCATCCTTTGTTTCTTAGTTACTGGCCTCATTTGTGTCCATGTTGTCCTTTTCCTCATCATCTTCAACATTTTCAGTGTGATTGCTACTTTCTTCATTACTGGCCTCATCTTCATTACCATCCACCTCCATGTCTTCTCGCACATTTCTGACCTCTTCTTCATCACTGCTTAATCCATTTCCACTATCAGCTTCTTCATTTTCTTCACTGTCATCATCCCCCTCTATTTCCATGTTGTCTGCTTCTTTTTGGCTTGACTCCTCATCACCCTCATCTTTATTTTGGTTTGATTCATTGCCACTTTGACCCTCATGGTCACTTGCTTGTTCACTGCCACTTCCTTCTTGATCTGATGCATTAGGAGAAGATGAGGAAGGGAGTTTTTCTTGAGGAGAGGATACTTGTGTAGATGGTAAAGCATGATCAGTAGGAGGTGATGGAGGAGTGGAGGGAGGAGGATGAGATGATGAGGGTAAATTTAGCTGATGATGGAGCTGTGGGCTTGTGAATATTTCATGAGCAATGAAAACCTCCCAAGGTATGCCCTTTTGCTCCAACTGATGTAGCACAACCATCTTGATCAAGGAATGATGGAACAAAATTTTAATTTGTTGGGAATAGTTCCTCCTTCGAACAATAAAAGACATCTTGTCAATACTCCTATAGAGGTAGTAGGGAAAATGAAGCATCTTGACCCTAGTGAAGTGCATGAGCAATCTGATATGATAGGAGTAGAGTCTAGAATACCTTCCCTCGCATGTAAAATATTTCATGATGACCCTCATCAAGGTTTCATACCTCTCTAGAAAGTGTGAGAAAGGGAAAATAGTTTCGCAATCTTCTTTGTGCCTGGGTTTAAAGAATGGCTCATAGTAGCTCATGTCAAACTTTTCTCTTTTGAACCACTTTTCACCAACGTTGGGATGCCTGTGGCATTAGAAATGGCATATGCTGATAGCTCAAAGTCCACCCCTACAAGATTCACTTGTTTATTTTGTAGGTTTAGGATGAACAACCTCGTGAGCTCTGGGTGGCTTTGCACTTGTTGGACCTTTTCGCAAAACTGGAAACATCCTACATTTTGGAAGCATGTGATGATCATGGGAGAGGCCTTAAGCTCCAAAGTGTCTTAGGGTTCAAATCTATTGACCTTCCCACCTTTGTGCTTCTGCCTCATAGGAAATTGGCCTCCTTCACTGTTAACACTCCCTTATTCTCCCGACATGGTGATTAGTGCTGCCTTTAAACAACCCTAGGCCTGCTTGTGAAACTTGGTAGGATGAGTGAAATGGAATGATGGTGAAAGGCAGTTTTTGTAAGTGAGTGAGAGGGAGGTGTAGGTGTATGGCTGATCTCCTTTAAGCTTTGATGAAGGTTTATTTTAACTCACTGCAATTACCCTAATTCACACCCTTCTTGGCTGATAATTGCTTGTTTGGAGGTAAAAACAGAGTGTTTGTCTTGAGTACTTAGGGTTTCTAGTCACTAGGGTTTAGTAAATTCCTTTAATCATAAAATCATGAATTTCACTGGAGGAGGAGGAAAAACATCCACCTACCAACTTTTGGTGTCCTTGTAGGTCCTTGGATGCATCTTAGAGGTGTCCTTTTGTGGCTTTTTGGACAATTTTCAAGTGGAGGAGGGTTTCTGGCTTAAGCGCAACGCTTGCATGCACAGTCGAGTGTCGGGCCTCCTGGGCATAGTGCCTGCATGCCTTTTTGCCTATTAGGCTTCCTGGGTGCAGTTCTTGCACACCCTTTTTCTTGTCAAGCCTCTTGAGCACAGTGCCTGAATGCATTCATGCTTGTCGCGCTCCGTGAGCGTAGTGCTGAATGCTCTTTTTGCCTGTCGGGCTCTCCCTAAGCGCATCGTCGGGCACCTTAACTTGGTCTGTCGGGTAGTTCTAGGCGAACGAGTAGTGCCCGTCTGAATGTGCAGGGTAGTGTAAAATCACACTACAAAAACTCTCGAATGCATAGCGCTAGACACTGAAAGCATAGCGCTTGCACGAATGCGTAGCTCCGACAAAATTATCCAAATTTTCACTGAAAACTAAGATTTTATGCTTGAAGGTTTCTTACTCCTTTGCAAGTGAAAAATGAGCCAAATGATAGATAAAATGACCCTTTATAGTCTTAGTAAAATAAATTTAACACTTGTAGACCCACTTTCTAATGTAGTCTCTGTCACTTTTACTGATATTCATTTTGACTTTTTTCAGTAGGTGGTTTAAAAAACATTCAAGTGGTCTTTCTCCTTTCTAACCATTTTTCTTTGTTGTTCTTCAGGTTGCTGACATGGTGAAATTTGACTTCCTTTGACTTGTTTATGCCTTTATCACTTTTTTTTGCAGAGGTTTTGTTTGAGCCACACGTTTTACTGTGTTTTGGCCTCCTTAGGTCTTTCAATTATTTCCACAACTTTAGGCACTTGCATGGTGGCATCATCTTTAAAACTTCTCTGTTCTTACCTTGGAGATCAAATTTCCCTTTGCTTGATGGGTGACTGAAAAACTTGTTTTCATCTTTCTCATTGATCTCTAGGTCATGATAAATCCATCTTTGATAAGTACCATAGTCTTCACAATCATGTATGTTATCTCCTTTTGGCCACTTCTGATTTGCAGGTGCCATGACATACTGATTTAGCCCTTTCTGATGTTCTTGGAGTTTGAAACATTCAGTTACACAACATCAACCTCATGATCAACTTGGTTTTCCATCTTGAAACTCAACCCTATTCTTTTATTCCTTTGATTATTGAGTGCAAATGACTGAAAATGAAGGTTTTACCTTCCTTAAACTGATACTCTTTGCATTCTTTCCCTTTGAGGTAGTGAAAAATTTTACCTTGGAAAAATATGGAAGTCACCTACAATATTTTCTTCAAATTTTCTTTCTATTGTCATCATGGAGGCCCATCATCTTCATTTCACCTCCTTTGACTATATTTCTAAAACCTTAGGTTTCTGGTCTGTTTGAGAAAAATCATTAGTGTTGTCTTCTAAGTTCTCTATAGCCCTTTCAAGTTCATTCCTTTTTGTTTAGTTCACCTCACCTTTTTCCCTTTTTTATCTATGATTTCTAAACATCTCCAATTCATGCTTGGTTCTACTAGTGTGCCTCTATCCATGTGATTTGTTGTATTGGCTCCTTGCTTGTCACACTACTGGCCCAATCATTCTTAGGAACCCTTATTTTTCTTAAACATAGGCTGCTTCCTCTTCTTTGTGGTGGATGTCATTTAATGAGGGGTAGGCCTCTTACCGTACCTATTCTCTATTGAAAGGAATTTCAACACTCCTGCAGAAATGTCAAAATAGACAGTTTCTTTTTGCAGAACTTGATCTTGATAAGGTGGTCTTCCTTGGAGATTTTTCTGATCCATCTTGGAAAAATAGGTGCTGACCTTCTTTCACATTTAATTTCAACTTCTATCACATGAAAAAAAGTGATTTAGAACACCAAGGATAATCCTACCATCTATGAAACCCTAATAACCTAGTGGGAGGATCTTTTGACTTGTTCTTTGACTGAAAGCTTGACTTGGGGTCTTCAAGTATGAGAAACAGAGTTTTTGAAAAATTGATGTATTGAATATCAAAAATCCAACGTGCTTGATTTATCTAAAGAGCCTACAAAGATATTTTTGAGACCATCAATGCTTGAGGCATTTGGTGAGCATAAGAAGGAGTAGGTTGTTTGGTAGTCCTAGATGACAAGTGGAGGGGTGAGGCAAAGGCAAAACAGAGTGCTGAGGTTATGGGTGGAAAAATAGGATGAATATGAGTGGAATGAGCCCATGAGGGGCCTTTTACGAGTGGTAGGCTAATCATGACATGAAAAAATAATGAAATAGTGAAAAATTTTGGTTTAAGGATAATGAAGGCAATGAGATTTCTAAAACTCACAATATTCATGAATTTTGTTTTTAGAAATCTAGGACAAGCATTTAGTCATCTAGAAATAGTAAAATTACTGATGACTAACAAATGGCACCATACTTGAATTTTTTCAACTTCCCATTCTTGGCTCTCGTGAGTTGGCCCTTCATATTTTCTAACACTCCTTCACTCCAGTTGAATATTGTCCCTCTGAAACACTAAACTGCAGTTTGCATATGTGCTTTGGTAGCCACATGAGGAGCTGCACTCCCGCATAACCTGGTAACTATGAATTATATGATTTTTAGTTCCAGTCGCACAATAGTTTTGATGTCTATGCCATCGTCCTTTAGCTCTGAATTATTGCTACAATACTTAGCCTTGTAGCTGGCAGTGGGAAGACATCTTGGTCTAGTCTTGAATAAGGAAATGCTTCTCCCTCTATGAGTAAATCTAGTGAGGATGTATATGTCTTCCAAATTGATCACAAGAATATGGTCAACAATTATTAAACATTGATCTTGCATGTCCCATGCATTCACAAACCAAGTCAACAACTCAACTTGTGCCTTCATGCCCTGAATTTCACAGAACTTGTATAAGAAACAATTTTTTAATGCATGCATGGTTGCCGGAACATCCATGGCTTCTTGAATCTTAGTCCACACGCTTATGGTATCGTTTTCGCCATTCGACCATGATCAAATACCTTCAAATCAACAAATTAAACGTTAGAAATCAGTTGGCGGAAACTTAAACCAATTTTTATGGAGAAATTTAGGTTTTTAAAAAACTCACGGTGCCTACACACATTCTATATTTATAAAGTGTGTTTATCTGCACATGTCATACACAGAACCCGCGGTAGCCCGACAATTTTTATTTTAAAAAAATTTCAGGGTGCACAATTTTCGAATAGAAAACCCGTGCATCCCCGAGGGTAGATTTTAAAACATAATTTCCTCCTAAAAAATGCCATGAAAACTTAAAATAAGAAATGAAATGGACGAAAACAAAGACAATGATGATTTGAATTACCTAGTTCTAATGATTCTCGAAATGATCGGTCAGTTCTTCTGATATTAGCTCCGGAAGTTTTTGGCCAAAATATCTCTCTACTCTGTTATGAAAAGAAAAGGTGAAAATGACTTCTTTTAACTCCTTTTTGTAGTTTTAAATGAATAAAATATTATTATTTTATTTATTTTTTCTTTTAAAAGGTCAAATATGAATATTTTTACTTTTTGAAAACAAATATTTGTAATTGTTCGAGTTTTTGTGCAGGATACAGGTTTTTGGTGAAAAGAGTTATTTTGACATTGAGTACACTTTTATCACTTTTTCGGGCTTTGTAAAAATACAAAAAAGCAATACCATGGAGTCCTCCTTTAAGCCTTTTTTAGACTCTCGAAACATGAAAATATTTCCGATTACTTGACTATATGAACTCGTTGAAGTAAATGAAAAGTCGTCTATTTAGTATAAGTTTACCCCTTTTCCGGACTGAATTGGACTATTTACGAAAAAGTTATACGTTGACTAATCACGGTCAATAGAGTTCTCTCCTACATTATTTTATCCTTTTTCGGGCTTGAGGGACTAAATTTATGAAAAATAGCAACCATGAAGTTTACTTATGTTTTTATTTTGACTCCCTAAAACTAAAAATCATCGAGTTATTCATATACTGGACCTGTTGATCACAACAAGACCAAACCACTCCTTCTTAGGGTTCAATTTTAATACTAAGATGGACTCATCCAAAGGACGAGCTTACAAAAACAAGTTATCCTCTGCAATTGTGGGGGAAAAAGAGAGAAAATGTTATGAAACCAGCTCCAAAAATAGAAGAAAAGAGAGATCAACGCCTTAGAAATCAACCACTTCTAGTGGGAAACCTCTAATACATTACATAAATGAACAATTCTTGGATGATACAAATGACCAAAACCTCCTATATATAGGAGTCCATGGGGCCACAATATAATCCTAGCCGACCTAACAATAATAATTTAAGGGCACAATAATAACAATATTGGGGTTACAGAGGTACAACAATAACAATAAGGGGGCTACTTTAATAACAATAAGGGACTAAACTAGTAATATATGAACCTAACATGCCCCTCTCCTTCAAAAAAGTGTTGTCCTCAATGCTTGAGTAGCTTTGGGTGCTTCTATATAAAATTCTCATCCTCCCATGTAGAATCTTTAGTGGGTAAGTTCTTCCACTTGATGAGATACTCTAAAATTGATTGATTTCATAGCTGTCGAGTTCTTGTTTTCGTGGCTGCTTCAGGTTCCAATATGATTTTTCCTTCCTCATCAAGTTCTGGAAATATTGTTTGAACTAGAATATTTTCACCTACAGCCTTCTTTAAGCATGAAACATGGAAAACTGGATGCACTCGCGAAGAAGTAGGAAACTCCAATTTCTATGCCATAGTACCAATCTTTTGCAACACCTTGTAAGGACCATAGTACCTTGGAAATAATTTATTATCCCTCTTAGATTACTTGAGGGACATTTGTTTGTATGGTTTTTGTTAGCCCCCTAATTTTCTCTCTTTTTACCATTTTTCCCTTCCTAAATTGTAACCATTTACCTCTATTTCACCTCCTTTATGCACCCTCATCTTGCACCAGTCCAATCATGGTGACACATTTTGTCTAAACCTTTATTCTTCATGTTTTAATTCAATTTAGAATTAATTAAATATTTATTACATGATTTCTTACTTCTAAATCACTTTTGTAACTTATCGATATCTCCAAGGTTATTTGATGGTTAGAGTGCTTACCGTGACCACTGATCTTAGTGCAGGACCGGATCTTGCACCATTGCCAGCACAACAGATCTTCATGGTAGATCCGACCTCCTCGATCAATTCCTCGTCTTGAGCCACTCTAGCCATGACAAAGAATGATTCAAAGGCAGCCGAGACTAATCCGTTAAGGGCGAAAGATGGTTAGCTATGGCCAGTTTTGCAAAACCATCTTATCTTGAAGGCCGAAACTAAATTCTGCATTTTGTTATGAATTAGTTGAACGATCTGTTTTGGCCTTTGGCCAACAGATCTATATAATGTAAAGTGTAAATAGGACTTAGAGGAGAATTTTGGGAGCAAATTCTTTAGAGCGAAATTGATAGGCGGTAACCAGTCATTTTGTTATCGCCCGAATCTGGGCTAGACATTGTATCAATGCATGTATTCGCCTCGATAAATTAATAAAAGGTTTTTCCACCTCATGTTTCAGAAATTATGTTTCTGTTTATAATTTGATGAATTAACTGGTTTACTGAGCAGCATTTTAACTTAAAAAGGGAAACCGCTGGTTGGCTAGGGCCCAGCCAACCTAGCACGTTATCCTATTTTTTGTTTCCTGTAATGTGTGTTTAAATTATTAAAGTGTGATTTAACTTTCAACACATGTATTCCTGTCTTATTGAAAACATATCCATCGTGTGAAATAGATACATTTTCCTTCCTTGCAATTTACTTTCTTGCATTTAATTTCAGATTGGATTTCCTCACCTGGTCTAAGCAGGAGAAACAAAGCTACACCAATGCACGTTGGTGTGATATTTCTTTTTCCTGCAATTCTATTTATTTGGTTTTCCACCACCTGGTACAAGCAGGAGAAATGAACCTGCACCAGTGCACGTTGGTGTGATGCAGCAAGTTTTCTTAATCTACTTTCCACAATTTTCTTTCTTTCTTTAAATGCTTACGACATGATAAATGATTGTTTCTTTACTTCTGCATTTTTTTAAGATCAGAAACATTCACTTTTATGTGTGCAATTTTGATTCGATAGTAAACTAGCACTTGCAATAATTGAACACTTGTTTTAAGGATTAAAATCTAAGTGCAGGAAGCTCTAATCCGGTACAAGAACCAGTTTCTTGCCACAAGATCTGAGTGCTCTAAACCTTGAAAAGTTCGAGCCCTTGCATGAAGTAAAAATCCTTCTCTAAAGACACTATTTATACCTTCTACATAACTCTCTGATCCTGTACTAGTGCAGGACAGATTAACGCAAGAAGGAAATATCTAAGGAAGTAGGTTTAAGGGCCCATCTAATGAGACTGCTAAAGTGTCTTTGCTAAGGAAAAACACACACTCAATAGATTAAACAACCATTAGTGGGAGTGATTTCCTTTTATCTTTAATTCTCTCTTGCAAATGCATACTTTCTCATTCTAGTCTTAGATTATTTTTGATGGTTCAAGTTGCCTTATTCTATTTGGATTTGATTCTACAATATTTCCTTTAAAGAAAGTAGGGATTTACATTAGAAAGATTCATACCATCTCTGGGATTGCCTGTGCTTTGTCTCTAAGTTTATGAATCCCCCGGGTTGACAAGTTAAGTGTTGAGGAGTTTGCTAAGTGTAATTCCTGCACCCAACATTTTGGCATCATTGCCAGGGAGGCAATTTGATTTGGTAAGAATTTTCTGATTATGAAAAAGAGGTATTTTTTCTTTATTTTTGCAGTGTTGTTTTTTGAAGGAATTTTACTGGTGTTAATTGATTTTTGACATCATTTTTTTTAGAAGTTGTTTGTTATTTTTATTTTTCTTTTCTTTTGAAATGAATGCCTAGGAAAGGTAAGGGTTCGAAGCCCACTAAGGGCCGAAAGAATTTTGAAAACAATTTTCATATTGGGTCTCCTTCTGTAAGTAGGAAGCCCAATCCAATTCAAACCCATCATGCAGGAACAATCCACTTGGATTCTGGTAATAACAACTCAAGTGTAGATCAGCCTGTGGAGAGCGGTACAAGTAAAAGGGTAACAATGGTGGACCAAGAAGATCATTTGGAAGGGATTGGTGACAACTAGGTAAGTGAAGGACAATCCACTTTTGTGTTTCCGATTGTGGATCATGATACTGTGTCGCAGATGAATAATATTCCACCATCAGCTCTCCCTCATTTCCATGGTAAATTTCATGAAAATCCTGACTCTTTTCTATTTGAGTTTGATATTCTGTGTAGAAGTTATGATTATGCAACTGAGGCTCAGAAGTTAATATTATTTCCTATTACCCTTAAGGACTCAAATCTCCACTGGTTTATGGGGTTAGGAGGAAACACCATAACCTCTTGGGATTAGATGAAGAGAGTGTTTTTGTCTAAATATCAAGAATATTGCAAAACTCGAGACATGTAGGATAAAATTTTTACAATCATACAAGATGATGATGAAATGCTTGAAGATTATTTGGAAATATTTATGTATATTTTACAAAGGTCAAAACTTAAGCTTGATTTCAACACTATTAGAACCCTGTTCTTAAGAGGACTTACTGATAATGCTAGAAATGATTTGAATCTATTAGGACAAGGTGATATTTCTCAGCAAAATTTTGATAAAATTTGTGAATTATGCAGGAAATTTTCAAGAAACCAGTACAGATCCGGTAGAGGAACTCGAAATAGAAATAGAAAAACTGAATCTACTGATGCTATGATTATTGGACTAGAAAATAAAATGGAAAACATGAAAATTGATATAATGAACACTGTTACCAAACAGTTAGACTCCTTAAAATTTTAGCAGAAACTCATGAAGGAACAAGAGTCATTATATATTTTCTGTCCTAAATGTAGAGACAAGCATCCTCCTAAAGAATTTCCTCTTAATTTGAAAGAAACTAATAAGTGTGCTATTTGTGCAGAAGACCATATCACAGAAAAATGTTCCTCTATACCAGGACTTAAAGTTGTATTTACAGGAGGACAGCCCGAAGCTGAATACTTGAATGTTATGGGAGCAAGAAGAAATTGGCCTCAGGTAGGTACAGGTATGGCTTCTGAATTTTCTCCACACTATTTTGGTTATAATTCACATGCATATTCTTATCCTAACTCTCATCAGTAGTGGTAGTATGGGAATCAATATCAGCATGGGCAACCTTCTCAACCATGGCAACAAGGTTGGAGAGGGCCAACTCATTCTCCATATTCCTACCAGCCACCTATGCAGTCATATCCAACTACACATGCACCTTATTCAATGCCTCAACTTCCGAGTTAGTCCACTCCACCATTGCCTTTACCTCCACCATTTCGACCTCCTCAATTGCCTGCTCAACCTATGCCCAATCCTAATAATAATAAAGCAATGCAAATGATCTATGTAACAAACCCACCTTTACCATTTGAATACCAATCTATTCCAATTGGGGTTCATGATTCAATTAAGATCGGGAAGGACTGTAACATCAGAAAATCAGAAGCAACCTATGGTGATCATTGAAGAGAAATGAGAAGAGGAAACTCTTAACCATTCTCCAAAAGATGTCACTAAGCAGCCCTTACCCTCTGAATCCTTGCCATCTTCTTCCAACCAACCTCCCTTCCCAGAGAGGCTAGTAATGGAAAGGAGTGAGCCTATTTCTAAGACTAGTTTGGCATCTGAGCTTCTGAATCTTTTCATTAAGATACCCTTGCTTCAAGCCATCAAAGAGATCCCCATTTGTACCAATATTATTAAGGAAATCCGTCTCAAGAAACCCGGGAGGAAGAGATTTGAACCCCAAACCATTCAATTTGTTGGTAGGGCAGCAGAGTTGATGACGGGATGTGTGTATGTAGAAAAATATACTAATCCCAGAAACCCTGTTTTATTAGTTCATATTGGTAATGTCCTTCTCTCTAATGTTCTTATAGACTTGGGGGCAGCCATTAATGTCATGACTAAGCAAACCATGGATCAAATTTGGTTATCTCATCTTCACCCTACTCCCACTATGCTTGAATTAGCAGATAGATCTAAAATTAAGCCATAAGGCGTATTGGACGATGTGATCATCTCATTAGATTCTTGGGAATATCCTACTGATTTCATTGTGCTTGAGCCAAAACCCAGTAGGAGGATATCCCTTGATCTTAGGTCGACCATGGCTTGCTACGGTTGATGCATATATTGGATGTCATTCTGGTGATATGTATATTTTACATGGAGATTCTAGGAAGAAAGTTACCTTATACCCCCTTGCCAGATCCATTCAGGACCTTCGAGATACTTTATGGTTGGATCAAAGCAGTGATGAAGAGACTCAGTCTATTTCCCTTATCCATCATTATACTGGGTCTTCAGAAGAAGATGAGATTCAAGATTTTCTAAATAATCTAGACACTATGCCTAATTATGAGCCTTTCAGCCTAGATTTTCAAGAAAATCATGATTCTCATTCTTCTATACCACTGCATTTGACCACTCCCTTGAGTACTCCTGAGCCTGATACTACTCTTGTTAAGATTAGCCCTGGTAAATCCCTGCATATTAGTTCAAATTTGGACTCATCTCAGTAGGAGCAGCTTGTGAATTTGGTGCAAAACCATCTTAGTGCCTTTGCTTGGGGCTATGAAGATATGAAGGGTATCCCTCCTGAAACTTATACTCATCACATCTATATTCAGGAGGGAACCCAACCTATCCGACAACCCCAAAGGTGAATGAATCCATCTATAAGAGATATTGTGAAGGAAGAGGTACAAAAACTCTTAGATGCCGATTTTATTTATCCTATTTTCGACAGGCATTGGGTCTCTCCATTAGTACTAGTACCTAAGAGAGATGGAAGATGGTGTATTTGTATTGATTATCAAGAATTGAATAAATCCACTCTTAAAGATTACTTCCCTCTCCCTTTCATTAATCAGGTGCTTGATACCCTTGCAGGAAAGAAATATTTCTCCTTTTTGGATGGCTTCAGTGGTTATAACGAGTTACAGATTGCACCCGAAGACCAGGATAAAAATACTTTTACATGTCCATGGGGGACATTTTCTTATAGAGTGCTTCCCTTTGGTATATATAATGCCCTGACTACCTTTCAAAGGGCAGTCCTCACCATTTTTGTTGATCTAGAATTTGTAGAAATTTATATGGATGAATTTTCTATGTTTGGTGATTCTTTTCAGGAAGCTCTCAAAAATCTGGAGAAAGTACTTATTCATTGTCAAGAATCCCATCTCGCTTTGAGTGACAAGAAATGCAGATTAATGTGCAAAGCGGGAGTGGTGCTTGGCCATTTGATTTCTGACAAAGGTATCAAGGTTGATCCAGCAAAGATTGAAATCATTTTGCATCTTCCTGCACCCAAAACTCAAAGCGAAGTAAGAGGTTTTTAGGACATGATGGTTACTATAGAAGATTCATTGAAAATATTTTGAAGATAGCTACTCCTCTTTTCTGACTTCTAGCTAAGGATAGTGAATTTTCTTGGTCCACGACTTGCCAACAGTCTTTTGAAACATTGAAGGAAAAGTTGGTACAGGCACCAATTTTACGAGGTCCAAACTAGTCCCTGCCTTTTCACATTTCCTCTGATCCTTTAGATTTGGCTATTGGAGTAGCTTTAGGACAAGAGGAAAATAATCAGTCCTATGCTATTTATTATATTAGTAAAAATTTGTCTTCCGCTGAATTGCATTATACAGTTACAGAGAAAGAGTTTTTAGTTGTGATTTTTGCAATTAATAAGTTCAGGCACTATAATACAGGATATGAAGTATTTGTACATACTGATCATTCCGCGATTAAATATTTGATGAACAAACCATTGACATGTTGGAAATACTGAGAGGGGCGGGGGGGGGGGGGGTGAATCAATATTTCTTTCAATTAGAGCATTAGTTAATCTTCAATTATTATGAGTGTTTGTACAATGATAGCAGCAAACAAGAGGAACACAAATGCACACAGTTTTTAAGGTGGAAACCCACTTCGGGACAAAAACCACCTAATGATTTTCTAATAATTCTTTAATATTCAACTCCAATTGAAAATAAAGCTCCAACTTCCTAGAATCTAGAAAAGCATTCTTCTCCAGCTCCCACTGGATGGACGCTCCAATGCCCGAGATTCTTCAGTAGTCACTGAATGGATGCCCCAACACCCAATGAGCTACAATTCACCCTAGCACCACCATACCACCCTATAGAAGAATAAAAGAAGAATGGACTCCCGTACTAGGGAAAATGGTCCACTTTACAATGATATAGAATGATGTAGAAGAAGAAGATATACTAGACCATAACCCCAACTTTGACATAACCCCCTAATGATGATCCTAGACCTCCCAACACTGCCTCTTCAACCCTTGGCAAATAGAGACTAGTACAATTTGTACAATAATGTATTTACAATGAATAAGTACAATGATACCTTTACAATGATTTTATGCAGTGCTACCCACTTGAAGACTTCATAGGATGAACTTCTTGCTGCTGTTATGCACCTTAGTTGCTACTCTTGTCATGCTACCCTCTGCTGCACCTTGTTTTGCTTTTCTACCATAGAAATTCTGGTCCTTTGCAATCCTTGACAACACATGATATAGCTATTTCTTGCCTTCTAGAAGCTTGATATTGAATCTAGTGTATCTCTGTTATTTCATATCCTCAATATATGATTTTTGGTCCTGTAGTAGTCCTCTGAGTCTTCTTTCCAATGCCACAGGTCTGACCCAATTTGGATTCTTCAAGAGAGAGTTATACCCAATTTCTCACACTGCCCTAATTATGGACTGTTTTAGTAGAGTGCACTTGTACATCATGCCACGTGTCACTGTTTCTTCATTTTCCTCTAAAATTGATATAGAGAAAACTACAGACTGTGCAATATCTACCACTTTTTACAGAATTCAAATCAGATACTCAAAGAGAGAGTTATGACGATTTTACCAAGGTCACTTCTTTGAGATAAATTTCAGGAGCCTGCCAAAACCCTTACTTCCACATATCATATTCTTGGGTGTGGAGCCTGATTATCTTGTTTACATTATATCACAACATTGGACCCCTGTACCTTAAAAGGGGCGGCAATGCTACCTGTAATTAATTGTTGCTGTGGGGGGTCCACGGGGGGGTAGCAACGCTTTTCGGATCCCCCCCCTTGGCGGGGGTTTCAGGGGCAGTGCCCCCAAAGCTAAAAACAGATGTAAAATTGCCTTGTAAAAGTATAGTGATTTCTAGACAATCTGGGCCGTTCATTAGGCAAATGATCTGACGGTAGAAGTTATGTTTAGTTTACGATTTTTTACCCTAGAAGGCAACCCCTCGCTTTTATGAGGGTATTGTGTTGCGGCTGTGTATTGGTGTGTGTATTCTCGGAGCGAGAAACAGAGAGGGAGACTATGAGAAAGAACAGAGGATATTACAGCAGATCTGCTGTAGGTTTTTGTCTTTTCATTTTGTTGGATAATAGAAAGGAAGGAATGGCTATTCAGGGTGGACGTAGCCCAAACTGGGTGAACCACGTATATTTGTGTCTCTCTGGTTTTATGTGTTTTGTGTGCTTTTATTTTTCGCATATTTTATGTGTTGCATTGCTCTGTAATATTTAATTTTCTAACACATATATCCAAAAATATTGTGCAACTTGATCTGAAATTTTTACTGTAGCTTCCTCCGGATTTCAGCTTCGCCTCATAAAAATTTCAGCTTTTGAACCTTCGTAGAAAAAAAGTTAGAGAAAAAATTCCACGATGACCTGTTTCAGGTGGCCGAATCCCTTGCCTAAGGAGGAAATGAAGATCACAATATATATGAATGCTTAATTTGAGAGGGGATTCAACAAGTGAATGTGGGAGGGATTTTAGGAGCATAAAAAATATTAATTATGACTTTTCAATGACCCATGCCCCAACCCCATGGGGTTTTAGCCCACTAACTAGGGTACAAACTTCAAACATGAATATCTCTGAAACCGTGAAGAATTACATGGTGTGCCATATATCAACAGAAACATCTCGACAAGTAGAAACCATCAAAAACATTATTGACCCAGAATATATTAATTTGGTAGGTCAAACTTGCCATTCAATTTTGGGTTAGCCCCTGGTGCTGCTTGGGTTGACATCAATGACAACCACTGATCAACAATCTCCCCCTTTGGCATTGATGGCAACACAAGTACTCCCCCTGCGATCATGACACCTCTTCCTACAACATTCTCTCCCCCTTTGACATCAATGGAAAAGGGTAACTCCCCCTGAAACACAACCATCCTGCAGACCTGTACACACTTCCACTCGCGTTGACACACAACCGTCCTGCAGACCTGCAAACACTTCCACTCCCCCTTTATATTATGAAAAAGGAAAATCTAATGAGAACTTGGGAGAATCCCAAGCTTCTAGCGAAGATATTCCAATGCTGGCGAATATTTAATATGTGGTTCTTTTGGTGCTGCTTGGAATCTTGCTACTTGTCCAACTGCTTGCATAACATCTGGTCTGGAGGCTATTACATATAAAAGACTACTAATCATAGATCTATACAACCTTTGATCCACATCCTTAGATGAGTCATCTATGCTCAATTAGCAACCAAGTAAAGACATATCAAAATCACTTTGCACCTTTGTAGCAAAATTCTTACTTAGTCGATCATCATTGCTACCAATTATTGTATCATCCTCTTTAGCTATTAGACATGCTTTAGTTTCTTCATCCAGAACATATATGTCATTTGGAGCTTGACTTGCTATAGCCACAATTTCACCATACACGCCCTTCCTGATTTCACATTTCATGGAGTTGAATAGTATTGTGTGTCCTTGATCACACATTTGTCCAACACTGAGCAGATTTTGATTCATGTTTTCAACCAGTAGAACATTATTAGACAGAGAATATTTGATTCCGAGAGTGACAGTACCTGATCCTATAACATTTGAAGATCCATCATTTCCAAAGGACACAATTCCATCCTTCTTCTCTTTCAGAGATACAAATTTATTTCTATCTCTAGTCATATGCGTTGAGCAACTACTATCAACATACCACACATCTTTGTTCTTTTGAGCCTTGAGAGCGATAGCACAATTATCATTCTTCTTCTTCTTCCATGTTCGTTCATTCTGTGGCTTCAAATATTCTTCTGGAGGATTTTCAAGTCTACAATCTTTGGCTATGTGTCCAAAGTTTTGACATTTGTAACATTCAATATTATTTCTTAAATGTTCAAATCTATTGATGTTTCGTTGAGCCCTGGGAGGTTCATATTTGATAGATCTCCTGGAATTGTATTCGTTCCTAGGGTAGGTGCGACATTCTACATCTTTATGACCAAATTTTCCACATGAATAACAGTATCCATAAAAAATATGTTGGTACCTGGATGGAAATTTTCATCGAGGAATTGTCTTACAAGGCTGCTCTTGCGAATCTTGTCCAATGAAGTCTACATGCATGTCAAATCTCATAGGTTCATTGTATTTTGTTGTAGAAGGTCCTGCTTCTTCTTCTTTGTAACCAATGCTATTTTTGTCATTGTAAGATTGTTGGTTGTTGATGAGTTCTTCCAATGCCCTTGAGCTGTTGGCATAGTTTTGGATAGTTTTTCCTTTCTTCACTTCCTCACGCATCGAGACTACTTCGGCTTCTAATTCTTCCCTTTCTTGGTTGCTTTCTTCCAACTTCTTTTGAAGTGACTCTTCAATACATTTGTGTTCTTCAACTTCAATTTTGAGACCTTGAACTTGTTCTTCAAGATTTTTGGAATGGATCTTCTCTGCCTTGAGATCTTTTATAAGCTTGATTGTTTCCTCATAAAATTCGTCTATGGTCCATTCTTGTTCTTCATTGTTTGATGCCTCTTTCTTATTGTGCTTGGGTTTATTGTGCTTGGCCATAAACAATACTCTCTCATTGGCTTCTTCTTCACTATCATTGTCTTCATCGGATAGCTATCTTCTTTAGAGAGAAAGTTCTTTTTGGATCCTTGCTTGTTGAATTTCTTAAAGCCTTTCTTTCCTTTTGAGTTGCCATTACTTTTGTTTGGACATTTTGCTGCAAAATGCCCAACCTCATTACAGCTGAAACATATCAATGGAATTTTACCTTTGAATTGTCCCTTACCAATTTATTGTTTTCTCGTGAAGTAAGCATATTCTTCATCTGAAAGACCTTCATCATCTCCCTTTTCTTCACACTTGCACGTGCATGTATTTTCAATTGAAGGTTGTTTATCCTTATTGGCTTTCTTAGATGTAACGAACGCAGTTTCTAGATGCGAAGTACCCTCTTCTTCATCAAATATTATTTCATATGCTATGAGAACTCCATGTAATTCCTCTTTGCTAAGTTTGTCCAGATTTGCACTGTATTCTAAGACCGATACCTTTGGGTTGAATCTCCCTGGTAACGTTCTAAGAATATTCCGTATAATAGTCTTCTCGTTAACTGGCTCTCCCAATCCTTCTAGAGTATTGGTTATTTCATCAACGTATTGAAAGTATGCAGCAATGTTGCAATTTTCTTTCATTCTGAGTTGCTCAAATTTTGCTCTATAGATTTGAAGCTTTGCTTCTTTGACATTTGAGTCACCTGCATATATATTCTCAAGCTTGCCCCATACATTTTTGGCAGTTTTACAACCCAACACCTTATGATAAGTAGATTCAATAAGTCCACTGATAATAATATTATTTGGTTTTGCATCATTTACCAAATTCTTCTTACCTTGTTCATTTGCGGTTGATGTAAATCCATTTTGAACAGTGGCCCATACTTCGTAACCTTGCGCCAAGAGATAGACCTCCATTCTTCCTTTCCAAAGTGCATAATTATTTTCATTGAATAGAGGTACACCATTCTTGGTATGCTCCATGATCTCCTTCCAGCTGTTAAACTGCTATTGAAGGAACCAAGCTCTGATACCAATTGTTGGAAATACTGAGAGGGGGGGGAGGGGGTGAATCAATATTTCTTTCAATTAGAGCATTAGTTAATCTTCAATTATTATCAGTGTTTGTACAATGATAGTAGCAAATAAGAGAAACAAAAATGCACACATTTTTTAAGGTAGAAACCCACTCCAGGACAAAAGCCACCTAATGCTTTTCTAATAATTATTTTCAACTCCAATTGAAAATAAAGCTCCAACTTCCTAGAATCTAGAAAAGCATTCTTCTCCAGCTCCCACTGGATGGATGCTCCAATGCCCGAGATTCTTCAGTAGTCACTGAATGGATGCCCCAACACCTAATGAGCTACAACTCACCCTAGCACCACCCTACCATCCTATAGAAGAATAAAAGAAGAATGGACTCCTGTACCAGGGAAAATGGTCCACTTTACAATGATATAGAATGATGTAGAAGAAGAAGATATACTAGACCATAACCCCAACTTTTACACAACCACCTAATGATGATCCTAGACCTCCCAACACTGCCTCTTCAACCCTTGGCAGATAGATACTAGTACAATTTGTACAATAATGTATTTATAATGACTAAGTACAATGATACCTTCCTGATAGTATATGCAGTCTTTGCCCATGAAGACTTCTTGGTGACTGTGCTTCTTTGACATGCACCTTGGTTGCTGCTCTTGTCATGCTACCCTCTGCTGCACCTTATTTTGTTTTTCTGCCGTAGAAAGTCTAGTCCTGTGCAACCCTTGACAACACATGATCTAGCTATTTCTTGCCTTCTAGGAGCTCGATATTGAGTCTGGTGTATCTCTATTATTTCATATCCTTAATATCTAATTTTCAGTCCTGTAGTTCCTCTGATTCTTCTTTCCAATGCCACAGGTCTGACCCAATTTGGATTCTTCAAGAGAGAGTTATACCCAATTTCTCACACTGCCCTAATTATGGATTGTTTCAGCAGAGCGCACTTGTACGGTGTGCCACGTGTCACTGTTTCTTTATTTTCCTCTGAAATTGATCTAGAAAAAAATACATACTATGCACTATCTGCCACTTTTTATAGAATTCAACTCTGATACTCAAAGAGAGACTTATGACGATTTTACCAAGGTCACTTCTTTGAGATAAATTTCAGGAGCTTGAAAAAATCCTTGACCTGAAAGTTTTACTGCAGCTTCCTCAAGATTTCTTCTTCTCCTCATAAAAATTTCAGCTTCTGAAACTTCGTAGAAAACAAGTTAGAGCGAAAATTCCATGATGACCTGTTTGAGATGGCCAAATCCCTTGCCTAAGGAGGAAATGAAGATCACAATATATATGAATGCTTAAGTTGAGAGGGGCTTCAACAAGTGAACGTGGGAGGGATTTTAGGAGTATAAAAAATATTAATTATGACTTTTCAATGACCCATTCCCCAACCCCATGGGGTTTTAGCCCACTAACTGGGGTACACACTTCAAACATGAATATCTCTCAAACCATGAAGAATTACATGGCGAGCCATATATCAATAGAAACATATCGAAAAGTAGAAACCATCAAAATCATTATTGACCCAGAATATATTAATTTGGTAGGTCAAACTTCCCATTCAATTTTGGGTTATCCCCTGGTGCTTCTTAGGTTGACATCAATGACAACCACTGATCAACATGACAAGCGGTAGAGTGACTAGGTGATTACTATAGTTTCAGGAGTTTAATGTTACTATTGTTGATAGACGAGCAAAATCTAATGTTGTAGTAGATTTTCTTTCTAGATTAGATAATCTTGGTGAAGCAACTCCTATTAATGATGATTTTATAGATGAACATATTTTTGCTATGTCTACAGATTCTCTATGGTTTGCTGACATAGCTAATTACTTGGTTACTAAGAAGACACCACCCCACTTCTCCTCTTGGGAAAAGCGGAATATTATTCAGAAAAGTGCTGCATATTCCTGGATTCAAGGAGATCTCTTTTACACTGGTCCAGATCTGATTATCCGCAGCTGTGTAAGAGAGGAGGAAGTGTTTGAAATATTGAAATCTACTCATGACGAACCTTGTGGAGGCCACTTCTCTGATAAGCAGACTGCATATAAAGTATTGCATGCTAGTTACTTTTGGCCTTCCTTGTTTAAGGATGCCAAACAGTATGTCAGGCGATGTGATAGTTGTCAACAAATGGTCCACCCTAATCAAACCAATTAAATGCCTTTATGCCCCCAAGTTATTATTGAACCATTTGAAAAATGGGCTATTGATTTTATAGGGCCAATAAATCCATCATCCTTAAGTAAAAAGCATATTTTTGTTTGTACAGATTTCGTTACAAAATGGGTAGAAGCTAAAGCTGTTTCTTTTGCTACAGAAAAAAGTTGTTGTTGATTTTCTTTTTTCTGAAATATTTACTAGATTTGGTGTGCCTAGAGAAATTATTTCTGACAATGGTCCGCAGCTTATTTCTAATCTAGTACAGGGTGTGATGGAGCAATACAATATCCGACACAGGAAATCCATGCCATATCACCTGCAAGAAATGGCCAGGTGGATTCTACAAACAAAGTGATCGATTCCATACTTACAAAGACAGTCAATATGCGTCGAAAATGTTGGGCTGAAAGATTACCAGAAGCTTTGTGGGCATACAGAACCACTTGGAGAAATAGCATGGTACATACACCATATGAGCTGGTATATGGTAAACAGGTTCTGTTACCAATTGAGTTCCAAATCAAAAATTTCAAAACTGCAGTTCAGTTATGACTAGATCTCTCTGAGGCACAAAAAAAACGTCTTCTCCAATTAAATGAGTTAGATGAATTTTGCAGAGATGATGTTCAGCAGAACATCCTAATTCAGCAACAACGAAAAAGGTGGCATGACAAGACTATTCAGAAAAAGCAGTTCCAACCAGGTGATTGGGTACTCCTTTATGATTCTATATTTAAATTTTTTAAAGGGAAGTTCCATACATGTTGGATGGGACCTTATGAAGTGATCTGAGTATTCGAGAATGGAGTAGTAGAAGTCAAAACTATTGATGGACAAAATTCAATATTCTTGGTAAATGGACATAGATTAAAGAAGTATTTTCAACCACTTGCCAAGAAATATTTTACACAAGTCCAATAGCAATTCGGGATGGTAGTGGTAAATGGTAATACCAACCTTTTGAAAACATGAATTCTTCTTCTTCTCAAAGAAAAAATAAATTTAATAAAAAAAAAAGTAAAGAAAAAATATTTTCCTGTAATTGTGAAAATCAGTTCGCTGACATAATTGCAGAAGGGTCAACCTGAAAACTAGCTTGCTGGCAGGAAAATAAAAAATTTCTAATAAAAAGAGAATTTTTCTTGATCTTTAGATATGCTAGTGACCACCGAGTAAAAATAGGTTCAGTAGACCTTTATACATTGGGGTAATTAGCATAGATATTTTTATTCAAGTAACACTTAATTCTCGTTGCAGTTATTTTTCCTGCACCAGTGCAGGCAGACCTTCCAGAAAATTTTCTGCCTTTATTCATATCCCATTTCATAATATTCCCTCAGTTTTCTTCTTTAAATCCTAGAATTATTAACCTTCCCACATTCTTCTAAATTTACCCTACTCGTTTCGTAAAACTCCCACTTTACCCTTGAATTTTTTTCGCTATCCCACTTCTGTTTATCCCCTCTTTGTTACTATTCCTAGAATCCCTGTAAAAAAATTCCTTCCCATTCTAAAATTTTCCCCTTTCCCACTTCTTTGTTCCCTCATGAATTCATTGCAGGATCTCATACATAAAGAGAAAAAATATGCCCTGAAGCATTAAGAAAGGGCGAAGCAAATTTTCATAATCAGTTGAGGAAAGCTATGTTAGAAGTCTAGCCTATATTTTACTTCAATTCTCTGTTCCTTTTTAGACAATATGCTTGCAATAGTGCAAGCATATCATCCAATATAATAATATAAGTAGAATGGTACCAGCACAACAGTACAGTAAGCGATGTAAACAAATCGGTGCAAGCATGCACCTTGACAGAAGCAGAGTACAATTTGTTTTTTGAGCATATGTCATAAGAAGTGGTTATCATAAAAGTTTAAAAGAAACCTTTTTCACTTATTTGATGAGTACTTATGCTATCATATTAACTAGGAGAAAATTATTTAAAGTACAAAGTACTTTTAGTTAAGAATCATGATCATTTTTAAATAAATGCTAAAAAAAAATTTGAATTATGAAGGAGTGCAGAAATGTTTAACCGTTGCTTGGAAATAATTACCCTTTCTGCCATGATCCTAAAGGTACTTCACTTATGATGATTACCTCACTTAGACGTTAAAAACGCCGCTGCAAGTACCAATCCTGCATGATTCTAAACATGCTGCACATCCACGGCTATTTTGGTGGGATGGATCAATGATAAGATAGAAGGGATGGTGGACAGTTGATCCCTATCTATAAAGAGCCAAGTTTTCTGTTATTGCATGCAATTTTTTGACTGTTCATAACTGTTAAAGCAGAGATGTTGCCTGTTAGACGTGAATATTTGTCCCTCAGCGAGGTAGATTAGACCGCCAAGTTTCGCAATAGTCTTGCACTATTGCGAGACTCAGGTTTTCTTCTGTTTTTGCAGAAATTTGACAGGCACAACAGTGAAGTGGCCCTATAGTTTGCAAAGAGTTTTAAAAATGGCCATGTAAATATTGGGCCCTTGAATTTTAAAGTCACGGAAAAATCGATAGCAGCAGCGACGGGATTGCAAAATACTGGTGTGTAGTACTTTAAAAATCAAAAGCTCGAGAGGAAGTGCTGGAAACGTTTCATCATTGATAAGGACATCAAGGTAGACTGGAAGAAAGGAATTCCGCGCAGGGACAGTGGCAGGACCTCCTTTTCATTCTCTATAAATTCGTTAATTGTGAGGGAAGGTACTCCCTCACCTTTGTGTATCATTTCTGGATGCTGCAGCACTTTGAATCCGGCCAGCACATCCAGTGGAGGATGGATTTCACTTACTTTTTGGTTAAGAGTTTAGAAAATATGGCCAAGAGTGTGCAGGGCACACAGGCGGACCAGGCTAATAAGAATTTATATCACCACGGCCTGATCAAGATCTTGGTCCAAAAACAATTGGAAATTAAGGGCATTGCCTGGAAGGAGTTGTTGAAGCAGCTAGATAAAAATCCCTCTGCAGGAAAGAAGACAACTTCTAAAAAGAAAATAGAGACCCCTGCTAGCACAAGCAAGGGTCCAAGTGTAAAGAGAAGTCCTTCTTGCACCAGTGCAAGAAGGAAACGACCCAAGAAAATGGCAGAATAAAAGGGCCCATCTCCAAAGAAATAGAAGACAGTGGGTACACCTATTGAGGAAACTCCTCTGACGCCACCAGTGCATGAACAAACCCCCAAAAAAGACGATTTGCTGTTGGTCCTTGCGGATGCATCAAAATCTGTGGAAATTGAAGATGACACTCTGTTGGCTGACTTTATTGAGGGACAGAAAAATAATGAATAACCTGGTGCAAAACCACAGTCCCCACAGAATATTGAATCTCCACCTACACCAATGCAAGAAGAACTGGCACAAGAAGAAGAAGAACCAGAAGAGAAAGAAGAAGAAGAACCGAAAGAAGTAGAAGAACAAGAAGAAGTGGAAGAAGTGGAAGAAAAAGAAGAACTGGAAGAGCAAGAAGAAGAAGAAGAATCGGAAGAAGTGGAAGAAGAAGAAGAACCAGAAGAGCAAGAAGAAGAAGAAGAACCAGAAGAAGTGGACAAAGAGGAAGAACCAGAATAGGAAGAAGTTTTTACTGAAACCTCGAGGGAAACTGAAGTCCCTGAAGAAAATACAGCCCCAGTCAGGACAGAAAAGGAAGAATATTCGGTAGCTCCTGCTACTCGGATAATCGAGCTAGAGATTCAAGTACAGAACTTAGAGCAGCTCGTAGCTAAAGCACAAGAGGAAAAATAATATAATAAAGACGAATTCAAGGCAAGGATTTAGAAGAAGAAAGTAGAAGTCAGGGTATGGAAATACCGTGCTTCGCAATTTTTCAGAAGACTTAAAAAGGTGACGAAGTAATTGAAGAGCAACAAAAAACGAAGTCTGAAACACTACAGACTGATGATGGTATGCCGGAGTAGGAGTGAGCTGGAACGCTCAAAATTTTGAAGGTTTTTTTTGCAGAGGTAAATAT
Organism: Pinus albicaulis; assembly: GCA_034641835.2. NCBI lineage: Eukaryota > Viridiplantae > Streptophyta > Pinopsida > Pinales > Pinaceae > Pinus > Pinus albicaulis. The sequence continues at coordinate 1,332,499,767 of CM076572.1, forward strand.
TTGTGTGAGGACACACAATAGCTTAGGGATGGGAGAATTTTAGCCCCCTAATTTTCTCTCTTTTTACCATTTTCCCCTTCCTAAATGTAATATCCCAAATCTGGAACATATAGCAAGGCATGACTGGAAAATGAATTTTCCAGTAATGGCTGATACAGGAATTGAAACCAAGACCTGGATCCCTTAGAAATTTTTTTCTAAGTACTGAATCCAAGAGGAGGCTCCAAGTAAATCCTTCTAAGTGGGTTAAACAGATCTCCCACACTTAGATGTCCTCAAAAAGTGCCCGTTGAGGGGAGTGCAACAGTACTTGAACAAGGATTGAATACACAGCGTTGTTTTAATGAGCCATGACACATGAAGATGCAAATAGATGATAAATTTATAATATAGAAGAAAAAGAGTACAATTCTTTGAGGAATCACTCACTCAATCTAGGCAATGTAAGCTTCAATAAGACATGTACACCAAATGTGACAAAACACTGCTACATAAATATGCCCTAGCTATGACAGCGATCTCTATAGGAGACACTAAAACATATAAGATGAAAATACAATGATATGACAATGATATCTCAAGAAATGTGGGGGAGCAAGCTCTCAACCCCTGAAAATGACAATACAACAATAATACACAATCCTTAGAAGGATTGGCTGCAATACATGTACAAATGTCAAATCTGCAGAAATGCCATAGTTGTTGGGTAGCAGCTGCAACTCGGAAAATAGAAGGAGATGGCTGAAGATGATGATAAATCTGAAATGAGCCTCCTCCAACAGATCTTTCAAGTGATAGGCTGAACCCAACACTGAAGATCTTTCCTTCCAAAATGGTGGTACAATCCCCCACTGCAGGTGTACTCTAAAATAATGCAGTCAAGGAACTGGACTGCACTGTAGGAGATAGGAGATGCTTGGACTGGTGCCAGAGATGTGCAATCAGCTCAGTAACTTCCCTTAATAACCTCCCGGAGGAATAGGAGCTCCCTCCTCTGAAAGATGAGCCAAGGAAAGGTGTTGTGGAACCCTCCACTGTAACACCCAGCAACACTACGCTATACTTAAGCAGAAATAATGCAGTGACTGAATATGTGGATTTGTCCTTGAGCCAATATGTGGAGAAAATGAAGTGCAATCCTTCAAGAGGCCTATCAATAAGGAGACGAAATCCTAAACAAGAATCCCTCGTGCTAAGCAGCACTGCAACTCAGCTGAACAGTCGGGACTGCAAATATGTCTAAGCAGACAAATGATCAAATGCTCCAAGATGTCTCACTATGGCTGCCTCTTCCTCCTTTCATGCAAGTGAATGCCTCTTTGCCCTGGACCCCACACATTAGGGTTTCTTCCACAAATAATATTTCTCCCTCCAAAACTACGTTGTCTTCCCAAGCAAGCTACACCTCTTAAGCAACAATGTTGACTTGGTCAAACTTGACCTTGTCCTCATGCAAATTTCCCCTTTTCACACTAGAAGGTGAAAAATAAGTTGCTCCAATGATCCTTTTCACACTATGAAGGATCTTATTCCTACTCATGGGCCTTTTACCCATTTTATTCACCTCCTAGAAGAAATAAGCAAAATTTAATACTACAATTTGCTGCATGCAAATTTTGGAATATTACAGTCCTCCCCTCTCAAAGATTGCTTGTCCTCAAGCAAGTGCAATGATAGGCTGAGTTATCTTCTCCTCTCCCTGTAGCATCCCTGTATGATGATCTCCTCCAAGGAAAGTGATGCTATCTCATCAATCAAATCTCCACATTTCTCGTCCTCAACATACAAGTTAGCTATCAAGCCATCATCATGTAAAAGTGAAATACTCAAGAGGATAGAAAATTGATGTCTAGAGGTCCCCTTGAAGAATGGGAACTATCCTTCCCATATGGATCCTCCATCTCCAAGCTATAAGCCATGCAAAATGAGCTACCTCCCAACTAGGAAACTCCTGAAAATTGCCCTCCACCTTTGGCTCTGACAAAGTAGGTGGACTAAAATTCTGCACATGGTAGACAATGTGGCCTACCCCACACTGTCCATCTCTCCACTTAAGGTAAGTGTAGAGTGTCTATTGATTCTGGGCTGCAATAATGTTTCCCTCCAGTGGTAATATGAGGATTAGATCTCCAAATATCTCTCCTCCAATGCTACAAATCATGCTGGCCCAAATATCCCCATATATGATGAGTTGGAAGTCATCATCATATGGCATCTCCTCCATCATATGGCTCACCTCATAAAGTGACAAAGGCGTTGTTAAGGTAACCATATCATGTCCCATGTTCCCCTTAGAACATGTAGTGCAAAAAGTGTGAGGAATCTCTCCCTCAAAGGACTCATCCACACAATGTGTCTCTCTCCCAAGCATGCTCCTCATAAAGACAGAAACAGTAGAACCAGAGGGAGAAAAAATGAGAATCATACTTGCTGCCATATGCAACAAATGAGAAGGAAAATGGTCCCTCAAATGTAATCAATGCATCTTGACCCTCACCTTCCATAGAGACTGATAAAATGAGTGGCTTTCCAACCACTTGCCTGCTGCTCCAATCTCCTCATAAGTATGGAGGAAGTGAATAATGTAAGGTGTACAATGAGAATGTCCTGCATAACATATCTCTTCCCCAATTCCTCCTAGGGAATGGCCATCAATCATGCTTATGGCCTCATCTAAACCATGTGGTCTAGAAAAAATAATGCTCCTCCTTGGAGCACCATCCTACACATATATGGTTAAGGGATATACATCATATAAATAATCATGTAAATAATCATCAACCTTACCGTATGTTCTGCTCATACAAGTGGAGCAGATCATAAGTGAGTCACCTCTCATCTCCAAAGGGAAAAGAGGTGGCTGTGCTAACTCTCTCAAAGAGTCATGTCTCTCCTCCATCTACATCTTTTCCATGCATCTGCTCATATTCTGATATATATCCTCCTCAAATCCCATCCAAAAATACCCCTCCATAATGGTGTGGTATGCTCTCATAGAATAAGTGTGACTAAAAAGGAACTCCTCATGAGCTGCATGTAGAAAATTATCCTTAAGCTTGGAAGCTCTAGGAAATAAGATCCTACCATGATCAAATATGACCCCATCTCTGACTGAATATCCATCCTCATGCAACTGGTCATCCAAGATCATGCAAGTGAAAAGATCCTTGGAATACTCCACCAACAGCTGGGAGCTCCAATATGGATCTATCCTCCATAGTGACAGCGCTGATGATTTCTCATGAAGAACATCTTTCATATGGTCACCATTTTCTTTGACATCTCCTATGCCAAAGATACAAGTTGGAAGGCTGCCATCCTTCCTCTGCTGCTTCTGCCACAATGCAGAATCTGAAATGGAAGTGGGTGAATATGATGTTGAGAGAATGCTCCCTCTCTCCTTGATTCTACCCCAGACTCCCAGCGCTATATCAAGATCTACCAAGGTCTCCACCCTCATGAAATCCATGAGTGGTGCCCCAACATGTGAAGCATCCATCCTCCTCTACTGATCCAGTGGTCTCCCCAGCAAAATGTCTCCATGCAATGAGACATCCTCAATAATAGATGATTGAATAGATGAATGGAGAAAGCTCTCCATGCTTCCACTGTGCAATCCAATCACCTTCTTAGGTGCATTAACCTCCAGAAATGAATAGGGATGAGTACTCCTCATCTCATGATGTTGGGGCTTCTCCCTACCTTCTCCTTGTGTCTTCATGGTTCCACACCTCCTCATCAATGGCACATGTAGAACATGAGTTGTGCCTTGATCTCCACACATGAGATCCTGGGGACTTCCTTGAAAAGATGCAAGCATCCCTCTATTTGGAGCAAGGGATCCTCCTTCCTCTGCATGAGGTGCTATATCAACTCCAGATCTAACAGTGTTGTTTCCCTCAATCTCTGCACCATAAATGGGCAACCCTCCAATGATTGGATCCCTTTTGGAAAAGAGACCTCTATGCTCTCCTGCTCAAGGATGTGAGAAGAAAATATTTCTTCCGGCAAAGTATGGTGCAAGTTTTCATGCAAGGTTTTTGCTTGAGTTTTCTTGTTTACTTCCACCATGTGTGTCTCATGAATATTTTTTTCAAATATTTTCACTAATGCCTTAGTGAAATTTGCATAAGATGTAATGTTTATATTTCTCAAATAAAAAGATTCAAAGATCCACTAGGCAAAAGCCTTACCTCTCAAATGCAGCACTGCAACTCTGATGGCTTCATCTTCAGGAATATGGTGTTGCTGCAAAAAGGTCTCTAAATCCTCCACCGAAGCTTTGGCTGAACATACAGGTGAACCCTCAAAGGTAGATAGATGAAATCTATCCTGCTGCTCTTTTTCTTTCACCTTCATCTTGAAAAACTCTAAAAAACTGAGATGATATCTGCATTTCTGAGTTTGAGACTCATACTCCTTCAAGAAATTACTAAGAGTTTCCCTCCCAACAACTTCTGCTCTTATTTACATCTCTCTTTCGGCAATCCTGGGCATGTGACTGCGCTATGTATGCAAGTGTGTAGCTACTTGCTTACACTCTTCATTTGATAATCTAGAGTTTGCTTTAGATTCAAACCCTCTCAGAGATTATTCATGCCTTTCTCTTGATCTCCTTGAACTCTTCAAGAATTATACATATAGATTTAGGAAGAAGCTTGGTAAGCTTATCCCCTTTTTCTTCTCCAAAAGATGGAGTCTTTTTTCTGCTTATTTCTTTGTCTCCTTGATGAGCATAGGAAGTGCAGGGTTCTTCCTCTTATTTCTGCTAATCCTCATTGGGGAGGTTCTTCATGGATTTGAAATATGATGAGATAAAACACATCCTCTTCAATATTCTGATCTTCTTGGGCTTAGACTCACAGGCTGAGCCAAGAAAGCTTCTTTGATATCACTATAATATCCCAAATTTGGAACATCTAGCAAGGCATGAATGGAATTTTTTTTTTCCAGTAATGGCTGCTACACGAATTGAAACCAAGACCTGGATCCCTTAGAAAAATGTGTCTAAGTACTGAAGCCAAGAGGAGGCTCCAAAGAAATCCTTCTAAGTGGGTTAAATAGATCTCCCACACTTAGACGTCCTCAAAAAGTGCCCGTTGAGGGGACTGCAAAAATATTTGAACAAGGATTGAATACACAACGTTATTTTAATGAGCCATGACACATGAAGATGTAAATAGCTGATCAATGTATAATATGTTGGAAATATTGTCATTGATAGCAAAGGATGTGGCAAAGGAATTGGCATCTAAATGTAGCAGAGAAGAACAAATAAAGAGTGCATCTACAGTTTGAGCTACATCGAGCAGTATTAGTCAAGAAGCAGGGACAAGCAGTGAATTGAAAGTTGTCCAAAGACAGTATAGGAAGAAAAGGGCCATCAAATAGAAAAAGGTTCTGCATTTTCTGTGAATTATATGTATATTCTTGATAGAATTCAGAAGGAAGGATAGTTGACTCCCTGTGGACAACTATGAATCATTGTCCGTAAACATCATAAACCCTGTGGCAAGGATTTGAAATTGAAGATTTAGTGTATAAATTGAAGGAATTAATGGTTGCAGAGATATGATGGATGTAGCGAAGATTATAATTGTGATGGACCATAGTACAATAATCAGCTTGTGGAATCAAGAACTTGAATGTACAGTTAGAAGTGGAACAACGACAGGATAGAACTCCGAACATGCAATGGAAGGTTGATATATTATATATATCATAGTAGAATTGAAGACAGAGTGACATTGTGTTGTGTCGAGGTCGAAAGGTAGCAATGGAACTATAATAAAAGGCAAAACGTTAAAGCACAACCTAATTATATTAATACATTGAAAAGGCGATGGAACCCTGCGTGGTAGAGCGGAACCGTGATCGAGTGAACAATGGAGGCGGTTTATAGTTTTCATTGCACTGCCTATGTGGAGCAAGCAGTATTTTCTGGTTGAGGAGCGATTCCATAGAGTACTCAACACACTTCCCTATACAACTTCACAAAACCGCTTATCACAACGCGCCATTGCGCGTTATAGTTCGACCCAGGATGCCCAACGATATCGTTGAGCGCCGTTGATCTGGGAAGGGGTCATCAGATGGTCATCATTTGTTGAAGGTGTGTGAATATTAACACAGGTACGGCGAGCCATCGCACGTTAACGTTTGGCATCGGAGGTCGAGCAATATGCATATACGTCATTGATTTGGAAGCTTGCTAATCTAACGGTGATTGGACGTTGGACTTGCGCAAAATTTACTTATGGTACTGTGCACATATTGGATTGGCTATTAACTATACTTGTGGGCTTGGGGTAAAAGGTTTACCATATTGTTTGAAAGCGTTAAAATGCGAAGGGTTAACTTTAATCCTAAAGTTCTGTTCAAAATTGCAAATATATTTATTTATCAATTTCTTCAAATTGATAAATAAATTAAAAAGAAATCAAAGAGGTACGTAAGGGTGCTAAAGGTAATACCGTTCAGGAATACCATTAGTAATTGAATGGTTTTGACCCATGGTTTTAATAAAGGTGAAAACTATATAAGGTGATGAGAATTATGAAGAATGGCGTGCGCGCGAAAGGGTTGATAATAAATGAATCTCTTTTAGAGATATCTGTATGAATAAATTCTGATATATCTGTATCTATGGCGCACCTGTGAATATGATGATTGATCAAGATCTTTAAATCAGATGATGATTAATTCCTAGTTCAATCGACTGACGAAATCATGAAGAACATATAAGGGTTGTGAATGAATACTTCACTCTGAAGTATATTTGTATGGAATGGGTAACAGATTGCTGAATTAAGGATGCACCTCTAAAGAAAATAAATAAATCTGGTGGCCTGCAATGCATGTTGTGTGGAAGTGAATGAAGCGTGGTCCGCAGTAGATCTGAGGGTCGAAGCCTTCAGTGAGGGGGTTGTAGCTCCCTTCCAGTAGTAGCTGGAAAACGAGAGCAGGAGGTTGTAGCTCCCTTCCAGGAGAGGCTGGTAAACGAGAGAAAGTTGTAGCTTTCTCCAGGTGGGTGCCTGTGTGCTGGTATGAGTCTGCACCATCATAAAATTGTAATAAGTTTTCTTTTATAATAAATATTGAAGACTGAGATAACAACAACGGTGGTTTTTTCCCGAATTGGGTTTCCACCTTAAATCCTGGTGTTCATATGTGTTGCTGGTTTGTTCTATATCTCTATTCATGCTTGCTATTTATCTGATGAATGAATGATGCAATGATCTAAGAAAAGACATAATAAGATCTCTGGACATACAAGTTGGATGCAGTAATGTAACATATGGTTTTAAGAGAAAGGAAAACTAAGAATTATTAGTTAGCTCTAAATACTGATTCACCCCCCTCTCAGTATTTTTCCAACAATTGGTATCAAAGCAGGTCCTTCTGAAAAATCTTAGCTGCTAGAAGGAAGATCAAGCAAGATGAGCAATCAAGATGGAACAACATCTATCAAGCCTCCGTTCTTTAACGGAAACAATTTAATCTTCTAGAAAACAAGGATGAGATCCTATCTTCAGTCTCTGGGAGCATATGTATGGGCAATTGTTGAAGGAGGATATCAATATCCAGCTGCAGTACCAACAGATTCAACAGAAAGAAAGAATTATGAAACCAATGCAAAGGCGGTCATTGCTCTATTGGGAAGTCTGACTGAATTAGAATTTTTCAAAGTCATGCAGCTGAATATAGCAAAGGAAATATGGGACAAAATCATTCTAAGTTATGAAGGTGATGCAAGGTAAAAGGTTAAAACTTAAACTCTCTGCTAATTCAATATGAGAATCTAAAATGGATAATGAGGAGAGAATCAGTAAGTTTTACATCTTGATGATATTGTAAACTATATGAAAAATCAGAAACAATAACCTAATCTACTTTGGCCGAGACCAAGATCACTAACCACAAAATTTGAATCAAAAGTTTTTGCTCTCAAGAAAAGCAGATTCAAAATCTTACTGTGGTGCAACTTCATGGCATACTAACTGCATATGAAATGACAAGAGGAGGACCATCTGAAGTCAAAGAAGCAGTCTTTAGAACTTCTACAAAAGGAAAGGAAGTACAAAAAATAGAAGAATCGGGATATATCTCAGAAGAAGATGAGATTAACTTTGTAAAGAAACTTCAACTTGGCACAGGACGGTTCAGAGGTAAGCTTTCTTTCAAATGTTTTGATTGTGGAAGAGTTGGTCATTATGCTGCTAAATGTCCTCATAAGTAGATACATAAAAAGGGGAAGGAAGTAGTAAGAAGGAATAAGATTCGTTATAGCACTAGAAAAGGTTACTATACTCATGAAGACAGTGATGGGTTATCTGATAGTGAGGAAGAATGTGAACAAGATCTTAGACTTCTCATGGCTTTTGAAAAAGAATCTAGAGAAGAAAAGGATACTTTTGTGGATGCCTTTCAGGGATGATAACATCTTCTTTGATGAAAAAAATCAACTCAAAATATGCTTAGAAGAGAGTAAAATAACCATAGAGACTCTGAAAAATCAGCTTGAAGAAAAGGAGAAACACAATGAGAAATTAGAGTGTGAAGTAGTAAGCCTAAGAAAAGAACTTGAGAAAGTAAAGACTCTGAATCTTAGATTTGCTAAAGGATCTGAAACCTTAGATGAGATTATCAAGGTATAACGTTCTCCTCTTATAAAGACAGGTCTTGGATATATCGGAGAATATTCTCAGGCTTCAGCACCAAATTATCTAAAAGCAGCTACAACTGGTATACAACATGCTGCCACTAAAGAAGGGAATAACGAATCTTTGTAGGTAAAGCATGATCATCTCAATTCAAAGAACACTAACAAGAGTGTCTTTCAAAGAAACACCAATCAACAGGTAAATTCAAGAAGGAGATTTTATGATCATAGAAATTCCTTCTTCAAAGGACAATGTTTCTCATGTCATAATTTTGGTCATAAATCTGTTCAATGTGTTGCATATAAAACCATCATGACAAGAGAAGCAAGAAAGAAAAGGATTGATATTGAAACAAAGAATAATACTTATAACAAATTTTCTCCTCTTCAAAACGAAGTTGAATGTGCTTATTGCAATAACTTTGGCCATGAAGAATTAGAATGCAAGAGCAAAGTTCAACCAAAAGAACATGTTCCTTCAAGCTCCAAAGTATGGAAAAATAAGGAATTACAGGTTGAAAATTGTGGCATAGCATTATTTGCAGAAGATTAAGAAAACCAATGGTACATTGATAGTGGATGCTCAATACACATGACAGGTGACAAAAAAAAACTTCTAGCATATAGTGCTTTAGAAAAAGAAAAGAATGTTACATTTGGAAATGATAGTCCTATGGTCATTAAGGGAAAAGGGTCTATTTTTCCAAAAGAAAAGGTGAAAGCTAATGAATTTATGTATGTGGATGGATTAAAGCATAACCTGTTAAGTGTAAGTCAAATGTCAGTTCAAGGAACTAAAGTTGTATTTAGTTCAAAAGAATGTGTGGTTCATGATCTTGATACAGGTAAAACAATTATAAAAGGAAAAAAGACTCCAAGAAAATTGTATGTATTGAAGAATTGCAAAGAACAATGTTACTTGAGTAAATCTTCAGAAAAATGGCTATGACATAGAAGGTTGGGGCATCTAAGCTTCTCTCAAATCAAAAAGTCAAGCATACTTAGTGTTGTTTGTGGTCTTCCCAATATTAATCTACCTAAAAGTATCATATGAAAATCTTGCCAATTCAATAAGCAGACCAGAGTACAGTTTAATGCCAAGGAAGGATCATCAAGTAGGGCTCTTGAACTCATTCATACTGACATATGTGGACCTGTGAAGAAAAAGTCATTACGTGGGGAAGAATACTATATCTTATTTATTGATGACTACTCTAGAATGTGTTGGATCGGGTTCATTAAACACAAAGATCAAGCACTTGAAAAATTTCAGAGCTTCAAAGCATTGGCAGAAAATGAATTAGATCTAAAAATCAAGTGTCTTAGATCCGATCGAGGAGGAGAATATTCATCAAATGAATTCTTTGATTTTTGTGAACAACATGGCATTAAAAGACAGTTCTCTGTAGCAGGCACTCCACAACAAAATGGTGTCGCAGAAAGAATGAATAGAACAATTGTTCAAATGGCTAGAGCTATGCTTGCTGATTCCGAACACCCGACATTTGGGAGAAGCAACACATACAACAGTAAACATTCTCAACAAGGCACATGTTCATGTAAATAGTGATAAAACTCCATATGAACTCTGGTATGGTAATCCTCCCACTGTAAAGAATTTTAGAATTTTTGGAAGCAAATGCTTTATAAAAAATAATGATGAAAAAATTGGCAAGTTTGAACCCAGAGCATATGAAGGAATACTCCTTGGTTACTCCTCTAGGAGTAGAGCATATAAATGTTACAATAAAAGGCTTCAGAATATTGTTGAATGTATTGATGTTGTTATTCATGAGTCTCCAGCAGCTCCAAAACAAGAAAAAAAAACAACAAATGAAGACGATGATGATGACATATATCCTTCTACATCAAATAGTAATGATACAAACAATGAACCCAATGAAGAACCCAAAGATGATTTGTATGAAAAGGCTCCATCTAGATATGTTCAAAAGAATCATCCAGAATCTCAAATTTTGGGAGCAAAGGGATCAAGTGTACAAACAATAAGGAATCTTGTGGGATCTTCTAGCAATCTGGCATTTATGTCCACTATTGAACCTCACAATGTTAGTCAATCTAGCAAAGATGAATGTTGGATTCAAGCCATGAATGAAGAGCTTGATCAAATTGAAAATAATCACACTTGGGAATTGGCACAAGACCTCATGACAAAAATGTCATTGGAACTAAATGGATATTCAAAAAACAAGTTAAATGAGAATGGGAATGTTATAAGAAATAAAGCTAGACTTGTTTGCAAGGGGTATGCTCAAAAAAAAAGGTATAGAATTTGAAGAAACTTTTGCTCCCGTAGCCGTACTTGAAGGTCAAGAATGTTTCTTGCTTTTTCAAGATTCCAACAAATCAAAGTTTATCAAATGGATGTTAAATCTGCTTTTCTCAATGGTGATCTAGAAGAAGAAGTTTATATCGAACAACCAGAAGGATTCATTTTGGGAAATGATGAAAAACTTGTTTGCAGACTTAAAAAGGCTCTATATGGTCTCAAACAAGCTCCAAGGGCTGGTACTATCATCTTGACAAATATCTTCATCAACAAGGATTTTCAAAAGGGTCTGTTGATAGCAACTTATACACAAAAAATGAAAATGACAAACTAGTGATTGTGGTTGTATATGTTGATGATATCATTTTTGAAAGTAATGAAGAGTCTATGAGTCAGAAATTTGCTTCTGATATGCAGCAAGAATTTGAAATGTCTTTACTTGGGGAACTAACATTCTTTCTTAGCTTGCAAGTGCAACAAGAAACAAATGGCATATTCTTATCACAAGAAAAATACCTCAAGAAAATCCTGAAGAAGTATTGCATGGAAGATTGCAAACCTGTAAGTACACCAATGATAACCGGATGTAATCTCAGTTCTAATGATGATTCTCCCACGGTGAATCAACCAGAATATAGATCTATGATAGGAAGTCTACTTTATCTCACTAGGACAAGACCAGACATCATGCATGCAGTTGGGATTTTTGGACGATTCCAAGCTAATCCAAAAGAGTCTCATCTTCAAGCTGTGAAAAGAATATTCAAATATCTACAAGGAACTCAAGACTTTGGACTATGGTATCCAAAGAATGCTGGTCTTACTCTTCATGCATACACTGATGCAGATTGGGCTGGAGGTATTGATGATCGGAAAAGCACTAGTGGTGGTGCATTCTATATGGGGCCCCTAAGTAGTATCTTGGTTCATCAAGAAGCAAAGCTCTATTGCCTTATCTACAAGAAAAGGCAAGTAATATGTGGCCGCAAGATCATGTTGCACTCAACTTCTTTGGATGATGCAAACCTTACAAGACTTTCAAATCAAATGTTCACCTCCTATCTCCATTATGTGTGACAATACAAGTGCCATCAGTATCTCAAAGAATCCTGTTATGCATTCCAAGACCAAGCACATTCCCATCAAATATCACTTCTTACGTGAACAAGTGCTTGAACAAAAGGTTAAATTGGAATATGTTCCCTCCAAAGAACAAGTTGCTGATATATTTAACAAACCTCTACCCAGGGAAGCATTCGAATATCTCAGACAAAAACTAGGAGTAGTCTCTGCCATGCAGAAGAGCAGATCTACTTAAAAATAGATGATTAAATTGGTTGTGAGGTGCTGTTGGGCATCTTTGAATGCACAGGCTAAGGGGGAGCATTGGTCATATGAAAAGGATGCATTGTTGGCATTTATAAGTCATCTTGTTATATTATGAAGATGTAGCATGATCTCAGGGGGAGCATGGTATTGTCAACTCTTTGTCATTGATGTAAAAGGGGGAGGAAATGCAACAAAGGGCTTCTATAAGACAATCAGAGGAAGAGTATTTCCATCAATGCCAAAGGGGGAGATTGTTGGAAATATTGTCATTGATGGCAAAGGATGTGGCAAAGGAATTGGCATCTAAATGTAGCAGAGAAGAACAAAGAAAGAGTGCATCTACAGTTTGAGCTACAGAGAGAAGTATTAGATAAGGAGCAGGGACAAGCAGTGAATTGAAAGTTGTCCAAAGACAGTATAGGAAGAAAAAGGCCATCAAACATAAAAAGTTTCTGCATTTTCTATGAATTATATGTATATTCTTGATAGAATTCAGAAGGAAGGATAGTTGAGTCCCTGTGGAAAACTATGAATAATTGTACGTAAACATCATAAACCCTGTGGCAAGGATTCGAAATTAAATATTTAGTGTATAAATTGAAGGAATTAATGGTTGTAGAGATATGATGAATGTAGCGAAGATTATAATTGCGATGGACCATATTACAGTGATCAGCTTGCGGAATCAAGAACTTGAATGTGCAGTTAGAAGCAGAACTGTGATAGGATAGAACTCCGAACATGCAATGGAAGGTTGATATATTATATATATCGTAGCATAATTGAATATAGAGTGACATTGTGTTGTGTCGAGGTCGGAAGGTAGCAATGGAACTGTAATAAAATGCAAAACATTAAAGTGCAACTTAATTATAATAATACATTGAAAAGGCGATGGAACCCTGCGTGGAAGAGCAGAACCATGACCGAGTGAATAGTGAAGGCGGTTTATGGTTTTCATCGCACCGCCTATGCCAAGCAAGCGGTATTTCTTGGTTGAGGAGCGATTCCATAGAGTGCTCGACACACGTCCCTATACGACTTCACAAAACCGCTTGTCACTGCGCGCCATCGCGTGTTATAGTTCGACCCAGGATGCCCAAGCGATATCGTTGAGCACCATTGATCTGGGAAGGGGTCATCGGACGATCATTATTTGTTGAAGGTGCACGAAGATTAACACAAGTACGGCGGGCCATCGCACATTAACGTTCGGCATCGGAGGTCAAACGATATGCATATACCCCGTTGATCTAGAAGCTTGCTAATCTAACGGTGATCGGACGCTGGACCTGCGCGAAATTTACTTATGGTACCGTGCGCATATTGGATTGGCTATTGACTATATTTGTGGGCCCAGGATCAAAGGTTTATCATATTGTTTGAAAGCGTTAAAATGCGGAGGGTTAACTTTAATCCTAAATTTCAGTTCAAAATTGTAAATATTTTTATTTATCAATTTCTTCAAATTGATAAATAAATTAAAAGAAAATCAAAGAGGATGTAGGGTAAAATAAAGGAATTATCGACTAGGAATACCATTAGTAATTAAATGGTTTTGACCCAAGGTTTTAATAAAGGCGAAAACTATATAAGGTGATGAGAATCATGAAGAACTGTGTGCATGTGAAAGGGTTGATAATAAAAAAATCTCTTTTAGAGATATTTGTATGAATAAACTCTGATATATCTGAATCTATGGTGCACCAGTGAATATGATGATTGATCAAGATCTCTAGATCAGATGATGATTAATTCCTAGTTTAATCGACTGACGAAATCATGAAGAACGTATGCATGAGTAAGGGTTGTGAATGAATACTTCACTGAAGTATATCTGTATGGAACAGGTAACAGATTGCTGAGAGATCTGAATTAAGAATGCACCTCTGGATAAAATAAATAAATCTGGTTGCCTGTAAGGTATGTTGTGTGGAAGTGGATGAAACATGGTTCGCAGTAGATCTGAGGGTCGAAGCCTTCAGTGAGGGGGTTGTAGCTCCCTTCCAGTGGTAGCTGGTAAACAAGAGCAGGAAAGGGCTGGTAAATGAGAGAAGGTTGTAGCCTTCTGCAGATGGGTGTCTGCATGATGGTATGAGTCTGCACCAGCATAAAATTGTAAGAAGTATTCTTTATAATAAATATTGAAGACTGAGATTATAGCAGCGGTGGTTTTTCTCCTGAATTGGGTTTCCACCTTAAATCCTGGTGTTCATACATGTTTCTTATGTTTGATGATTTGTTCTATTATTTCTGTTCATGCTTACTGCTTATCTGATGAATGAATGATGCAATGATCTAAGTAAAGACATAATAAGATCTTTGGACATACAAGTTGGAAGCAGTAATGTAACATATGGTTTTAAGAGAAAGGAAAACTAAAAATTATCAGTTAGCTCTAAATACTGATTCACCCCCCCCCCCCCTCTCAGTATTTTTCCAACATAATATAGTAGCAAAAGAGTACAATTCTTTGAGGAATCACTCACCCAAGCTAGGCAATGTAAGCCTCAATAAGACATGTACACCAAATGTGACAAAACACTGCTACATAAATATGCCCTAGCTATGACAACGCTGTCTATAGGAGACACTGCAACATATAAGATGAAAATACAATGATATGAAAATGATAGCTCAAGAAATGTGGGGGAGTAAGATCTAAACCCCTGAAAATGACAATACAACAATAATACACAATCCTTAGAAGGATTGGCTGCAATACATGTACAAATGGAAAATCTGCAGAAATGTCGGAGTTGCTGGGTAGCATCTGCAACTCAGAAAATAGAAGGAGATGGCTGAGGATGATGATAAATTTGAAATGAGCCTCCTCCAATAGATCTTTCAAGTGATAGGCTGATCCCAACATTGAAGATCTTGCCTTCCAAAACGGTGGTACAATCCCCCACTGCAGGTGTACTCTAAAATAACACAGTCAAGGAACTGGATTGCATTGTAGGAGACAGGATATGTTTGGCCTACTGCCAAAGATGTGCAATCAGCTCAGAAACTTCCCTTAATAACCTCCCGGAGGAATAGGATCTCCCTCCTCTGAAAGATGAGCCAAGGAAAGGTGTTGTGGAACCCTCCACTACAACACCCAGCAACACTACATTATACTTAAGTAAAAATAATGCAGTGACTGAATATATGGCTTTGGCCTTGAGCCAAGATGTGGAGAAAATTAAGTGCAATCCTTCAAGAGGCCTCTCAAGAAGGAGAGGAAATCCTAAACAGGAATCCCTCGTGCTAAGCAGCACTGTAACTCAGCTGAATAGTCGGGACTGCAAATATGTCTAAGCAGACAAATGATCAAATGCTCCAAGATGCCTCACTATGGCTGCCACTTCCTCCTTTTATGCAAGTGAATGCCTCTTTTCACTGGACCCCACACATTAAGGTTTCTTCCACAAATAATATTTCTCCCTCCAAAACTACGTTGTCTTCCCAAGCAAGATACACCTCTTAGGCAACACTTTTGACTTGGTCAAACTTGATCTTGTCCTCATGCAAATTGCCCCGTTTTACACTGGAAGGTGTAAAATAAGCTACTCCAATTATCCTTTTCACACTATGCCGGATCTTATTCACCTCCTAGATGAAATGAGCAAAATTTAATATTCCAATTACTGCATGCAAATTTTGGAATATTACACTAAATTGTAACCATTTACCTCTATTTCACCTCCTTTATGCACCCTCATCTTGCACCAGTCCAAGCATGGTGACACATTTCGTATAAACCTTTATTCTTCATGTTTTAATTCAATTTAGCATTAATTAAATATTTATTACATGATTTATTACTTCTAAATCACTTTTGTAACTTATAGATATCTCCAAAGTTATTTGATGGTTAGAGTGCTTACCGTGACCGCTAATCTTAGTGCAGGACCGGATCTTGCACCATTGCTAGCACAACAGATCTTCGTGGAAAATCCGAACTCCTCGATCACCACCTCATCTTGAGCCACTCCAGCCACGACAACGAATGATTCAAAGGCAGCCTCGACTAATCCGTGAAGGGCGAAAGCTGGTTAGCTACGGCCAGTTTTGCAAAACCATCTTATCTTGAAGGCCGAAACTAAATTCTGCATTTTGTTATGAATTAGTTGAATGATTTGTTTTGGCCTTTGGCCAACAGATCTATATAATGCAAAGTGTAAAAAGGACTTAGAGGATAATTTTGGGAGCAAAGTCTTTAGAGAGAAATTGATAGGCAGTAACCGGTCATTTTGTTATCGCCCGAATCTGGGCTGGACATTATATCAACGCATGTAATCACCTCAATAAATTAATAAAAGGTTTTTCCACCTCATGTTTCAGAAATTATGTTTCTGTTTATAATTTGATGAATTAACTGGTTTACTGAGAAATGTTTTAACTTAAAAATGGAAACGCGATGGTTTGCTAGGGCCCAGCCAACCCAGCACGTTTACCCTATTTTCTATTTCCTGTAATGTGTGTTTAAATTATTAAAGTGTGATTTAAATTTCAGCACATGTATTCCTGTCTTATTGAAAATGGATTCGTTGTGTGAAATAGATACATTTTCCTTCCTTGCAATTTACTTTCCTGCATTTAATTTCAGATTGGATTTCCCCACCTAGTCTAAGCAAGAGAAACAAACCTGCACCAGTGCACATTGGTGTGATATTTATTTTTCCTTCAATTTTGTTTATTTGGTTTTCCACCGCCTAGTACAAGCAAGAGAAATTAACCTGCACCAGTGAACGTTGGTGTGATGCAGCAAGTTTTCTTAATCTACTTTCCACTATTTTCTTTCTTTGTTTAAACACTTACGACAGGATAAATGATTTTTTTTTACTTCTGCATTTTGTTAAGATCAGAAACATTCACTTTTATGTGTGCAATTTTATTCGATAGTAAACTAGCACTTGCAATAATTGAACACTTGTTTTAAGGATTAAAAGCTAAGTGCAGGAAGCTCTGATCTAGTACAAGAACTAGTTTCTTGCCACAAGATCTGAGTGCTTTGAACCTTGAAAATTTTGAGCCCTTGCATGAAGTAAAAATCCTTTAGTAAAGACACTATTTATACCTTCTACATAACTCTTTGATCCTGCACTAGTGCAGGACAGATTAACGCAAGAAGGAAATCTCTAAGGAAGCAGGTTTAAGGGCCCATCTAACAAGACTGCTAAAGCGTCTCTGCTAAGGAAAAACAAACAATCAGTAGATTAAACAACCATTAGTGGCAGTGATTGCCTTTTATCTTTAATTCTCTCCATACTTTTTCATTCCAGTCTTAGATTATTTTTGATGGTTCAAGTTGCCTTCTTCTCTTTTGATTTGATTCTGCAATCTTTCCTTTAAAGAAAGTATGGATTTACATTAGAAAGATTCATACCATCTCCGGCATTTCCTGTGCTTCGTCTCTAAGTTTACGAATCCCCTGGGTTGAAAAATTAAGTGTTGAGGAGTTTGCATAAGTGTAATTCCTACACCCAATAGTTTGTAGTCGTAAAAATACCCAGTTTCCTACATTAAAACTTCTCTCGTTGCGATGCTGATCTACCTGTTGTTTCATTTGATTTTGTGCCAAATTTAGGTTATCCTTTAAGAGTTGGAGAACTTCTTGTTAATGCTCGATGTGATATTCCACTGCTTGAACCTTAGAATTTTCTCTTAAAGATGATGTGATGGATGGTGGATGATATCCATAAAGTGCCATAAATGGGGTCATTTTTGCTGCAGTATGGAAGGAAGTGTTATACCACCATTTAGATAGAGGTAACCACTTGACCAATTGTGTTTGTTTATTAGATACAAAACAACGAAGATATCCTTACAAACATTTATTCACTATCTCAGTTTGACCATCGGATTGAGGATGATAAGATGAGCTATGAGCTAATTGAGTACACAAACAAGAAAATAACTCTGTCCAAAAATTTCCAGTAAAAATGGGATCTTTGTCGCTCACAATAATATTTTGGTTTCGATATAGCTTTTGAATTGTGTCCATAAATGTAGTAGCAACTGTACTTGCTTTAAATGGATCAGATAATGCACAAAAGTGTGCATACTTGGTAAGTCTATCAACTACCACCATGATGACACTCTTTCCTTCGGACTTAGGTAAACCTGTGATAAAATCTAGTGAAATCTCCTCCCAACGTTGACTTGGAATAGATAAAGGTTGTAGAAGACCCGGGGTCTTAATTTTCTTAACTTTATTTTGCTAGAAAACAAAACATTCCAACACAAAATTTTGAATATCAGATTTAAGGCCATCCCAAAAAAAATCTTTCTTCACCCTGTGGTAAGTTTTTAAAAATCCAAAGTGTCCTCCTAAAGGAGAAGTGTGCAATTCCAAAAGAATCTTTTGTTTTAGTTGGGAATTATTACAAAGATATAAGCAATATTTGTACCATAAGGAATCATTTTTCCAACTAAATGTATCAGATGTACTAGTATCTTGCTGCAACTTTTGAATGAGTGTCCACACTTCTTCGTCCTTCTTCCATTCATCCCTTGCTTCGGTTATCCAATCTGGTTGGATAATAGAAATGGCACAAAGCAATGCTTCCACCTCTTCATTCTTTATTGAGAGTGCATCTGCAACAACATTTAGCTTCCCTTTTTTGTAGATTATTTCAAAGTCATAACCCAACATCTTTGTGACCCATTTTTGTTGCTCTTCTAAAGATAGTATTTGTTCCAAAAAGTGTTTAAGACTATCATGATCAGTTTTTACCTTGAAGTGTCTTCCCATTAGGTAAGTTCGCCATTTCTTTAGTGCATGCAGTATTGCTAACATTTTCTTCTCATAAATAGGTTTCTGTAAATACTTTCCTTTGATTGGATGACTTTCAAAATAAATGGGTCTTCCTTCCTGCATTAAAACAGCACCAATTCCATTTCCTGAGGCATCACATTCCACAATAAAGGTTTTTGTGAAGTCTGGCGTAGCTAAGACCGGTGCTAGGCACATTGCCTCTTTAAGATGTTCAAAGGCCTTAGTTGCTTCGGGAGTCCATGAAAATGCATATTTCTTCAATAATGTTGTTAGAGGTGCTGCTATTCTCCCATAATTCTTAACAAACTTGCGATAATACCCTGTTAACCCGAGAAATCCTTGCAACTACTTTATGGTTGTGGGGACTTTCCATTCCTTAATGGCTTTAATTTTGTTAGGGTCTACTTTAACACCCTCGTGAGATACAATATGACCCAGATATTCCACCTCTTGTACTCCAAAGAAACATTTGGATGTTTTTGCATATAATTATTTCTCCTGCAATAGTTTGAGCACCCTGTCAACATGTTCAACATGATCCTTCCAAGACCTGCTGTAGATTAGTATATCATCAAAAAATACTAGCACAAATTTTCTAAGGAAGGGTTTGAAAATGGAATTCATCAACCCTTGAAATGTAGAAGGTGCATTGGTAAGGCCAAAAGGCATGACCAAAAATTCATAATGACCCTCATGAGTTCGAAATGATATTTTTGGAATATCTTCAGACTTCATTCTAATTTGATGATATCCTGAACGAAGATCCAAATTGGTAAAATAAATTGCTCCATGTAATTCATCCAATAATTAATCAATCACAGGAATGGGAAATTTATCTTTAATGGTTAGCTTATTAAGCTCCTTATAATATGGACACATGTTCCATGGTCCATCCTTCTTGTGCACCAATACTAATGGAGCATAGAAAGAACTTTGACTAGGTTGAATTATACCAGCCTCTAACATTTCTACAATCATAAGTTGAATTTCGCTCTTTTGGACATAACGATATCTAGAAGGCTTGATGTTTGGAGGAACACTTCCTGGAATCAAATGAATAGGATGATAATGATCACGAATAAGTGGGAGTCCTTTGGGAGTTTCAAACACCTTGGAATGATTGTCCAAGACTTTTTAGAGATCTATAGAAATAGATGATTTTGATGTTGGAACTTCTAGTGAGCATAATTGTGCAATTATGCCTCGTTGTTATTTCTTCGAAATATTTGTCATGAAATTAGAGCTTATTATCTTTCCCGGCCTCCTTGCGATACCCCGTAATTCGACTTCCTTTCCTTTTGAAAAAAAATTCAAGAAAATTTCTTGAAAATTAAAAGCTACCGTCCCCAAAGATTGTAGCCATTATACTCCTAGTACAACATCAACACCTCCCATTGGAATGGAAATAATTGGAATATTCAATACATATTCCCACATGGTTAGCTTGATATTATGGAATTTTCTAGAGAAATTTATAGTTCCTCCATTTTCACCCATCACTTGACATTCTGGTGTTGGGTATAAGAAACAATTCAATTTCTTGGCTACCTTACAATGAATAAAATTATGGGTACTACCTGAATCAATCAACACTATTACCTTTTTCTTCTTGATATGTCCTTCTATCTTGAGATTTTGAGGAGTGGTAATTCCTGCCAATGCATTACATGATATGGTCAGACTCATTTCTTCTTCTTCTAGGGTTGGTTCTTGGTGCATATCCTCTTCTTTTTAAGATTCATGTTCATTTTATTCTTCCTCTTCACAATCTATGTAAAATAATTTCTTCTCAACACACTTATGACCTTTAGTGTATTTGCTATCACAACTATAGAAAATCCCTTTTTCTCTTTTTTCTTCCAATTGTTGTGGTGTCAACCTTGTAGGTTGTGGAATTTTAGGAGTAGCAACACTTCCATCTTTATATATGTGAGTGGTAGGCTTCCTTGTTGCCATAATTTTACATTCAATTTTTTTTCCAACCTAAATGCCTTTTCCAATGAATCAGGTTCCCAAACGCGAACTTCATGTTGGATGTTATCCTTTAAAGTCTATATGAAGACATCAATCCTTTTTTCCTCTAGAATATCAGCTACCCTTATATTCAATTTTTGGAAGTCATCAATGTGCTCCACCACTAAACCCTTTTGTTTGAGATTTATCAATTGGCTAAAGAAGGTGTTGCTTATTGTATCCTCATAATGTGATATCATTTCCTCTATAAAAATTGACCAAGTGACAATTTTTTTATGGAAGCAAAGCCATCAATACCATACAAATGTATTTTGTTCTAAATGTAAAGTTGCAATGCATACCTTTTGTGTGTTTTTCACATTATTGAGATCGAAATATTTCTCCATCTCTAGTATCCATGTTACGGGATCCTTTCCATCACACTTCCTCATATCCATCTTTGGAATATGGTGGTTCTTCCATCCAACATTAGAGTTTATTAAATCACGATTAACATTTATTTTGTTCTGATCATGAGTTTCCTCTACTATCTTTTCGCCATTAGGAAAAATTTCTTGTATCAAATTTTCCAAACCTTCGATGTCTACTTTTAGATCATTCTTCATGTTTCCATGTTGTCTTTCATTTTTTCATCGATCTTAGCTTCCATTTCATCCATCTTAGCTTCCATGCCAACTTCCATGCCATCCATATTAGCTTCCAAACCATTAATTTTAGCTTCCACGCGTTTCTTCAAACCATCCATCTTAGTTTCCATGCCTTTCCTCAAAACTTCCATTTCATTTTTTGTTTCTCTTTGCGATAGCGAAATTTGGTGCACTTTCTCTTGTAATTTTGATATCCATGTTGCATTTCTTCGTCTTCATGAGTCATAGTAGAGCCTTCTAAAGGCTTAATGGGTGTTGAATTATTTTTAGGGGGGATTTTAGAACCCAATACTGATATCTATTCTTCAATATGCCCTTGGAATAAATTCAAACTAATTTTTTCAAACGAGACTTATGTAATTCGAAAAAAATACACACCTTTTTCTTGATTTTGAGGAGCTCAATATGGAAACTAAACTATCTCTATGATTTTGGATCTTCAATAACTGAAATTGGGCCCTGTAGTATCCCTCTGAATCTTATTTCAAATTCTAAAGGTCTAACCTAATTTTGATTCTTCAAGACAAAGTTATGCCAAATCTCCCACAATGACCTAATTATGGACTGGTTCATTAGAGCGACCTTGTACGGTGTGCGACGTGTCACTATTTCCTCCTTAGGCTATGAAACACAGGAAACTATAGTTCATGTACTTGTGGCCACTTTTTACATATTTCCAATCCAATGCTCAGAGAGAGAGAGTTATGATGATTTTCTCATGGTCACCTGTTTGAGATGAAATTAGGGAGCCTGAAAAATCCCTAACTTCCACATACCCTATCTCCGAAAATGTTGTGAATCAAGATCTGAAATTTTTCCACAAGGTTCGTTTGGATTGTAGATTCACTCTATAAACATTTCAGCTTCTGAACCCTCGTAGAAACAAATTTATAACGAAAATTCTATGATGATTAGTTTAGGTTAAATTCAGGAGCCTGCAAAAATCCCCAACTTTCATAGATCATATCTCCGAAAATATTGTGAACCAAGATCTGAAATGTTTTCATGATGTTCCTCAGGATTTAGAATTCTCTCTCTAAAAATTTCAGCTTCTGAACCTCTGTATAAAAAAAATTATAGCGAAAATGGCACAATGACCTGTTTGGAGCAGCAAAACCCTAGAATCCAAAGCTCTGATACCAAATGTTATGAAACCAACTCCAAAAATAGAAGAAAAGAGAGATCAATGCCTTAAAAATCAGCCACTTTGAGGGGGAAACCTCCAATACATTACATAAATGAACAATTATTGGATGATACAAATGACCAAAACCCCCTTCTATATATAGGAGTCCATGGGGCCACAATATAATCCTAGCCAACCTAACAATAATAATGTAAGGGTACAATAATAACAATATTGGGGTTACAGGGGTACAACAATAACAATAAGGGGGCTACACTAATAACAATAAGGGACTAAACTAGTAATATAGGGACCTAACAGAAAAAGAATCCATTTTTCGCCCTTATTTTAGAAAGCAGCATGTTGCTCTTGAACACAACACTTCGTCACACTTGTACCTGGGTTTGGAAATCCTTTGTCTAACACTTAATCAAACCACATTGAAAGTATTCAGCTGGTTTACGGGTATTATCTTTAGGTCAAATTCTGCCAAGCCATTTATAGTGTCGTTATGTGTTCAAGAGAAAGTTAAATAAAATATTCATTGCAAACATTTGTCTCCATTCGCATTGACCATCCTTGAGTCAGTCCTTGCAAAATATTTCTTCAAATCTTGATCTAATAGTTTCGTTTTGTAGGCTTTCCTGCGACGGGCCAATTTCTATCGACATTAGCTCATTATCTAGAAATTTGATCTAGAATCCTATCAGTACCTTGGGATATGCATGCCCTAATGGCAGGTTTCTCGCCTTCGGCGATAGGTTTTCATCACTGACCTTTGATCGAACGATTCTATGAGTGTTCAACTACAAATCATTCATTCACACTTCATATATTGTGTGGAAGTACTTTGAGGGCCATTGTCATTATTGGTGGTTTCTCTCACACTTTTTAATGGTTCTCATCATTAATCGGTAATCAAGTGGTTGCTACCATGTTTGACTCCGACACAATTCATCGCATGGATAGATTCGTACTAGTTCGAGGAGCAGAAATCAAGACCCTAGATCTAGTTTCCACCATCTAGGCTGGGAGGAGTTTTATTATTCATGATATAGTAAACTACTTATGACAGATGGTTGTGCCCATACTATTTCTACTTTGGATGTAATATTGAAGCCATATCTGTACCAGAACATTTAGTTAGTTTTGATCTAAGTATGGGAATGCCTACCTCAACAATGATATATATTTGCATTCAATGTTTTTACAGGTTTTCAACCATTGTCATCAATCCAATCCTTGGAATGATAAAGAACTTCACTCTTCAGAAAAAATCTCAGACTTCACACTTTATGGGGCAATCTGTTACATGTCATTTTGTCACCATGACATTTGAATATTCATATGGGTCTATCACCATCCATATCATGTTCCATTAGAGGTCAAAAACACTGATGTTCCTAAATCAAGTATTGGAAATTGGAGAAAAGTTCTATAAGACCTCTAAAAATTCTGCCTGCATGGTTTTACTAGCCTTACCTTGTGCATGCGTTGATGATCCTTCCATTAGTCGTGGCGAATGCCGCACTGTTTGCAACTAAAACCTGCACCCCTGAGAAAAGTAAGTAAAAATAAAAAATAACTTCTAGAAGCCTAGTTGGTTGAATATTCTCCCAATTGGAAGCCTCTAGAGTCATGCCAGTTCGATCTTTATCCCTCCACTCATGGAGCTTATCCCTTGGTCCAAGGAACTCAAATCCCTTAATGAGAGGAACCCATACCTCTCATTCTAGAACTTAAACTACCTCAATCTCCCTATATATTGAGCTCAAGTTTCAGGTTCAAGGGTAGATTATGAATAATATAAACTAATCTATATAGTTTCTAAAGTTGAAGAGAGTTCATATAGTGGATACCTTCTATGCTAGTGAGTTGTTGTTGACACACTGAAGATCACACCTTTGTGCCTATAACTTCATGTTGGTTATTCTAGAGAGGAAGGCTTATCATACTGAAGGAGAATGATTTCTCGAACCTTGGGAGAAATTTGTACAACATCAAGGCATCCAGTTGTAATATTTCTCTTTCTAATTTATGATAATACATATGGATCTCTTTTTCTCATTGTCTTGTTTCTGAATTCATGGGAATAATGTCAATACTTATATTCCTTGATCACTAAGTTGGATTAGTATCTTTTAATTATTATATATTGTAGATGCTTTGATTATTTTTCTTATCTTTGATTGTAGGTTCTACTCATCATTGGAGAAATAATTTTGGAGCGACAGGACAAAGGGCTACATCATACGTTTGGATTTCAAGGTAGTAGCATGTCCTCTCTACTTTAATATTATAATGATCTTAAAATACAAATAATCTAGAGAAATAGGTATTCAAATGGATATTTGTTTCTAGTTACTCGTTGGAGTACTAGGGATATCGCTCTTGTCTACAAGAGGGATTAATTCTGGTAACATGACACCTAATCTAGCAATAAGAAAAATTACATGGAAATAAAACGAAAAGCTACTAATTTTAGGACTTAGAGACCTACTAGGACTGTACAACCTATTTATTACATCAAAAAACTGAAATATTTCATATTTCCATCGAGAAAAATCATGTGCTTGGGTGGCACTGACCATGACCAAAACATAATTTCTCCCACCAAGTCAGGAGACTTGTCTTCCTACTTTTAAGGAGGTGGTATCATGATAAATGATGAGTGTCTTCATGATGAACTGGTGAGCTAAACAACTTTTTCGAAGACCATGCTTCCACCGAAACATTCCTCTG
Organism: Pinus albicaulis; assembly: GCA_034641835.2. NCBI lineage: Eukaryota > Viridiplantae > Streptophyta > Pinopsida > Pinales > Pinaceae > Pinus > Pinus albicaulis. The sequence goes on from CM076572.1 coordinate 1,332,525,303, forward strand.
ATGTCCTTTAAGCTTTCCACGTGGCTGGCTTACCTCCAACAGACCATCAAAACTTGAAAATGCTATAAAACTTGCTCGCTATAGAAACAGGGGAGTTAAGGCAAGTTCGTAGTGAAAGTCTGTAGCAATTTGATTTTACCTATATATGACACTTGTTTGCTCCCTTTTTTGATTCAGAACTATTTATTAAGTTAAAAGAGATAAATACAAACATTTACCTGCCTTGATTTTGACCATATCTATGATTTATAACAAAAAGAAACTTGGAGCAAGTTCGTAGAAAAATATGGGCTTCAAGCCTGAGATATGCTACAAACTTTCCTAATTGGCAATAAACTCAAAATTGTGCTTCCTTCTTCAAAAATTTTCCCATGGCTCTGCAAATGTTGATTCTAAATGGTGCAAACATGTAAAAAAGGTAATTTGTCCACTCTTCAAGCTTTAGAAGCTTCACCTTTGGGAGTAGGAGCTTGAGTCTCTTCAAGTTCATTTATGACTGTGATTTTAAGACATTTCTTCTTTAACTTTGACTATATCATCTCCATATGATCTTCTAGCTCTTTGACTTAGCTTTTAAGTTTCTTTCTTTCATCTTGCAACCATATATTCCTCTTTCTTGTGCGTTTCATTACCCTTCATAGAGGAAGTGTCATTTTCAATAGTTTCTTGGCATTGATCAATGACTCATCATATTGATTGATTTGCTCATTTACCTTCTCTTTGAATTCTTCTATCATTTTCCTGTCTATATTGGCTTCCTTCAATTCCAATTTGGTTTCAATAACCTCCTATCCGGCTTCACTTAACTATTCTTTAAGTGAAGGGTAAAGACTGAGCGGAGTCTCCTCTATGTCTATGGCTTGAAGAATATCTTCAAGGTTGCCTTTCCAAATTGTTTGGTTTTTGGTTATGCTTCCATGACTCTTCTTGCCTATATTTGATTTTCTACTTGCAGATGTAGGTTGTGGAACTTTTGTCTCTTGTGCATGCTCTACTTCAACATCCATGGGCTCTATAATGGGCTCCATTTCCTCCTCATTCACACCCTTTGTTTCAGCTATAGGTTTGTCACTCTTACTTGAAGGAGTGGATTTTTATTTTGGAGTATTCTTGGGTGTTAATGTATCTACCTCATATCCACTGAGAAAAAGGAATGTGGCCCAGTATTTGTTCAATTTTTTCAACTCCTCCAACACTAGAAGTTTTATCAACCCATGATGGAAAATTGAAGTCTCACTACTTTCTGGCCTAGCCTCAACTTTGTCTGACATCTTGCCTAGGCTCCTAAACAAGCTGAAAAATGGAAGATATAAAGATTGCTTACTAGTGAAGTGTAGCAAGAGCCTAAAATGGTACTGATAAACATATGGAACCTCCCCTCACATGTGAAGTATTTTTGAATTACAAGAAGCAATTTGGATTAGTTCTCTTTAAGATAGCTCCTTGGGATTCCAGATGTCATGTCTGCTCCATTATGTTCATGTTTCATAAATTCATCATAGTTATGTAATTTTAACTTAGTGGATTTGAACCACTCTTCACCCATCCTCGGTATCTCTGTGGCCTGAGCAATTATCTCAGGTGACACTACAAAACTCAACACCCCAACCTTCGAAGATGTACCTACGAAATTCACTGCAAAATATTTTGAAACCTGGGCATGAAAACCTGGTAGTTTTTGGCATAATCTCATGCATCCAACACTGCTGAAAGCTTCTGCAAAGCTAGGGTCCTCATTGAGTAACTTTAGATCCATGGGCTCATATCTTACACAAGAGCCTCCTTTATTAGTTTTCTTCTGCATAGCCATTTTCCCTAATACTGTGTTGGCCTCTTTGATGTTGTGGCACCTGCAAAGAGAGAAATTAAATAGCAATCATATTGCAACGAAGATGGACTCTTCAAGGATGATAACAACAAATGTACATAGAGGTCAAAAGAAGGATGACAAAGAGCAGCTTTGAAGGTGAATTTAAAAGGTGAAATTCGAATATGGGAGGGATAATGACAAATGGGAGGAGTTAAGTGTAATGATGAGTGCTACTTATGATTACACATGTTTGGATGACTCTACTAACCGATCACGTAACCTCATATTTACCCTCAACCTCTAAAGAATCGGCACCTCATCATTCCCTTTATCGGTGCATAAAAAAATAATTCCGCAGCGTTTTCCATTATAAATCTGGAAGATTGGCTACAGACTGGTCAAGTGAGTCTGTAGCGAAAACAACTTGTTTACAATTATATTCGCTGAAAACCCAAGAAAACACAGACAGGTGGTCACTATCTAATTTTAAACCAATGCATGTAGACCTTTGGTGGATTTTGATAGATTTGACCATGATGACATGAAAAATGGACTCTCTAAACTTAGGATAATGACCCATTCATAATTTTTCATCAATTTCATGAAACAATTTTTATGAGACATATTAAACCTATGCTAATGACCTTATTAATCAAAAAATGAAATTTTATTTGTGATAACACTTGGTATGGCATGTTTTTAGAGTAAATTATCATTGTGTGCATGAGTTTCTGACTAGGAACCTTCCTTTGTAAGCATTGCTGAAAGAGATGCTTATGATGGCACGAGTCTTCGACAAGTTCTGATAGAGTGCAACGGTTGTGAAGTGTGATATCATCTTGACTTGAAAGCTTATGTTGGAGTCGAATTCCAGGAGGATCGATGACATCAATGGGCAATGATGACTCCCATATTTCCATCTGAGAATTCCACTATTGAGGTGAGGATCCATCCAAGGTACTGCCTCCTTCTTGGAAGATGGTTGTTGAAGTCAAGAAGAAGGAAGCCTCAACTGACCGAGAGAAGTACTGATGCAAGGGACTAGGGTCTTTGATGTCGCAGGTGGGGTGTGATAGGTTAACTTAGGCATGACGATGAGAAATGGCTATAACTGATGATGGAAGTTCAGTGGCCCAAGGTCAGAGCTTGTAAATGCAAGAAACGACAGTCATAACAATTTCTGGTGAGGAAATTCATAGGGTCGGTAGGACTTCTTGGCTGGGTATGTCGTTGTTATGAGTGTCATGGTGGTGTTAGGAAAAGAATGTAAAGCTTCGACCAAGGGTGATTAGTGATTACTACCAGGTGATAAATGTGGATGGATGGGTGGGAGTGTTCTCCTAAAAAAATTCTTTGTACACTTGCCAAAAGAATATAGAATGGGTTTTGATGTACAAGAATAGAGACGGGTTCCCCAATAAACATGAAAATTATCCCTTACTTATAGTGTGAGGAGGGTGTTTTTTTCTGAAGTTAGGTTCCCCATTGGTTAGTATCAGTGTGAGGGTGGTGAAGCGGATGAAAAAGTATCATAGATGGGCTATTCTGATGGGGGTGTGGTAGGCCAAGTGCAAGACAAGGTGGTGCATATTTGATCTTCTTATGAGAATGGTAGTCCAGGAAAGGGGTTTTATCATGACATGGGTAAAAATTGACTTGATGTATGATGGATGAATGAACATGAAGTGCTTCTTGGACTTGGATGTTATGGCCATGGCTCCTGATTTTTGATCTATGGTCTACTTGAGTGATGGACGCCAAGGAGGGCGAGGCTCTACCGACTGGTAAGAATGTTTATCATGTACAAGGTGAGGTGATGATAAACATGGTTGGGTGACTGGAACCTATGGTTGATTCCTGTGGAGAAGTGATTTCAAGATATGCAAAGCTTCTTTTTAGAGCCTACCGTGCTAGGGATAGAATGATATTTTCTCTTGTACCTTTAGTGGTTGGGGCAACAGGTGATTTATTGTGCTTGTAATACATGCAACCAATACCCCAAGTGAAAGCATATTTTCTATTCAAACATATTGAAAATAACGTTGAATTTTAAGCGATAAGAGAGGGCGTACATGTTGTAACTAGAAAAAAGAGATTTTTCTGAGGCATTGATGTGTGAAGAATACTTTGGACATGACGAGGTGTTGATCACTGTGTTTATTTCAATTTTGCAATTGGGCGTTCTGAGCTCCTGTTATGGTCCGTCGAATAATAAGAAAAGGGTAATATAAGAGTCAATATGGCTCATTTCAGTTCATTTGTGTCGTTTGAGAGCTTGAGGTCATAGCTTGAGGTGTATATTTATATGTCTACTATGGTGACACTGACACTATCCTTGTTTCTCTTGCAGATGTGAGAGTGGCTGGGCATCCTCTTGCCCACTTGGTGGGGCATCAGCTGTCGAGGAGGGACCCAGGTGGGGATTCTCAACCCCAGGTTGGAGGGCAGGGTGATGGTGCTGGCCCCTCAGGGGAGGGTTGCAATGCGGCCACTGCCGGGGACACTACTCTTCTTGCTCACATTGAGGTGGTTGAGGCACAAGTAGTGGTGGTCAAGGAGAAGCTAGCTGTTGCTGAGGCTTGTTCAATAGACTTAGTCGATGCTTGGGGTCGGGTGGAGAGGTTGACTCGAGGCATGCAGACCCGACATTTTGTGGATGATTTGGAAGATGCATGGCTTGAGGTACTGATGGCTTGAGAGAGGGTGTATCGCCCTACATTACACCATGTGGCACTTTTTGTTTTGATTGTTGCACTTGTACTGGCACCGGGTGTAGCTGTGGGTCTTGAGGACCCACTTGGTGGGGCTCAGACCTAGAGATGTTATGTATTCAGGGAAAGAACCTGTTATGATGATTCTTCCCTATTTTTTGATGACATGTAGATATATATTTTTTGGCTGACCTTTTGGTCAGGGACATGTCTTGTATATTGTGACTCACACACACACACACATCTATATATATATATGAGATATGTATTTTTGCGGCTCTGGTGATGTGTCTATGGTTATTTTATTTTATGGATGTCATGTACCTATGATTGATATCTATTTGTTATGTTTTTTTTTTCTATGGATGATGATTTATACGATATGCATTCCAGTCTCGAATGAGATTAGCTATGCGATCATTTGACTGGTTTTGATTTCTTGTTATATGTGTGAATTTAATATGATCAAACTGACAACTTATTCTTCCTGCATTTCTAAATAGTTGAGAATCTCGTACTTCAAAGTCTTGGTTTAGCTACGAAACCACTAGCTGGGAATCAAGGTAGATATGTAAATGGCGAATGGCTTGGTTGAAGGTATCACTCATCATCCCGATGACTACATCATATTTTTCCTGATTATTGGTGGCTGATCCGTTGCATATTCTATTGGTCAAGAATGGTGATCGATCATGATAATAAATGGACCAGGCGGTTGCTGCTATATTTTGAGACCATCACGATGCTCCATCAGCGAATCCAAAATAATGGAGGGGGGGATGATCCATCTATGACACCATAGCACTCTTTTTAGAACAAGTCTTTGATGATTGTAATCATTGAAAAAAAATGTTATACCACATGCATCTTATCTCTAGGGCTAAGGCCTCCTGCCCTTGTGGGTAAAATTTTTTTAGGTAGAGCCCATAGATGGGGTTAGCTAGGCATGTACCGTTGGGCTCTGACAATATGTATGCCCCCTTGAGGAGGCAATGTTTTATGGCGTAGGGGCATTTCCATAATTTTTTGAAATTTTCAAGTCCTAGGGCCTCTTTCACGACATCATAATGGAGGACTAACTCTCCCTCAGTAAATGAGTGAGGGGTGATGTTGCGATCAAATGATTCTTTTACGCATTTTTTATGTGCATTGTTATGTTGGAGCGACTGCCGTCAATTTTTGTCGATAATTTCTAGTTGTACCACTCATTGTTCTAAAGGCTGGGTATCATTGAGGAGTTTTATGGCGGCGTGTAAGTTAGGTATTTTACGTTCGATGGGAATCACAGCTTCGACCCCATACACTAGTTGGAAGGGTTTGAATCCTATTGAGTTTTTAATTATCGTGCGGTATGCCCACAGCGCAGAAAAATGTTGGGATTGCAACAAGATGATGAGCTTAGTGGAAAGGAGTCGCCTTCACTAAGTGGGCTCGTGCTATTCTTACAGTCATTAGAGATATGTTCAATATTCAGAGTTATATGATGCTATTTAGGATGGTTGGTGTGCTGGAAAAATTGATGGAATTTTATTTTTTAGACATATCAAGGAATCTATTTTTAGATTTCCAAATTAAAAAATAGATATGTCGAATATTATTAGCTCTTAATGATATTTGGATTCCTAAACATTGTCTTGATTTTCTTATATTTCTACATGCATGTATACATATATTTTTGTTTTTAATAATACGTTTGCCTTGTAATAAGGAGCTATTATTATGATATTTACAGAACTGTGGTATAGTAGTTTGGTGGAGTTGATTGAGGAAGTTAGTGGGGTTGTATTTAGTTTAACTAATCTAAACATAGTTGAGCTGTTTGTATTCAGTTTAACTAATTGATACAATTAATGAGAGTGGTGTGAATTAATTATTAATTAATTCACTAATTATAAACTCATTAATCAACTAAAGAATACATCAGTTAAATTCAGTGCATGGACAGTTTCAGTGGAGACCGGTGCAGAAATAGGTGAAAGAGCAGGCTAACTATCAGTTGTGACTATACAGTTGATATTTGCAACACACAGATAGGTGGAGAAGCCCATGAGGATTGCGCAGTACAAGCCAAGTGGTTTATCTATTTAATGAAGCCATCCCATAGCATTGAAAATTCAATAGAGGCTGGCTATCAAGTGGAAAAATATTGGAGCATGTGTTTTGCTATATCTAGCTTGATAGTGTGTAGCAATTGGAGGTGGTGCTGAGAGCTTGTGAGGAGCTTTGTACTATGATTGTTACATGATATCCCTGACATATAATATACAGATAGTTGGGGTTTTTAGCTTTAAGCTTTCCCATTAAATACTGTGTTCATATGTGTGATTGTTCGTGGTTTTAATGTATGCATGCAATTGATTTTATTTCCGCATGTGATGATCAATGGTAGAAGAGATTTTGTATTATGCATGAAGATAAAATAGTGTGTGATCAGGAGAATCTCGGTGAATAATATCTCAGTTATTCAAATTTCTACATGGTATTAGAGCGATATTGATCATTGGAGAAATTGCAAAACATTGAAGCAGTTGAGTTTTGTGCTGGTGGAATTCGAATTTGCAGTAGTGTTTTCTTGGTGTCAAAGTTGAGATGTATTTCAACGGATTGTGATTGGAGTATTCCCTTGAGGGAAGCTTGAATTATATTGCATGGAAGGACAGGATGGAGGCGGTGCTGGATGACAATGGGTTGAATGAGTTCATAGATGCAGAAATTTCAAAACCTACTTCTAGTGATGTTGCTGTGCTTGACGCATGGCAAAAGAAGACAACAAAGTGTCGAAGGATTCTGTTGGAAGGTGTGAAGGATCAAATAGTGTCCAAATTCTTCATGGTGTTGGCCTATCTTTGATGTAGTTTTGACATTTATCTGAAATAAGAGCGACCAGAGGAAGTTGATGCTCAAGGATAAACTCAGGAACAAAAAGATGGAGAAAGGCGACAGTATGCCCAAGTACCTCACAAAGTTCGTCCAATGCGGGGATGAGCTGGGAAGTGTGGGGGTTACTGTTGATGACAAGGACTTGGTGAGCTTGGCTCTCCTAGGGCTTCTGAACAATTGGCATTCCTATCAGGATTCTGTCAATGGTCGGGAGAAATTTCCAGGATGGGGGCGAATTTGGTTGGATCTTGTGCAAGAGGAGATAAGGCAGAGTACCAGGGACGGATCTTCATCAAAGAAATCTGATGAAGAGAATTGCACTTTGGCTGCCAAAGCAAAGAAGGGGAAGCGCAAGAAAGCTTCTCAATCCGGTGTGAAAGGCAAGAAGCAGGACATGTCCAAGGAGAAGTGCTTTCACTGTCACCAACACGGACATTATGCAACTAATTGTCCATAGAAGAAGAAAAATAAGCAGGCTGCTGGGACTGCAGTTGGAGAGGCCTTAGCCTCACATTTTGAGCTGTATTTCTCACTGTTCGCATGCTTGGTCTCAAGTGTGACGGGATCAGTGTGGTTTCTTGATAGTGGTGCATCTTTTCACATGACAGGAGATCGAGATTTGTTTACTGATGTGGATGAGAAAGATCTTGGAGTGCACATCGATATACAGATGGTAGATACAAGTATGATCGTGTATCGTAGGACTACTTTGAGAGGGAGTCTGGTAAAACTTTCATATTGAAGGATGTCACGCATGTTCTAGGATTGAAGAAGAATCTAATCTTTGTGGCGATGTTGGAAGACAAGGGCTATGATGTTGTTTTTAGCGAGGGAAAGGCTTTCCTGCGCAGTAAAACAACTGGTGAAACCCGGAGGATAGGGGTTTCAGTTAAGAACCTTTATCAATTGTAGGTAGATGGCTGTGCAACTATGGCAGGAAAAGCAGAAGGAGTGGTGAGCTGGGATGAGGGCGAATTGTGGCACGGGAGATTGGGCCATCTTCACCTATGAGCTGAAGATACGTAACAGATGCATTTGGCTTCCTGTGCTGCACTCTGCAGCTGACAAGGTATGGATACCAAAAATTTGTAAAGCCACCTTTATATAGATGGAGAATGTACATGATTTACTCCTGAGAGAATTCACACAGAAGTGTGCGGACCTTTCTCAGTAGCTTCGATAGCAAAGCACATGTATTATGTGATATTTGTTGATGATTTTTCTCGTAAGTGCTAGATCTTCTTCATGCAGAAGAAGAGCGAGACATACTGAAAGTTCTGTGAGTTCAAGGCACTGGTTGAGAAATAATCGGGGAAGCACGTGAAGGCTCTTAGGAGCGACAATGGTGGTGAATTAACCTCTGGAAAATTCAAGGAAGAAGCGGTGCGAAGGAATTTGAACAGCTCATAGCACCTCATAACCCACGAGCGGAAACCGGGGATCTTTGACGAAAGAATAGAACGATCGTGGGTCTTTGCCACGGGTGATGTTGCATGATCATGGCCTACCCATTCACTTGTGGGCAGAGGCATGCAATACTGCAGTATATGTGCAGAACTGTTGTCCTCACAGGATACTTGGCATGAGTACACCCGAGGAGGCGTTTTCTGGTAAGAAGCCTGATATTTCCCATTTGAGGATTTTTGGTTCACCTGTTTACATTCATGTGACGAAGGATGCCAAGAAGAAGCTGGATCCGACTGCAGAGGTTGGGATAATTGTGGGGTACAACGTACACCCCACAAATATCGTGTGTATTTTCCAGACAGTCGGAAGACTGTTGTGCGATGGGATATCAAATTTCATGAGGAGAAAGCCATGACGTGTTCGCTTGAGAGGGAGCCACACTTTCATGCAGATGAGGAGCTATTCGTTCCTAAGGATGAGTCTTAGGATGTGGATCAGCCACAAGAGGAGGTTCATGGAGTGGAAGAGACCACTTATGCAGCGCCAACCATCAGGTAGTGCCAACAATCAGAGGGCGGAAGCGCACTACAGAAGCTGAGCGACTGGCTCAAGATGCAGAGAAGGTTGTAGGAGCACCTACATCACAGCGCAGACAGAGACAGTCACCTGAACGGTATACTGGATACATGGCTCTTGTGAGAAATTGTATCGTGATAGAGCCATCCTCTTTCAAGGAAGCTGTGGAGGATCCCGCATGGGTAGATGCCATGGTGGAAGAGTATGATTCGATTTTCAGAAACAGTGCATGGGAGATTGTCTCGAGGCCGGAGGGGAAATCAGTGGTGGGTTCAAGATGGATCTACAAAGTGAAACAGGTAGCTGACGGGAGTGTGGAGAATTACAAGGCAAGATTTGTTGCCCCAGGCTTTTCACATATTGAGGGGATCGATTATGAGGATACCTTTGCACCTGTCGCAAGGTATTCTTCCATACGGATGATTCTTGCTCTCTCAGCGCAGATGGGGTGGCACATTCATTAGATGGATGTGAAGACTACATTCCTCAACAGAGTCATTGAGGAGGAGGTGTACATAGAGCAGCCCGAAGGTTTTGAGATCTTCAGCAGCGAGTCGCATGTGTGCAGGCTCAAGAGAGTGTTGTATGGGTTGAAACAAGCACCTCATGCTTGGTAGACACGGATAGACAGTTATTTCACCGGACTTGGATTCTCCAAGAGTTAGGCGGATCCTAACCTATACCAGATTGTGGTGGAGGGTATGTTGCTGATCATTGTACTTTATGTAGATGATTTCATTTTCACAGGTGATGAAATATTGATACACTCATGCAAGGCTAATCTTGCAAAGGAGTTTGAGATGAAGGACTTGGGCCTCCTTCATTATTTCCTGGGATTGGAAATTTAGCGTATGAGTGGTGGGGGGTTGTTTGTTTCTCGAGGTAAGTATTCCAAAGAGATACTAGAGAAGTTCAACATGCATGGCTGCAAGCTTGTTGATACTCCTCTTCCTGGTGGTTGGAGGAAGGAGGATGCTACTTCAGCGGAGGTAGTGGATGCCACTGTTTATCAAATTTTGGTGGGGTCGCTTATGTATCTGGTCAATACACGACCCGACATATGCTATCCTGTTAACCAACTTTCACAAGCTATGGTTAAGCCTACCAAGCTCTTTTGGAAGGCGGGGAAGCATGTATTGAGATATCTCGGAGGCACATCGGGATATGGATTATGGTATAGACAGTCGGATGAAGTGAGGCTATGTGGCTTCACGGATGCAGATTGGGCAGGGAGCCCAACGGACAGAAAGAGCACATCTAGAGGGATTTTTAGTATCGGGTTGACAACAGTTTCTTGGTACAAAAGGAAGCAGAGATCCGTGGCACTCAGTTCAGTAGAGGCCGAGTATATGGCAGCAAGTTTGGTTGCATGCGAGGCTATATGGATGAGGAAGATCTTGGTCGGGTTGTTCGGTTCACATATTGACATCCGGTACCATCATATCAGAGATTGTGTGCAGCAGAAGATCATGTTGCTTTCTTACATTCCTACGAAGGATCAGGATGCAGATATTCTGACGAAGGTGCTCACCGGGAGAAAATTCGAATACCATAGAGACAGGATCGGGGTGGCAAATAATCCCTATCTTGTTGAGAGGGAGTGTTGAGATTCAACAAGATTATGAGCTTAGTGAAAAGAGTTCCCTTCACCAAGTGGGCCCGCAGGCTATTTTTGGCGCAAAGTCTATTTTTAGACATGTCGATCATATTTTATGAGTTGCAGGATGCTATTTGTGGATGGTTGGTCAAGTTGGAAAAATAGATGGACTTCTATTTTTAGACATATTGGGCGGAATCTATTTTTATATTTCCAGTCTAAAAATAGATATGTCGAATATTATTAGCTCTTAATAATATTTGGACTCTAAAGTATCCTATTCTCTTGGAGCACTTAGAATTAAGTGCACGGATATTCAAGCATAGGAGAGTTTGTGAAGGAATTACGCTATTCCTGAGGGTTAAGTGGAGCTATTGCATGAAGACTTCAGTTAGAACTCATGTGACAGAGTTTGGTGGAGTTGATTGAGGAAGTTAGTGGAGTTGTATTGAGTTTAACTAATCTAAACATAGTTGAGCTATTTGTATTCAGTTTAACTAATTGATACAATTAGTGAGAGTGGTGTGAATTAATTATTAATTAATTCACTAATTATAAACTCATTAATCAACTAAAGAATACATCAGTTAACTTCAGTGCATGGATAGTTTCAGTGGAGACCAGGTGAAAGAGCAGGTTAACTATCAGTTGTGACTATACAGTTGCTATTTGCAACACAAAGATAGGTGGATAAGCCCATGAGGATTGCGTAGTACAAGCCAGGTGGTTTATCTATTTAATGAAGCCATCCCATAGCATTTAAAATGCAATAGAGGCTGGCTATCAAGTGGAAAAATATTGGAGCATGTGTTTTGCTAGATCTAGCTTGATAGTGTGTAGCAATTGGAGGTGGTGCTGAGAGCTTGTGAGGATCTTTGTACTATGATGGTGATACAAATTCATGTGTGAATCCTAGGTGGTGAGACAACTCCTAGAATATTTCATTTTTGGAATGCTTTCCGTGATCAAAGACTAACTCTTTCAGCACATTGAACCACATGATGACATGGTTGAACAGAAACTGTGTCGTGGTTTCAGCCGTGTTGTCATATGTGGGCATGGCTTCTACCCATTTGGTGAAATAGTTGACGACGACGATGATGTATTTTTGGTTGCCAGAAAACGTAGGGTTGCAAGTCATGAAGTCGATCCCCCATTTACAAAATGGACTGGCTACAATGACTGGGTGCAGAGGAGAGGGAGATACTCTTGCTTTGTGAGAAAATTTTTGACATCGCTCACATATTTTTACTACCATAATAAAATCACGGAATAAGGTGGGCCAAAAATATCCCACCTGTAGAAATTTTTGGGCGGTAGCCATTTCGAAGAGGTGGCCATCGCAAGCTCCACTATGACAATCATTGAGGGCTTTCTCAACTTGGTCGTGCATGAGGCAATTGACGCATCGATAAAGGATGTCTCCCATGAGGAGGTATCAGGGGGGTTGCTGGCATATGCACCTTTGGTCATCACGTGTGAGCTTTGGATTGAAATTTTGGGTTCGTAAAAATAAGAGGACATGACCGTACCAAGGATTTTCAGTCGTCACTAGAAAGGGATGCTCATACGGTAGTGAGTCGTTGACCGAGGATCCTTTAGTCCGACTTGGGAGGTCAGTTTTGAACTCAGCTAAGATCAAATCATTCTTGCTCTTGGGGGAGATGAATTTTAAGTCAAAATATTGCAGTATGACTACCTAGAAAGTGTATTTATGGTTCATCAAATGGAAGGTCAGCAGCTATCTCATGGGGTTGATAGCTGCAATGACTATTGTAGTCCATGAGATAATGTAGTGCTGAAGATTTTTGACTGCGTGTATAAGGGCTAGGGTATTTTTTTCTTCAGGTTCATACCATAATGTGGGGCCTGATAATTTTTTACTAATGTAATAAATTACTTGTTCTGTACCATCAGGTCCATCTTGGATTAACACCCTGACTAAGACGGTTTATGATGCTGATAGATATAAGGTGTAATCTTTGTCGTAATTTCGTGGGTTCATAAATGGGGCCTGTTAGGGTCCCTTGATTTGGCTGATTGGCAAGCCAAGTGACAGGGTAACATCAAACCAACTTTGGAGCCCAAATACCTAGCCTTCCTAGACTCAGAGAGGGCTCTCTCTATTTGTGTAAGGGATGTATAGTTGTTTTCTTATTGTGTTCTTGATTTTAGGCTAGTTATGAAGTAGGATTTTGGTTTTGTTTTTAGGTTTTTGAAGGAGGAACTGATCAAAGACTAAGATAGATAAAAATATTGTCATATTAACGAGGCTATGGGGTCGAAAAGGTCGAGAAATCTTTAGATGGTGATACAAGGTATGTTGAAGGGCCGATTTGATCAAGGTAAAATGGATCTTAAGGTAAAATGAAGTGGGATGGACACTAAATTTCTGAAGGAAAAAGGCTTTCAAACATAAATAGTTCAATAGCTGACATTTATATGGTAGGACTAACCATTAATCATGATAAATGTAACTACAAACTGTTAAATGCATAGAACTCAACATTCAAGCAATATATAGAGATATATGACTCTCTAACTTTAGGAAATTTCTATCAGAATTTGGGGAAATACAATTAAGACAAAAAAATAACTTAGAGTACTAAGAGGAAACTCCTTGACATAGTATTTCAAGCTATCGGGCACTTTGAATTGCAGAGTTTTACGCAAAGGGAAAGATCGATACAAGACCTCTTTGCTTAAACCAGGACAATCAATCATTCAAAGAAAGGTTTCAGAGGTGGAGCTATGACTAGCCATGAGTAAGCAGGGCATACCGTGAATCATCCTTAGCATGCATAAAACCATAAATGAAATAAGAAAAAGAATTTCTTCAGTGATCAAAGAGCAATCAAGAATTATTTGATATGACTAAGAAGGAAGAAAACATAGAAGCTATAATGAAACAGGAAATCTGAGGTGCCTTCAAGGGCATGTCTCAAATCTATTCTCTAATGTCTTATAGCAAGCAAGAGCATGAAATATGTATGAAAACTAATAAGCATGACAGAGAGGGACACTATACCATTTTACCAAGTCAAGGAATCCAACAGCAGTCCTCTTTCATCATCCAAAACATTCAAGAAACTATCCAATGCATGAGACAAGTATTTCTTCCAAGATTTTATAACCATATATTGCTCTATATCATCAATTTCAGCCTTGTTTACAATGAAGTCTCTTGGAATATATAGGCCAAGATGAGGGAAAACCTCCTAGTGCAACTAGCAAGCTCATTGGCTCAAAAACAAATATCTTATCTTGTCCTTGAGGCTTTTCAAAGCCCAAGGCACAAAATATCCAATAAAATATCTGAAAATGCTAAAAATGGGAATAAATTTGACTTTTTATGACTGAAAAAGTCCCAAAATAGCTTAACGCACATTTTGAAAGGCCATTTCAAAAATCTTCCTTTTTTGGTCAAAAAGCACTAAGGGCACATCAACAGAAAATTTCATGTATTTCGGATGACTTTTGAGGGCCTTGCCGATGTCGAAACGAGGCTCGTGATGGCTCGTTTGAAAGCGCTAGATCTCTAGTTTCTGGAAATGATTTTTTTTCCCCAAACCAATCACTAGAATTCTATGAAAATTTTACCTGTGTGAAAAAACCCAGAAATTAGACTTTTCTGATATGTGGGGCAGAGTGTTGAAAAAGTGACTATTTTTCGCCACTTTGGGGGACAAAAACATCTTCAATTGATCTGAAATTTTCTGAGTATATGCCCCTAAAATTATGGCATCCAATGATACCATTTTCATCCTTTGAGGATGCTTCAAACCAAATTGGAGGCGCTCATGATTTTATGCAATTAGGCCCAAAAATGTCAAAAACAAGAACATGTCAAAATTCGCTCAATTTTGGTGAGAAAGTACCTCAAGGCATCTTAGAAAAACGACTAGAAGCTCAGGCCTAAATTCCAAGATTATAGGTGTCTTTCTCCTTTTTTCTCACCGGACGCCCTCTTTGGGCGATTTTGAGCTTTTCTTGTGTAGCCTTCACTTTCCTTCGGGAAAACTGATTTGGATTTTTGTAGCACCCATTGCTTCTAATACTCTTCACTGAATTACCAAGAACAACCTTTGAAATAATTATTGGAGAAAATCTTCAGTCAAGACACCTTTTACTCTTTGCAAATCAATTTGTTTCTTTGATGCTAGCAAAAAAGTATTTGTCAAAATGAAAACAAAATTACTTCTTTATCATTGTGCTTGATTTCTTTTAATTTAGCAAACAAGGTATGTTTTTTCTTAACATGGTTAAGACACCTTTTCAAACAAACTAGAGACCTCTTCACAACTCTGCTCTCTTGATTTTGGAGTTTGCACAAATCCTTTTCTTCTTCACAACATAAGAAAACCTCCTTCAATTTTGAATAAAGCTCTATCCTCTAATCACTGTCTCTCTCTTTTTAAGATGGTCATGGCACCTTTGAAAATAATGTAAAATCACCTCTTTAAACTTATTTGAAAACCTCAACCTAAGTCTACTTTTCTCTTAGAGACTATGTATGCTCTAAGCCATTCTTAACACAAGAAAACTTTCAAATTAGCTCCTAAAACCTCCTCCCTTGCACAACATCTTTGTGGTTTATTTGAGACAAAAGGGATTCATTTAAAACATTGTTTTAAATATTCTTTCAAACTAATTGAAAACCTTCTAATCAAACTGATTTTTTTCTTTTAGAGACTATGCATATCCCTTAGTCATTCATAGAAATAAAATCTCCTCCAAAGTGACACAATAACCACTATATATTTCACTGTTTTATGTCCTTTGTAATTCATAAAAGAGACCTCTTTTAATTTGACAAATTCCTCATCCATTTCATCACTTTTCTCCCTGATTTGGCAAACTTGGTGCTCCTTTGAAATCATTGTTGAAATGTTTCTTTAAACTGATTTGAGACCTCTACAAACAAGCTCTAATTTTCCTTTGGAGGACTGTATGTATCCTCAGCTTTTCACATCATAAAAACTCTTTCAGATTTGCTCATTAACCATCTCTCCTTTATTTGTAATTCACTGTGTTTCTTGGATACTAGCAAACAAGCATTTGTCAAATGAAAACAAAAATTACTTTTTATCACTGTGTTTGGGCAAGAGATCTTAAACAAGATAAGTTTGTGGTTTTTGTTGAAGAAGAATCTCTTTTTGTTTTGGCAGTGGCCTCCCCTCAAACACTGCCTCTCTTTTTGATTTGGCAATGGCACATTTGAAAACAATGCTTTAGAGACTCTTTGCAATTGACAAAACCTTATCTTCTAGCCACTGTTTTTCTCTAAGTTTTACCAAACATGGTGCTCTTTTGAAAACACTGTTAAGACACCCCTTTTAAACTAATTTGAAAACCTCAAATCAGACTCTACTTTTCTCCTAGAGACTGTGTATACTATTAGCTACTTCATAGCACAATTTTTTTTTTCAAATTGGCACATCAAACCTCCTTTCTTTCACTATTTCTATCTGATGTTTGTAATAAGCAAGTTTTATTTTTATGAATAAATCTAGTTAGTTTTCTCCAAGTACAAACTCCACTGTCTTAATAAACAAACCTTTTGCAAAAAGAGGTCTTCAATAGAACTTATGATAATATTTTTCTTTTTAATCCCTATTTTTATCCTTGAGACTTGCAAACAAAATCTTCCTCAAACTAAAACCCTAGCAAAGAGAGAAGAAGAACCTTTGGCAAAGTTTTCTTGGTGTGTTGGAGATGAAATTCTGTGGGCAAAATTTCTTGGGCACTTTTTGAAAGACTGTGTTGCTGGTGACCCGGGCGCCTAGGCAGTGGGCACAGGCGTGCCGCGCCTCTTTAGAAATCCTTTGTGCAACCCATCACAGGCGTGTCGCGCATGTTTTCAAGCCTGTAGATGATTTGAATGCTCTGGATATCCTTTCTCCTTTGTGACTTTATGCTTGGGGAAGGTTTTAAAACATGATTTCCTCCCTGTTTTAAATTGAAAAACCACTTTTATCCTTTATGCCAATTCAAACACCTTTTTTCTCTTTTTAAACAAAAACTTCCTTTGTGAATTTGCTTTTAACCTTTCTGTGGCCTTGACTCCTCCACTGGTAAAATCTAAGTTCATCTGATGTCAAAAGAGCACAAAGGGTTTGAGTAGAGAGTTTTGGGATAATCTCTCTTAATTCCACTGCACCACCACGATAGAGGTAGCCCCAACATGCTTTTCCAAAATGATCACCATGTATGCCATAGTCCTAGCTTTCTGCAGAAGTTTGATAAAATTAAGAAGTTTGAGCTCCAATTTTCAGAAATTATAAAATCAGTGCATATTGCACAAAGATCCTGTATTTACAACAAGCATAATTGAAGATCAAGAAAGGATGCAGATGCAAGAACACAGAAAGAAATGTTGTCATTGAGTTTTGGATGAAGTCCATAAAAGTAAGCTAGTGCTATAGTCACTGCCTTAGAAGTTTAATCTGCTTATTTAAAAGTAAATTTTCTTCTTTTTTCTGTTCTAACAACTTTTATCCACTTGAGCTTGAGCCAGAGCTTCTTCTATTATGTCAATATTCTCCTGAAGAGCTTGTTTTTTGCTTGTAATCTCATCTGGCAAAAGCATTCTCTGTTTTCTGAAGTGAAGGAGGTCATCAACCATGGCTTGACCTTCTGCCTGTCTTTTATGAAAATCATCCTAGAATTTAGACAGTGTGCCTATTTGTCTTTTCGAAGGTGGCTAATTCAGTCTTAAAACTTGAATTCATCCTCTATTTTAAAATTCCTAAAGGCATAGATTTCTTGTATCCACCAAGATTTGGTTTTCCTATAACTTTGTTATACCCTTGGATTAAGCTAATCCATATGAACTGTGACCAAATGTTTGCATGCTACATATCTCTTGGAGGAGGTAATTAGACATATTATGTTGGATATGTCTAAAAGAACAAAGGCCTCATTTTTCATAAATCATCTTTGTGGGTTGTTTGTCTTGTATCAGTTTGTAGATATGACTAAAACTCGAACTTGATCTATCAACCTCACCATTCAGAAAATATATTTTTTAATTAAAAATATCACCTGTGATTTATCCTTGGAGGGGGGTTTTCATAATCATAAGATCAGAGGTCCTTTAACACCAATATGTTGACCATCTATTTGTAATATGAAAAGGCCTTCAACCTATCATCTCTCATTAACTTACCACTAATTGTCAACTTTGTATCTGCAATAGGAAACTTACTCAAGCTGTTGGAAACGTTGTCATTGATGGAAAATAAGGCAGCAGACGCATAGACAGGCAAAGGACAACAGCAAAAGACAACAGGTAACATTTACAGAGGGCAGTGGAGGCAGAGGTTGAGTAGCAGAGGTAGAAGCATAGGTAGTGAATATAGAGGAAGAGATGAAATGGTCGATCAGTAGAGGCAGAGGCACAACGAAGGCAGAGGCAGAGATGAAATGGTCGAGCAGTGGAGGCAAAGGCAGAGGCAGAGATGAAATGGTCGAGCAGTAGAGGAAAAGGCAAAGGCAAAGGCAGAGGCAGAGCTGTTATTAAACAATGAAATGATCAGCATCGAATTAACGTAAGAATGAAGCAGGCTTTATATATTGAAGCGCTGAAGAAATAAGAAATAAACCTTTTAACAGAACTCACATGAATTTGTATATAACGAAGGCAGGACAGTCTTCATTGAAAAGGAACCCAAAAGGTTATATTACTACATATATTTGTGTTGGGCTTAAGTCTGATCCAAAGACTTAATATAATATTGACGGAGAACATTATATGTAGTGTGGGACCCCCCCTACATAAAATTTTGAGAATCATTACCCAAGCTGGAGGATACATAAACATAAATTCTGAGAATCATTACCCCAGCTGGAGGATACAATAAAGGCGGAAGCGGAAGCTTATATATATGCAGTGTGTTACATATATTGCGCCTTATACCATGAGTCCAATATATATATATATATATATATATATATATATATATATATATATATATATATATATATATATATATATATATATATGGAGTGCTTTATGGACAAGGGACCAAAGGTATAATACAAGGCATATGTATCATATTATTGAGCCCGAGATCAAAAGAACCAAAGGTAAAAAATCCTTATATGGTGGGACCCTTTCCCAATCGCATCGGAAAATTGACAATAGAACAGGTTAACAATAGGTTGCAATTGCGATTGAGTTCTAGACCCGATGGGTTTATAAACCACGATTGATATATGTTTGAGTTCTGGAAAATAGTGTTACATCGCATCGGAGAAAAGTGTGGCAGTGTAGCATGACAATAGAAGTTGTGATTTCAATTGAAGTTCCAGACCCGATATGGTTTAAACAAAGATTCATATATGTTTGAGTTCCAGAGATTTGATAGCTAGTGGGACCCTCACCCAATCGCATTGGAGCATCGGAGCACAAGAATATCAGAACATGCAAATGAAAATTGCAATTTTGATTGAGTTCTAGACCCGATGGGCGTATAAACTGTGACTTTATAGGTTTGAGTTCCGGTCTAATAGCATCGGCACATTTAAATGAATAGTGGTCAATCACATCAGAGTAAAATCAGGACATCGGAACATACTACTGAGAGTTGCGATTGCGATTAATCGCATCAGAACTATCACAATTGGAAGTATTCAGAAGCGAGTCATCGCATCGGGAATAAGAAAATTTTGAAAAGTGGGCCCAAGGTTTATAATTTTAATGGGTGTTGATGAATTCTAAGGCTTACCGACTATTTCGTAAACATTCGAATGAAGAACGTAATGTATGTTGATATATATTATGATTGGAATGTGTTGGAAGAGTTAATAACCAAAGAAAGACTTGAATGAATGCCTCCGATGATCAATATGACATAGAGTTGTTATAAGGATGTGTTTGGGTGTAAACCTAAAGTCAAGGATACCATATAGCATTGGGTCGGAACACGTATAATATATTGATATGTTACATTCAAAGAAACGCCATGAGTTATCATTATATTGATCCTAAATAAAGCTTATAGAAGCTAAGGTCAGAGGTTAAGGTGTGCATTGGGTTATATTATAATCAAGATTGAGCCTGTTTGAAGAAAGGTGTGCCTATTCAAAGCTGTAGTGCAAAGGTAATACTATGGGCCTAAGGACTTCAACTTAATTATAAGTGCTGATGAATGTGTTGGTCAAAGTTCATTGAGCGGAGTATAGCTAGCATGTGGGGTCCATCCAAAATATGAGACTAAGAACAACAGTTACACCACGACAGAGGATAGAGGAGAAAGCAGAGCTGAAAAAGACAGACACAGTCAAAGAAAAGACAAATGCACAGTGATCCAAAAGGCTGAATGAGTGAGCTGGAGTTTTCATTGTAATTGAATGTAAATGATTTTAATTTATATTGTTGTGATGCATTGGCAAGTCTCCGGAAGAGAACAAATATCCCACTGTAATGTTAAATTGGTACCTACAGTTATATTTTCTGAGTGCGCTAGAAAAGAAATGAGAAGGTAGAAGACTAAGAGGTATGGCTATCCATTTCAAATTCCTTGAGGAATACAGACATTCACAAGAAAATATTTATAAATAATATCATTTTGATATGCACAGGGGGTTAGAGAGATTAAAGATAGAGAATTCAGAGTATATAATATTGAGGCAGAGAATATAAGGAAGAGAAGAGCATAAAGAGATGCTACAAAACAGAGCTGATATATGAGGTAAATCAGCAAACATTATGTTTGATAAATTGAGGAAGTTGGAGCTTCCCTATCAAGTTGAAGCTTGATAGCTGTCAGTTGTAGCTGACTGAGGTTGAAGCCTCTTGTAGGTTGGTGCCTGCAAAAAAATGAAGGGAGTTGGAGCTTCCTTCAAGTTGTAGCTTGCAGAATTGAGGTTGGTGCCTCCTGTAGGTCGGTGCCTGTAGAAAAACAGTGGTGAGAGGGAGTTGGAGCTTGCCTTTGCATCACAACAATAATAAGATGTGGTTTTCTCCCTTTATGGGTTTCCACTTATATTTGTTGTCTCTATCTGTATTGTCTATGTGCTAAGATGATTTACCAAATCTGCTTAATGTTTGCTGCTCTCATAATAATTTTGATGTCACATTAATTTAATACTTGCTGCAACTTATTAAGACTGTTCATATACTAAAGTTGGTTATAAAAGTAAGCTGTAAATAAGCTGATGAAAAATTAAAAAAAGGCTCATGTATGTGTTAAACTGATTCACCCCCCCCCCCTCTCAGTTTAACTAAGAATTCAACAATTGGTATCAAAGCGGGTTCCTTTTGCATCAGTTTAACAACTGAAAGGAGGTCCTAGGTTCCCAGGATGACAAGTAAAGAAGGATGCTCAACCAATAAAGCCCCTTTTTTCACTGGTGTAAATTATGCCTTCTAGAAAATCAGAATGAGGACATACATAATGTCTCTAGGAATAGAAGTTTGGGCTGCTGTGGAATTAGGATATGCCCCAAAGGAAATTGACTCATAGAAATAAACCAAACAAGATTTTGTAGCTAACACAAAAGCCATGAATGCCATATTAAATGGATTGTGTGAGGCAGATTTTATCAAAGTAATGCATAAAGGCACTGCCAAAGAGATGTGGGATACCCTAGAGAATATCCATGAGGGAGACAAGAAGGTAAAGACTACCAAACTTCAAGTCTATAGAGCCCAGTTTGAGAAATTAAAAATGAATGATGATGAAGACATTGCCAGCGTCTTCCTAAGGGTTGCAGAAATAGTAAATAACATGAAGGCTCTAGGAGAAACCATAAAAGAAGTTGTAATTGTACAAAATATTCTAAGATCTCTTCCACCCAGTTTTAACCCCGAGGTATCTGTAATAGAAGAAACAGTAGATTGGGAAACCTTAACCATCAACCAACTACTTGGAAAACTAACAACATATGAGATGAGGCTACCACAGAAGAAGCCAAGTACGAGGGAGGCAGCCTTTAAAATAGAAAAGAAGAAAGAAGAAAAGGAAGACATATGCTCTTGCTTGGATGAAGAAGAGGCTAAATTTGTTAAGAAACTAGATAGAGGCTTAGGTAAATACAAAGGTAAACTTCCCTTCAAATGATTTAACTATGGAAGAATTGGACACTATGCTGCTAAGTGTCCTCACAAGAATGTAAGGAATCAGGCTCAAGAATCAGAGAAAAATGCATCAAAAAACTGGCAGAAAGGAAAGAAGTTCAATAGAAAATCCTTCTATGCTCAACAAGACAGCAGTGCATCAGAAGACTCAGATGAACCTTCAATTGAAGAATGAACCTATGAATTTGTATTGATGGCCAGAGAAGAACTTGAAGGTCTCCTGCTAGAAGATGAAGAAGAAGAAGGTGAAGTCGACCTTGAGGGGGAGCTAAGAAGTGCTCTAGAAGAGATTGATAGACTCAAGCTAAAATGTAGAAAACAAAAGGACATTCTCCTCAAGTATGTATGAGAAGAACAAAATTCAGAATTCCTTATGTAGCTAAAGATAGAGCTTGAAGAAACCAAGAAGATAGAGGACATGTTACTTAAGAAAATCAAGGAGAAAACTCAGGAACAAGAGAAGTTGGAAGAAGAAGTAGTATGTCTCAGGAAGAAATTATAAAATGCTCAAAGGAAAGTGGCTATAAATTCTTCTCAAACAACAAGCTCTAGTAAGTTGAATGAAATTCTGGTTGCTCAAAGATCTCCTATGATAAAAACTGGAATAGGCTATGAAGGAGAATCAAGTAAAAGCAAAGAAAAGGAAAACAGAGAGACTATTTTTGTAAAAGCAAAGAAGGATGATGAAGCAGCTCAAATAATTCCTACAAAAGAAGAAACTTGTAAGGAGGGAGACAGAACCCAGAAAAATCCTCTAATAACAAAGAATGAAAGAAATACTCAAACAACAGAAAAATTTTCATATACCCCTCAGTATGTCAAATTTGGAAGCCATCAAAGGATATTCTTCCCTCCTATGAAAAATGCCACCTGTTATGTCTGCCATAAGCTGGGGCACATTGCTGCATACTGTCATACAAGGAGGAGTGGTTCAAACCATCAAAAGATGCAAACAATGAAGATACTGTCTCAAGCAAACAAATGGAGAAGACAACCTTACATCAGGTATGAAAATAATTTCTATGGTTACCGTTTTTATTGTAAGTAATTTGGCCATAAACTTATTGAATGTAGAAAGTATGGACAAATATTGATGTTCAACACTTCAAGGAGGTTTATGAATCAAAGAAATTTTGTTCATACTCACAAATCTGCAAAAATTATGATCAAATGTTGTGTATGCAATCAAGTTGGAAATATGCCTTCCAAATGTCCTCTGAAAGGATGTGATTCATCATCTCACAAAAGATACCAAACAAAAGGATGCTTCCAGTGGAAAAAGAAGGTGAATAAGTGTGACCTGGCTGTAACTGCTCAAGATCTGAAAATCCAATGGTATCTGGAAAGTGGCTGCTCAAAACATATGACTGGAGACAGGAGAAAATTTATAACTTTTGATGAAAAGAAAACTGGTAATGTTACTTTTGGCAATGATAAATTAGGAAAAATCAAGGGAAAGGGCTTAGTCAGCTTAGATAATGGCAGAGGTAAGGCCCAAGATGTACTATTTGTAGATGGGCTGAAAGAAAATTTGTTGAGTGTCAGTCAAATGTGTGATAAAGGCTACGAAGTTCATTCAAGAGCACAATACTGTGAAGTCAGATCAAGCACCACAGGTAAGACTCTACTCAAAGGTGTTCGAACAGAGAGAAATGTTTACATCGTGAAAGAGGAAGATGAAGCATGCCATATTAGCAAACTTGAGGAGTCATGGTTATGGCATAGGAGATTGGGACATCTCAGCTTCGATCATATCATTAGATTGAGCAAGAAGAAAGCGGTCAGAGACATGCTAGAAATAAAAAGGCCTTCTAATACCATATGCAAATCTTGTCAATTAGGTAAACAAACATGCACATCCTTTAAGGCCAAAGATGAGTTATCAACAAGAAGACCACTCCAGCTTGTGCACATGGATTTGTGTGGGCTTGCAAGAACTAAAACACCAAGTGGAGAATCCTACTTCATGCTGATAATAGATGATTTCTCTAGAATGACATGGGTTGCATTTCTCAAGAATAAATCGGAAGCTCTGGACAAATTCAAAATATTCAAAGCATTAGCAGAAAATCAGACAGGATGCAAGCTAAAATGCATCATATCAGACAGAGGAGGTGAATTCACAGATTATGACTTTGCAGATCTATGCAATGAATATGGCATAAAACAACAATTTACTATTGTAGGGACACCTCAGCAGAATGGAGTAGCAGAGAGACAAAACAGATCTGTTCAACAAATTGCCAGAGCCATGATGCAAGAGAGTAATATTCCTCAAACCTTCTGGGTAGAAGCAGTACACACAGCGGTGCATATCCTTAATAAAGCTCACTTAAGGCCAAGCAGTGACAAGACTCCCTATGAACTATGGCATGGAAAGCCAGCTTCAATCAAACATTTTAGAATTTTTGGAAGCAAGTGTTATATAAATAATAATGATGAAAATCTTGGGAAATTCGATGCAAGAGCAGATGAAGGGATTTTTCTAGGATATGCTTCCAAAATTAAAGGGTACAGGTGCTACAACAAGACTCTTTGAAAAATAGTAGAAATTATTGATGTGAGATTTGATGAAGAACTTCTAAACAATATAAGAGATACAGACTGCTGCAGTCCATCAGACAACCATGAAGAAGAAAACCAAAATGATGATGAAACAATAAAGACAACAGAAGATGCAGAGCTGCGCTCGAAAGCCCCCTCAAGATACACTCAGAAGAATCATCCTGAAGATCAGATCATAGGAGACAAGAAAGTAGGGTTCCAGACAAGAAGGCAGCTAACTGAACAGACAGAAGAGGTATACATAGCCATGTTATCACAAATAGACCCAAAGAGATTTGAAGAAGCCCACAAGGACAAGTATTGGGTGAATGCTATGAATGAAGAATTAGACCAAATTGAGAAAAACAATACCTGGGAACTAGTTCCTAGACCCACTGGGAAAAATGTCATAGGCTCAAAATGGGTATTCAAAAATAAAATGAATGAGGAAGGATAGGTAATCAGGAATAAAGCCAGACTTGTCTGCAAAGGATATTCAGAAATCGAAGGACTTGATTTCGTTGAAACA
This sequence comes from Pinus albicaulis, assembly GCA_034641835.2. NCBI lineage: Eukaryota > Viridiplantae > Streptophyta > Pinopsida > Pinales > Pinaceae > Pinus > Pinus albicaulis. The sequence continues at coordinate 1,332,550,440 of CM076572.1, forward strand.
TTTTCCCCTGTAGCTAGAATGGAAGCCATCAGAATGTTTCTGGCCTTTGCATGCTATCAAGACTTCAAGGTATATCAAATGGATGTAAAATCTACTTTTCTGAATGGAGATCTAGAAGAATAAGTCTACATGGAACAACCGGAAGGTTTCTCTTTCACAGACAAAGAAGAATATGTGTGCAGACTGAAGAAGGCTCTATATGGAATGAAACAAGCTCCTCATGCTTGGTACTCAAGACTGGATAAATATTTGCAAAAACAAGGCTTTAAGAGAGGTGGAGTAGACAACAATCTATACATAAAAGCCCATGAAAATGAACTCCTGATTGTTGTAGTATATGTTGATGACATTATGTTTGGAAGCAACAGAGATGAACTAGAAAAAGGGTTTGCTGAGAAGATGAAATTAGAGTTTGAGATGTCCATGATTGGAGAACTCAATTTTTACTTAGGACTTCAAATTCAGCAAAATAACACAGGCACATTCATCTCATAGGAAAAATACTTAAAAGAAATGTTGAAAAAGTTCAAAATGGAGGACTGCAAACCTGTGTCAACTCCCATGATCACGGGATGCAAGCTGTGTGCTGATGATGGATCTGTTGATATAGATCAAAAACTCTACAGATCCATGATAGGAAGTCTGTTGTATCTGACAGCATCAAGACCAGACATCATGCTAGCAGTAGGACTAGTGGCTAGATATCAAGCAACACCTAAACAAAACCACCTTCTGGCAGTCAAAAGAATATTTAGATATCTACAAGGAACAACACAGTATGGACTTTGGTATCCTAAAGGCAAAAGCTTCACTTTGACAGCATACACAGATGTAGATTGGGCCAACTGTGTGGATGACAGGAAAAGCACAAGTGGAGGTGCATTCTACTTAGGAGAAAGTCTGGTGGCATGGTTAAGCAAGAAACAAACATCTATCTCTCTGTCTACAGAAGAAGTAGAATATATAGCAGTAGTAGCATGTTGTACACAAGTCATGTGGATGAAGCAAACCCTCTAAGACATGAAGGTAAGCATTGATGAACCTATCTAAATCAAATGTGATAATACAAGTGCTATAAGTATATCTAAAAATCTTGTGCTTCACTCAAAAACTAAACATATCCCAATCAAGTATCATTTTCTCTAAGAACAAGTGGCTCAGAAGATAGTAAAACTAGATTATGTACCAACAAAAGAACAGACATCAGATATATTTACCAAACTGCTTGTTAGAGAACCATTTGAATATTTGAGAAATAGACTAGGGGTAGTATCTGTAGATGCTACTCTCTGATATGAAGAGAAAGCACAGTTTCAAGGGGAGAACATAAACAAAAATATCATTCGAGGGGGAGATCAGCCAGCAAAGGAAGCATGAAACAGGTCCTCAGGATCAAAGGATTAAAGGGTAGAATCTACACTAAGAGATGTGCAACCCCTTGCCATTGATGTCAAAGGGGGAGGAAGAGCAAGCAACAGGAGAAAGGATCCTAAAACCTAAAAGGAAAACAAAGAAATTTTATTTCCATCAATGCCACAGGGGGAGATTGTTGGAAATGTTGTCATTGATGGCAAAGAAGACAGCAGATGTAGAGATAGGAAAAGGACAGTAGTAGAAGACAGCAGGTAACATTTACAGAGAGTAGTGGAGGCAGAGGTCGAGTAGCAGAGGCAGAGGCAGAGGCAGTGAATATAGAGGAAGAGATGAAACGGTCGAGCAGTAGAGGCAGAGGCAGTGAATACAGAGGAAGAGATGAAACGGTCGAGCAGTAGCGGCAGAGGCACAGCGAAGGCAAAGGCAGAGATGAAATGGTCGAGCAGAAGAGGCAAAGGCAGAGGCAGAGCTGTTATCAAAGAGTGAAATTATCGGCGTTGAATTAATGTAAGAATGAAGCAGGCTTCATATATTTAAGCACTGAAGAAATAAGAAATAAACCTTTTAATAGAGCTCATATGAATTTGTATATAACGAAGGCGGGATATTCTTCATTGAAAAGGAACCCGAAAGGTTATATTACTACATATATTTGTGCTGAGCTTAAATCGGATCCAAAGACTTAATACAATATTGACGAAGAACATTATATGTAGTGTGGGACCCCCTACATAAAATTCCGAGAATCGTTACCCAAGCTGGAGGATACATAAACATAAATTTTGAGAATCATTACCCCAGCTGGAGGATACAATAAAGGTGGAAGCGGAAGCTTATATATATGCAGTGCGTTACATATATTGCACCTTATACACAAAGGTCCAAAGCATATATATATAAATTTATATGGAGCGCTTTATGGACAAGGGACCAAAGGTATAATACAAGGCATATGTATCATATTATTAAGCCCAAGATCAAAAGAACCAAAGGTAACAAAGCCTTATATGGTGGGACCCTTTCCCAATTGCATCGGAAAATTGACAGTGGAATAGGTTAACAACAGTTTGCAATTGCGATTGAGTTCTGGACCTGATGGGTTTATAAACCACGATTGATATATGTTTGAGTTCCGGTAAACAGTATTACATCGCATCAGAGAAAAGTGTGGCAGCGAAGCATGACAATAGAAGTTGCGATTGCGATTGAAGTTCCAAACCCGATATGGTTTAAACAACGATTCATATATGTTTGAGTTCCGGAGATTTGATAGCTAGTGGGACCCTCACCCAATCGCATCGGAGCATTGGAGCATAAGAATATCGGAACATGCAAATGCAAATTGTGATTGTGATTGAGTTCTAAACCCGATGGGTGTATAAAATGTGACTTTATAGGTTTGAGTTTCGGTCTAATCGCATCGGCACATTTAAATGAACAGTGGTCAATCGCATCGGAGTAAAAGTAGGACATTGGAACATTCTACTGAGAGTTGTGATTGCAATTAATTGCATCGGAACTATCACAATCGGAAGTATTCAGAAGCGATTCATCACATCAGGAATAAGAAAATATTCGGCAAGTGGGCCTAAGGTTTATAAGTTTAATGGGTGTTGATGAAGTCTAAGGCTTACCGACTATTTCGTAAACATTCGAACGGAGAACGTAATGTATGTTGATATATATTATGATTGGAATGTGTTGGTAGAGTTAATAACCAAAGAAAGACTTGAATGAATGCCTCCAATGATCAATGTGCCATCGAGTTGTTATAAAGATGTGTTTGGGTGTAAACCTAAATTCAAGGATACCATATAGCATTGGGTCAGAACACGTATAATATATTGATATGTTACATTCAAATAAATGCCATGAGCTATCATTATATTGATCCTAAATAGATCTTATAGAAGCCAAGGTCGGAGGTTCAGGTGTGCATTGGGTTATATTATAACCAAGATTGAGCCTGTTTGAAGGCGTGCCTATTCAAAGCTGTAGCGCAAAGGTAATACTGTGGGCCCGAGGACTTCAACTTAATTATAAGTGCTGATTAATGTGTTGGTCAAATTTCATTGAGTGGAGTATAGTTGGCATGTGGGGTCCATCCAAAAGATGAGACTAAGAACAACAGTTACACCACGGCAGAGGACAAAAGAGCAAGCAGAGCTGAAAAAGATAGACAAAGTCAAAGAAAAGACAAATGCACAACGATCCAAAAGGCTAAATGAGTGAGCTAGAGTTTTCATTGTAATTGAATGTAAATGATTTTAATTTATATTGTTGTGATTCATTGGCAAGTCTCTGGAAGAGAACAAATATCCCACTATAATGTTAAATTGGTACCTACAGTTATATTTTCTAAGTGAGCTGGAAAAGAAATGAGAAGGTAGAAGACTTAGAAAAATGGCTATCCATTTCGAATTCCTTGAGGAATACAGACAGTCACAGGAAAATATTTATAGATAATATCATCTTGATATGCACAGGGGGTTAGAGAGAGTAAAGATAGAGAATGCAGAGTATAGAAGATAAGGAAGAGAAGAGCATAAAGAGATGCTATAGAACAGATCCGATATCTAAGGTAAATCAACAAACATTCTATTTGATAAATTGAGGAATTTGGAGCTTCCCTATCAAGCTGAAGCGATGGAAACATGGTTATGGTAGTGAGGTTAGGCCTCTATAGGTTAGTGCACTGAGAAAATTGATGGGAGTTGGAGCTTCCTTGCAAGTTGTAACTGCCAATTGATTGGTGCCTCCTGAGTCCGATTAACGAGAAAAAAAGTGGTGAGAGGGAGTTGGAGCTTGCACTTCATCACAACAATAATAAGATGTTTCTCCCTTTATGGGTTTCCACCTATATCTACTATCTCTATACGTATTGTCTATGTCTTTGAGATGATTTACGGAAATCTGTATGTTTGCTACTCATAATAAGTTTGATACATTAATTTAATACTTGCCTGGCACTGTATTAAAATGCCTGCTCTACTAATTGGTTACTAAAAGTAGTCCAAATAAAGTGATAAAAATACTAAAAATATGTATGTGATGCATGATTCACCCCCTCTCAGTTTAACTAAGAATTCAACACAAACACCATTTGAAACTCTGCTGATGCATCTTTTGTTCATCCCTTGGAAGGAGGTGGCGTACAACAGCTCTAGAATCTTTTAAAAACATGTTGGCCCTCTGCTTATTTAGGGAGGCCACAACATGCATCAATAAGAGAAACAATGTTTTCAAGTTCAAACAGACCAACATCTGCAAAATCTCTTTCCATGATACAACAAACTCTAACTGAGTATTTGGTATTGAAAAATATTTTCCAGGACAACATGTGACTGATATGCTTCTTGTGGAGGTCCCTCAATAAATTTAGTAGCACAACTCTACCAGTTTTCATTGTAAACATTAGGAAGTTGTCCCTCTGCCTCTTTTGAGTTAGCTGGAAAGAGTAGCTTTCGATATGAAAATGAAATTTGTTTGAGAATTCCTTTAAAAATTGGTATGAGCTTATTTTCATGGTGAAAACCTCAGGAGAACTCACCTTCTATTTCTCTATGAAGGAGTTCTCGGAAGTTTAACAGTGATGTCATTAATGACCTCATCTTTAGCCTTGATTTGTTTGCTACTTGGGACAAGGTCCAAGCACTCCATGAGGGACTCCAATACCTGTTGCTACCATTATAGTTGTGGGAGTGGCAATCCTTAAAGCACAAGGACAGGTAATGGTCAGAACTGAAATATCAAACATAAGTGCAAAAACAAAAAGATTACTAGCAGGTGGCAACTAATCTTCTGAATAGGCACTAAGTACCCCAGCAAGATACCAGCCCAACCATGTCACAAAAGCCAATGCAACAATGATGGGAACAAAACATTGGCAATATAATCAGCAAACTTCTAATATGGGGCTTTAGCCATTTGATCTATCTCAACCAAACTAACAATCTGGGATAAAGCAACATCTGAACCTATTTTTGTTATTTGAATGTGAAGAGCCCCATTTAAGTTCAGAGTGCCTCTTATGACTGTCCTTCCAACCTCCTTGACACTTTGAAAACCTTTTGGCATGATAATTATACCCACATGAGTTTTGTGGTTTCTTTTGACTGCGGTGTTACCTCCTCAAACTATGATTTTGGAAACATTCTCATAGTTGTAGAGAGCCATTTTCTCGTCTTCAAACTTATTTTGGGCCAATAGTGATTCTGGATATAGATGGACTATTTTGAAAATAAATAAACACATCTTCTGTTCCTTTGTCATGACAAGTTTTACCATTAGGCTCATTTTAATCCCTTTCACAGAGTCATTATGTTTATATGTGATGTCAACAGAGTCTGATAGATATCAAGCAGCTTTTATAGAGATCTTTTCTCCGTTACCACTACTTTTGGAGATATTATGCCTAACCTATTAGCCACCTGATGGACAACCTCTAGTTGTGATGTATCATCTCAACTGTTAGAACTATGTTGCATTAGTGTAATAATATTAATGCCAATTTCCATCTCTGATGGTTCTAATGCAAATGTTGTTATTCAAGCTCTTCAACAATTTCAGTAATCTGCTTGGTTAGGTCTCGTGGCACCATGGATTAAATATGACTTAGATTTTGAGAAAGTGAGCCTTTTATCCTTGTAGATTTGTTAGAATTGAGTCCCCAGTAACATCCAAGTATAATCTGCTACATTTGGCACAGTACTGAAGAAGGGTTGTTGCCTTATCAAGTGCAAGGTGCAGGGCACACAAGGATTGTATGCCTGGGATGCATCTTGGCTGCACTGCCTCATATTTTGAAAAACAATGGCCTATTTGCAATGTAATTTCAAATGGTAGCCTTTTGTTTAAACATTCCAACCTCTGATTACTCCTTGAAGGAGGCCTTTATAGATAGAAGAGAAGAGACTTTTTTGACACCATTCTATCACTGCTTTGATGATGTGACAAATGGCTTCAAACCATGAACCTTCAATTGCTTTTACTAATTTTCAACTTTGTCTTTTAAATAGTGAACTCATTTAAACACCATTTGAAACACTACTGATATATCAGTTGTTTCATCCTTTTGGAGGAATTGGTGTAAACAAGTTTTTAAGTCATTTGAAAAATTGTTAGTCTCACACTCTTTGAATGAGGCTATACCTTTGTTCCTGACCCTCTTCTTTTTAAATGAAGGAAGTACTTGTCATGTTCCCAACCATCTGCTTTTAAATGAAGGAGGTTAACATAATGTTTCCAAACCATCTGCTCTTAAATTGGAGGAGGTTATCAGCATGTCACCCAACCATCTACTTTTTAATGAAGGAGGTTAAACAGTCATGATATTTCACCTATTTCCCAAACTGTGTCATCTTTCTTTGTAATATATATCTCTGCTTGGTACATCATAATAAGTAATAAAGTGGAAAAATTTGAATATCTGCTATAAGAGGCATGTTTCTGAGATATGTATCCTGTTGTCAAAATATCCTTGTGAACTTTAAAACCAGGAGCCACATGATTGGTATTTGTAGAGTATTTTCTTGCTAGTCATTTTACTAACCTTTCTTGACTATGTTTGCAGAGGTTTATTGAATTTTCTCTCTGACTAGTATTCTTATCCCAGGCTCAAGACAACATGAGAAGCAGCTATCTTCTTATGTTCATTTTGATGATGTCTTCTGGAATATTTGTGCATCTCTGCTTCTGAAGGAGACACTGAAACATTGTAGATCAACATTATATCAGTTTGGCTTTTGAAACATGTACTCCTTATTTCTTTTCATTGCAACTCTCCATCTGCTTAATGATGGCAAATTTCTTCAACATGAGAGACTTATTTGGACTTGTCTCTTCACTCTTGTCTGGATAATTTTTGTCATTAAATTTGCACCCTTCTTCTGATTTGGATCTTTGCTGAACTTCTTCTTGAACAGAGACATAATGACCTCTTAGTGGTGTGTGACCTATGGATGTGTCAAGACTTTATTTTTTCAGAAAAGGAAGACAATCTATGACTGATTGGTACTCCTGATTTCTTTTCATTGCAGCTCTCCATCTGCTTAATGATGGAAAATTTCTTCAACATGAGAGACTTATTTGGAATTTTCTGGATATTGTATGTCATTCAATTTGCACCCTTATTCTGATTTGGATCTTTGCTTAACTTCTTCTTGAACAGAGATAGAATGACCTCTTAGTGGTGTGCGACCTATGGATGTGTCAAGACTTTATTTTTGCAGAAAAGGAAAACAATCTATGACTAATTGGTACTAGACAGAGGCTCTTTGGCTTAAGATGTTTTTGCCAAGGAAAAGACTTCCTAAACACCACTATCTAACTTAGGGGAAAATTTCATTGATTCTGATTGTTTTTGACAAGAAAATTAGGGATAGGAAGGGAGAAACTTTATCAAATTTTGGACAATGAATTTTATGAGAAACAAGGGGAAAATGATAGCAGATAAGAATCGCTAAGACAGCTATAGATAGGGATATTTTGCTAAAGCAAGACATGACTTGAAACTAAAGCTTGCTCTGATCATAGGCTGATAGGGAGAGGTAGGAGGATAAAAAATTTGTCTGGGGTGTTTTCTAGATGAAAAATTGACATATGAAGATTAGCTTCTAGAAAACTCAGCCAGGAATCTAGTCATATACGAGAGGTGAAAAATACTGATGACTAATAGTGGCTCCATTTAGGGAGGGAAACTCCTTTTTATGAGGTGTCCAAAATTGTAAATCTCTAGCTTATGAAGACCAGTGCCTTATCCATTGGCGCAAATTTCATTCTTTCTTGATGCCATTTCTGAAAATTGACAACATGATTAGCCTCAAAAACATCTCTACCTACCTAGCTATATTTCCTAACATTTTTCTTCTTTAGGTGCATTTTTACTAGCAACCTTTTGACATGATATTTTTCAGAAAAGAAACTATCTATTTCTACACTTATATCTTTCGGGAATTTAGATTAAACTGATGAACTCTTTTGTTTCTCTACCTATGGTAGATCGACTGTCAAGATTAAGTTGTTTGAAAGGATTTAATTCACTATTATAGAACATGAAATTGAAAAATGATCAAATCAGGATTAGACGGTCTGATTTGTCATGTGTTTGTGGCATACAAGACAAGCTACACACAAATATTATTTTGCATGAAAATAAGATCTAGAAAAATCAGGGCTAGTATACATAGTTTGTTTTTCATCCCTGTTTTCCTCTTTGGTCCTGTTTTGAGCATGTGTAACCAGTATCTTTTCCTAATATACTATTGACAAGTCAAGCTTGCACATTTTGACTATCATTTCTTTCACTAACTTATCAGCTATCAATTTAAAACATGTTCAGTTATGATTAGGCTAGATAACTGAACAAGACATATTTTGAGTACTAGTAGTGGCATGTAGACTTGCTCGCTTTCAGCATGACTATTTTTGGGTATCGGGTTGTACCATTGCTTTAGAAAATGCCCTCTTTTTCTACTTTTTATTTTTTTTGTATTTTTTGTTTTTTTACCTTTTTATCAAACAATCTAGAACTGAAAAGATGTTCACAAGGCTAAGCTTATTTTTCACAACTATCTATCTATCCTAATCTAACCTATACATGATAGACATTTATTTGGTGAACTCTCTTTTCCAATGTAACCAGTCAAGTAGATGATTGCATGGGTGACTCTAGTTTAGTTCTTTCATGATGCTGAAGAAATGAAAAGGCCACTTCCATTTGGCTTGTTTTCGAACAGTAGTCTCTAAAATTTTTCTCACTCTTTTCAACAGACTGTTCTGGGCGGAACACACTACTCCTTCAAATTTCTCAAGGAAAAAAACAAATGGATCTTGGAATAATACATGATCTAGAGGATTTGATATATAGGCTTCATTCAGGACTACTCTTTCTTCCACTTGGCTATATCTGGGACCCTCTTGGGAAATAAACTCTTCCCTTGCTCATGATCACTTGAACTGTCAGACTCATCATATATTGCAGTGTAGTCTTCTTTCCAAGCTGATGAGTTCTGATTAAGTGGACTGAAAACTATGTGAAGGTCATCATGCTGATGAGCAAGGATACACTTTGGCAGTAAATATTCTTGAAAGGATAGTGTGACAACTCTCATGTGTTTATCAACCTCTATTTCTTCATCTGCAATTTGTAACTCAATGGAACTTGGTGGCTGCAAATCTAGAGTTAAGGAAGATTCCATGTCCAAAATTATTTCCTCAACCATTTCAGGAAAAATCTTCTCATTTACAACATGCTCGATAATTTCATCATCCTCCTCAACCTCATCATCAAAGCTAAAATATTGCTGATTTCCAATTATGTGAATGTTATTTCTGATGGACTGAAGTGAAGTAGAGCAAAGAGTCAGAGACTCTTCACTTACTTCTAAACTCTCAAGGCTCTCCTTATCAGTGTCATAGGTGACCTGTATTGGTTGCTTACTTTTTTCAACCTAATGATAGTGAAATTTGTCCCATAAATCAACTGTTTACTGCTCTACAAGGTTAGTTTATGTTTGGATATCATAATCATCAACATATTGATTGAACCTTGGAGAATTATCAATATAAGTAATGTCACCAGCCATGCATATTGGACTATCAGATTTCTTTTCTTTGAATTTATCTATAAATCTATTTTCCGCTGTGTGATAATTAAGATCAAGAGAAAAATTAAGAGAGGCTGACTGTATGTTTATGAGCTGATCTATCTCCTCTTTAGTTAAATTATCTTGAGAAAATTGATCTAGAGGATGAATTTCTTTTTAGGCCTCACCTAACAGAGATGATGAATCATCACTTGTGCTTTTAGAGAAATCTTGTGGGTTCTCTTTCATTTCTTGATTGGCTTCCTCTTCAACTAATTTTTCTTGATGTTCGGGATAAATAGCATCGGATTCATGAGTTGTCTTTGATAGGTTTTTAGGAGGCCAATTTTCTCGTATGAATTGAAACGACTCAAAGCATAAGGGTAGAGTTCCTACAGGTTTTTATTTTTCTTCCATTTCAGATTTGAATTCATCCTTAATCAACTCTTCTTGATTTTCGGGACAATAAGCATGTGATTCATGAATTTCCTCTGATAGATTTTCAGGAGGCAAATTTTCTCGTATAATCTGAAATGGCTCAAAGCACAAAGGTAGAGATCCTAAAGGTTTTGTTTTTTCTTCCATTTCAGATTTAGTTTCATTCTCAATCAACACTTCTTGGTTGTCAAGATATTTATCTTAAGTATGAAAAGTATGAACCTCCTCTAAGAGATCCTCAGGATGCCAATTTCCTAAGTCTTCATCAATGTTTACGAGGTGTTGTATGAGGTCTTCAGTTTGATCACAACAATTTTTAGCCAATGATAGAGATGTAAAATTCCCTATATAGTGTTTATAAAATACTTTATGGAAATCCTTCAAAGAAAACAAGATGCTAGGTTCTAACCCTTCATACCAACTTCTCGCCTTATCTTCTAATGTTCCCATAAACATTTTCATGAGGCAGTCCTCGTGCCATTCAACCTTTAACCTCCATATGTCTATATCAATTGGATCCATCTTTGTTAATCAGAAAGGGTCACTATGTCTTTTCAACCAGTCTAAAGTTCTCTACCAGTGGAGTCTTTTCATCTAATGAAGGTTTTGGAGTCGCCAGGTGGAAGATTTGAACTGTGTTGTCCACCATCAGCATGATTGGGATTTCTTAATGCATTCCCAGGAGATTTTATAAGGACTAGTGGAGTAAAAGGCCTACTGGAGGCTAGTGGAGTCGCCAGGTGGATTTTTTTAGTTGTTTTTAGGGATATGTGTATGGTCCACCACCAATACTGATAAAAAGCCAATCTAGGGATGTTTTTTGGGGTTTTCTAAGTTTCATGTAGCCCTAAGGTTTGTAAGAGTGTCCTATAGTTGGGTCATCATTTTGCTAGGATGGTGAGACAACTAGATTCTACTCCTTAATAATACTTCTAGGTTGAGAGATTTCTGAAGTTCTAAGGTATACTTAGTTTGTCACTAACTCAGAAGGTCCCACCGTGATCGCCATTATGTTAGTGTGGCAATTAGGTGGCTAATTCACTAGATATTCTTGAAGATAAGGGATTTCTGGAGTCCTAAGGTGTAATTAGATTGTCACTAACTCAAAGTCTCATTGTGATTACTATTTATGTTAGTGAGCGGTGGGATAAGTCCACAAGATAGTATTCTCAAAGGTCTCTGAAGGTTTAGGAAAAATAAGTTTATTTATCACTCAGAGTCCCACCTTGATCACCATTATGTTAGGGTCACGTGATTTGGCCGATTGGCAAGCCAAGTGATAGGGTAACATCAAACCAACTTTGGAGCCCAAGGACCTAGCCTTCCTGGACTCAGAGAGGGCTCTCTCTATTTGTGTAATGGATGTATAATTGTTTGCTTCTTGTGTTATTGATTTTAGGCTAGTTATGAAGTAGGTTTTTGGTTTTGTTTTTAGGTTTTTGAGGGAGGAACTGATCAAAGACTAAGATAGATAAAAATATTGTCATATTAACTGGTATATGAGGTTGAAAAGGTCAAGAAAGCTTCAGATGGTGATACAAGGTATGTTGAAGGGCTGATTTTATCAAGGTAAAATGGATCTTAAGATAAAATGAAGTGGGATGGACACTAAATTTGTGAAGGAAAAAGGCTTTCAAACATAAATAGTTCAATAGTTGACATTTATATGGTAGGGATAACCATTAATCATGATAAATGTAACTACAAATTGATAAATGCATAGAAATCAACATTCAAGAAATACATAGAGATATATGACTCTCTAACTTTAGGAAATTGCTATCAGACTTTGGGGAAAGACAATTAAGACAAAAAAATAACTCAAAGTACTAAGAGGAAACTCCTAGACATAGTATTTCAAGCTAGACACTTTGAACTAAGATTGCAAAGTTTTAGGCAAAGGGCAAGATCGATACAAGACCTCTTTGGTTCAACTAGGACAATCGATCATTCAAAGAAAGGTTTCAGAGGTGGAGCTATGACTAGCCATGAGTAAGCAGGGCATACCGTGAATCATACTTAGCATGCATAAAACCATAAATGAAATAAGCAAAACAATTTCTTCAGTGATCAAAGAGAAATCAATAATTCTTTGATATGACTAAGAAGGAAGAAAACATAGAAGCTATAATGAAACAGGAAATCTGAGGTGCCTCCAATGGCATGTCTCAAATCTATTCTCTACTGTGTTATAGCAAGCAAGAGCATGAAATGTTTATGAAAACTAAGAAGCATAACAGAGAGGGACACTATACCATTTTACCAAGTCAAGGAATCCAACAACAATCCTCTTTCATCATCCAAAACATTCAAGAAACTATCTAATGCATGAGACAAGTATTTCTTCCAAGCTTTTATAAACATATATTGCTCTATATCATCAAGTTCAGCCTTGTTTACAATGAAGTATCTTGGAATATATAGGCCAAGATGAGGGAAAACCTCCTAGTGCAACTAGCAAGCTCATTGGCTCAAAAACAAATATCTTATCTTATCCTTGAGGCTTTGCAAAGCCCAAGGCACAAAATATCCAATAAAATATCTCAAAATGCTAAAAAAGGGAATAAATTTGACTTTTTATGACTGAAAATGTCCCAAAATAGCTTAACACACATTTTGAAAGGCCATTTCAGAAATCTTCCTTTTTTGGTCAAAAAGCACTAAGCGCGCATCAGCAGAAAATTTCCTGTCTTTCGGATGAATTTTGAGGGCCTTCCCGATGTCCAAAAGAGGCCCATGATGGCTCGTTGGAAAGCCCTAGATTTCTAGTTTTTTAAAATTATTTTTTCCCCAAACCATTCACTAGGAGCATGTGAAAATCTGACCTGTGTGAAAAAACCAAGAAATTAGACTTTGCTGATATGCGGGGCAAAGTGTTGAAAAAATGACTATTTTTCACCACTTTGGGGGTGTTGTACATATTCATCCCTGTCGTAGCCTAAAACCCCATGACCCTTCTTGACGCTACTATCTCCTCTCGAAAACCTGCATCGCAATAGTTCAAAATTCAAATTTAAACAATCGGGCCGATCCTTTAAGATTTTTGGCTCCCTCCCGCTTCTGCCTCCATATAACCCAGGTCAAAGAACCACAACTCAAAGCAAGAAGGGGCCTACTGTTTTAACAATCGGATGCAATACTGGCCATCCGATCTAGCTCAAATCGACGGTGTGGCAATTAACCTCTATGGTGGGCCCGCGTGCAATCGATCGGCGGTTTTCATAGCTCCACCACTTTATTTCCCTCCGATGCAAGCGCAGCCGTTGATCTTGTTTCAAGATCGAACGGTCCTGGATTGATCGCAGCCCTGTTTTCAATCGCAATCGGAACATAAAAGATGTGCCACTCCCACTCTACCCACTCTGCTTTACGATTCCGATTGCCAATTCGGGTCCCACCTCCTGTGGCCGTGTCGTCATATTTCACAAGTGTACGCTGCACTCTTCCTCCACCATTCGTGTGTCCTGATGACGTGTCATGGTTTATGAACCCTTAGCCCGTTCATTCATTGTCGCCCCATTGTTTTCTGCCTCGTCACTCTCCGTTTCTTCATTGTGTTCATGTGTTTCCTGTCACCCTACATCCTCTCAATGTCCCGCCTAAAACGCATTACCGACTTCATGGCCTCTGTTGTAACCACACTCCATGTCGCCGAGTCATTTTTCTCTAATGATTTGCAGGTTTTGCAGGTTTTAATTTGGTTTTGTTGGTGCTTTAATTTTCCGCCTCAATTGAAAAATCTAAAGCATAACAAAGGACAGATCATACTGGCAGCCATTAAAGGAAGGAGCCGAGGGTAGGTGGGAGAGATGACCACCATTAAAGAAGACAGAGATATGAACTCTCAGAACTCTCCGGATGCGTCAACCCCGCATTAAAGATCCGGGATTCAAATCCATAGCCGGAAGCCGAGAGTACAGTACTTAAATCCAGATTGTTCCAAATCTCTTACGGCAGCAGATTTTCTTTCAGCCGCGGGCAACAAATTGTATATATTTTATTACTCCCATCTTGTATATAAGGAGACTTTATCTCCAAGCATTTATTTCTTGAACAGGATGTTCAGTACCATCATTTATAGCCAGTCATTCATAAGAGAAGGCGCGAATGTTTTCCGCCATTGGGTTTCAAACTGAGTCATTAATTGTGCCTCGTTTTCCTCCTCCTCGGGAAGTTTCTGTCTTCTCTATAAATACTCAAAAATAAGACATTGTAGAGGTTCCAGATTTCTGTCAGCGAACTGTGCAGCGAGAAGACTACTGTATTCATCTTGTAATATTTATGTATGAAGTTTCAGAGCCCGTAGGGTCTCAGTGAGGAGGGGTTATGACTGTATTGAGGATTCTGGTCTTTGGTATCTCACAGTATGTAACTTTTCTTATGTGTTAATATATCATCTCTTTTCATGCAAATTTTCTTCTTGTATCATGTTCTAGAATGCGAGTGGCTCACTAGTTTGCAGTAAGGATTCATCTTAAGTGGTGCCCTTTCTGGATTTAGTCAAGCGCTTTAAATAGGCCTAGAAGTGATACACTGTTTCATGTTCACTCTTTTCATAATTTCTGCTATATTAGTGGCTTAAGGATTCGTAAATTGGTGCGCCCTTCTGCCAGTAATATCTCCTTATGTTTCCTCACTGCCTGCACTTCTTGATATTTGATTTCTGTGATATATTATTCGAATCAGCGCTCTTTACAGTAAGCGGTCTCTTAACTGTCTGATACTTTCATGCTGAAGTTTTACATGATGTCTTTACATTACTCCTATCCTTGTATCAGCCTCTGAGAGAGAAATTGGACCCATTCAATCTATTTTAATTTCCTTATTTAGAACAAGAGATAGTAGGTGAGTCCCTTGGACTGACAACCCAAACTATAAAGGACTCCTTGCTATATTAAGATGTCCTAGGCACTGGTCTATGGCAACTCTAGGCTGTCTCTAGGAGGGTGACAAAATCATCCACAACAGGGGGAACAAAACATCTTCAATTGATATGAAATTTTCTGAGTAGATGCCCCTAAAATTATGGCATCCAATGATACCATTTTCATCCTTTGAGGATGCTTCAAACCAAAATGGCGGCGCTCATGATTTTATGCAATTAGGCCCAAAAATGTCAAAAACAAGAACATGTCAAAATTCGCTCGATTTTGGTGAGAAAGTACCTCAAGGCTTCTTAGAAACATGTCTAGAAGCACGAGCCAAAATTCCAAGCTTAGATGTGTCTTTCTCCTTTTTTCTCATCGGGCACCCTCTTTGGGCGATTTTGAGTTTTTCTTGTGTAGCCTTCAATTTCCTTCGGGCAAACTGATTTGGCTTTTCGTAGCGCCCGTTGCTTCTGATACCCTTCACTGACTTACCAACACCAACCTTTGAAATAATCATTGGAGAAAATATTCAATCAAAACACCTTTTACTCTTTGTAAATAAATTTGTTTCTTTGATGCTAGCAAACAAGTATTTGTCAAAATGAAAACAAAATTACTTCTTTATCACTGTGCTTGATTTCTTTTAATTTAGAAAAAAAGGTATGTTTTTTGTTAACATGGTTAAGACATCTTTTCAAACAAACTGGAGACCTCTTCACAAATCTTCTCTTTTGATTTTGGAGTTTGCACAAATCCTTTTCTTCTTCACAACATAAGAAAACCTCCTTCAATTTTGGCAAAAGCTCTATCCTCTAATCATTGTCTCTCTCTTTTTAAGATGGTCATGGCACCTTTGAAAATAATGTAAAATCACCTCTTTAAACTAATTTGAAAACCTCAACCTAAGTCTGCTTTTCTCTTAGAGACTATGTATGCTCTAATAACACAAGAAAACTTTCAAATTAGCTCCTAAAACCTCCTCCCTTGCACTGCATCTTTGTGGTTTATTTGAGACAAAATGGATTCATTTAAAACACTGTTTTAAATAATCTTTCAAACTAATTGAAAACCTTCTAATCAAACTGATGTTTTTCTTTTAGAGACTATGCATATCCCTTAGTCATTCATAGAAAGAAAAGCTCCTCTAAAGTGACACAATAACCACTATCTCTTTCACTGTTTTATTTCCTTTGTAATTCATAAAAGAGACCTATTTTAATTTGACAAAGTCCTCATCCATTTCATCACTTTTCTCCCTGATTTGGCAAAATTGGTGCTCCTTTGAAATCATTGTTAAAATGTTTCTTTAAAATGATTTGAGACCTCTACAAACAAGCTCTGCTTTTCTTTTGGAGGACTATATGTATCCTCAGCTTTTCACATCATAAAAACTCTTTTATATTTGCTCATTAAACATATCTCCTTTCTTTGTAATTCACTGTGTTTCTTGGATACTAGCAAACAAGAATTTGTCAAATGAAAAAAAAAATTACTTTTTATCACTGTGTTTGGGCAAGAGATCTTAAACAAGATAAGTTTGTGGTTTTTGTTGAAGAAGAATATCTTTTTGTTTTGGCAGTGGCCTCCCCTCAAACACTGCCTCTCTTTTTGATTTGGCAATGGCACATTTGAAAAAAATGCTTTAGAGACTCTTTGCAATTGACAAAACCTTATCTTCTAGCCACTGTTTTTCTCTGAGTTTTACCAAACATGGTGCTCTTTTGAAAACATTGTTAAGACACCCCTTTTAAACTTATTTGAAAACCTCCAATCAAACTCTACTTTTCTCCTAGAGATTGTGTATACTCTTAGCTACTTCATAGCACAAACAAAACTTTCAAATTGGCACATCAAACCTCCTTTCTTTCATTGTTTCTATCTGATGTTTGTAATAAGCAAATTTTCTTTTTATGAAGAAATCTAGTTAGTTTTCTCCAAGTACTAACTCCACTGTCTGAATAAACAAACCTTTTGCAAAAAGAGGTCTTCAATAGAACTTATGATAATATTTTACATTTTAATCCCTATTTTGATCCTTGAGACTTGCAAACAAAACCTTCCTCAAACTAAAACCCTAGCAAAGAGAGAAGAAGAACCTTTGGAAAAGTTTTCTTGGTGTGTTGGAGATGAAATTTTGTGGGTAAAATTGCTTGGGAACTTTTTGAAAGACTGTGTTGTTGGTGGCCCGAGCACCTGAGCGGTGGGCACAGGCATGCCGCGCCTCTTTAGAAATCCTTTTTTCAACCCATCACAGGCGTGCCACGCATGTATACAGGCGTGCCACGCATGTATACAAGCGTGCCACGCATGTTTTCAAGCCTGTAGATGATTTGAATGCTTCGGATATCCTTCCTTCTTTGTGACTTTATGCTTGGGGAAGGTTTTAAAACATGATTTCCTCCCTATTTTAAATTGGAAAACTAATTTTATCCTTTATGCCAATTCGAACACCTTTTTTCTATTTTTAAACAAAAAATTCCTTTGTGAATTTTATTTTAACCTTTATGTGGCCTTGACTACTCCGCTGGTAAAATCTAAGTTCATCTGATGTCAAAAGAGCACAGAGGGTTTGAGTATAGAGTTTTGGGAGAATCTCTCTTAATTCCACTGCACCACCATGACAGAGGTAGCCCCAACATGCTTCTCTAACACGATCATCATGTATGCCATAGTCCCGGCTTTCTGCAGAAGTATGATAAACTTAAGAAGTTTGAGCTCCAATTTTCAAAAATTATAAAATCAATGCATATTGCACAAAGATCCTATATTTACAACAAGCATAATTGAAGATCAAGAAAGGATGTAGCTGCAATAACAAAAAAATCATTGTTTTCATTGAGTTTTGGATGAATTCCATAAAAGTAAGCTAGTGCTATAGTCACTGCCTTAGAAGTTTAATCTGCTTATTTAAAAGTAAATTTTCTTCTTGTGTCTGTTCTAACAACTTTTATCCACTTGATATTGAGCCAAAGCTTCTTCTATTTTGTCAATATTCTCCTGAAGAGCTTGGTTTTTGCTTATAATCTCATCTGGCAAAAACATTCTTTGTTTTATGAAGTGAAGGAGGTCATCAACCATGGCTTGACCTTCTTCCTGTCTTTTATGAAAATCATCCTAGAATTCAGACAGTGTGCCTATTTTTCTTTTCGAAGGTGGCTAATTTAGTCTTAAAACTTGAATTCATCCTCTGTTTTAAAATGCCTAAAGACATAGATTTCTTGTATCCACCAAGATTTGGTTTTCCTATAACTCTGTTATACCCTTGGATTAAGCTAATCCATATGAACTGTGACCAAATGTTTGCATGCTACATATCTCTCGGAGGAGGTAATTGGATAGATTATGGTGGATCTGTCTAAAATAAAAAAGGCCTCCTTTTTCATAAATCATCTGTGTGGGTTGTTTGTCCTGTATCAGTTTGTAGATATGACTAAAACCCGAACTTGGGCTATCAACCTCACCATTCAGAAAATATTTGTTTTAATTAAAAATATCACGTGTGATTTATCCTTGAAGGGATGTTTTCATAATCATAAGATCAGAGGTCCTTTAACACCAGTATGTTGACCATATTTTTGTAATATGAAAATACCTCCAACCTATCATCTCTCATTAACTTAACACTAATTTTCAACTTTGTATCTCCAATAGGAAGCTTACTCGAACACCATTTGAAACTCTGCTGATGCATCTTTTGTTCATCCCTTGGAAGGAGGTGGCCTACAATAGCTTTGGAATCTTTTAAAAACATGTTGGCCCTCTGCTTGTTTATGAAGGAGGCCACAGTATGCATCAATAGGAGAAACAATGTTTTCAAGTTCAAACAAACCAACATCTGCAAAAGCTCTTTCCATGATACAACAAACTCTAACTGAGTATTTGGTATTGAAGAAGATTTTCCAGGACCACATGTGACTGATATGATTCCTGTGGAGGTCCCTTAATAAATTTAGTAGCACAACTCTACCAGTTTTCATTGTAAACATTAGGAAGTTGTCCCTCTGCCTCTTTTGAGTTAGCTGGAAAGAGTAGCTTTCGATATGAAAATGAAATTTTTTTGAGCATTCCTTTAAACATTGGTATGAGCTGATTTGCATGGTGAAAACCTCAGGAGAACTGACCTTTTGTTTCTCTGTGAAGGAGTTCTCGGAATTTTTAACAGTGATGTCATTAATGACCTCATCTTTAGCCTTAATTTGTTTGCTACTTGGGACAAGGTCCAAGCACTCCATGAGGGACTCCAATACCTGTTGCTACCATTATATTTGCGGGAGTGGCAAGCCTTAAAGCACAAGGATAGGTAATGGTCAGAACTGAAATATCAAACATAAGTGCAAAAACAAAAATATTACTAGCGGGTGGCAACTAATATTCTGAATAGGCACTAAGTACTCCAGCAAGATACCAGCCCAACCATGTCACAAAAGCCAATGCAACAACGATGGGAATAAAACATTGGAAATATAATCAACAAACTTCTGATATGGGGCTTTAGCCATTTGAGCTATCTCAATCAAACTAACAATCTGGGATAAAGCAGCATTTGAACCTATTTTTGTTATTTGAATGTGAAGAGCCCCATTTAAGTTCAGAGTGCCTCTTATGACTGTCCTTCCAATCTCCTTGACACTTTGAAAACCTTTTGGCATGTTAATTATACCCACATGAGTTTTGTGTTTTCTTTTGACTGCAGTGTTACCTCCTCAAACTGTGACTTTGGCAACATTCTCATAGTTGCAGAGAGCCATTTTCTCATCTTCAAACTTATTTTGGGCCAATAGTGATTCTGGATATAGATATACTATTTTGCAAATAAATAAACACATCTTTTGTTCCTTTTTCATGACATGTTTTACCATTAGGCTCATTTTAATCCCTTTCACAGAGTCATTATGTCTATATGTGATGTCAATAGAGATTGATAGATATCAAGCAGGTTTTATAGAGATCTTTTCTTTGTTACCACTGCTTTTGGAGATATTATGCCTAACCTATTATCCACCTGATGGAAAACCTCTAGTTGTGATGTATCATCTCAACTGTTAGAACTATGTTGCATTAATGTAATAATATTAATGCCAATTTCCATCTCTGATGGTTCTAATGCAAATGTTGTTATTCAAGCTCTTCAACAATTTCAGCAATCTTCTTGGTTAGGTCTCGTGCAACCATGGATTAAAGATGACTTAGATTTTGAGAAAGTGAGCCTTTTATCCTTGTAGATTTGTCAGAATTGAGTCCCCAGTAACATCCAAGTATAATCTGCTACATTTGGCATAGTACTAAAGAAGGGTTGTTTCCTTATCAAGTGCAAGGTGCAGGGCACACAAGGACTGTATGCCTGGGATGCATCTTGGTTGCACTGCCTCATATTTTGAAAAACAATGGCCTATGTGCAATGTAATTTCAAATGGTAGCCTTTTATTTAAACATTCTAGCCTCTGATTACTCCTTGAAGGATGCCTTTATAGATAGAAGAGAAGATACTTCTTTGACACCATTATATAACTGCTTTGATGATGTCACAAATGGCTTCAAACCATGAACCTTTAGTTTCTTTTACTGATTTTCAACTTTGTCTTTTAAACAGTGAACTCATTTAAACACCATTTGAAACACTATTGATATATCAGTTGTTTCTTTTTTTTGGAGGAAGTGGTGTAAACAAGTTTTTAAGTCATTTGAAACACTGTTAGTCTCGTGCTCTTTGAATGAGGCTATACCTCTGTTCCTGATCCTCTTCTTTTTAAATGAAGGAGGTCCTTGTCATGTTCCCAACCATCTGCTTTTAAATGAAGGAGGTTAACATAATGTTTCCTAACCATCTACTCTTAAACTGGAGGAGGTTATCAGCATGTCACCCAACCATCTACTTTTTAATGAAGGAGGTTAACACAGTCATGATATTTCACCTATTTCCCAAACTATGTCATCTTTCTTTGTAATATATATCTCTGCTTGGTACATCATAATAAGTAATAAAGTGGAAAAATTTGACAATCTGCTATAAGAGGCATGTTTATGAGATATGTATCTTGTTGTCAAAATATCCTTGTGAACTTTAAAACCAAGAGCCACATGATTGGTATTTGTAGAGTATTTTCTTGCTAGTCATTTTACTAACCTTTCTTAACTGTGTTTGCAGAGGTTTATCGAATTTTCTCTCTGACTAGTATTCTTATCCCAGGCTCAAGACAACATGAGAAGCATTTGTCTTCTTATGTTCATTTTGATGATGTCTTTTGGAATATTTGTGCATCTCTGCTTCTGAAGGAGACACTGAAACAATATAGATCAACATTATATCAGTTTGGCTTTTGAAACATGTACTCCTAATTTCTTTTCATTGCAGCTCTCCATCTGCTTAATGATGGTAAATTTCTTCAACATGAGAGACTTATTTGGACTTGTCTCTTCACTCTTCTCTGGATATTGTTTGTCATTAAATTTTCACCCTTCTTCTAATTTGGATATTTGCTAAACTTCTTCTTGAACAAAGACAGAATTACCTCTTAGTGGTGTGCGACCTATGGATGTGTCAAGACTTTATTTTTGCAGAAAAGGAAGACAATCTATGAATGATTGGTACTAGACAGAGGCTCTTTGGCTTAAGATGTTTTTGCCAAGGAAAATACTTCCTAAACACCACTATCTAACTTAGGGGAAACTTTCATTGATTCTGATTTTTTTTACAAGAAAATCTGGGATAGGAAGTGGGAAACTTTGTCAAATTTTGGACAGTGAATTTTATGAGAAACAAGGGGAAAATGATAGCAGATAAGCAAGGCTAATACAGCTATAGACAGGGATATTTTGCTTAAGCAAGACATGACTTGAAAAATGAAGCTTGCTCTAATCATAGGCTGACAGGGAGAGGTAGGAGGATAACAAATTTGTCTGGGGTGTTTTCTAGATGACAAATTGACATATGAAGATTAGCTTCTAGAAAACTCAGCCAAGAATCTAGTCATCTACAACAGGTGAAAAATACTGATGACTAAGAGAGCTGAAGACAATGCATCTTTCAGCACCTCAAACAATTTTTGGGCTTGATCATCCCATTTAAACAGGATATCTTAACGGAGAATGCGTAGGAATCCCTACGCACAAGTGGCGTAATCTAGGACAAAGCGTCTTAGGAAATTGGCTTTCCCCTGCAAGCTTTGGAGTTGTTGGAGGGTTCGTGGTGGTGGAATCTCTTTGATATCCTAGACCTTGAGGGGGTCCACTCTAATCCCTTTTTGGGATACTATAAAACCTAAAAATTGACCTGCGTTGACACAGAGGATGCACTTGAGAGGGTTCAAGCGTAGGTTGTAATGTCGGCATATTTGGAATACCAACCATAAATCTTCTAGATGATCACTTCGCTTCTTGGATAGAACAATGACGTCATCTAGGTAAGCGAGGATAAGGTGGGCTAGGTCATGGAATATATAGTTCATGGCCCATTGGAAAGTGGCTCCAGTGTTTGACAGAACGACATAACTTGGTATGCGAAAGTGCCCCACGAGGTGGGGAATGTTGTCATGTATCGATCGGTATGCCGAATTTGAATTTGGTTATACCCTGAGAAATCATCCATGAAGGATAGGGCCTCGTGTTTGGCATAAGCATCGATCACTTTGTCGATGAATGGGGTAGGGTACTTATCTTTTTGAAAATATTTGTTCAAATCTCGGAAGTCAGTACAGACGCGAATGGTGCCCTATTTTTTCATGACAGGAAAAGGGTTGGAAACCCATGATGTATAAGCTATGGGGCAGATAAACTCGTCTTTATGAAGCTTGTCAATTTCTCACTTGATTTCTTCTACCTTAGATGGGTGTAATTGAAATTGTTTCTGGTGTATCGGTGGCATGTCGAGCCAGGTGCCAATATGGTGCTCTACAATAGTGGGACTAAGCCTTGAAAATTCAGAATAATCCCATGCAAAGATGTATTTATACTCTTCCAACAATTTTGTGTAAGATATTACTTCGTCTAGGGAGCATGCCATCCCCAATGAGATTTCTTCGATTTTTTCTAGGTTTCTAGAGATATTTACCTTGATGGTTGGTGAAATATTGGGCAGGTTCCTTTCTTTGAATGCGTCGGGATGGGACTTTTAAACTTGTCAAATTTCCTAGATGGGAGGAAATATTTTGATTCAATAGCATATATCTCTTGGTTTTCTAGGTTGTTCAAGCAGAATTTCTTTTCGGGAAGAAAAAACGAGCGGTGATGCATTGCATCCCACAGACAATCTAGTTTCGTCGTGGCCTCCAAAATATACTCATCTGGATGGAACAAGGTATATAAGGGGGAGTAAGTTTGTGTGAGGCCCTGAGGAGGTAGTTCGAGCCTAACAGAGCTAGTCGACAAACATGAATAGGATTCCATAGTAGATGTTGTGGAACCAGATGAGGTCGATAGGGTGCAGATGGATTGAGTTTGCACCATCGATGTTATAGCTACTCTTGTAGTTGTAGCCGTCTTGACACCAATGACAGATAAGAAGATAGCATGAGTCATGGTTCCTACGCATGATGATATGAGTTGTATGTGGTGTTGTGTGTCATCGACATTGGATGGTGGAGGAATTTCCATTGTGGTGGCTTGCATGAGAGCGAGCTTAGGTTCCTCACGTGGCGTACCAAGGGTATGTGCATTGTCTTGGATTTGGAAGTTGTGCTGAGTGCAGAGGTGCCAAAATGTTTCCATTAAGGGGCACAAATCTGTTTCATGATTATGGCTGATGCAAATGGTGCACGGTATCACAATGCTTATTGAGTAGATGGTATGAGAACCAACGCTACTCTTTGTCCCTGAAGTGGACGCTCGAAAATGATTGGGAATTGGGGCATGATTCCACTTTATCTGTCTTCGAGTTTTTATTTTTGGATGGTCTAGCTCCTTTGGGGAGTTTATAATTAATTCTACTCTTGCCGCTCGTAGCCATGGGAGGTACTCACAATTCATCGTATGGTGGAATTGTGAGCAAATCCTACAATAGTAGTGTGTGGTCTTCTCTTGGTTAGAGAGATTGATTTGTGGGATGGGGGTGACCATGAAAAGGGTGTTTGTAAGGCTCTTCAGTTACTTAACTTGATTAACTTGGTGGTTGATTTTATCACATAGCCCGCATGTCGTCCTTGGCTGGTCTTGGGCCCTGCTAGGACGGTGGGTTGTTTTAGCTCTCCTAATGTTTTGGTATTGATGGGGGGCAAGCTGCCTCAGGGCAGGTTGCCTTGTGTTAAGTTGTCTTGGCTCTAGACCAACTTTATCTAGGAGTTGCACCTCCAACAAACATATGATGTCTATTAAAGGGCATACTTCAGAGATGCAAGTACAATGTCGAGTCTAATAGTCGCCTTGAAAGACCAAAAAAGACTATCTTTCTTCGATACTCCCTTCTCTCTAGGTTGCTGAAGTGATTGGATACCATTTGCAAAGTGATTCTAGGTCTGGGCATTGGGTGATAAAATGGTTACGTGCATTTCATAATGTGCAGGTTGGCCTTATCTGTGGAGGGTAGTTGGGGGTGATGATGTGCCCCTTTACTAGCCGCTTTTCTGTCGACACGAAGAGAATGGACCTGCTTGTCACATCTTCTTGCATTGTCAAACTTTCCATGTATTTTTTATCTAATCCATCTGCTACGAAGAGGCATACTATTGCCATGCGTAAATTTTTTAACGCTGAACGGAATTAGGGGTTATAATGGCAATGACGAACCGGGTGGTTGCCATAACACACCATACACGAATAATGGACTACTCGTAAGTCGTCGTAGTATACTGGGTCAACAAGATACCATCTCTGAAATAGCTCTAGGGTTGCACAGTCAGTAATGAAGTGATCGCATTGATCACAGAGTGCACAAAGTTAAATAGGAGGTGGAGGGTGATACCGGGGAGGAGGTGGTCGTTCAGGTGACTGCCTCGCCTCTTATAGGTAAGTATGGTTCTAGGTTTTCCCTCATCCATCTGCATGGGTGGATTTGAAGGATCCTATTGGTATTATTGCTATAGGGCCTGTAAGGCATCCCTATATCATGCCATATCTAGGCAATGATGAGTGTAATGCCCATAATGGTCACACATTGCACATGCGTGGTTGGTGCGTAATGCTTTCCCTTGATTTTTTGTGGTGTGTTCATTTTAATGGGAACTTGGGGCCGCGTCATTTCTTTTAGTGCTTAGAATAGGTTTCAATTCATCTAATTCCAGGAAAATATTGGTAGGATGGCCTACGATATCACATAATTCACAAGGTTGCAATGCCATAGGTATGTTGGGGTTTTCTATTTTCTTCCCTTTTTTGTTGGTTTTCTTGGTCGCTCTAACTAGCGCTGCTATGGGAGTTTCGTTAACAAGTGTCACCTCCTGAGGAGTGATAAGGGTTATCCCTATAGAAGTGATACCATGGCTTCCCAACATAGCTGGTAGGACCAAATACCATACAGGTATTGCGAAATACATGTTTGGAAATGTTACAGTCGTGAAGACTTGCTTTGACACAAAACTAGGTGGAGGGTATAAAAATGGGGTTTGGGAGATGGAGTGCGATAGGAAATGTGTTTCAATGGCCTCGATTTCCATACTACTGGTTTCCATCTATGGGCTATTTTCGGTGTTTGAAGATAACATCATGCACACTGATGCCACTGTGATATCTGGGATGCCTCTAGTATGACAGGGGGATCTCCTAGGAATGATCCTAGGATTGATGATGGTTTGAATTGACTGGGCCATATTCTTGCTACCGCATGAGTGACTAGGTATTTGTGTCTACATAAGGTAGAACGACATCGATGACTATCATGGGTTTCTTATCATAGTATGTAAATTGGTCAACGGTGATGATTTGGTCCTCGTGGGGGAACATCATCACCCGGAAAATGGAGAAGGCTATGGCAGTCATGGCATACATATAACTCTGTCCAAGGAGTATATTGTAGTCAAGTTGAGCGTCCAAGACTTCAATGTATATGAGTACCATTTTTCCAGCCAAGTTAACAGAGACATTATGATATAGATCAACAGGAGTAGAATATCAACCATCATATGCTTAGAATGATGTCGGATGGCTTCAGTTTGGGTGATCCCAACTTCTGCCAAATGGACTTAGACATAATGCATGCAGTTGCACCTTTTTCAATGATACATTGATGTATGGTGATATTTTGGACTGACACCGATATCTGGAAGGCGACCAATGAACGAAGCCTAGGGGTCACTTTGTCTAAGTCAAAATCCATTACGTGCAAATTGGAAGGGTCGATTGCACCTAATCCAGAAAGTAAGGCTTTCTGCTATTTTGGGCAAGATTGTAGGACCTCTAATGATGACATGGCAGTAGTAGATTGTGCTAAATCATCCAAAATGTTGTAGTTATGGGCATATTTTGAGTGGTGTCCTACACGCCTAGTTGGCCCCTTAGCCATATTTGGCAAGGGTTCAATAGGTACTTTGGATATGTTCAATGGTGCAGTAGGTGCAGTCATGCTTGCCCCTGACAGGTTAGTATCTGGGGGGGCGTCATAGTTTCGATTACTTATCTAGAAGAGCATTTCTTCACCTGTCATGTAAATTTCATGGTTGTTGCTCCCAGAATCATTTTGGTGTGGTTTTTGTTGTTGGGTATTAACCACTCCTTAGTGGGGGAAGGGCTCCTGCATTACAACGGTTTGTTGTATAGGTCCACCTTATACACGATTACCCTAAAGTTTTTTCAGTTTAGGGAGCTCGGGACAGTGATGAGTGTAGTGGCCATACTCACCACATATAGCGCAAGAATGGTTTTTCCTTAGACTAGACCTCTGGTTCTACCCTTAGGAGTTTTTGTTTCGTTTCTGGTTTTGATTTTGGTTGGGGTTGCCCCCAGACTGATATCGCGAGGGAATTTCTAGTTACTACCCCCCTATCCAAAGTCTCGCTTTTGTTTATTCTTAGGCTTTTTTATTGTAGCGTTAGGGGGGTTATTATGATTCTCCTGGTCGTAATACTTGCACGACTGAGCCTGAGAAGGTTGCACGAAGTTCACCAACGCGTTGTTTTGCAGTGGTGGGTTTTGTGTGGGGGAAACAAAATATTGGTTTCCCTGTCCCTGGTTGGTGTATGGTTGTTGGAGGGGATCTCTTCCATCAACATTCCTATCTGAGTACTAGTTCCCTTGTAAGGGAGGGTACGATCCTCCCTGATGATGGTGGTATTATGACACCCTATTTGTCATATTCTGCAGAGGTGCAGAGTGACTTTGTTGGTAGCCAAGTTGTGTGATGTTCTGGTTAGAATCATATGATTAACCTGGGTACCAGGTACTGTTTCCTAGGTGACCTTGGGTCAATGACCCGATTAAGCCATTTTTGGTATTTGATGCACCTGACAATTCTACGTAAGTTTGTAGGCGCAGGGCGTTAGGCAGGACATGTTAAATGTATCCTGACTAGGTATAGATAATTTCAAGTTGCTGGGTTGTGCAAATGGCGTCCTCCTCAGAGGTAGGTTCTTGTGTCGCCACATATTTTGAGATCTCTACTGTGAGAGTTTTTAAAAACAAGTACAATAAAACTCTATCATAGAGTTTGGATTTTCACAAACTATGACATCGCCACCATTCATGGAGATGGTCTGAGATATGGACACCTGGGATTTTCCTGAAATGAGTCAGCAACTCCATCCCCAAATCATGGTGGACGGGTAGCTGAAAATATGTGAGGAATGCAGTAGCGAGGGAGTTAAAGGTTCCATGCAAAGCAAAAGGCTGCTCCACATACCATTTCGCAGCAGGTCCGGTTAGGGTGCGTTGAAACAGTGTCAGTCGAATAATATCATCAATAATACTATTGGACGAAGACCATATATGGAAAGTCATAATATGATTTCCAGGGTCTTTCGCTTGCTTCCATTATAATTTTGTTATGTCCGAGGGGAGCTTCATGGGCATGGGGGGCCAATTGGGGTTGTGTGCAATGGGGTCATTAGTTAGCTTTGATAGATCTGTGAGGTTTAATGATGCTAAAAAAGGTAACTTAGTATTGACTACCATTGTGTATTGTGGAAACACAGGAATCTGAGTGTGATGATGTATCGGGGGTGTCTGAGGAATATTACCCTATGATGTACCTTGTTGTGTGTTCTGCTAATTCCCCGGAGGGGTACTGCTCCTCTGCCCTCTGGGGATTATGGGAGAAGTTGTGTGTGGTGACCCTGTTGGGGTTTCCACGGGGGTGGTGTTGGGTGAACCTTAGGGGTTTCCAACTAAATATGCCTCGATAAAGGATGATCCAATAATTATGGCAGTGTTTCATCTTTGACATATAAATGGTGAAAGACATGGAACTCCTCTGTCTAATGGGGCGAGTTCAAAAAAACTTATAGATCAATGAGGTCTCGTTGGGTCCATTATGGTGTCGACTTGGTTAATTTTGGAAATATTTTCATTTTTTTGAGAGGGAGATTATTACCAAAGAAAATATGAGCACATACATAAAACAAAGCAAAAAATAAAAGGTAATTTTTCTGTTAGATTAATGCTATGTGATCAAGCAAGAAAAAAATATGGTTTTTTTAGTTTTGCGTATGATACTCAAAAGCCTAAAATGAATTATTCGTCCTCACACTCTCAAATGTAACTGGGCCTTGCGAAGATTTATTTTGATGGGTATTGGGGCTAACGTCTTGAAAGAACTGGAGACACATTCTAGCAGCTAAAGAATCGACCAAGGTAAAGGTATGAGGATCTGGTGTTGCCTGCATTGTCACCTATAGGGAAGGATTCCCTAGAGTTGGCCACTAAAGTACCATTGTCCCACGTGAGCATTCGAGTCTTGAGCTTCTTGGTATTCAACTACTGGTACCAAGAACTAGATGGGTTATGTAACCCCAGAGAGTACCGCACGCACTGGGCCTAAGCTTAACCCCTTTTGAAACAGGTCTCTGTAACTCTCGGGTATTCTATTCCATGGGCGGATAGACAGATTTTAATTCAACATATATGTTTCAAAATTTAGAATGACCATGGCGGCTTATTGGATGCCTCCCCTCGATGGTCCTAACCTGAAACATAATTTCTTTTATGGCCCCTGTGGAGAGAATTTATTGATTTTATTTATTGGTTATTTTTAGAGAGTCTTAATTTTCTTAAGGTGTGCCTTGGTGAAGCAACCGTAAGAAGAGGACAAAGGTCCCAACACACTGTGTGCCTTTTGGTCCTATTCTTACCGATGCTTCGTGTGTGATTTGGAGTGTACAACCACAAGTGTTATAATATATGGATATGTAGTGATCCTTTACAATTCTTCTCTAATTACACTATGTGTGATTGTTCCTTGCAAAAAATAAACAATGTGCAGATGATGGGCTGCTTACACTTTGCCTAGTTAGACTAAGTTTTGCATTATAGGGAGATGGAAGATTATCTTAAGAAAAATTTCATATGCATACCCAGGCTCACCGAGAGGTGCAAGGGTGGCAGATATTACTTGCCTTCTTTTCGATATTTTGGTCCTAGTCCCGAATCATAATGCAAAAAATGAACTAAGCTAATGAAAAAAAATTGAAAAACAAAAACTAGCTAAATATGTCTCGATGTATGGGCCAATTAATTTTTCGCTAATTATCCTATGTGTTTGGTATATTTTACTAGAAAATAGTTTGTTCAGATAGCATTTTTGAATTGAAGGCCACTCACTCGCCCCTGCTTAAACTATGTGTGATTTGCGATGATAAAAAACTAAAATTAAAACAAACTATTTTCTAAGCTAAACTCCAACAAAAAGTGTCCTAACCAGTCATGAAACACCAGAACACAGTGATGGAAAATTTATTATGGGTTTCCAACACCTTACAACAGCTAAAAATGAGAAAAATCAGTGAAAAATGTGCTCACTGCCTATCGTGCAGCTTATTTTCGCACAGGCGCGAGGTTCGTGCGTTTGTCAAGGCTGAATGTGCGCGGATTTAAAGTGTCCAAAAAATCTGCCTTCTCTAACCCAAGTTTTTCACTGAGGGTGACTGAAAAGTGTTGAGGGGAAGCAGGAGTGGTCTTGCACCAAGTCTGGGTAGGAGAGAGGACCTGCAATCAACAACCACTAGCTTAAAAGAAAGAAAGAAGTGGAGTCGCCATCCCTGTTGTAGTGTATTCGACGCATGGGAGGACGAAATACATTGTTCTTAATAGGGGAGGTTGATTTCCTACAAGAAAGTAATAGGTCAATTGGTTTGTTATATTTTTAGTGGAACAAAATAACATGTATTAAACTAATTAAATAACATGGCATGCTACATTAAAGAAGAAACAAGAAACAAAATACTCATGTGCAATAACAAGCTCAATTGATTCAAACACACTAATAATTCAAATGGAGAAATTTCTCCCTTTTATTAGTTGTTGATGGTATTAGAGAATAGGATGCTAAATCACTTTCAATGAATCCTTAGAGATATGGAGCTCTAATATTCAAGGCAAGGGGGTCTCTTCCCTTTAATCTTCTTACAAGCCTCTCTCTCTCTCCTCGATGGATGGTAGAATAACGAACACTTGGTGAAATTATTCTCTTGGATTGAGGTTTTGGGTGGCCAATGACTAAATCCTTTCACTCCTTGTTGCTTGGACAACACAATTATAATTTTCTCTCAAGCAATTCGGCTAGCATAACAATGTGTTCTCATGTTCCTCTTCCCATGGAAGTCTTTTATAGGAAAATTTTAAAATTTCCCTCCCTCTCTTGGTACAAGATGGATGTTGACACAAGAGTGGGAGGCTGATTCCTTTTTGTGTTGCACTAAGGCCTCAAGGTGGCTCCAAGGTGGTTGTACTTGGCTAGATTGAGTAGTAAAATTCTTCTTCAAGTGTGCCAAGTGGTCCTGGATGGTGACTTTTTGCATACTCAGGACTGCGTGGCTATCTAAGAGATAGTCGCAGTGATCTTCACTGCTATCGAAGAAAAGGCCACGTGGATTGCTTGGGGTTAATGCTTTCTATGCACTATTTGATAAATTTTCATGCTTGACCTTAGGAAAAGTTAAAAATTTTAGATCATGTAATGTCTTCCTTCCCTGTAAATCCTTATTTGTACCTTCTGCTTGACATTTCCTAATGTCTTTTGCTTGTACGATTTTATAGTGATAACAACCATTATTTTGATCTTTGAGATTAATACTAATTTGTGTTCTAGGTGATTTGCACAACTCTACTTTCATATCTATGTTGTGCTCTGGTATGTTTGAATAGTTGTTCATTTTTGTTATATTGCATTGAATAGTTAAGATCCATGACATTGATTGAGCCTTGACTTGGGCATACTTAAGGCTCAATCAAGTACCATATACTCTATTTTTATTTTATTTAGTTATTCGATTCTTTTTTATTTGTTAGTTGGATTGTCGTATTTTTTTAATTGCTTTGTTGTATTCACACAATTTTTCTAATTATAAGTTATAATTTCAATAATATTATATGAGAATCAATAACATTGTTATCCATTGTCTGTGGTTGTGTGTTTCTCAGTTTATGTATATGAATAGTTTCTTAAATTTTAAACAACATGTCTTTATTTTCTTTCGTTATATGAAATTTGGTTTATATGTTAGTTAGTTTAAAATATTTGGTTTGATTAAAAGGATAGATCGTGGTTTCATTTTAGAGGAATTATAGAATACCAACTATTACGAAATTGTATGAAATTAGTAACTAAGTTATTTAATTACTCTTGTAACTTTGAGACTATTTTGAGCTTACCCTTTGGAGATTTTTGGGTAACTGAAGAGCCACTAAGTCTAAGGTTAAAAAGTAGGACCCTTTGAATGAAACAACCAATTGCCATGCACTTAGAATAGATCATTTAATAAGAAAAAATTCATGTCTTTTGTGTATATTGATACGATCCCCTCATAAGTTTACCTACCTCGTTGAGAATAAGGACAATATATGACATACAATATTTAAACATCAACAAAAACACTCATCAGTGACATTCCTCAAAAATAATCCTAAGAGTGACAAGATACTCAATATCATGAAAATTACTTTTAAAAATATTAAATTCAACCAAAAATAATTATAATTTAAATTAAAGTTTAAAAACATAACATATAGTTTATGAAAAATAAAATTTATATTTATAAAAAAGGGGAGCCCTATTCAAAATCTCATTGTCCAAATGATTAGTTTTTGAACATGGCCTATTCCTCAATATCCTATTAACAATAATTTTTATAATATTTGTGTTTGATTATTAATATATACGTTTAAAAATAATGAGTACCATATTTATAAATTAAAATATTCACATTATATGTGTGTGTGTGTGTGTGTTTGTGTGTGTGTGTGTGTGTGTGTGTGGATAGATTTGTTTATCTAGTTATTTAAAATAAATATTGTTTATATTATTGTTTATTTGTTTGTTAAGTAATAGGAGTTTTGAGATGTCTGGTATGCTTAATCTATGGCTTGATTAATCGTGACCCAGGGTCATCTAACTAGTTAAAATCACCTGAAGATCACATCTAGCCTAGGCAACACCAACTGTTAGCATGACTAGATTTTTTTTCCCACAATATTGAACCAGTGACCTTTTCACCACGGAGTGTCTTAATAGAGCACCCTATCACCATATATTCAATACCTCTTAGTCATTCTCTATACTATTGTTACTTTAGTTTCTAGTTATGGTTTTCGAGTACATGATTTTATTTCAATGGCCAATTACTATTAAGCCTATGGAGTATATGTAATGGAATTTTTAAAAGACTTAAAATCTAGATTTAATTAAATATTAATAAAAATATTTTTATGATTATTTTTTCCTGATAATTTTTTTGCAAATTTCAAGATAAAAATTATATTGCTACTGTTATCACTCAAAAAGAAGCCCCATTGTCGAGGTAAATCACTAACATAACCTAATACCTCTTTGAGGTTGAAAGCTAGCCCTTCAACCTAGAGAGGGATCTCTCTTCAAACTCAACTACCCTAGGTCACAATGGTAGAAGGTCTGTGATATGCTTTGTGTAAAGATTAATGTGGAAGTTTCCAAACTTGGTTGGAGTATGGGAAAACCATTGGGAAATGGAGTCATAATGTGGACAAACTTTGGTCTTCAAAATAATTCAGAGGCAACCAATCTCAAAGGAAAGGTAGTGAACTATTGGTAGACTTACAATTTGCAGGCATGAAAGATGAAAAAAAAACATTCAAAGTCTCAAAAATAGCATCTTAAAAGATGAATTATGCATTAACTTATCAGACTAAATACATGAGCATCAAAATATCACATATATAGATCATGTACCATGATTTCCACATCAATGACATTGCATTTCAATATAGAAGAAAAAACACATCAATGAAAAATTGAAAGAAGTACAACAAACAAGAAAACGTACTGTAATAATGGACATATGAATCTTTGGAAAATATCTGAATGCCTCAATTTCAAAGACCTTTCGTTAATTTCTTGAGGAAAGTACACAATACACAAAGCTTTCTTCTCCAAAATTTGAACCTTGTACATTACATAAATCATAGTCTTTATAGACTACTTACAAATTGTTCAAGATCCCAAAATAATGGATCTTAAACCTTTACATATATCTATAGATGACTAAATAAAAAATAAATAAAGGTGTAGGTAATATCTGATCCCCAAGTAAAATTTTATAAGGTGGCCTTCTCTTGTTGATTTTCCATTTTTATACGAAATAGAATTTCAAAAAATATGGAAAAATAGGCCTCAAAGATACATTTAAATATCTCAAACCATGATATTTGTTAGAAAATTGAGGGAGTTTTTTGTTAACTGGTTTTTTTCCTCTAAAAACCTCTTTTTGTTTTAAAAAAATCATTTTAGTTGTTCGAAAACCGCATCCAAATTTGATGACTAAAACAAGGAAAAAAATCTAAAATAGAGCGATGACATTTGATTTGTTAGCGCCACCATTTTAATTTCTTTGAACCAACACTGAAAAATTATTTGTCATCATGCCTGAATTTTCGATGGAACATTTTAAACTTCTCCAAGCCATTACCCCTGAAGTAGTTATCTTGAAACTAAACTATGATAACAACTGGCTCCAACAGGGATGTTGTCACCTTAAGAGGCATCAAATAACCCTTGTAGACTAGGTGCCTAATCATTGGGTGACTCCCAAATATTTAAAACCAATTCATTCTCCAAACCTAAAAATTGTACACTGCTACAAACAATCACACTGCAAACCAAACCGAAACTGCAGGCTGAAAATACATGCTTGGACAACAAGCTTATTACATACTCATCCTACACTAACCTACTAAAAGAATTGTTGGATCAAATAATTCAAAAATGCTAATGCAACCAATCAAGTAGCTGCACAAATAATGTAAATCATTGGTTGTGATTAAACATAATAAAAACGAGACAATATGATGACAATGGTGTTTAAATATGTAACTAGGCTTGGTCTTCATAATGACATATGTAATCATGATTTTTTTTATTTAATGAAAAGAAAAATAAATTTATTATCGTTGATTCTTGAGGCATGGGTTTCATGTTCAAGGGAAATTTATTTTTAGGTCAAGCACCCATTGAGTGCTTCTAGGGCCTCTTATTTAGTCTACATGTCATTTGAGTCATTTTCATGTATTGAAGACCAACTTGGGCATGTTACATATTGTAAAAAGAATTTATTTGAGTGAAATTGGATTCAAAAGACACACCAAGACCTTGTCATGGTGTAAATATCAAGTCGACCTACATGAAGGGACAAGTCGACCTAAATATAGAAATTTGTACCGCTCACAAGCCTATAAATAAGAAGGAACTCAACCTCATTTCGAGACTCACAAAATCAAGTTCAATCTTCTTAATATAGAAGCTAGAAAAAGGATGAAACAGAAGGAGAATAACTGGATCAAAGTTTTTGGGTCTCTCTCTCTCTCTCTCTCTCTCGCTCTCTCTCTCTTGTTACAGTTTCTACATTTACTGGGTAGAAAAATTTGTTGGGCAAAAAAATTTGCTAGGAAGATCAAAGTTGCAGAATAATTTGTTGGGCAGGTTGAAGTTGCAGACGAATTTGTTGGGCAGGTGGAAGTTCCAGAAAAATCCGTTGGGTAAGTTGAAATTACAGAATTTGTTGGAAGCAATGTTTGACTTGGTCTTGGAGGGTCTTGTTCAAGGGTCATAGATATTGGAATTCGTCAATCAAATTTATATAAGAAGAGAATAATTCTTGTGAGTTTTCCTCTTAGTTGGAGAGGTTTTGGTCCTTGATGATCCCCTACATCTTGTGTCCTATTTTCTCATTGATTTTATTGTTTGGTAGTAGTTTGATGATAAAGAACACTAATAATAATAAAGTGAAAGAAGAATATAATCAAGTTAAGTAAAATTATATCACAATCAATTATCAAGTTAAGAGAAATCATCTACCCTATTTTCCCCTAGATTTCTCAACATGGTATCAAAGCTAAGGTGACAAGACAAGGAAAGATGGATTAAAGGAGTACACTCAAGGGTCGAAGCACTAGAAAAGCATCTAAGAAGCATCAAAAATTTTGATCAAGAGAGAAAAAGAAACCTAATATCTAACGAAGAAAAAATAAGGAGAAATGAAGCATCTTAGAAATGTTTTTGGGCTATATTCCTCCACACGTGTGAAGATTAGGGCATCATCTTGCAACAAAAATTTCTGAAGTATAAGGTGCTCCAAGAGAGCTGAAGTTTTGGGGCAAAAGAAGTCTCTCTTGCAAGTCAAATCAATAAGAAGAATATTCCATCTGAAGTGAACGATAAATGAGACAAATCCATCCATCTTATGTTTACACACATGAACTAAGTTCTCTATAGACCTAGTCAAAATTATAGTCCTGCAATAGCAAGATGAAATTCTGAAGAAGGGTCAAGATCTGAAGTTGTAAGTTTGACAAGCGCAATTGGAAGGAACTAAGAAGACCTCAAAACCCTAGCTCATCCATAGAATAACTACACATTAAAGCATATACAATTATCTACATACTAGAGAAGTAGGAGGAAGTGTAATCATCATCATCATGAAGGAATCAAGGTGTTCTCCCTCTCGTTGACAGACCACTTTTGAAGGAATACATCTTCATCAATAAGACATCTTCTATCATCCTCAAAATCAAGAAAGCATTAAGTTGAAGATATTAACATAAAATAACATCTTCACTTGATAAGTAAGTATCTTTATATATATGTCTGAATCTGTTAAAAATACTTCATTTTTCAAGGAAAGAAACAAATTGGTTGGGTCATCAAACTTTCTTACATGGAATAAGAGGACATATTTGATCTTCATAGAGAATGAAATTGTTGAACATGTTAAGGGTAAAATTACTAAACCTCCAAAGGAAGAATCTCAAGCTATATAAAAGTATATGAAAGGGGAAGTAAGGGATCAAAGGATTCTCATAGAATATATCAAGGATCCCCTCATACCTTATGCATCAAAGTTGGAGACATTAAGATAAATATATGACAAGCTAGTAAAATTGTTCTCCGTAAGTACTGCATGAGAAGAGATATCATTAAGAAGATAAATATCCAAGATGAAGATATGACAGGAAGAAGGAATAGTCTCACACTTTATGAGTGTGTTAGAAACAAGATACAACTAAAATAGTTGGGAGAAATAATGTTCGACAAAGAAATGACCACCATAGTGCTCAAATCCTCATAACTTCCGTTTCATACATAGGATTGGAATTATGTAAAAAGTGGATGAAAGTGCACAGACTAGTTTCTTTTATATTGATTTCTGAGTCGAAGGAAGAAGTAGTGACACGTGGCACATCGTACAAGTTCACTCTACTGAACCAAACCACAATTAGGCCATTGTAGGAGATTGGCCATATATTTGTATTGAAGAATCGAAATCAGGTTTGACTTGTGGCATTGGAAAGAAGACTTGTAGGGATACTACAGAACCAAAGTTAAAATCTTGGGGATCCAAAATCACAGAAATACATCAGTTTCATTACTGAGCTCCTAAAAAGAAAAAGAAAAAAACATGTTTAAAATAAATAAATAAAATTGCATAAACTTTGTTTAAAAAATCAGTTTGAAGTGATTCCAAGGGAATATTGAAGCATTGCTATCAGTATTTGGTTCTATAATTCCTCCCAAAAAAAATTCCACACCCATTAAGCCCTCAAAAATCTATACTATGATGCATGAAGAGGAAGAAGTGCAACATGATATATCAAAATTAAAAATACAATGTTATGGATTTCGGGAATATGGGAATTACAAAATAGATTGTATGAAATTCAATAAGAACAACAAAAGGAAAGAAAGTAATGATGCTCATATCACCGAAGAATTGGCATAACCTAATAAGAATAAATCCAAAGGGATAGATATTCACTATTATGTTTCCTCCAATGCCTAGCTAAGATAAGTAGGAGGTGAAAAGACCTCCACCATGGAAGTCAATGTAAGAATCATTATGACAAGATGCATCTTAATAGAATATGGCATCATACTATAAGAATATTTTTTAAGAAATATCTCATGACATCATTATAAAAAATTTGAAAGATAGCTTGAATTGGAAGTCTGCATGGATGTAGAAGTCATATTATAAAGGAATAAGCTCTTAGTAACCTCATTAAAATCATGTCTAGTTCATACGAAATTAATCTAGAATGATAGAATAAATTCATCATACATCATCATCATGAGAAAGGAGCTTTTGTCGGATGAGGATAATCTAGATCCTTTGTCAGAATATTCTTTATAAGGTTCACCTTTACTCGAAAGAAGCAAATGTTTCTCTGATCACTCCACCTTGTGTGGGACACATTGTTTAGAAGGATGATGGTATGGTGACAAAGGAGTGAAGAAATTCAAGATGATTCGAGTACTTTCAATCAAGGAAAGGAATTTTTCAAAGGAAGTCTAGATGGACAAAAAAAGAAAATAGGTATGTATACATATATTTGATAGTTTAATTCATGTCATCATATAGTTGCAAATAGCACGAGTAAATGCACTACCTTGAGAGCATTATTAAGGATCTCTTCCCTTGAAATAGATGCATGAAATCATGGATCATATATTGACAAGATGAAATCAACATAATATGTCCTCATATGGAATAAAAGGTGGTTGAAAATATATATGAAGGAACAATGGATGGAACTTCCTGGGAAGAAATACGTGAAAAGAGAAAGAAGATATCATGAAAGATGCAACTATGGTCATGTAAGAAAAGGTAATCAACATCCAATGACTTGGAGAAATGTCTATGACATATCCATAGAGAAGGTATGAAGACCCTAATAAGATATGTAAACAAAAAGGGACCCTTGACATTCAAATCCTTGGAGATGTGTTTATGAACAAGGAGGATGTTGATGTTGGAGGAAATAAATATGTCATGATGAAAGGCCATCACCAAAGGTAACTTTGATTTTATGTTCATTTTTTATTTTTTGAACGAAATTTGGATGGATTGATACAGGGCTACCGAAATAGAGTTGTATATGTCACCTACAACTAGCATTCATGTGATTAGATGGAACATCTTGAAGGAAAAGTGATGTGGAAAAGGTAGTAGTATGAAGAAAATCCATATGGGGACTAGAGGATCACTTTCTGACAGAGTGAAGGATGAAATGAATGAAGTGGCTCATGAAGGAAAGTGATGTATGGCCTATTCCCTAAAAAATATGAAGACTCCATAAATGAATTTCATGACATCGAAAAAAGGAGCCCCACAAGCAGTTGATAGTCCCATGATCTCCACCTAGAAAAGAAAGCTAATGAAAACAAGTCTCTAGTTAAGAGTGAGCTTGGACAAGTCCCTAGATAATACGGAGATTACGTACATTCCTTTCATAGGAATGGGTGCATTCCTTTATAGTAATGGGTATATCCTCCCTAGTTGAGAGGGAGAGATAGAGACATGATTATTGTCTTCAATTTGGAAAGAAATAAGTGAGGATTTGGTAACTATATGGCATCTGATACTCTTTCAGGATGAGGTAGGGAATCCAAGATAAGAGTAATCAAATAGGATTGATTTTATTTGAGGTGTGGGAATCCAACATAATAATAATATTAGAAGGACATACTCTGTGAACACCTGAGTGGGGTATGTACATTGAGAGACAATGATGATGGTGTTTATAAGTCATTGGTATTTTCAACATTGTGCTCTAATATCGCGGAGAGATAGAGCTATTAGTCAAGGTGTTTTTATGTTACAATGCTCATTGATATGATGCTAAACATGTGGGTTACCAATCTTACTCCTCTTATGAGAATTATTCATATTGAGAATTTCCAAGTACCTTGTATGAATTATGAATACCTCCCTAGTTAAGAGGGAGTGTTGAAATAACTAGGCTTGGTCTTCATAATGACATATGTAATCAAGATTTTATGTATTTAATGAAAAGAAAAATAAATTTATTATTATTGATTCTTGAGGCATGGGTTTCATGCTCAAGTGAAGTTTATTTCTAGGTAAAGTAGCCATTGGGTGCTTCTAGGGCTTCTTATTTAGTCTACTAGTCAATTGAGTCATTATCATGTATTGAAGACCCATTTGGGCATGTTAAATATTGTAAAAATAATTTATTTGAGTCAAAATAGAGTCAAAAGACCCTCCAATACCTCGTCATGTTGCAAAGAACAAGTCGACCTACATGAAGGGGCAAATCAGCCTAAAGATATCAATTTGTGCCACTCACAATCCTATAAATAAGAAGGGACTCGACCTCATTTCGAGACTCACTAAATAAAGTTCAATCTTCTCAAGATAGAAGCTAGAAAAGGACGAAAAGGAAGCAGAAGAACAAGATCAAATTTTTTGGGCCTCTCTCTCCCTCTCTCTCTCTCACTCTCTCTCTCGTGTTAGGGTTTCTACATTTAATGGGCAGAAGAATTTGTTTGGAAGAATAATTTGTTAGGAAAATCAAAGTTGCAAAAGAATTTCCTGGGAAGGTCAAAGTCGTAGAATAATTTAATGGGCATGTCAAAGTTCTAGAAGAATCTCCTAGGTAAGTCAAAATTGCAGAATTTGTTGGAAGCAAGGTATTAATTGGCATTGGAGGGTATTGGTCAAAGTTCATAGGTTTTGGAATTCGTCAATTGAATTTCTATAAGAAGATAATTATTTTGGGTTTTCCACTCAATTGGAGAGGTTTTTTCCTCATTGATCGCCTACATCTTGTGTCTTATTGTCCCGTTGATTTTATTGTTTGGTATATGTTTGATGATAAATAAAACTAATAATAATCAAGTGAAAGAATAATCTAAATAATTTAAGTAAAAATATATCACAAGAAATTACCAAGTTAAGAGAAATCATCTACTCTAGTTGCCTCTATATTTCTCAAAAAATGGAAATTGATTTTAGACTTTTCCTTTACAATGATAAACATGGTTGAAAACAAAAGATGAAAAATCGTTCCATATAGACAACAACAGGATCATAGAAAACATTTTTTTTATCATCAAGGTATTCTGTGACTAGAATATCCTGCTTGGATTGTTCATATGTTCCCTCTTTATCACACCATTGCTCCAGTTGTGAATTTTCAAACCCATGTTCATCAAAAAAACATTTTTCAATCATGACAACCAAAGGAAGCACTACCTCTTCCTATTTTAACTAAAAAATGTTTTGAAAAAATTGAATTTGATATTGGAAATCTTGGGACTCTATTTGAATCTCTAAGGTTTCAAGATATTTTCCAATTTTCTCAACAAATTCTTTTAAGTAATGAATTTTGTCCTTGAAACTACATTTAGGTAATAATTTAGAAAAAAAAATCATCAATTTCATCATCATCAAAGATGTACCAATATTCCTTAAAACCTTCAATAGAAACAGGATTTGCCACATACCATGTCATTTTGAGTGATAAGGCAACTGGATCGGTACTTTAAGCTCTTAATCCTTGGATTAGTGGAGTCGCCATGAATACTTTAATCTTTGAATCTTGATAGTGGAGTCTTCAAGTGAATGATGCACAATGCCTTTGTGTTTGAATGTTGTTCACCTTTGATAATCATATCTAGATCTTTTTTGTTATTTCCCAGGGAAGATTCAACCTTTGCTCACTGACAACGATTCTAAGATGTTATCACATAGAAATAACCTTGGTCGTGGAGGGAAATCACTAAGGTAACCTCAAACCACTTTGAGGTTGAAAGTTGGCCCTTCAACCTGGAGAGGGATCTCTCTTCAAACTCAACTACCCTAGGTCACAATGGTAGAATGTATGTGATATGCTCTGTGGGAAGATTAATGTGGAAGTTTATAAACTTGGTTGGAGTATGGGAAGAAACCATTGGGAAATGGAGTCATAATGAGGTCAAAATTGGATCTTCAAAATAGTTTATAGGCAACCAATCTCAAAGGAAAGGTAGTCAACTATTGGTAGACTTACAATTTGAAAGCATAAAATATGAAAAAGAAACATTCAAAGTCTCAAACAGAGCATCTTAAAAATGAATTCTACATTAACTTATTATAATTAATACATGAGCATCTAAATATCACATATATAGAGCTTGTACCATTAATTCCACATCAATGACATTCCATTTTGATAGAGAAGAAAAAACACATCAATGACAAATTGAAAGAAGTAAAACAAACTAGAAAACATACTGCACTAATGGACAGGTGAATCTCTAGAAAATATCTTAATGCCTCTGTTTCAAATACCTTTCATCGATT
Source organism: Pinus albicaulis (assembly GCA_034641835.2). Lineage (NCBI taxonomy): Eukaryota > Viridiplantae > Streptophyta > Pinopsida > Pinales > Pinaceae > Pinus > Pinus albicaulis. Next base: position 1,332,592,389 of record CM076572.1, read on the forward strand.
TATTGAGGAAAGTACACAATACAAAAATATTTATTCTCCAAAATTTTAACCCTATACATTACAGAAAGGATAGTCTTTATAGACTACTTATAAATTGTTCAAGATCCAAAAATAATGGATCTAAAACCTCTTCATCTATCTATAGATCACTAAATAAAAAAGAAATCAAGGAGGAGGTATTATCTAATCCCCAAGTCGAATTTTAAGAGATGGCATTTGGCTATTGACTTGGAATTTTTATATGAAACAAAATTTTGAAAAATATGGAAAAATAGGCCTCAAAGATAAATTCGAATCTATCAAACCATGATAGAAGTTAGAAAACTGAGGGATGTTTTTTTTAACTAGTTTTTTCCCTCCAAAACTTCTTTTGGTTTTCAAAAATTCATCTCGATTTTTTTGGAAGCCACATCCAAAGTTGATGGCTAAAACAGGAAAAAACAAAGTAAAACAGAGCACTGACATTTGATTAGTCAGTGCCACCATTTAAATTTTTTGAAACAACGTTGACAAATTATCTGTTAGCATGGATGAACTTTCAGTGGAAGACTTTAAACAACTTCTCCAAGCCATTACACCTGAAGTCTTCATCCTGAAACTAAATCGTAATAACAACCGGCTCCAATGGGGATGTTGTCGCCTTAAGAGGATGCAAAGAACACCCATATACTAGGGTCCTAGTCATTTGGTAGATCCCAAATATTTAAAACCAATTCATTCTACAAACTTAAAAATTGTACACTTCTACAAACAATCACACTACAAACCAAACTAAAAATGTAGACTGAAAATAAATGCTTGGATAGAAAACTTATTTCACAGTCATTCTACACTAACCCATTGAAAGAAATGTTGGATAAATTAATACAAAAATTCCAATACAACCATTCAAGTAGTTGCGCAAATAATGTAAATCCTTTATTGTGCTTAAACTTGTAGACTTCACCTTTACAGTGAAAACATGGTTGAAAACACAAGCTGAAAAATCCTTCCATATAGGCAGCAACAGGGTCATAGAAAACATATTTTGTTTTTTGATCATCAAGGTATTTTGTGATTAGAATATCCTACTTGGATTGTTCATATCATCTCTTTATCACACCATTGCTCCAGTTTTGAATTGTCAAACCCATGCTCATAAACAAAACATTCTTCAATCATGAAAACTGAGGGCAACAATACCCCCTCCTGTTTTCACTGAAAAAGGTTTCGATAAAGCTAACTCTGATATTGGAAATCTTGGGACTCTATTTTAATCTCTAAGGTTTCGAGATATTTTTCAAGTTTCTTAGAAAATGCTTCTAAGAAATGAATTTTATCCTCGAAACTACATTTGCATGACTTTAAATAAATAAGTAATATTTTTGAAAAAACTTCATCAATTTGATCATCATCAAGCATGTCCCAATATCCCTTAAAACCTTCAATAGAAACGTGATTTTCCACATACCATGTCATTCTGATTGATAAGGAAACTAGATTGGTACTTTAAGCTTTGAATCCTTTGAATAGTGGAGTCACCATGAATACTTTAATCTTTGAATCTTGAGACTGGATTCGTCAGGTGAATGATGCACATCGTCTTTGTGTCTAACTGTTGTTCACCTTCAACAATCAGATTTGGATCTTTAATGTTCTTTCCCAGGGAAGATTCAACCTTCGCTCACTAGCGACAACACCAAGATGTTATAACTCATAAACAACCTTGGTTGTGGAGGGAAATCACTGAGGTAACCTCAATTCACCTTGAGGTTGAAATCTTACCCTTGAACCTAAAGAGAGATCTCTCTTAAAAATCAACTACCCTAGGTCACAATAGTGGAAGTTTTGCGATATTCTATGTGGAAAAATTAATGTCGAAGTTGCTAAAATTGGTTGGAGTATGGGAAGAAACCATTGGGAAGCAGAGTCATAATGAGGTCAAACTTGGGTCTTCAAAATAATTTAGACGCAACCAATCTCAAAGGAAAGGTATTCAACTATTGGTAGACTTAAAATTTGTGGACATGAAATATGAAAAAGAAACAATCAAAGTCTCAAATAGAGCATCTTAAAGATGAATTTTTCATTAAATTATCAGATTGAATACATGAGCATCAAAATATCAAAGATATAGAGAATGTGCCATGAATTCCACATCAATGGCATTCCATTTCGATACAAAAGAAAAAACACATCAATGACAGATTGAAAGAAGTACAACAAACTAGAAAACATGCTACAATAATGGACACATGAATCTCTGGACAATATCTTAATGCCTATGTTCAAAGACCTTTCATTAATTTCTTGAGGAAAGTACACAATACAGAAAGATTTCTTCTCCAAAATTCAAACCATGTATATTACATAAATGATAGTCTTTATATACTAGTTACAAATTGTTCAAGATCCAAAAATAATGGATCTTGAATCGATGAGATAGGAAGAATGGGAAGGGTCGTTTTGAAAACCCTAGAAATGGCGGCTCAGGGTTTTCGTGCAGGTTTTATGGGCGTTGGGTTTCATGATTGTCGACTCTGTGTGGATTGACGTGCATTAATACTCTAACAATGACACTCCAAGAGATAGCCCTTCAACCATTGGTTCTTTGCAATATTGTTTGGGAACACTACTCCATTTTTCGCTCTGATATGTGTGCTGGTGGACATGAGTTTTGAGTGTTGCATTGTGTTTGGGCAGATTCAATGGCAGGTTGCTTTTCTTGCCTGTATATTGTGAGATTTTTTGTTGACTGTCACTACCTCTCAAGGTGGCTTGGTCCCACTGTCACTTACCCCGACAGATTTGTCGTGGCACATCCATTTGTCTTGCGCAAGTCCGTCGCATTCTTTAATGCCACCATTTGCGCCTTCACTGTTAGGAATCTACTACCCTGTAGGGTTTAGTGGTAGTCACTGGCGCTGTCTGAGCTACGGGCTTCATTTTACTATGGCGGTATTATTACCTTGGGTCATGGACAAATACGAAGAGAAGTTGGACTACTCTGCCGACCCCCTAGAAGTCGTGGATATCTGGGACCAAAGGTCATTTGCTGAGGTGGACGACATGGTGGATATGGAGCCAGTTGCGGATACCCACTGACTTGAACCTTCGCTGCTGGTCAGTAATGCGGGTTTCTTAGAACCATTGCTACGTGAGGTGGGCTCACCGGGTTTTACTATTTCATCACCTTCGGTCATTAGGCTTTGGGAATTTCCGGCGCAGATCACTCCGGAATATCTATCTATTCAACCAACCAAGGAGGTCCCATGTAAACCGAAGCTATCTGCACTCAACAGGGTGGACGCGCTCACTTTTTCAAGCCTCTGCATTTTCGGTGATCCAACTGCTCTTTTTCCTTCTTCCTCCGGGGCTGTGAATGCTGCTTCTGGTTGCTTCGTGAACATCCCATTTGATGCTCCACCGGATGACGCCTGACCCGAATCCGACTCCGATGATCTAGGGCATCCTGAAGGGGAATCTGATGAACACCAGGATCTTAACACAAAAGTAAATAAATTGAAGCAGACCAAAAACAGACACAGTCGTAGCTCAAAATTTGGAAGGGACAGGGGCATGGTTGATTTACATCAGACAGCTAATACGATGCTTGTAGGGAAGGTCAAAGATATAAATTACACCACAGCGTAGCCCAGGATATAGATGACTGAGATTTGGGGAGGCATACTGGAGTAGCTTCCAGAGGTTCGTTTGATAAACAGGGTTGGTTTGCTCTCTCATTTTCTCAACCTGCTCTGGTTGACTGGGTCATTACTAAATAGTGGCATATCGAGATGCATCTGGTATTACTTAAAATATGGTCTCCCCTCTTTGACCCCAACAAGGAGAACTCTGATTCTAGTTCGATTTGGATTCGCCTCCCTGGACTTCCTATGCAGTTTTGGAATGATGTCGCCCTACACAGTATTGGAGAAGATTTCGGTCTCTACCTTGACCATGAAAGATCCTTCCTTGAGATGGGCATCTACTATGTGGCTTGTATTCTTGTTTTCTTGGACACCCGAGATGGATTACATGACAACTACAACATGTTTTTTGAAGGGATGGTCTAGCAACAAACATTAGATTAAGAGGGCATCCCATTCCGTTGCAGGCAATGCCATGCTGTTGGGCACCTGTATAAGGAATGCCCTCTCTTTGGGGCTCCATGCACTACCCATAAGTCGATGACTCACATGGCTATGCAAACTGACCCTGTCACCATTTTATCAGCATCATAGGGTCAACAGGAGGCCGCTTCTCAGCTTGATGTGGTGCTACCACACTGGCAGACGACTCATGCATGCACCCATCCCATGCCGCCTAGCTCAACCCATGGAATTTCGGATTCGATTCTGGGTAATTTTCTGCCCTCATCCACTTCATGTCTTTCTTTATCTTTACCTATTATGTCTATTTCTCCTTCTTTACCTAATATTGTGCATCAAATTAATAGTCCATTACCATCCATCTGATGTTCTGTTGCATCAGCCCCTCCGTCCATTCCTCCCATTTCCCCCCATAATTCCACGGAGATCTCGAACCTCCCTTCCCACCCTTCCAATGCATCCTCTTCCACTGGCCACCCCTACTTCCTCTGATCCTCCTCGCTACCCAAGGTGACTGAATTTGGGATTGGCGCGGGTTTTGGCCTCACTCCATCTAAAACTCGCGGCAGACCCAGTGCACTATCCAAGGCTATCAGAAGAGAAAATATTGAGGTTGAAGCAGGTACTCAGTCGTCACTATTTCGGGTTCTTAGAGCAAGGAAACCCAAAGAGGGGTCTCATTCATGATCTGGATCTCTTTCAATTGTAGGGGCCTGGCCAACCCCAATAAGAAACTGGCTCTCAGAGAACTACTTCATACAGTCCCCATTGATGTGTTTTTCCTCCAAGAGACTCTGGGGGATGGCACTGCTATATTGTGGATTCTTAGATCACTACTACCTGACTGGACCTTTGTGGAAAATGATGCACGCGATAGATCTGGGGGAAGTGCACTAGACATTAACAATATAACTATCTGATTGCTAAATTGTTGGAGGCGCGAAGGGGTTATTGGCATGCAGGTTGTTATTGGTGCAATTGCACAACCCTTCTCGTTGATAAATGTATATGGACCATGTCCTCATAGAGAGTTTTTCTGGAAAACTCTGTTAAATTTCCCGCACCTTCAAAATGATCAGATTATCTTAGGAGGTGATTTAAACTTTTCGATTGGAATCTCTGAATCATGGGGGCCTCATGCGGTCCCTGATCCACTCTCTGATTTCTTCACCTCGCTCCTGGAATAGGCAGACTTTATTGATATAAATATGCCGAAGAAACAACCCACATGGAGGAATAGATGTATTGGGGAGGATTCACTGGCCCGGTGCCTGGACAGGTTCCTTATTAAACAGATATTCCATTAACAATTGGCTCAGACCAGACAGTGGATGGGTACTGGGGGGGCTTCGGATCACTCACTTGTTTATTTTGAAATCCTTATTGAGGATACCAAAACTAAGTCCCCCTTTAAATTGAACTCCGGATGGCTTCAAGACCCTGAATATCCTAATCTTGTCAGTATGAATTGGTAGCATTGAAATCTCTTCTCAGATATGGAGCCGGCCAGATTTTCTACAATAATCTAAAACATATAAAGGCGCATACTATCCAATGGGTGCGGAATAAAAGAGGTCTTGAGAAGGAGGAATTAAGCAAGATTGACCTGGAGATCTCACTATCAAATGATTCAGATTATGCAGGATTCTGGTCGGAAACAACCAAGGAGTAGTTGATTACCCTCGAAAACAACAGGGCTAAAATTCTCAGAAAATAGGAGGAGGACTGGAGATTAAAAATGTAATGTTCCCGATTAGGAACAACTCATAAATCATGCATGAAAAATGCATTTCCAGCAACATATGCAATAAAACAGTAGAATGTAATCTTGGATCCCATATATTAGTCAATATAAATTCTAAATCCAATATTAGAGTTTAAAAAAAGCAAACTAGGTGGGTTAAACAGATCTCCCACACCTAGGATTGCCAAAAAGTGCTAAAACCCCAAGATTGCAAAATGTCGGAGTAGCTTCTCAAGGGACTGTGCAGTCTAAGAGAGGGTTTACACATAAAATAATAGGAGAACAATATATCTACTGATCTATTGATAAATAATGTTGAAGAACATAGATCTAGTCTCCTTATACAAAATACAAAAGAAACCGGCAAGGGTTTCTTGTCAAACACTCTACATACAAAATGGGAAATTCAGTAATTTACTAAATAACCACTGCAAAAATAAAGCATATGAGTGTAGAAGGCTGAAATATGTCTGATATTCTGTATATCCCTCAAGGGCTTCCTCCCATGAAACTATGAACCTCTCAATCACAAGGAAACATTGCAACGAAGCCACCAAACCATGCAATGAACACTACCTCCAAAATAACGCATTCCCTAGCAGAAACAGCGTTGGGAATGTATGGGAAATGTGTAGTCTGATACCACGGATCTGAAATAAGATTTGGGGCTCTCCAAACAGATCTCTCAAGTGAAGGAAATATTCCTCCAATGAGAAACTAGCTCAGAAGCCGGGATTCCTATCCCTTCCACTACTGCACCCAACAACACTACACAATCTCTGAAAAAGATGTGCTGATGAAGATGGCTGAAGCTTGGCCTAAAAACCTGATGTGGAATGATGAATTTAAACTCTCCCAATGAGGCTCCTAAAAGGAAAGAGGTGGGATTCCCACCCAGGAACACCCAGTGCTAAACAGCACTGCAACTTTGCTAAGCAGCAAAGCAGCAACAAGTCTTGGCAGACAAGAATAATAATATAAGACATGAAGAATAATGCTTCCATCCTCTTCCTTATATAATATATGAGTTTTATTTCCCTTGGCCCCACTCAGTTAGGTCATCTCTATCCAAAGATACATCTCCCTCCAAAATTGTGTTATTCCTTCTTGGATTCCTCCTCCTCTAAAACTGCGCTGTTGACTTAGTCAAAGTAGCTTTATTTAATCCTTGTTCACACATGGAGGTGTTTTATTAGGCTAGAAGAGCGTACCCTTTCACACTTGGAGTGTTTTCATTCCTCCTTAGGAGACTTATGGGCTTTTATACCCATTTATTTACCGGTTAGAGCTGCTGCTAACTCTAATGTTCCATTTAGCTGTGAGGCTAAAATTTTGGAACATTACAGTCCTCCCCTCCAAAATATTTGCTTGTCCTCAAGCAAATGTATAAGGAGAGAAAAATTCCTCCCCTCCTCCTTATGTGGCCTCCCATCAGTAACCTCCATCACTACATCAATAGAATTTGTAAATGAACTATCATCCCATGCCTCCTCCCAAATGTGCAAAACCAAATGGTCTACACCAATCAAAGGCAGAAAGTGTCAACAGAAAATTGTTTGCTATCTCATGGCCTCCACAAAGTCAGAGTGATTATCATCATGGTGAATGAGCGCCCCCCTCACCCATGCTATCATCCAAATGAAGTGAGTCACCCTCCAACATGGTAACTCATGAAAAATATTCTCCACCTTTGGCTCCTGAAATGTAGGTGGGCTGAATAAGTGAACATGATAGGCAAGAGGGCCTAACCCATGCTGTCCTCCTCTCCACTTATGATAAGTGTAGAGGGCATGCTAATCTTGGGCTGCAACATGATTTCCCTCCAATGGCAAGAAGAAGATTGAGCCTCCAAGGACTATTCCTCCAAAGTCATGAAACATACCAACCCAAACCATTCCATTCAAGATGAGTGGCACATCATCACCACATGGCATCCAAATCAGAAAATGGCTGAAGGTTATGTGCAAGTTTGGATGATACATATGGTCTCTCTAGTGGATGCAGCGCAGTCCTCTCAACTACTGATCAAGTGGCAAGTTGTTCTTCAAGGAATTTGCATGTATACTATAAAGTAGTAAGCTGCCATATATACCAGCTGCGTACAATCAAAGCAATACAACACTTGCCCAAAGTCATGTAGAGATGGGTTATCAATGTTACAAGATTTGGTCCTAAAGTGACCATGAAACCCATAAATAATCTTGCTCTCATGTGGAGCCATGCACTGTTTACATATGGTGAGAAAGTAAAAATACTCAATAGAGTAATCAACAAGCCTATAAATGTATTTCTTACCATGCATAGTGAGTAGGCTGAAAGTGAGGTCCATGTATAAGTTCCCCCATGAGGATCCTCTCATAAAAATCTACAATAAGATGGGATACATATACTCCTTGGAACACTCCATCAATAAGAACACACTCCCATGTGACATCGCTGTAGGCCTTAGAAATAAGGCTTCGTGACTCCTCTCTTTGACATTCCATATGCCAAAGCCATCCACCATCATGCTGCTATGTGAGAAGATATTATTCCTACTGTAAGTATCTCATGATCCTTCAATGTTGAAGGGTAGCCTCCTTGCACCATGAATGTGCCTTCCTTCTCTTTAGAAATCTCATGAAAATTATGTCAAGAATTATGCCCATACTCTCCCAAATGTAACCATAGCAACAACAAATTTTGTTGTTGCCTCATCTCTCCCTCATACAAGCCATGAAGTCGGATCATGATGGTCAACTTGTATGATACCCCATACCAACAAGTATTCTATTGTTCTATCATATGGGTGCCATGCCATCCAATTGGGTTCTCTCTCCATACAAAGCTTCCCTTGAGCAAAAACACATTAGCAATACATGGAAGCAAGATACAATAAAACCAAGTTGCCAAATGACAACTGGAGAGTGAATCATGGTCCCTTTCATGGAACCAGCGCAGTGCATCCTTTGCCTGAATCAAAATAAGAAATAACAAGTGCTCTACCAGCCACTTGTTTTCTACCACAGTCATCTCATAAGATGAAAACATGAAGTTACAATATGGTGTCAATGGTGCACACCAAGAAACATGTGGCTTCCCCCACAAACCATAAAAATATAGCCAAAGTCAATGCTATAAGTAGCTGCAAGTACATCATCATACAATATGAAAGAAGAAACAACTCTTCTTGACACATCATGCTACTCAAATAAGGAAAAGAAGTATAATACAAAATGTGAAATTATACCTCCTTCATCATGTACTTGAGATCTTGAGCTGAAATGGCTCAACTGGAAATTCTACCTCACCTCAAAAGAGTAGGGAAGTGGCTGTGACCTCCTCTTCATCACCATCCGGGCTATGCATCTCTCCATATGCTGATATATGTCATGTTGGATGCCCTCCCAAGTGAACTCCTCCATCAACTGTAGATCTGGTGGCCTCCCAGGTGGAATGCCTCTATGTAGTGAGACATCAATGTCAAGAGTAGACTTCTCATGTGGTTGGGCAACCTTACCCCTGCTCTTACAGCGCAAATCAGTCTACCTCTTCCTTGCATTGGCTCTCTGAAATAGAGAAGGGTATGTGCCTCTCATCAAGTGATGTTGCTCCTCCTCCCTACCTCCTCCTTCCAGCTGCAACGCTGCACAATCATGCTGCTCACTGATTGTGCTTGGACCTCTATGCATGAGATCCCAGGGAACCTCTTTTAAGGATACAATAATCCCTCCTGTTGGAGCATGTGCTCCTCTTCCCTCTTCATGAGGCACTGGATGTGCTCTAGATATGATAGTGTTGTTTCCCTCATCCACATCAATGTGTATGGGCAACCTCTCAATAGTTGGATCCTCCTATGGAAAGGAGATCCCCATGCCCTCTTGTTCAAGAATATGAACTGGAGGTCTTGCTTCCGACAAAGTGTAATGAAAGATTTAAGCTCCTCCCATGGTTTCCTGTAGTGGAGTTTCCTTCATCACATGCAAGGGTTTTTTTTTCTCAAATTTTCCTTGCTCATGTGCCTTAGGAAGTTTTTCACCAAACCTTCCCATCAAATTTTCTATGAATCTTGCATAAGAGGAAGTTTTTGCATTTTTTAAAGAACAAGACTCAAAAATCCACCATGCATGAACCTTACCTCTGAAATGTAGCACTGAAACTCTGATGGCTTCCTCTTCAGAAATATGGTGCAGCTATAAATAAGAGTCTAGCTCCTTCATCCAAGCTCCAGCTGAACATGTAGGTGATCTAGCAAAAGTAGACAGAAGAAATCTACCTACATCCTGCTACTTTCTCTTCTCCACCTAGATCTTGAAAAACTCTTGGAAATCAATATGATCTCAAAACCTCTTAGTTTGAGATTTATACTCCTACAACAAATCACTAAGAGTTCTCCTCTTAGGCATTTTTCCTCCTCCCATCCATATCAAGATAGATTTGGGCACTTGACTGCGCTGTGCATCATAGTGTGTAGCTAAATGCTCACACTCACCATGTGCTAATCTAGATTCTTCTCTAGATTCAACTTCCTTTGGAGATCCCATCTCCAATCTCATTTTCTTCGGCTCTCCTTGAAAGCTCTGCATAGATTTTGGAAGAAGAATTGTGAGCTTTTCTTCCTTTTTCCGTTCACATACTGAAGCTATCTAGCTTCTGTCCATCTCTCCTTCCTCTGATAGCTGGATCTCACAGGTTGAGCTAGATATCATGCTTTGATACCACTGTAATGTTCCCAATTAGGAACATCTCATGAATCATGCATGGAAAACTCATTTCCAGCAACATATGCAATAAAACAGTAGAATGGACTTTTGGATCCCATATATTAGTCAATATAAATCCTAAATCAAAGATTAGAGCTAAAACAAAGCAAACTAGGTGGGTTAAATAGATCTCCCACACCTAGGATTGCTAAAAAGTGCTAAAACCCCAAGACTGCAAAATTCCGAAGCAGCTGCTCAAGGGACTGCGCATTCTAAGAGAGGGTTTACACATAAAATCATAGGAGAACAATATATCTACTGATTTATTGATAAATAATTATGAAGAATAGAGATCTATTCTCTTTATACAAAATACAAAAGAAACCGACAAGGGTTTCTTGTCAAACACTCTGCATACAAAATGGGAAATTCAGTAATTTACTGAATAACAACTACAACACTGAAGCACATGAGTGTAGAAGGCTGAAATATGTCTGATCTGCTGTATATCCCTCAAGGGCTTCCTCTCATGAAAGGATGAACCTCTCACTCACAAGGAAACACTGCAATGGAGCCACCAAACCATGCAATGAACACTGCCTCCAAAATAACACATTCCCTAGTAGAAACAACGCTGGGAATGTATGGAAAATGTGTGGTCTGATACATCAAATCTGAAATAAGCTCTGGAACTCTCCAAAAAGATCTTTCAAGTGAAGGAAACCTTCCTCCAATTAGAAACTAGCTCAAAATCTGGGATTCCTATCCCTTCCACTGCTGCACCCAGCAACACTGTACAATCTTCGGCAAAGATGTGCTGATGAAGATGAATGAAGCTTGGCTTGAAAACCTGTTGTGGAATGATGAACGAAAACTCTCCCAATGAGGCTCCTCAAAGGAAAGAGGTGGGATTCCCGCCCAGGAACACCCAATGCTAAACAACACTGCAACTTTTCTAAGCAGCAAAGCAGTAACAAGTCTTAGCAGACAAGAATAATAATCTAAGACATGAAGAATAATGCTGCCATCCTCTTCCTTATATAAGATATGAGTTTTCTTGCCTTTGGCCCCACTCAATTAGGTCATCTCTATCCAAATATACATCTCCCTCCAAAATTGCGTTATTCCTTCTTGGATTCCTCCTCCTCTAAAACTGCGTTGTTGACTTAGTGAAAGCAGCTTGATTTCATCCTTGTTCACACATGGAGGTGTTTTATTAGGCTAGAAGAGTGTCCCCTTTCACACTTGGAGTGTTTTCATTCCTCCTTAGGAGACTTATGGGCTTTTCTACCCATTTATTTGCGGATTCATTAGCTAACTCTAATGTTGACTGTTTGTGAGGCTAAAATTTTGGAACATTACCATGAAATTACGTAAAAGCGGGGGATGAAAACACCAAATTTTTTCAGCAATGTGCAAATGGCAGATGCACCATCAATACCATTTTGGAATTAACTGATCAATTCAGTTATACTGCCAAATATCATTCTCAGTTGGCTGACATGGGTATCCATCATTTCACCAACCAATACCTTGCACCCCTCAACATCAATCTGTCAGATATCATGAAAATTGCTCAATCTTTTCATCGATTTGTTGATGAGGAGCAGGAGGAGGAACTCTATAGACCTGTCACCATGGGGGAGATTGAAGGAGTACTAAAATGGTTCAAAAAGGATAGGAGCCCCGATATTGATGGTTGGCCCATTGAATTTTTCCTTCACTTTTTTGAACTTATTGGTGGAGACCTTCTCTAGGTCATTGAAGACAGCAGATCATCGGGCAAGATATTTGATGGATTTAACACCACTTTCATTGCTCTTATTCCCAAATCTGACCACCCCACCTCCTTCTAGGACTACAGGTCTATATCCCTCTTCAATTGTACCTATAAAATCATTGCTAAAATCATTTCCAATCGTATCAAGCCTATTCTCTCCACTCACATTGCCAAGGAAAAATTTTCTTTTCTTCACCACAGACAAATTCATGAAGCCATTGGCACTACTCAGGAGGTGCTCCACTCCATCAAGACCAGAAATCTTAAAAGCACTATCCTTAAAATTGATCTTGCCAAAGCTTTTGACCATGTAAACTGGCACTACATCCATCTTATGCTTCTACATATGGGTTTTCCTCCCTCTTTAACTAAATGGATTATGGGATGTATTAGAAATTCTACCTTCAGCATCCTTATTAATGGGGCTGCCACAATTTTTTTTCATGCTAGCAAGGGCCTTTGGTAGGGCTGCCCTCTATCACCTCTGCTTTTTGTATTGGTCATGGAGGGACTCTTGTCTCTCATCCAAAAGGCAAAGGAATCTAGAGATTTGCATGGCATTACATTAAATGAATTTTTGATGCTGACTCATTTATTATTTGTGGACGATGTGATAATATTTTTGAATGGCTCTTGTCAGATGTCACTCAATTTGACAATATATTGTAGATTTTCTGCAGAGCAACTGGAATGACTCCTAATCACACCAAATCCACCATTATTCAAACAAGGTGCTTTGCATAGGAACTGAGACATGCCCTCTTGCATTTTCCATTTGAGCACAGACATATTGGTGAAGGGATTAAATACCTCGGGTTTCACCTCAAGCTAAATGATTATTGGATTAAGGACTAGAATTGGCTGATTGCTAAAATTGAGCGCAGAATCAACATTTGGTACCATAGGTGGCTCTCTCGTGCCAGGAGATTGAAACTTATCAAATCCGTACTAGTGGCCATACCTGTCTACTGGACATATTTGGCTTGGTTTCCCAAAGGGGTGATCAACCGCAATCAACAAATCTGTCGTCAATACCTCTGGCGCAACTCTCGTCGAGAGCGCATATTTGCATGGGTTGCATGGGATCAAATTAGTCGTCCAAAGGATTGGGGTGGCTGGGGTATCAAATATTTGTCCACATTCGCATCTACACTAGCTTTTAAACAAGTTTGGCACCTTATCACTGGTCAGAGTCTATGGAGGGAGGTGACTGTTGCAAAATATATTGACCCGATACATTCTCTAGCTTGGACATGTGGCAATATGCAGTACAAGATGGGCTCTTCCATTATTTGGAAGGCTATTACCAAGTCGGTGCACCTTATTCAGCAAGGTCTCTCTTGGCAAATTGGTGCGGGTACTTTGGTTCATGTTGGAATGGACTTATGGTCGGGCAGTGGTAGACACTTCAAACTGCCGCAGTTCATTATCAATCATTTGGAACAGGTTGGGATTAAGTATCTATCACAGGTGGTTGATAATGGAAGGATTGGCTGGCTAGAGCAGGATTGGTTATCGGTGGATGCTCTTGGCATACCACTTGAAGGACATTCCCGATTGGCACGAGATATATCCGAACTCTTCGGGCTACTCATATCTGTCTTACAGAACACGATGATGAATTATATGGGCTTATTCACCCAGTGGCAGATACTCCCCTAAGATTGGATAAATCACTCTTAATGCACATAAGGAACCCCTTGAAAAATCTTGGTGGTGGCACTCGCTTTGGAAACTCAAAGCGCCACATAAGACCCGACCGCCGATGTGGTGCATTCTTCAAAACCGCATTCCGACTATGGAAAACATCAAAAAATGGGCTACTCAAGGCCTCTCCAGATGTTGTTTTTTCTTAGCCCAGGAGGAAGATACAAAGCAAATTTTCCTAGATTGTCCGTCTGTCTAGGATCTCTGGATTCTGGTTACATATTCCCTGGGATGTGATCTCACTTGGCATGATGTATCTTTGACTGATGCCTGGTCCAACTGGTGGAATGCGACTTCCAGTTCTAAGATGCGTAATCTTCCACTGCTATTGGCTTGGGGCATTTGGACCAGGAGGGACAAATGCATTTTTTATGGCAAGTAGGTCATTTGGGAGCTTATCTTCACTTCTATATTAGCTACTTATAATCTCTTACTGGAAGATTGCAAACCTTCCCCTATCTGTGTCACTATACCCGAATATATTGACAATTCCTACCCTTGGGCATATCTTGACAGGGCATCAAATACTAACGGGTGTGGGGGTGGGGCGATCCTTCATCTATCTTATACTCACTATTTCCATGTCAAGATGGGATTAGGGTTGGGTACAAATAACTTTTCCGAGCTTCTTAGCCTCCGATTACTCCTTGTTTTTTCCCGCGAAAAGGGATGCAACAGATTGTAGATTTTTGGTGACTCTCAAATTGTTATCAACTGGTTTAATTCTCTTGCACAATGTCACTCACACACGCTCACATCACTTTTGTGGGAAGTTCATTATCTAAAGACAACATTTGATTCTATTACTATTACTCATATATACGAGCGGAGGAACCAAGTGGCAGACCAACTTTCCAAAGAAGTCGCGGAGCTAGATTGGGGGTTGTTGGTACATCACGGAACATGCAGGCCCATAGATCTATAGATGTTATCACAGAACTTTCATAGAGGTGCACCAGGATATGGGAGCAGTCACTCCATGACTGCATTTGTCAGACTATTATTATTTTTTGAGACTGTCATGCTATATGCATGATACCGGCATTTATATTTATATCAGCACACATATGTATAGGGTAGATATCTTGTTTAACCACATACTTGCTCAGATTGCAGATACTCCATTTTTCCTTTTGAGGAACAATGATTTGCTATGATGATAAATGTAAAATGAAACATGTAATTTGTTATACTAATAAAAAATTACGATTTTTTCCTTGGAAAAAAATGGATCTCGAATCTCTTATTATATCTATAGCTTACTAAATAAAAAATAAATCAAGGAAGAGGTAATATTTGTTTGCTGAGTTGAATTTGATGAGGTGGCATTCCGCTGTTGACTTGGAATTTTCATAGGAAACACAGTTTCGAAAATATGGAAAATAGGCCTCAAAGATACATTTGAATCTCTCAAACCCTGGTAGTTGTTAGAAAGCTACATCAAAAGTTGATGGCTAAATCAATAAAAAATAGAGTAAAACAAAGAGCTGGCATTTGATTTGTTAGCGCCACCATTTTAAATTTTTTGAACCGTGCTAAAAAATTATTTTTCAACATCCCTAAATTTTTGGTGCAAAATTTTAAAGTTTTCCAAACCATTAGCCCTGTAATATTTATCTTGAAACTAAATTGTGATAACAATTATGATATTAGTTTTTCTCAAATCTTAATGTTTTATCAAATCATCTAAAAAGTTTTTCTAAATGTGGAAACAAAACTTTATTTTATTTTTCATAATGTTGAATTGTATTATAATATCACATATGCGGAATTAAATTACAATCTTAAGCCACTTGAATAAGTAGACATGCCCGATGTTAGGTGGATTAAATATGGAAGAGATAAAATTGCTTTTGTAAATATGGTTTCGAGGTGCTAAATTTGAAATAGTACCAAGTGGCTTTTGGCCTCCTCGATTCGGTAGTTGTTTCAATTTTCACACACGTACTGAGGGGTGAGTGGTTTTCAAGAAAGCTTTAGCAAAACACAGAATTAAGTTATTATTATTTTAACTACTCACACATTTGATGTAAGGATTGCCACTTAAATGGAAGTAAATTTCACATCTTACAATATATATTATCTTTGTGTGAGGATATTAATTTTGAAAAGTGTATATTTTGCATCATAGGTTTATAACTGAGTATATAAGATATAGTGTTACATAATATTATATTTAAAAATAATAAAATAATTTTATACTAATAAATTAAAAATTATTAATAATAAAACAAATTGATATGGATTATAAATAATATAATTTTAATTTTAATTTTAATTTAGCATCAATTTTATATAAAGAGATAAATTGATTGAAAGTAAAAGAAATGTATTATTTATTTTTTTAGTATGTGGGAGTTACGCAATGTGTTTTTTTGGTAGATAACATGTAAAAACAACAGCTATGTGATGGCATGTTACTGTTTTTTTGTAAAGTGAGTTTGTGCATAAAAGAGCCATAAAATGCCTATTACTGATGTGATTGTAGTTTGGTTGGTAAGGAAAGTTTAAAGGTGATTATTTCTTCTTCCTTGTGAACTTTATATATTCCTTGGCCAACCAAGATTGAGATTACTACCCTCCCTCTGTAATTCCTTTTTTCTGGTAAGAGGCCAAGGTTAAAATGAATATATGCTAATATATTCAAGAAATTGGGATAAACAACTCCATAAAAAACACTACATAAACAAATATCATAGTATTTGGCTTTGAGGACTGAAAAATATGTAAGTCCATGAAGAAACTGAGGATAAATATACTGTCATTCAAAGTCCATAAAAAAATGGGATAAAACATCATTGAATATTTTGGCTTTGATGAATGAAAAGGGCACAAGTCCATAAATAAATTGGGATAAACAAATATGATTGATACTGGGATAAAATTTTCCTTTTGCATGTTAATGAGGTAGGAAAATTGTAAGAATAAATAATCTGATTTTTGATATATTTATTTAAAAAAAAAGGTAAGAAAGGAAGATGTTGAACATGCTATGGAATGGATTTGTTTCAACAAAAATGAATTAACTTCTTGTCATCACATGAGTTTATAATTTCATTCCATAATTAAAAAACCAACATATTTTAGGTAGAGTTATTTCATTGAAAAACACACCCAACTCCATAAGCCAACAACCAAAAGAAGTGATGAACTTTGAGTCCTCTAGATTTTGGAGAACATTTTTAAAAAATCAAGCTACAAATGCAAGGTTTCAATCAAAAATTCCAATCTAAAGTATGTGAATGGAAGTCACATTGTTGTTGGGTTCAATAATATGAAACTTTGTGTAAATTCCGACAAAATATTCAATGTTTGTGTGATCACTATCTTCTACAACAAATTGAATTCCAAGCCTACAACCACGAGGTATTCCAATCCAGAAGGTTTCTGGAGAAATTCTTGATAAGAAAACCAACTCATATAATCGCATTATTAAATTATATCCATATATCTAAGATTTAAGTAGAGGAATTGCAAAAATGTATAACTCCATTAGGCCATTACCTGAGCATTAATTTATAGCCACCAATCAGTGGAGATAAAGGCTACATTTTCTTGAGGAAACTGACAATACACCATTTCCTTCCCATTTTGTATTTGCTAGGAGGGACACAACTCTCATATTTTTCTTGATGAAAGAAGTGGTTGAAACCATAGATATTGAGCTTAAACTCAACTAGACAACATCCAAGCCCTAATTAACCATCAGAGCTACTTGAATATAGAAATTGAAATTCATGAATTCCAGTTTAGGAAAATTGCTATCATCCATATGGAGCATCCAATTACAAAGGAGAAATCCTAGTGTTGGCCTTAAGGTTGCAATATGCCAACACTAGGGAAAACAATCCCAAGTGAAAGGAAGGTTTTTGATTTTTTGCCCCATCATCCTATCTACAAAATTAAAAGAGAAAAACAACACACAAGAAACTTTAAGGGCACACCAAAATATTTGGGCTTCTAGAGAGTTTCAAAATCCTAGGTACACATCATAATTTGACACTTATTTCTCCACATAGTATCTCCTATTCCTCATAGTTCATGCAAGTTTTGATTTTCCTATTCATCTTATATGACACATAATTTGTAGAGTTAACTCCCCTTCTAAATCATTAAAGTTGGGAAAAAAAATGTTTAAGAAAATCACAATGCACATTCAAACACAAATCCAATAGAAAAACCTCTTGTGGGAAAAATATGCATGCTAACTGAATTGCAGTGAGAAACAAAAATTTCCCACTATTTCCCACAAAAATTTCCCACTATTTCCCAAGAATTTATAACTAAACATAAAATTCAAAGTGTCTTTAGTATGCCCCAAAGAAAAATCCCAACTATGGGAAGTTAAAAAAATAGGGTGATGGTTTACTTATGAGGTTGACAGTGTGT
This sequence comes from Pinus albicaulis, assembly GCA_034641835.2. Classification (NCBI taxonomy): domain Eukaryota; kingdom Viridiplantae; phylum Streptophyta; class Pinopsida; order Pinales; family Pinaceae; genus Pinus; species Pinus albicaulis. The sequence continues at coordinate 1,332,610,782 of CM076572.1, forward strand.
TATTCCATCCATTAAGTTTTTTTTTCCCACCATGGTCTGCCCCATATGAACTGCAAGTGTTTCAAAGGGGTTTTTTTCCCATAGTGGTATACCCCACCCATCTAGTCTGAATTTAAAAGGGTTTAAGCTAGGTGCAATTCCTTAGTGACATTATCAAAATAGATACCCCTGAGATATGGAACATAGAAAGGAAATCCATTATTTGCAGTGCATCCCCTAGAATTTATTTAAATTTATGAGTGTCTTTCTATGCCTAGACCTGTAGAGAATTAGCCAGGAGCCTCATTGCATCTCTCAGTTATCTACATTATTTTGACCAATCCTAGAAACATCACATCATGGCTTTTACTATCTGAATTCCCTAGATTAATTAGCATGACCACACGCGGTTTTTTCTATTCTTGTCACACCATATATGTTAAGGAATCAAGACATAAATTATATGTAAGAAGTTAATAATTAATAAACATAGTCAATGGACGAGAAAGTACAATCATTGAACCATGGACTTTGGTAGTCTCAAGAACATTCCCGAAAACTAAAGAGAAGCTAGCATAGTAAAAAAGATTCAAAGATCCATAACTCAAAGAGAATAGTATGCTCTAATATGACAAAACTACAAACCCTAATAAATGAAAATTTAAATGAACTTCATAAAAAAAGTGGGTTTTCAGTAAATTCTGCTACTACTTGAAATACATCTACATATTTGGCATGGAAAAGAGGAAAATTTCAAAATTTCCAGGTACATACTGCAATCTTAGTTTTAGTAACAAGAAAACATTGAAAACATATGTTGACCAGAGAATTTAAGCCTGCACTTTCTTGTATTGTCTCATACTACACCACGTGGTTGGTGAAGTTCTCAAAGGACCAAAGAATTCAAGCAACAAGCACGTCAATCTCTTTGCATGTACTATCACTGACTACAAACCTCAACACTAGGATTAATGAAATGCCTTGGGAGTTGGATTCAAACGCCTTGGGAGCCAAAACAAACTAGTACAACACGAGACATCATCCCTTGGACTTTGGACTAGGCATGCCGCAACACACTATTGTATGTGATATTTTTTTGCAAAACACCATAGTGAACTTAAGGAAAACAAAAAATATCGCTTGTACCAACAGACTAATGGAAACAACCCATCACTAAATTTTACACAATTACATAATAATATTATTGACGTTATATGATGTGTAATTCATTTTATGCTTTGTTGACATGTAATATTTAAAAATATATATATTACTAAAAAAAATTGTGTCAACCATAAACAAAATATTTCAACACTTGTATTAAATAACATAAATACTTTATATAGAGAAAAATAAATTAATTTAAATTGAATTCTTTCTTATATTTTTGCTTTTGATTGTGAGGGAGATGTGTAATTTATTTCCTTTTTAATATGGAGGTAATGGTCCCTCCCACTCCCTTGTACCTTCTCGGGCAGTGGAAGGTGTTACTTTATAATTATTTCGGCCTTCAATTTCTATTATGACGAAGGACTTACAAAAACCATCCTACAATTAGAATTAATTTCTAATACCGCCATTGTGTGTAGCCCATTGAGATATTTTCAGTAATATAAATTTTATCTAAAATATGACTCCCAGATTGAAATTTCTGCCCATTTAAAATTTTACCAATTAAACTTCACCACATCAACAAGGGACAACAACATGGCACCCACGTGTGACCCATATAGCCTTGCCACATTACTCCAAGTAGACCCTCATCATCTATGGCACCTACATTGCATCCACGTAGTCTTACCATGCCTTTATGGCACTTTCCACCACACCTCAACCCATGGGTCCTTCATACGTCATTATTCTTCTTCGATAAATCAATTCCATGGTAAATATTAAGTTCATACAAATATGCACCCTTGACACACCCATAGATCCCCTGAATCCCTAGATTACTAGAAAAACCAAATAAACATCCGTCTTTATCCACATGTGTCCCACACCATATATTTCTCCTACATTGATCTATCCCTGAAAATATGGACCATTCAAAATATGGTGCACTTCCAAGGTGCACATATGATGACCAGCCAAATGTCTGGACTACTAGATACATCTGCAATCTTATATGCATTTTCCCCCTCCACATATACTAATGAAACTAATGCCAAGAATTGAAAAATTATCCGACCTAGATAGATGGTTCATCCAAGAACGTTTCGATCTCAGATACAAGTTCCAATTTCTTCCCAAACTTATAACAAAGAGAAAATTCAACGAACTATGCCCAAATTTCGTTAATACAAGGCATTACACATAACTCCAACTTTCCAGGAATGAAAACCCTAACCTAATCATTGATCCTCCAGGGTATTATTCCATGACCATAGCAGAGTTAAGGAATCTTAGTAAACTTTCATAATATCATATACTGAATAAAGTTAAGAAATGGCTTCAACAATCATAATTTTAAGGAAATCACCTGCCATGCTTCCTATGTGAAATTCAAGACATTGCAACATTATACATAATCAGATATTTCCCTTATTGTGCTTAAAAATAAGTGAGTATTAGGTTTACTGAGTTTTTATTCATCACATAGCACCTGCGTATTCATGATATTCATAGTGTATCAGATAGTTGAAATCACATGTAACATATTAACTGAGGCACTTCAAGAAATCATGTGTATTCATGTAATTAACCATGTAGCTCATGAGAATAACAACAAATGCACAGATCTATAAATTCAACATAATAATGAGAATATATAGGAAAATCATTCATCATAAGCAAACATAAATATCAACATTCCTCCATTGGTAGTGTTGATCCATATATTTTCATATCACATACCAGATATTATTCATTATCCATGCTTAGTCCATGAGAATGATCTCACACTAAGGGTGGTTTATCAACTAGAATTTCAAATAAATAATTAGCATACTAACAGTTTGATGAAATCATTATTATATGAATTGGAGATAGAGATATTTCAATTTATTCAAATTGATCATATTATGTTTATCTTCCTCATTTCGGCAGAGATAACTGGTTCACCTAGTCAATCTTCATTTGTTGGCTTCCCAACAAGTCCCCTTTCATATCATTTTAGAATGAAATGGGTCGACTGTTGCTTATACTAAAATTTTAAGTATTTGATCATTTTATTGATTTTGAGTATAATTTTTTAGCTCCTTGCAGAGTGTTATACCAAAACATTCTTTATTTTCTCATGTTTTTTCATTTGAGCCTTGAAACAAGTTTGGAACAAGTTTCTTTGTATTGTTTCCATAGTTATTTTCAAGTTTATTATTTTCAATACATAGATGATTCATTACAATTAATAATGTTGTTTTCAATACAAATGAGAATTTTTCCTTATGATTTATTCAAAGGATAAAAACACTTCTGTTTTAATCACTTTTATGTTATATCAACAATGTTATTTCATACTCCTAAACATCAATAGGGATTGGTATGTTGGTGAATGTATTGAAACGGTTACATAACATGTAATTTTTTCGGGGGTGAATCCTATAATTATTTGGTCCTGAACCCTTTCAACTATGAGTGAAACCTATACCATCGAAACCTACTATATTTGGTGGTTCATTAACAACATTTCTTGGATCTAATGTTTTATTATTTTTCCTATTTCTATGTTGATGAATCAAATAATGCATAATCATGTCACTTTGATGTGTAATGAAGTTGGATATTAATCGACTTATTGGTTCCTATGGTAATGTGGCAATGGTAATGTTATGTGGCTCATTACATGTCATATATTTGGATCAGGGTTATGGTGAACTATCCTAAGGTTGGATTTGTTTCATTATTTTTCTAAAATAGCATTATTATTGCCCTCTACTAAAACTACCTTATATTTCCCGTCACTTCGAAGTGCCTCATATCCAAAAAAAATCTAAACTTTGTATACTTTCATTTGTTTTTCCATTCAAAATCCTGTGCTTTTTTCTCTATAGAGGTATCTAGTACATCATTTGTTGGCTTTCATTTTTTCCAAACCCTAGTCATTTGCTCTCTCATTTCATATTGGTAACCTATTCTAACCCCTTCTCGTCCTCTTGTAAATAATTTGGGCACATTCTCAATGGCCCCAATTATAAGGGTTGAAACTAAAGTGGGTGAAACGATCAAGGGTTACAAAGAATACTTAGCCTTGTTTAATAAGGTGGGTTGGTGGGATTTTATACAATCTTTCAGAGGACACAGTGAAGAAGTGGAAAAGGCATTCACACAAAAATATAATGGTAAGGTCGCAAAAGTTGGGGATGTGGAGATTCTAGTGAATGAGGATTTTATTGTTGAGGTTATGAAGCATTCCGTAGAAGGCGAAAAATGGTCTAATTTTTTTCCAGTTAACAACATACCTTGGGATAAATTCTTCATCTCCAAGAAAATGACATACAATGTGAAAGGTATACCCGTGAACTCTTTAAAACCTAAGTGGTGTGATCTGGTTTTGACTGTGAGGTGATATATAATGTGAGGGTTGATACAAATTTGTGTTTTTTACCATTTTAGACGTGTTATGGTGTTTCTATGGTGTAAATTGATTTACATTACTATCTACACAAGATGTTCACGAAAATGTCTAAATTCTATCATAGATGTGTTAGAGAAATGGAATTTAATTAGTTTCTCTTATCATGAAATTACTTTGTGATTATTATTATGTTTTCTTGCATTTTATCTTTCTTATCATCAAGACTAATGCCAAACAAATAGAAGCGGACACAAGATGTAGGCATGCTGCCATGGAAAAAAACCCTATTCAGAGAAAACCCAATCAAAATTATTTCTTCAATAGGTTCAAGATGAGACGACCAAGACCCTCAGACTATAGGCTTCCTCCATGATGTGATCCCTTCACTATGTTAGCACAGAGATATCCAAAACACTAAGATATCCTTTTCTTGCACCAAAAACGTCATCCTCATTATCTTGACCAACTTATGTAGCATGAGATAGCATCACCAAGCATCATAACATACCATCAAACATCATAACGAGATAGCATCATATCACTAAACATCATGACTGAGATAGCACTGAGTTCTTTGTAGCACCAAGTTGAGATAGCACCGAATTTACTGAGACAACAATGTATTTGTAGCACTAATTTTATGTATCGTAGCACCAATAATATATCACAACATCATGTAATTTCATATTACCAAGCCACTATACCACTTTTCTTTCACCGAGCATAGAGACTAAGCCATAGAGACCAAGCTGCTGTGATTTCACCAAGCATAATATTATGTCACCAAACCACAATACTGTAGCTTCACCGAGCTTCTATACCAATGTATCTTCATCAAACCTGTAATAAAGTCTAAACCTTGATTACAAAGAGAAGTCTGAATTCTGAGTGTGGAAATGTGAAATTACCATTAGAGGAAATTTCAGCCTAAAAGTTTCCATGAAATTTTAACATACATAATATGTAAATCAATCAAAATAATTTAAATTTAAAAAGACGTACATGTAAATATTTTGGAGGGAAAAACAAAACTACTTTTTAAAATTGTATATTTGGCTTATCTCCTTTTAGGTTTACTCAAATTTCAAGTGTACAAACTCGTTGCATGCATAATTTAATTCCACATCCAACAAGTACCCATTATGCATACTTCTAAGAAAACCCACATTGATAAAAAATTTAGATACATTAAAAAAGTGTTTTGAACACGCTTTTTTAATGTATCTGCAATTTTTACCAATGTGGATCTTCTCAGGAGTATGTGTAATATGTAATATTTGGATGTGGAAATTAATTATACATCCAACAAGTGTATACGCTTGAAATTTGAGCAAAACTATAAGGATATAAGCCAAAAATACAATTAAAAAAATAGTTTTCTTCTGTGCCCCCCACCCACCCCCCCCCCCCCCCAAAAAAAAAAAAAAAAATTCATTATTTTCCTATTATTTTATTATTTTTCCTTAGGAGGAAAATTTTAGGTTGAAATTTCTTCTAACGAGTGGGGTATTTATAGTTTTTTCTCCATAAAATAAGCCGACAAGACTGTGAAGTGTTGTGTCTTATTTTTGAGCCGACTTGAGGACAATTCTGAGGCCGAGTTTAGGAGGTTGTTTAGATGACTTGTATCAATAGAGAGAAGATGAATTGAAGGTTGTATTTGAAGTATATTTTTTCTAAAGACCAAGGATGATGAGCTTGAAGAAGATGACTTGATGGAGGAGCCTTTTGACCAAATAATAAGCAACCTAATATTACATGATTTAAAAGCCCAAATTGGATCAATTTAATGTAATGACTAACCTAGAATTCCACAATTGGGACCTTAATGTAAATATGACCCAAGCATGAAACTCATGCTTTAATAAGTCATTTAATAATAATAATAATAAATTATTTTGACAAATATATAATGAAGACCGAACCTAGTTACATTCTTCAACACTCCCTCTTAACTAGGGAGGTATTCATTATAAAAGAAGTACATGGAAGATCTCACTTTATCTATGAATAATTTTAGGCACCACAATGCCATGGACTAGATTCCTTACCAAGGAAATCTATTCATGTGGTCTCTCTACAATTTAGGCACCGCAATGCCACAGACTAGATTCCTGACCAGGGAAATCTATCCAAGTGGGACTATGATCTGAATGGAATGTATTAGTTTTGTTGTGCTAAGTATCCAAATAGTAATAAAATTGTGTGCATAAGTTTCACTGAAGTTTGCAGGTGAAACAAATGGTTTTAACTTAGTTAAAAAAAATTATGTGAGGTTATATCATGTAAATTAGCTTGTATAACACCATACAACAGTAAATAACAGATAATAAAGCATCACATATGACAATACTCAACAAATTGATGAAGCAATTCACCCCCCCTGGGCTACATCTGCTGGTCCAGCTCCCAATGGCATGTCCCTCATATCTTATTGCTCAAAAATGGTAAGTACATGTGATGAAAAGCCTCAAATGGTTGTGATCTTTGTAAAAACAGCTTCAGAATGCTTGAATTAGTCAGGAATGACTATTGATTTGCAGAAAACAGAGAATGGATACTCAATACACTGAAAACACCCTAGTGGCCCCAGTGGCTCCTTGACCTCTCCTGAAGAAAAAATTGTACAAGATGACCTCTGGTGGCTCTAAAACCTCCGCTAATATGTTCATAATGTATAAATTAGCCAAAAATGACTATTCATTTATCAAATGTGGTCGAAATCCCTAAGAGTTATGACCCAAATTGTAATTTTCCCAATCACTCCTAAGAAAGCTCCACTAAAAATGGTTAAACTACAGATAAGTCTGAAAAAATAGCAATGTCCGCTAGATTTGGAGGTCCACCAGAAGAACTATCAGGCGAACTGGCAGTTAAGTTAAATGTTATTTCAGAGTGGTCACATATAAATCTCTGCCAAAATCGTTGGATTGACCGCCAAGCTGACTGTGCGATTAACTGTTGCATTAAATGTTAACTTTCCGCATGTGATCACCGTTATTTGTGTCGGCGGTTTCATTTTGAATGTTGTGGTGACATGTAGCTATGGTTCTAGGCGAACATACGTATGGTGGTGGGGGGGGGGGGGGGGGGGGGAGAGGGGGGCTGGCCTCCCAAGCCCTCACCGCATAAAACATTAAACAATAAATTTATGTGAACGACCATAAGGGTAAGAACTACCAGGTAGCCTGAGCGGTCAGGCATGTGCGCTTGGTGCTAGAGGTCCTTCGTTCGAATCCCATGGTCTCCAAATTTTTTTACAACAACATTTGACCTCCGGCCCGGGGCCACGTGGCAGCCTCCGAGCTGGCCACGTAGCACCCACTCATTGGCCCCAAAAAAAACTTATAATAAAAAATATTTTTTCAAAATATATTTTTTTGAAAATTTTCATACAAATTCAAACAGAGTCAAATGTCATTTTTTTTAGTTTACTTGGCTTTTCAAACCTTAACAAATTCTGCATATGACCTATGTTTTGCAAACCGTTTGTGGCACCAGAATCGTAGCAACGAGACCTTTGCGGTCGCTTAATTTGCAAACACTTTTGAGCACTTTAATTTTTGAGCAATGGACATGATCTCATAATCAGACTAAGATGGAATAAAGCTTTTTGCATCGATAGGTACCATCATGCCTAATTACTAACCATCAACCTAGGGAAGTAGGTGCACATCCACCCAATGCCACCTTCCCAACCAGAAATCAACACAAAGTGTCAGTCTGATGTCTTTCCAGACAATGTTTCACTCACAAATCCTCAACACACCTTGATCCAACAAATCAAGGACAACTAATCTCTCTCAATAAAACTGATTGGTAACAACATGCTATTAAAACCTTCGAGAGATTCACCTATACAAGCACAATCCCAATCATCAATACACTTCCAAATATAAAATTAAAGCAAATATCTAGGGTTTCGATGTTTCTATTCAACTAATTTCAGTAGGACTATCACTTGAACATTTTAGAGAAGATTCCTCTTCCTACTTCACATGTAGCAACATTTCTTCTAGTATATATTCTCCAACCAAGACTTATGTTGTACCCTCCCTCTTAACTAGGGAGAGTTCTTCTATCTAGGCTCCATTTTAATGTAGGGAGATTGACTTCTTCATTCGGTGTTGGAGAATCCTTCAAGGATTCCATTCCTCTCATCATGTTGATCATATCAACTTCTCTTATGGACTTCTTCACCAATATGATGTACCTGCATAACTTAGCAAGTACAACCAACTTTTTAGAAGCATGAAGTTAGTTATAACAAAAACTTTATAGTAGTGGAAGCATTTAGACTTTGCATAACCAATCAAGAGATTGTATTACTTCAACTTCTATCCCAGATTTGTTACAAACCCTAAATCACATCAGTAATTCAATCAAGATAACAGAAGATTAGTTTTTTCATTTAGCAATCAAAAGAATAGGTATCTAATATCTTTTATATTAAACTTCCCATAAGGATCCTAGAATCAAACAAAGTCAACCACAACTTAGTCACTAATATGACCGGCTTCCACTAGAGTTAGTTGCAAGCCCTATATTTTACATTGACCACCAAAACATATCTTGAATAGCTTCTACTAGCGTTTGATGTAAACCTTATAATTTCCATCTATAAATTCTCAGCAATATTATATACACATACTAGAGAATTTAATCATTACTAGGATTTAGTTATAAACCCTAGATTTTTCAATCATCCTAGAACTTTCAAACCTTGATTAGAGCTTTATTTTTAAACCCTAGAACTCATGAAATTTTAGAATTTTGATCAAAATGTATTAGGACATTACCATCATGCATAAGCACATCATATGATTAGACAATATTTAATATATCAGACATACATTGACCTAGACTAAGTTAGGAGTTCAATCAAATAAATATATATTCCTAGGGTTTCATTCCTAGGACTTTTCATAACATGGATTTTTCTTATAGGCCTAACCAAAACCTAGGGTTTCAGTTCATTGCTAAAGCAAACCCTTAATATATCAAAACTTCATGATTCGATATTTTGAACAACATCATTTCAACCCTAATAAGTTAGAGCTTCTATGATCATATCAAAATCTCAAACATAGAATTATGGATATATCAACCAGTATAGAAATTTCTTCATTAATAGCCCTAATTAGGTTTAGGGTTTCACACATCATCAATATACCATGAGGTTAGGGTTTTCCAGAGAACCTTTCAAGGTTCTTTTCATGCAAACAGTTAGAGATGTATAAGGTGGTAGATTCATCAAAATGCTAGCCCAAACCATTCCATTCAAAATGAATGGCACATCATCACCATATGGCATCCAAATTAGAAAAATGTTGAGCGTTATGTGAAAGTTTGGATAATACCAATGGTTTCTCAAGTGGATACAGCGCAGTCCTTCCAACTGTTGTTTTATAACAACATGTGGCAAGTTGTCCTCCAATAAGTTACTAGTTGTACATGTTTTCTCATCTACTATGGGTAGTAAGCAACAATATATATATCAGCTAAGCATGATAAAAATAAAAAAACACTTGCCCAAAGTCATGTAGAGAATGGTTATCATTAGAAATGTTGGTCCTAGAATGACCATGAAACCCAAAAGTAATCTTGCCCTCTTGTGGAGCAAGGCACTGTACATAGATGGTGAGATAATGAAAATACTCAATGAAATGAATAATAGGTACAATAATGCATTTCTTACCATGCATAATGAGTAGGCTAAAAGTGAGGTCAATGGATGAGTCCTCCCATGAGAATCTCCTCATAAAAGTCTGCAAAATGAAGGGATGCATACTCCCCTTGGAACACTCCATTAATAGAAATATACTCCCAAGTGACATCGTTGTTGGCCTTAGTGATAAGGCTCTTGTCATTCCATGACTTCTTCCTTTTACATTCCACATGCCAAAACCATCCATGATCATGCTGCTATGTGGGGTAATCTTCTCCCTATGCGGAAGCCCCTCCTTATCCTCCAATTCTCAAGGGTAGCCTCTTTGCACCTTGAATGTGCCATCCCTTTCTTTGGAAACATCATGATAAGTATGGGAAAAATTCTGTCATACTCTCCAAGAGTAAACATAGCAACAATAACTCTTGTTTCCCCCTCACACCTCCATCATACAAATCATGTGGTGAAAATATGTTGATTGACATGAAGAATATCATATCAACACAATGCACCCAAACTCTTTGCTTCCATATGATACAAGTGTCCTGCCAAGTTTCCTCCGCCAACATACCCTTTGGAGAAGGATATATCACATGATGGCCAAAATTTTTCAAGAGTAGCCAACACAGCCATGCCTCCTGCTCCCCGGTGTCATAAATATTCAAGTGGCTCACCATAATCTTTCTCTCCATCCAGTCCCATTCATCCACATTCGGATGTCTCCTACCATGTTCCACCTTGGTACTCCTCCAATGAAGACTACCATCCCCCCAAATCAGATTTATACTTTTTCATTTCATGGGATGTTGAAATGCAACCTCTTGGAGATCTCCTAGAGAAGACTCCACACCAATGATCATACTGAATCCATAAGGATCCACGTATGTTGAAGGCAAAACCTCCTCATAGGCCTGCAAAATGCTCATCCCAATAGATCTATCACAATGACGAAAGAAAAAATGTCTCTCATTGATCATCTTCTCATCCAATGTCATACAAGTGTAATGGTCATTAAAATGCTCTAATGATAGTTGGGCCCCCAACTCCTTACTACTTCCTAATGACAGCGTTGTCAACCTCCTCAATGGTGTATTTGTTGTCTCACGCTCCAACTCAAGGATGAACATAGAATTTTGTATAGGATTGTTCTAGACAAGGTTCGTCCTATCCTCCAAAAATCCACACCCCCTCCTCAAGTGTTGCGTGTAGCTCAATAATGGCACATTAAGATGATGGTTCATCCCTTCTTTGAACAATTCAAGGTTGCACAACGCAGTGAAATTTTGTTGTCCCGCATAAGCAGTATGCAATGGTATACATCCCTCCATAATATTTGCTAAAATAATAGGAAATGGAAACTTAGGCATACCTTGGTGAAATTTGGGAACATCTTGTAAGGCTGCAAGAGTTCCTTCCTCCAATGTGTTGGTTCCCCCAACTGCTGATGTTGATGGTTGCTCCTCCATAGTTGTGATAGCGTTGGTACAAGTCTCCTCCAATGGTGGTGAGGGTTCCTCCTCCTCTGATTTCTCCTTGAAATTTTTTTTAATCAACCTTTGAGTAAATTCTGCAAAAGTAGTCACTCTTGCATGACTCAAATGACTGAACCACCAAATGTTTTATTCACCCTCAAGGTGCAGCGCTGCAATCTCCATGGCCTCCCTTTCTACCACTGGATGTAGTAGGAAGAATGCATCAAGTTTTCTTGCCCAAGCCCTTGCTGTAGATGACCCATAAAAAGTAGACAATAGAAACCTATTGCCCTTGATTCTCCCTTTGCTACAAGGCATCATTTCTTCCTCCAATTGAATGAACTGTGGGAAAGCTAGAGTCTCCTTGAAGGATCTAGGTTGAGATTTGTACTCAATAAGGTACTCACTTAGAATATTGTGATCCAAGTGTCCTCTATTCCCCTGCTTCTTGTCTTCTTCTCCAAAATAAAAGGGCATAGTGAAATGTTTTGGAGCTCTCTGCAACATTGGTTTCCTTTTCTGATCATAGGAAGTGCATGGGCCTTCCTCCTATTGAAACCCTCTAGAGGTCTCACTGCAACTTTCCTTCTTCATTTGCTTAACCTCCTTGGAGAGGTTCTTCATAGATCTGAAAAATGATGAGACAAAGCTCATTTTCTCCATCATTTCTATTTCTTCCTTATTTTATTCTTCCTCTTATAGAATAATGGATGAGATCCATAGGCTGAGCCAAGATTATGCTCTGATACCACTGTAATATCCCAAAATGGGAGTGCTCAGCAATGCATGCATGAAAAACTCATTTTCAGAAATGTATGCAATAAAAATCAAAATCAAAACTTGGATCTGTTAGATCTGACAATATTACATATAAATCCAAGAGGAGATCAGAAACAAATCAAATTAGGTGAGGTAAACAAGCCTCCCACATCTAGTAAAGCTCAAAAATGTTGAAACCCCAAAACTATTACAACATGAAATTATTGCATAAAGAGACAATGAAGTGTAATGAAGGTTTATACACATACATAGTAGAGACAAATATATCTAATGTTATATTAATCAATATGGCCTAAAACTAAGATCTTGTCTCCTTTATACAAATCCAAGAGAACCTAAGAAGGGTTTCTAGGAATACACCCAAATACAAATGGTGATCTTTAGCACTAAGACTGAATAATCACTGAAAATTGAAGCATAGGAGTATATAAGGCTGAAATAATGTAGATATGGTGTAGATCTGCTCAAGGGTCTTCCCCCGTGAAAGGATAAACCATTCAATCATAGGAAAACTCCCAGAAAGAACCACAAGATCCCCTGCTGAAGATTCCCTCCAAAATAACGTAATTCCAGATTGAAATTATGCTATACGTGATGGAAATATATTGGCTTGATTCCAAAGGTCTGAAATCAGCTCAAGAACCCTCCAAACTGATCTCCCAAGAGAAGGAATCCTTCCTCCCATGCAAAACCAACTCAGAAAGTGGGTTTCTCAACCCTCCATTGCAACACCCTGCAACACAACACAATATTATGCAGAAATTGTGATGTAGCTGAAGACTGAAGCTTGGCCCCAATGTTGGATGTGTGGAATGATAGATCAAGTCTCTCCCAAGAGCTACTCAAAGAGAAGATATGGAATTCCTAAACAGGAATTCCAAGTGCTAAACAACACCGGCAATATTAGCTAAACAACTGAAGAGAGAAAAGGTTTAAACAAACATATCAAAATATAATTCATAAGCTAACTCCATATGGATGTCATCCTCTTCATTATAAAATATGTGAGCCTTCTCACCTTGGGTCCCACTCATTAGGGTTTCCACCATCACATAATCAATCTCCCTCCAAAATTGTGTTGTACCTTCATCAATGCCACTCCTCCATAACAGTGCTGTTTGATTTGGTCAAGGTTGACATCTTCAACCTACTTCAGCCCTTTTCACACCTAAGGGTCTTCAATCTAGCTCTCATATACTTGCCTAAAATGATCCTCATTCATATTGAGCTGTTTTTGTTGATGATCCACTCCTCCCATATTAATTTTGTTGACTTGGTCAAACTTGAATTTTTCCACATCCATTATGCCTTGTTCACACATGAGAGAGCTTGATCCAGTTATTATTATGAACCCTTTTCACATCAAGAGGGATTTTATGCTTATTCAAGATAAGTATGGGTCTCTTTCCCCATTTATTCATCTACTAGGTGCTAAAATAAAAAATCAATATTCCTATTAGCTGCATGATAATTTAGGAATATTACACACCACTCATTAGTTATCTCTACTTCTTCAAAACTTATTCAACTTGATTTTTAGCTTTTGTTTCCTTCATAGAAATTTAGTCCTTTGAACTCTCATCTTTTCCAACACCATTGTAACCCATTACTTAATGCAAAGTTTTACACCACCATACCATTATCAAAAAGTTAGTAGGAAACAACTTTTCCTAATCCTTGTAGAGTTTGTGTTCAATAATCTCTCTCAAAACCCCTTTTCCTTAGCTTTTGAGTAAAACTAGTTCATGGGATTTTTTTTTTCGAATATCAAAATTTTTTGTTTCCCTCGTCTATTTCCCTCGTGTTGCAAGGTTTTTCCAATGAAGGAGGAGGAAGGGAACATCCATGCTATCCCAACTCTGATTTTATACACTTGGTTGAACTCAAGAAATTGGATTCCTAGTGCCTCCAATCACAATGATTTCATTTTACAGAAGGAATTTGTAAGTTGAACTCAAGAAATTGGATTCCTAATGCCTCCAATGGTGGTGAATTCATTTTACAGAAGGAATCTGTCACTTCAAAACTCTTCTAGACTAGTGCAACGAGGCACTCAAGAGGTTGTATGTTCAAGATTCCACGGAGGAAGACGAAGCCGAAGGCGTGGATGATAATCTGTTGAATATTTTGTTGATTCTCCTCTATTCATGAGCGATTCCTACAGAAAACAAGCCATCTTGCAGCATGTCTACCATGCCCAGAATTCAAAATTTTATGCTAAGAAAAAATAAATGGGAATTGTTCAACACATTTTAACGACTTGTAAGAACCGTGGGATAACTATCACCAACCAGTGAATTGATATAGATTAGAAAGAATCTATGCACATTTTAAACCCTTTCGTGATTACAACCTGAGATGTCATGGGTGTGGGTGCCTTTGCTACTTTTCTGGTCTTTAACAATGAATTGGGATTCACCAACCACAACATATAATCTCTCTACAGCGTTGGACGATCTACCAAGAATGGCAGAAGACGAGGCTAAATTGGCGAGAAATGTATTCATTTCTTAAAACTTGTACTCATAAAACAAAAGGAAATTGGAGTGATAGGTAGGTTTTTCAATCCTTCACTATCTATTGTTTAGATAAAATGTAACATCTATTTCTAAATTTGTAGAGATCGAGTTTAAAAACTTTGGGGAATGGCTACTCATATGCAACATGTTATGAAAACAATATAAATTGGGGTGACTGGGAGCCTTTTCTAGCCCTATATGTTAAGATAAAATTTCCACTAGGTATCTGAATTTGAAGAGTTTTTCTTTAACTGTCTTGGCACATGGATGTTTAGATGAAATATGGTATAAAAAAATAATAGAATTGCGGTGATTGGGAGCTTTTTGTAGCCCTATATTTTTAGATAGAATTTGGTGTGTGTTTTTAAATTTATGGAATTTGGGTGGTCATGGTGTTTAGATGAAATATTTTTTGAAAACATGATGGAATGGGGGAAATTGGGAACTTTTTTCTAGAACCAACTATTTAGGTATAATTTGTAGTGCATCTCTCAGTTTTGAAGTTTCACATTAACAACTTTGGGCTATGGCCATTTAGATAAAACATTTAATGAGAATATAATAGAACTCATGTGATTGGGATCTTTTCCTAGCCCTGGCTATTTAGATAAAATTTGTAATGTATTTTTCAATTTGCATAGTTTGGGTTTAAGAGCTTTCATTCATGGCTATTTAGATGAAATATGTACAAAATCAAATAGAATTGGGATGAGAGGGAGTACTTTCTAGTCCTAACTTTTTAGATAAACCCCACTATACATTTCTAAATTTTCAGAGATTGAGTATGAAAACTTTGGGTCATAGCTGTATAGCTTAAGAATGTTATGAAAAAAAATAAAATCGTGGTGACTATGAACATTTTCTAGCCTTGACTGTTGATAAAATTTGTTTCATATTTCTAAAATATGCAGAGATTGGGTTTAAGAGCTCTGGGCCATGGCTATTGAGATGATATGTGTTATACCTTTCTATATGTTTAGGGATTGGGTTTAAGATTGTTTTATTGATAACAAAACAACCTTACATATGCTACAATGGATATAAGATAAGGTTTAATGAGATACCTCCACCTGGAAAAAAAATTGGATATATCGTTCCAGAGTGGATAGATGAAAATCCAAGCATTAGAGACCCCCAAGAAGTGTATGGTTATGAGCTTCCAAACACAACAATAATACTACTTTTGTGGCTTGAGAAGGTTGATGTATTGAAAGAGAAGCTAGCTAATATTCTTCCTGAAGTAATTATGTTTATGTCTAAAATCAAAAAGTTGTCTGTTCGTGATAATAATGAAGACTCCGCACTGAGCAGGGTTAATGAAATATGTGTTTCACGAGAAATAACATTTAGAACTACCAAGAATGAACACATTCAATCATTTATTCTTCATAATTAAAAAAAAAAAAATGGGAAATCACTTATGGAGATATTCACTTCAACTTGTCATGGAATTGAAACTCTAAAAATGAGTTCTTGGGATGGAAAATTTTCATAAGGAGCATGCACATATTTCTTCCTCCCCATCGCATATTAGAGTGAAAACCCTTGACCAGAAATAAGCTTGAAGAATTTTGATTGCTAAACCACTTTCACTGGAAAGATTTACTACTTTCCCACATTTGCAAGGCTTGATATATCATATGAGGTACCCCATTCTATTGGCATGGGATTGAGATGACCATGACGAATGAAGACACTGATTAAATAACCAATTAAATATTTATGATAGCATGGTAACATTTTTTACTACAAGTTCTAATCCCTTTTATATTATTCTAGGTAGCTGAAACGTCATTTTTGATGGATTGAAATATTGTCATGGATATAGGCACATAAAGAAATTTGTAGCAGAAAAATTACTGGATGGTTAGTGAAGAAAATACATTACACTGCTAGCATCAAAAAGTCCCTTGTAGATCTTTAAGAATGTTAGGGTGACATATTTCATGGCTAGGACATCATTCAAAGATGGATTTGTTCAATTTCTTGACTATTATCTTTGCCAGGAGTTCCATTTTAGAAACTAAAAAAAAATTAATTCCATGAATACTATTCACAAGTCAATCTCAAAATCAATACCCCAAGTGATCACATCACAACACGGGCCCAACAAACAACCCCAGGCAATAGCTTCTAGCTCCCTACAGTCAGTGGCTTTTGCTCTAATGCTTTTCTACTACCAATTGCCAGCCTATCCTGCTGACTTCAATCCCAAGAAGTTAATCTATACCAACAATGGGTTGAAATTTCCCTTGAATATTATATATTCAAGTCTAACATTAAGCTATAGTCGTTTCTATAAATACAATCCTAAAATTCAACTATTTGTGTTGTAAGGATTCTTGCAAACAACAAAGAAGATTTCCATGCCCATGTTTTTTAGACATTTAGCAGGAAAATATAAGGGCTCAAATGTAAATCCATGTTGCTTAGCTATGCATTTTTAGCTACGTGTGGTCTCACTATGGCTTGGTTGGTTTAGCTACGTGTGGTCTCAAACTGGCTTGGTTGGTCTAATAGTAATAGATGTAATCAATGAAATGTAAAATGCTTATCTTTTGAAGAAGGGTTAGCTCCCTCCTAATCTTGCACCTGTTCACCAACCTAGTTCTTACATTAGCATGGTGTCATTATTATGAAGATTTAGATCTACTTTTTACAACGGAAATGATTAGATAGGGTTTTTTTCCTAGGGTTCATCTTTGTCCAAACTAGTGAGTTAGCTGCAAAGCCCTAGAGTCTTTAGTGAGAATCCTTCTATACATGATATTTTCATTCCTTGATCATAAATAAATTAGCAAAGAAAGACTTCAAATGTTATCATAACAGTGATTTCTAAAATATATCTACACAAACCCTTATTACTATATTTCAAGAGATCATTATCTTAACATTACTACTATTGTCATTGAGCATAGTTTACATGTACCTCTTTTAACTTCCCCTGTTCTCCATTTTTTCCTTCGAGTATGGTACTACTATATTGTAAGTTGTAACTTCTTGGGGCTGCTTCAAAAGATATTCTTGCGCAAAATTCGAATTTCTCTATCCATACAGTTCTGCAACTTGGTCTTCACATTGATCTCACTAATTGGTCCTTCAAGCTCGGCTATAAGCCACTGAGATATCTTTGAGTTGCTTTCGGTGTCCTTTATCTTTCAATATCAATTAGGTCGGCTTCATGAATTGAATTCATCTTTTTTTTATGTATGAGAAGGGTGTTATTTTCATAAAATTGTGTCACGGATTCCCTATACCCTCACAGTCCTTATGAAGAGATATAATGTTGCTACATATTCTAGTATCACAGAGATGGGCCTTATATCATCATAATAAAATTTGTCATGAAGTAGCATCCCACAGGTTTTCGCACAGGATGCCACTAAACTCTGATTCTTGATGAGTCAAAAAGTTTTGTATGTATTTGTATAGTTCAGATCACAAATATGCATGTTTTACTTATCATAGAGATGCTCAGACTTTTCACAAATTTAAATTATATCATTAAGTGTAGCTTCAGACTTGGAATTGATCAGAATCTTGGATGTTATTCACAGTGATGATTTTGGTCCCTTCTATAGACTATGTACCTTAGTCTTTTGGTCTTGTAGCATAGAGTAGATCACAGAATTTTGATTCATTTTGCACAAAGGTATAGAGATGCTCAGTCCTTTATGTCACAGATAAGACTTTTTTTGCATGTCTTTAAGTTCATCATTTGTACATTTAAATGCCTCAAAGACGATCCACAAGGTTTTTGGTTTATTTTAACTTCATATCACAATACACTTCTATCCTTCGTCTCATAGTGTCACATATTTTCATTGATTACGAAGATGATGATATTTTTAGATGTTGAAGATGGACAATCTCCCAAATGAGTTGAGCTGCCTTATATAGTGTTAAATAGACCTTGTATCGTTTCATGTTGGTGTCATCATTGATGCCTTGAATATTCAAATATTTGTTGCTATAGTAAGCTTCAGATACCTCATAGAAGTGTCACGGAACCTTTTTGTATTGATCGAAGAGCAATACCTTAGATATTCGTCTTTTCCCAAACAAATTTGCTTCAATCATTATGGCAATTTTGGACTTTTTCATACTCTCAAACTAGCCTTTGAACTCAACAGTAATATATGTCAGCTATAGTATTTTGGTTACTCAAACTATACAAATGTCATGAATACACTTGGTCTTTTTGATTCAGAAAGGAGCGCACAGTCATGCTCAGATTGCCACTAAAAGTATTGTCACAGTAGGTTGTCTTCTTTTAACAGATTTCATATAAGCCATTTGATTTTTCTTTGAGTACTTTGTAGATTATAAAGATAATGAATTGTATGCTTATCATAGGAGAAGGTGCCTCTAAAATTCACATTAGTACAAGAAACTTACTTCATAAATCAACATAGAGACTCAAATATGTGTACCTATGCCGAATATTTTGTCAACAACAGAGATATGAATTTCATCCTTTATTTACAAAGATAATTCCATAGAGTCTTTGCATGTATTATAGGTCTCTTTTTCTAGCCCTTAAGTATTTCGGTCCTTGCTTTATTGATGAGCCTGGTTCACAGGAATATTGATGTCTTTCTTTAACTTGAATCACAGAGGTAATATGCCTCTTTCAATTCGTATTTTAAGGAAAGGATATCACAGGATTTGTATGATACTTTGCTTAAGTTGCCACAAGGATAAGAAAATAAGCCAACAAACTGTAAGTGAACTTCCTTTTTTGTTTTCATTTAATCGGCTTATTTTTTCCTCCTTTATCTTCATTATTTTCCATGTTCTTCCAATTCTTCCAATTGCTAATCAAGCTTAGATAGATCTTGTCTTGACTTGCAGGCTTTGTTAGAAGAATATGAAAGAACAAAAATAGGCAAAGTATAAATATAATATTAATAGTTGTAATCAAGGAGATGTAAAATGCTTATCTTTTGAATAAGGGTTAGCTCCCTCTTAGTCTTGGACCAGTTCACCAACCTAGTTCTTACATTAGCATGGTGTCATTATTAACGAGAGTTAGACCTAATTTTTACAACGGAAATGATTAGATAGGGTTTTGTTCCTAAGGTTCATCTTATTCCAAACTAGTGAGTTAGCTGCAAAGCCCTGGAGTATTTATTAAGAATCCTTCTATACATGAGATTTTCATTCCTTGATCATAAATAAATTAGCAAAGAAAGAATTAAAATGTTATCATAACAGTGATTTCTAAAATATAACTACACAAACCCTTATTACTATCTTTCAAGAGATCATTATCTTAGCATTACTACTATTGACATTGAGCATATGTTAAGCAGGTAAATCCTCTCTACGGACAGAGACGATCCTCTAGCCCTAGAGTGGGTCTAGAAATAAAGGGATATGCTAGAGTGTTGCTTCCTAGTTATTGAATGAACAAAAGACACAGTAGATTGACCTATCCGGAGTCCAACATTGTCGTTGTTGTTGTAGTAGTGGTGGCCTCTCGCTCCTACCTTGGCCAATCACAATCCTTCCACTGTTACGCTCGGATATCTGCACATAGAACAAGAAACAAGAACAACATACGACATAATGGTTTCACTCATAACTACTAGCTAGTCAAAGAGGGCTAAGCATGTTGCATTAATCATTTAACATAATACAAAATGGGAACCAAATAGTAGTCATGTATATAAATGAATAGAAAGAAGAGTTACAACCAATGCTTTGACGTCGCAGTATCCTCCAGCGGGGTTCAGCCGAAGCACGTCTTAGATGCTCGTCGGGGAATTCAGATGAGATGAAGGCATGGACTCAAGCTCTCTCAGAAGTCATGGACTCAAGCTTCCTCAACGTAATTCCTTCTTATTATATCTTCTCTAGTAATTCAGCTATAATATGTTTAATTCTCCAAGTTTAGCTAGCTTGTTCTAAGAGAGATAACTTCTTTTATAGAGGAAAAGGAGGAGGTTAGGATCCCTACAAAGGTGGGAGGGAGGCCTATCCTTTAGGGAGTTCCCATGAGAGGTGGAAACCATAAACCTAAGGGAGGGAGTCTGTGTTTTTTCAGTTCAACCACTCCCAATGACTCATCCTCGAGGTGGTTGGAGTGGAATCTCTGCCACTATTTTAAAAAAAAATCCATAAACAGCTTGGCGCGGGTGTCTAACTGGTACAGAGTGCCAGCTAGCATGGGCCTAGTGTTAATTTTCCCAATTGGCGCAAGGGTGTAACTAGCTACTCGCGTGAAGGCAAAAACAAGGGTTTTTACAACTCTTCTCAGGGAATTGTCAACAAAAGGAATACTTCTCTCATTTAAAGGGATGCAATGATGGTCTTTGCAAGGCATGACACTTCTTATTGGTCACAGAAATGACCCACCAATGTGTGAGTTGGGAATTACAGGGACAATGACAAAATGTTGTGTAACAACATAGTTTACATGTACCTATTTTAACTTCCCTTGTTCTCCATTATTGCCTTCAAGTATGGTACTAATATATTGTAAGTTGTAACTTCTTGGGGCTGCTTCAAAAGATATGCTTATGCTAAATTCAAACTTCTCTATCCATACAGTTCTGCAACTTGGTCTTCACATTGATCTCACTAATTGGTCCTTCAAGCTCAGCTAAAAGCCACATAGATATCTTTGAGCTTCTTTTAGTGTCCTTTATCTTTCAATATCAAATAGGTCGGCTTCAAGAATTGAATTCATCTCTCTTTTATGTATGAGAAGGGTGCTATTTTCACAAACTTGTGTCATGGAAACTGTATACCCTTATAGTCCTTATGAAGAGATATAATGTTGCTACATATTCTAGTTTCACAAAGATGGGCCTTATATCATCATAATAAATTCTGTCACGAAGTAGCATCCCTCAGGTTTTCACACAGGATGCCACTAAACTCTAATTCTTGATGATTCAAAAAGTTTTCTATGTCTTTGTATAGTTCAGATAAAAAATATGCATGTTCTACTTGTCATAGAGATGCTCATACTTTTCACAAATGTAAATTGTGTCATTAAGTGTAGCTTCGGACTTGGAATTGATCAGAATCTTGGCTTTTATTCACAATGATGATTTTGGTCCCTTCTATAGACTATGTAACTTAGTCTTTTTGTCCTGTAGCATAGAGTAGAGCACAGAATTTTGATTCATTTTGCACAAAGGTATAGAGATGCTCACTCCTTTATGTCACATATAAGACTTGTTTTGCATGTCTTTAAGTTCATCATTTGTACATTTAAATGCCTCAGAGACGATCCACATGGTTTTGGTTTCTTTTAACTTCAGATCACAATAAAATTCTATCCTTCGTCTCACAGTGCCACATATTTTCATTTATTATGAAGATGATGGTATTTTTAGATGTCAAAGATGGATAGTCTCCCAAATGAGTCGAGCTACCTTATATAGTGTTAGATAGACCTTGTATCATTTCATGTTGGTGTCATCATTGATTCCCTGAATCTTCAAATATTTGTTGCTATAGTAAGCTTTAGATACCTCATAGAAGTGTCATGGAACCTTTTTGTATTGATCAAAGAACAATACCTCAGATATTCATTTTTTCCCAAACAAACTTGCTTCAATCATTATGACAATTTTGGACTTGTTCATACTATCAGACTAGCCTTTGAACTCAACAATAATAGATGTCAACTACATTATTTTGGTTACTCAAAATATACAAATATCATGAATACACTTGGTCTTTTTGATTCAGAAAGGAGCGCACAGTCATGCTCAGATTGCCACTAAAAGTATTGTCACAGTAGGTTGTCTTCTTTTAAAAGATTTCATATAAGCCATTTGCTTTTTCTTTGAGTACTTTGTAGATTATAAATATAATGACTTGTATGCTTGTCATAGGAGAAGGTGCCTCTAAAATTCACATTAGTACAGGAAACTTACTTCATAAATCAACATAGAGACTCAAATATGTGTACCTATGCCAAATATTTTGTCAACAACAGAGATATGAATTTCATCCTTGATTTACAGAGATAATTCCATAGAGTCTTTTCATGTATTATAGGTCTCTTTTTCTAGCCCTTAATTATTTCAGTCCTTGCTTTATTGATGAGCTCAGTTCACAGGAATATTGATGTCTTTCTTCAACTTGAATCACAGAGGTAATATGCCTCTTTCAATTCGTATTTTAAGGAAAGGATGTCACAAAATTTGTATGATACTTTGCTTAAGGTGCCACAGGGATAAGAAAATAAGCCAACAAATCGCTATCTTCAATATGCCTTTTGCTTCAACCTAGCTCTGATACCATGTTGAGAAATCAAGATGCTTGTAGATTAGGGTAGATTTCTTTTGACTTGATAATTAATTGTGAATGTTTGTTGGCTTCTTGTTACTTATGCTATATTCTTCATCAAGAAATTACCAAAAGTACAAAACATGAAGATCACAAAGAGACAAAGAACACAATAAATTAGGCTCCAAGCCATGGAAAAACCCCACAAGGGGGAAAACCCAATAAAATCCTCTTCTTACAGAATCAGATCAAAGTGAGATATCCAAGACCCCATACCAAGACCGAGACTACCACAAAGACCCAAGTCAACCCTCCCCCCATCCATTTCCAACAAATCATGGTCAACAGAAGTCAACGTTGGTCAAATCTTAGAAATCTGGTCATCTCTTGAAATTTCGGGCTTGCAATACCAAAAAAATTAACTCAGAAAATTCCCATGCGTGAACAGAAACTAGGGCAGAAAACATAAATTTCTCTTCTTTGACTTTCACTAAAATTCTCCTCCTTGCATAGAAATCGAAGTGATGGATGGATGATAAAATGAGATTGAACTATCTTGTGTTTATACATGTCCAGGAGGTCGAATGGCTACCTCTTTAGGGCATCTTGTCCAGGAGGGCCGACTTGGTCTTTGTGGTGACATTTTTGACTCTTTGACTTGAAAAATAAATTTTATTTTTCTTTTACAAGTCCAAATGAGACCTTGAATCAATTACATTTCATTGACTCATGATAAATTTTCTCTTGACTCAATTGACCCTAAGAGCATGTGTAACATGCTTTGACTAGAAATAAAATAATAGTAACAATGAATATAATAAAATTATAAATACATCAATAATACATTTGAATTAAATTATGAAGATCAATGCTAGTTACATTTTCAACGGGGTCATTTAATTAGAAAAGGACATTACAGTCCCCCCTTCCTGACATTTCTCATTCTCAGGAAATTTCATGTTCGTGTATTGCAGGATATTTTCTTGTACATATGTAGCCCACTTTAAAATTTCATGAATATATTTGAAGGTTTCATTCACTGTGCTGCGATTTTGTTCCTTCATTTTCCATATAAAAAACTTATGGCTACTAAGAGATGCATAGAGATCCTTGAATTTCATTGCCACATAATAGTAAGCTTGATGGTCTAGTGACTGATTGTTGTGGTGTGCCTCCACTTTACTGAAATCCTTAAACTACTCACATACGGTAAGTGGTACTCTGTTAATTTTCTCCTAAAAAATGTCATATTTATTTAGTAATAGAATGAATGGTGTATCTCTGAAACATGAATGCTCCACAACATTTTAAAAAATTTCTTTACTGAATGCCATCTTATTTCTCAACCCACTTTTGGTCATATTCACTTATAGCAACACAAAATATTACTTCTTGTACATTCTCAAATATTTCCAGCCACTTACAACCTTCATTTAATCCTTTATTATTTACTCTAATAAGCTTATACTTCACAGTTGGAGTTGGACAATCAAAGTTTTCATTATAAGCTTCTGACATTGGGCTACGATCATCAATTGAAAATTCTATAAATGCTAACCCATTACTTTGAGTCATTCCAGCATATAAAATGTGATATTCCAATGGATTGAATTCATTACTTGATACCTCAACAACCTATTCCTAGAAGTGACCAGCAACATCAGGTAGGACATGTAGCTCATTTCTTCTTGCATACGTAGCCTGAATTGCAGGGTCCCTCCACATTTCATCAACTATTGGGGCATACTCACGTGTTGCAGCTGGGAAAAAACCATCTAAATCCCCCATTGCCATAATTTCCAGAAGCCAAGTGGAAAAATGTTTCAATTTGGGATTGAGAGAGTAAGTACATTGAGCAGCTTCTTTATCATCACTTTAATATGAGGCAGAAACTTGTTCATGTACATTGGAACCATCCATATATGCTAAGCTTTCCTCCTCAAAATTCTCATGCCCCTCAAGCTATATGCAAACATATTTATATAGGTTTCTCGGTATCATCAGTTCAATGTTTTGCAGCTCCCCCTGTTTATATAGGTTTCTCGGTATCATCAGTTCAATGTTTTGCAGCCTTCATTTCCAAGTAACAAGAGCTTTTGAATCTTCTTCTGCTTCAAGAATTCTTGGACAGAATTGCTGGAATGATTATCTGTATTTTCCCTCGTGCCATGATAGTTACTCTAAGGGGTAGGTAACGATAGTAAGGAGCATATCAACCTTGTTGAGAAATTAGGGCATTTAATTCAATTTCTCTTTCATGATAATTGATTTTGAACTTGTTATGCTTCTTTTACTTAGATATTATATTTGTTAGCTTATTATGTCTTTCATCAAGTCAATTATCAAAACACATGAGACACAAATTTTAGACTCTTCAAGCTAGGGCCAAAACCTCTCCCTCTTGGAGAGGAAAACCCAAAAGCAATTCTTCTTATAGATATTGCATTGACGAGTACCATAACCATGAAATAGACCCTTGACACTAGTATCCCTCCAATACCCTTGTCACTACTCTTCTCGGCTTCTCCATTTGATCTCTTCTTTCTGCACTACACCGCACCTTTACTAGGGAAGTTCGGTCCCTAGTCTAGCAGCCCCAAACTGTGTGCTTCTTCTTGGCTTCCTTTGATCTTATCCTTAGCTTCCTAAAGTCTTCCTCTCATCCTACTTCCAACATCCTTTGGACATCTTTTAAACTCAATACTGAACCTTTATTCATGCTTTTGTATCCTTCCTCTTTACTATGATTACCTTCAGCCTCCCTGAGATATGTGAGGTAAACTTGCAGACCAAAACAGAGATATTATAAGACTTTCTTCCTTCTATAGAAAACCTCCTTTCTTGACCTAATCACAGATCCTTTCATCGTTGTATTATCTTCTTCATGCATAGTTCTACATGCTAGAAGAGACTTATCTTTTTCTGCGATAGCCTTCTATTTGAAATGTGTGAGGTAGTATAGACTCAGAACAAAGGTAAGTATACCTCTTCTTTTCTTCCCACACTAGCCTCATATTCTCACATCAATGTAGACCCAGACTTCGCTCTTCTATCATAGACATGATCCGAAATTTCTTACACCACAATGAGGCCGCATCATCCCTTATATAGTGACTGGATTTAGCTTGTAGGCCAACATGAGGTTTGTGTGTAAGCCAACTTCATCAAGGAGAATATTCACCATCGTTGAGCCGACTTGTGGAGCATATTTACAAAGTCTTGAAGGCATACATTTACATCAATAAATTTTCTCTATAAGTGTAACAACAATTCATATGACAAGATGAAAAACCCCTAAAAGACATCAAGAAGAAGTCTTTGACCTATAATAAAAAACTCCTTGCTCATGAAACCCATGATGCGCAAGTATTACAAAATACATTTTATTATATTTGTCTTATTCATTATATAAATTCATAATTACAAGTCATTATGAAGACCAAACTTAGTTACACGTTCAAACATTCCCTCTTAAATAGGGAGGTATGCATAATGGTACATGGTCACTTTCAATTTGCTGAATCTCATAAGAAGAATTCGATTGGTAATCCATCTGTTATAGCATCTTATTAACCAGCATTATCACAATGCAAAGCCTTGATTAAAAACTCCATCTCTTGACGAGACCATGAACTAAAATGATGGTGAGACCAATGATTATATACATCTTCATCATTGTCTCCATGGTACATACTCCACTCGTGTGTTCACCGAGTATGACCTCATAGGACTATTCTTTTGGGGATAGCTAATCCTCAAAGAATACCCATCCTTTCACAACTACTCTTACCTGGGATACCATAATAAATCCCCAAAATATTATCAGATGCCAGATGATTATCCAATCCCACATTCTGTCTTCCAAGTGAAGACTAGAATGATATGTCTATCTCTCCCTCTTAATTAGGGAGGACATACACATTCCTATCAAGGAATGTTCTCAAGCTCCCTCTTATCTAAGGACTTTTCAAGGCTCCCTCTTAGCTAAGGACTTGTCTAGGCTCCTAGGGACTTACTTCCAAGTTTCTACCAGGTAAGAAACTTATTACTAGCCCCCTTCTTAATCAGGGACCTGTAGCAGGAATGATGAAAACACCGAGCTGCTCATGAAGAACTAATTTCTTTGATGTCATCAATTTCTTAGTTGCTGACGAGTCTTCGTCTTTGGGATATCTTCGTTAGGGCTCAAATCACCCATCACTTTTCATTTTTGTCTGAACGTGATCCATCAATTTTTCATCTGGTCTACCTTCATATCATGTTACTTTCATTCGAACCATACTTCTTCCAAGGATCTTACATCCTACAATATGGTTATCAACCTGTGGAATACATATACTTCCCTTTGGCTACCCTGAATAAGCTCATAAGATATTATTCAATTATAAATATGAATACTTAAATCAAAATTTACCTTAGTGATGATCTTTCACCATGACATCCTTCTTGTAGGCATCGACATCCTTTTTTATCTTCTAAATATATGTATTGTCAAGGGTCTCTATCTTTTCTAGACTTATATTAGAGTCCACATATCTTCCCTGGAGATCTCCTAGTCAAGTCTTCTTGGCTTCCTTGGATGTTGATTGCTTCTTTCCATGGTTTTACTTCCCATGATATCTTCCTTTTTCTTTCTCCACAGTTTTATTTCATTCCTAGGAACTTCCATTTTGCAGTTCCTTGATAATGTACAACCACCTCATATTCCATATGAGGATGTATTATGTCAATTTCATCTAGTGTAGATCATGCCCTTTTGGCAACCTGTGCATCAAAAGAGTTTCTGTTTTCTATTTTGATCATACTTCTAAAGATAGAAGTGTACTACCTGCAACCACATGGCATGACTTCATAGCATCTAGTGTCAACATATATATACATGTACCTCATTCTTTTCCTTTTGAGTCATCCTGTAGAAGGTTTCCTTAGAATGAAAGAGTTTCATTTTCTTGATCTGCTTCATCAATATGTCATCATATTCTAATCCCAAAATTATGTAAGTTAGAATTCTTGATGAAACCTTTTGCTTTCTTCCTAAATAGTGAATCCAAAGAGGATTCCATTAGAAAATGTCAACACCTGTTTCCATATTGATTATTGAATGATGACCCTTGATCTGGATGATTGCCTTACATAAATATTGTTTTCATTAAGGTTCCTAGGAGACACTTATTTCATGGCACTCTTGTTGACTATTGTGGTCTTATTCCTTGGAAGGTTTTATCAACACAATTGCCAAGCAAGCTATTATACATTGTCTTGAAACTTCACTATTTTTGCAGAGAAGTTAGCATCATGCTAATGATTAGTTCGAAACTGTATTTTAGTGGAAAAATTCACTATTTTTTTGTGGAATAGTTCATAATTTATTTTGATCTTTTTTTGCAAGTGTAATAGTCACGATGATAATTGTGTGGTTTACTTCAGAGGGTTCTCAATTCTTTCTAGATACACTTTTCATCATTTTCTTTGAATACTTCTCTAGTGATTTAAATTCATATTTTATCCCTTGCACAATTGCTCCTGAGGTCCATGTTGTTATGTTTATTGGTTGTTTCTGTGGAAACATTTTCCCGAGGTTCTGCAAGGTAAATTCAAATGAAAAAAATACTATTTTACATATTGATATTTGTTCAAGAGATTCTTGTGTGATACTTGAATTTCATAAATCTAGATTTCTATTTCATTATCTATATCAATATATAAGAACAGGCCCATGGATTTTTCATATTTCTCAAACTATGGAGTTGTTCCTTTCCTGTTGCATGTTATTTTATATTGTTATGTTGTGATTCAAATTTCTAGTTGTGCTTTCCAATTATTCTCCTACATAGTACATGCTTTGTTAGATTATATCAAAAGTTATTCTTATTGTCTTTTTATTATGTATCTTGAACATATTGTTTCTAGCAACTTTTGATCTTCCTATATTTTCTATTCCTTTGGTGTATCTTTACACCTTTAGGGGAAATTGCTAGTTTAAAATCTAATTCTTTAAAGGGTGCTAGCTCAATGGAAGAGCACCTGCTTCACAAGAATGAGGTTGGTGGTTCGATTCCATCATGCCTTGATATTTATAGGGAATGAGGACCATCAGTTTTTCATGAAAGATGATCTTTTTACCATCACCAAAGAGCTTATGGTGACATTTTTCGACCCTCACCAAAATATGAAATGGTGACGGTCAAAGAACGCCACCATATATATGCATCAATAGTGATGACCATTAAAGGTCCGTCACCATAAATATTTGTTGTTGATATGAAATGGTGAGGGTTACTATTTGTCATTATATTCGTTATTCATGATGGACCTTGATGTCACCAATGATTTTATGGTAACGATCAATGAACGTCGCCATATATATGCACTAATAGTGACGGCCATGAAAAGTCCATCACAAAAAATCATTGTTGTTCATATGAAATGATGACGGTCACTATCCGTCATTATAATCAATATTCTTGACATACCTTGACTGTCACCACAACACATACTTTTGTCGATGCTACCTTTGGTGACATTCAATTTTTTTGGTGACAGAGTCTATTGTCTGTCACCATTGCTCATATGAAATTGTGATGGTCACTATCTATCAATATGAATCATTATTGGTGACAGACCTTGAATTTCACCACAACACCTATACTTTCGGCGACACCACCTTTGGTGACGTTCAATTTTTGGTGACGACGGCTCTTTTGACCCTCACCAATGAGCTTATGGTGACCATTTTTGCCCCTCACCAATGTCATTTTTTCTTGTAGTGGATGGAATTCTAAGATATCTATGATCAATTTAATTTGACAACAGAACATTAATTTTATATTTATATTACTTTGTAAATTCTAGTGGACAAGGATTATGATTCTAAGATGTGTGCTATCATAATTTAGACTAGCTAAATGCAAGATTCATTAGATATAATATAAATGTAGAATTTCATGAATATACATACCTTTGATTGGACTTGTTGTAATACTTGATTAATTTCATATGGATTTGTCCCTGGGCACATAGACTATGATAGATATCCCTATATATTTTACCATGACTAGTCCATTGTAATAGATGTTATTAATTCACTGTGAGACTGAACTTTGACTGTGAGATCCATTACTAAGATTGAGGTAGAACAAAGAGGTTGTGAGAGAGTGAAACCACTGAGACCAATCCTATAATATTATCCAATATTTATTGTAATCACTTCTATGATCCATCTGAACTCTTGTTACTGTGCTCGAATTATTTGTCACTATAATTGTACCTAAATTATCATCACTGTAAATACATCCTTAACATATACTCTCCTTACTGCTATGATATCGAAATAGTAGTTCTTAATTGAGGCAGAGGTAGTTTTGATAATGTATTAATGCCAAATTGTAGGGACACCAAAATGTGAATATTGTGGTAGTGTCAAATTTGTGAAAACAACAAAGACTTGGTCGGACCAAATATTGTGACACCAAGAACATGTCTCTAAAATGTGATCTGAAATTCTGCCAAGAGAACACCAATGATATTCAAATTTGTTTGAATTGTGATGGTTATGAACTTTGTCATAGTGCCTTATTCATGTGATTTCACCGCATATTTTATCCTTATAAGAGTATGACTACACCGAGACTATTTGGAAAAGATCTGAACTATGTCATTGTGATCATGACTGTATCGAGACTATCTTTGTAGGAGATCCAAACTATGATAAATATTTAGCCCAGAAATGTCATATGGATCTTGATCTTGATTAAAAAAGATCCTTTCATTGCTTCAAGGATGGATGGGAGTTATTCAAACTGCCTTTTAACTTTTGACAATAGCTTTGAAACCATGTTAGAAAAATAGCAGTTAATTAGTTTCTCTTATCATGACATTATATTGTGATTATTATTATGTGTAATTTCATTTTATCTTTCTTATCATCAATAATAATTCCAAACAAATAGAAGAGGACACAAGATGTAGGCACACTGCCAAGGAAAAACCCCACTCTTTGGGGAAAATCCAGTCAAAATGCTTTCTTCAATAGGTTCAAGATGAGATGACTAAGACCCTTAGACTATAGGCTTCCTCCATCAGGTCATTCCTTCATTGTGTTAGCACTAATATCTCTCTGCTTGCACCAAAAAATTCATCCTCATTATTTTGACCATGTTTTGTAGCATGAGATTGTGAAAAATCCTAGACCTAACAATCTCAGGAATCCTACTGCAACCAGCTGAATCTACTTCATCTACTTGTAAATTACATTACACAGTTATTTTCATATTACATCTGGAGATATTGAAGTAAATTATTGAAGAAGCCTACACTTAATTAAATATGATTATAAAGCAAGGAAATTGAGCAAAGGAAAAATTACAAACATAGGACACCTTTATTTTGGACGAAAGTCCCCAAAAAAATCCCAATGCGGGTGTTGGCTTATGTTTTTTGTGGATGCATAAAGGTAACACGAGGAGCTAATCAAATTAAGAGTGGGAAGGGCTAAAGTGAATGCCAATCACTTCAAGCGCGGTTCAGGAGGATGCCCCGCAGTAAAAAGAGGAAAGAATCTTACCATTTAACTTTTCGCACCTCTAACCTCTCCACTCATCACACATCACTCCCTGCAGAGTATAAATCTTACCTTTTTCCACTCATATATAAAACTTGTGATCTGCGATTCGTAGGTGGCCCCACCTCCTTGACACGTCAACCATTCACTGCTCCTCATACATTTCTCCCCGCAAAGTATAACTCTTACCTTCTGCCGCTCATATATAAAACTTGTGATCTAAGATCTGCGAGCAGCCCCACCTCCTTTCCACAACATCCATTCCCCACTCCCCGCAAAGTATAACTCTCACCTTCTACTACTCATATATATATATATATATATATATATATATATATAACTTGTGACTTGTGATATGTGATATCAGTTCGGGCCCCACATTCCTGCCACGTCATCAATAGCCCTTCCACGCCACTTTTTCCGCTCTTTTCAGTGTTAATGAACCCAAATAACTCCATTATTGCTTCCTCCATCCTCCCCTCATCTCCACTCCATATCATTCATCTAATGACTCATGATCGGTTTCGACACCCCTCTCACCTTCTGAAAAATAACATCCGGGGGGGGGGGGGTGGTTCTGAAATGGCCAGTTTTGGAAACTGCCTCTAGTGCTTACGTGTTAGCCCACAACGATTTCACACCCCCCCCCCCCATCCAATTCCACAAAATGGACAGGCTCCCCTCTGAAATCCAGTCTCCAGTTTTGTAATTCAAACACAACATGGGTTTTGGTGGGGAAAACACAGTTCTGGCGTCTTCAGTTTGTTCAAGAACTTTGTGTCAAAGAGAAAGGCATGCGCAGCATGACTGGTTGTTCCGTAATGGTTAGTGGAAGCTATGAGAACAAGGAGTGGAGGTCTTCAACAATAGGTGGAATCAGGCGATGGAAGCTAGACTGCCCACCTGTTCACAACCTCTCCTCACCGCACCATTTTGAAGATTCCTAGATTTGGCCTCTGTGGCCAACTAAGTTGTTTTCTTTTATTGTTTGATTATGATGTTTTGGTGGTGAAATCTTGATTTCACCCGATTCTGTTTTGATTTTCTGTTTGTAGTAGTGATTGCTTGATGCACACTCAGTAATTTAGTTAGGATATTTTGATTTCACGTGTGTGGGTCAATCATGGGACTTTGATTCAATCATAAACCCTCAGAGGAACTCTATATGTAGAGAGTTCAGAGATGAAACAAAGGTTCTGAATTTTGGAGAAATTTTGTTGTAGTTTTGTCCTATTGTGCTCTTTATGCTCTGAGATACATATTTGGGAGAGTTGTTTTGAATATAATCTGATATACAGAGTTGTTTACTTGGATTCCATATGGAGAAATGAGTATTATGTATCTATGTTCTCTTTTTTATTTGCAATATCTTATTTATGTATAATCATCTTTCATGTTCTGCTGCTTTGATGATTCATGTAATGTAGTTGTCGGTGGTATGCATTTTTATTCATGAATTCGTTTATGTATAATGCTCATGTATTAAACTTGTTGCACTTCCTTAATTTTCACTCCACGAATCTCTATTGTTGGTCATATTCCGCTTACATTTGTTTCCTCTGAGTTCACAGGAGACAGATTCTTAAAATTTTTAAGCCTATCTCTTGCAGATTCCTCCTACATTCCTCCTCAACACCTCTACATATTTTGAAAACCTCTGCTCATTGTTTCATACTTGGCCCATTTGAAAACCATCCAGCCATACAACCTCCTAAGCCCTCTCGCAGTATAGGGTAATTCACATGAATCAGACTCCAAGGTCTTCTCCATTCCTGAACCACCAAAACCATTATTTCTCTTGATCCATATTCTGTCAGAGGCATCCTTATAATTGTCTAATTTTAACCTCTGATTTTAAGATGTCCTAGGCACTGGTCTGTTGCAACTCAAAGCTGTCTCTAGGAGCTAAAACAATAGGAAAACCGGTGCAACAAATCCAAGGCTTTATATTATTAATAAGTAGTTTCTGAATACAATCTTTCTATGCCTTGTTGGCTATCCAATACAGAGAAATCACAACAGAAAAAAAAATATAATGAGTTTTACCTCACACTGCAAGTCTCGACTGATATGGTAGTTGAACTAACGAAACCCCAACACCCTTTGCGTTGCCTCCACACCGTATTTGTGTATGCCTACATTGGTACCTATGTGGACTGTGTCACCTCCTCTCTAGGATCGATCTGCTCCTCAAGAAGTCTAGTTCTAGACCTCCTGGCTCAGAACCCTGATCTCCTAGAAAATCTCAGAATATCTCTCAAAAACACTGTGCTTCCTCTGCGTGTACCCTATGTGGATCTGCGTCACACCTTCTGGGTGTTGCGTCACACTCTCTGGAGGTTGTGCTCCTTCCTCTATTGGTTCTACTGCCTCTTTATTTAGTATTCTTGGTCCCAAAGAAGATCCTCTAACCAAAACTATCTTTGCCCCTCTCTACGCTAGAATCACTTAGATCTGATATTCATCCCATTAGGGGAATTTTAAGGTCTAAAATGGGCCTCCTAAGGAAATTATAAAATAATAGTGGAAATAATAAAATAATATTTGATTACATCATCAAATTTTGGAGGGAAAAAAGAAAAAACTACTTTTTCAACTCGTATTTTCAACATATCTCCCAAATTTTTTACTCAAATTTCGAGCGGGAGTACTCATTGGATGAAAAATTTAATTTCTCATCCAAAGAGTACCCATGTTGCATACTTTCGATGGATCATACTACACAAAAAATGAGAAATACATGAAAAAAGTTATTGCAATCATGATTTTTCATGTATTTCTCATTTTTCATGTAGTAGGGTCCATCAAAAGTATGCAACATGGGTAATCCTTAGATGAGGAATTAAATTTCTCATCCAATGAGTACTCTCGCTCGAAATTTGAGTAAAAATTTTGGGAGATAAGTTTAAAATACGAGTTGAAAAATTAGTTTTATTATTTTATTATTTTTTAATCCTTTTACCTTTTTTACTTAAAAAATGGTGAATCATCCCCCATGGTTGACATCATCATCTTAAATCCTATTGGTTCTTATAAAGTTTATTTTGGTTGTACATTTTTCTTAGGAGGCCCATTTTAGACCTCAAAATTCCCCTAATGGAGCACTGCTATGTCAAAAGAATTCGGTTTCTAGATTCACTCAGTGTGTCGTTCCAAATAGCCCTCAAACCTTCCTTTATAGCCTTATCATTGAGACATAAACGACCGATATTAGATCTCTAATCAATGTCTAAGGTAATAACTTGACTTGATCTTTGCTTTTCTGGATCATTCTCACTATGTTTTATTAATCCCCTTTAATTATTTAATTTCCCTAAGTATAGACTTAGGTTCCCCATTAGAAATTAATTTTTTATAATAAAAATATTCCAAGTATAATTTTCACAAAATATTTATGGTTTCTTTGAAATATCAGTGCCTAAGCCTCTCTACAAATTTTGAGACTTAGAGCACTTTCAATGATACCAAAAATCAACACTCCCTCTTAGTGAGGAAAGTGCTCTAACAACATGTTTGCTCCATACGGCTCTAACCCTTAAGCATCCTCTGTGTTTTTGATGTCTGAAAAGCTATCCACCAACCACTGTGATGCTGCAGAAACTATAATTCTACCCATGACACTACCATTTCCACTGCTGCATCCATACTAGAGCTCCCTCTAAAATGTTTCATCTGTTATGCTACTAGTACTTCCACTGCTAACACTGCATCTGAACTGCAACTCAGTTGCTAAGAGAAGCAACTAAAATCACCCAAAAAATAAACAAGCATTCAATGGATGCACCTTGATGTTGAAGGCTCTGACTGTCGATAGCTACTACATTGTCCCTCTGGAGCATTGTGTTGCGACTAATCTACATTATTTTTCACTGCGATGCTATTGCTCTGCTCTGCACTGCTCAGAAGTAGATGTTGCTACCCATTGCAACTGTTACTCCATCACTCCTTGACTCCCACTAAAAACTCCCCAATCTCGCTACTGCTGATCATGGGCACCTGTAGCAAGGTTGCGATCCAAGAGTTGGTCTCCTCAAGGATCCTTCCTAACTAAAGTTCTTATGAACTTACAGTTATATGTCACCCCATATCCCTCCTGGAGATGCGTGGGCACTCATGGAAAACTCATCTTTCTCGATCTTCGTGGCTACAACCTTTGGATCGTGCTTCTTAGCCTTTTCATTTTTCTTCAAAGGACACTAAGATGCAAAGTTGCCCATCTCACCACATCTGAAATACTTCACCTTCAAAACATCTCTCTTTTTTTTTTGTTGCCCTTGTTGTCCCTTCGATGCAAGGGCCATATTCTCCTCCTCCTCTGGATTCTTCGATTCGCTCCAACTACTACCATCAAGTTTTCACTTAACCAGATCTCTTCTCAGCTCCTCCTCCTGAAGAGCTGCCCACATCTCCTCCCAACTAGGAAGTGTTTCCCTGCCCAAGATACTTTGGACAAAAAATTCTCACTCCTTAGTGACTGTGTTAAAGACCAACCTCACCATAGTTGTATAAGTTTGGGTGGACCCCACGGCTTCCAGTTGATCACAGTTTTCCTGAAGTCTCATTAAGAATGGATTAATGCACTCCCCCTTTTGCATCTGGATCATCCAAAGCTTCTACTCCAAGTACATCTTATGTTGCTCAAAAGTTCCTATGTATAGCAAGGACAAGTCCTCCCATATCTCCCTGACCGTTTTCTTGCCAGCTATATGAGAGACTATATGATCCTTCGCACCATAAAGGATAAGTCTCTTGGCCTTTGCCATATCGGACTTGTACTTTTTTTTCTAATCCAGGTATGTAGGTACAACAACCACCTTGTCAACGAACGTCTTGAGATCATATTCGTCCAGAAGGAATTTGATCCTTTCCTTCCAGCTCACATAGTTGGAGGATCCCTCCAACTAATCTTGATCTCTAAGATCGTGAGATGCCATCTTAGCCAAAACAATTGTCGAACTTCTCCCTCTTTCTCCTTACTACATAGCTTCTAGTTTGTCTTACGCACTCCCTGATGGAGTTCATAAGTATTTTTCCCAGCAAATGAGAAATGTTGAATTCCTCGACAAGGAAATCACTAAGGAAGAACTCCCCACTATGTGCTTTTCTTCCTTGTCTGACGCTTCTCTGCCTAGCAACTACTTGTAGAAAAACTACATCCCTCTAGCTCTACACAAAGGCTCTGTGTTTCTCCCTCTGCCTCAGCAAGATCTCGATCCGAAAATATTACCTCTTTGTTGAATCATTCAGAGAGAGACCACCTCAAAAATTCAGCCCTCCTGGCTAGAACTACACAATCCCTCTGGGGATTCGATCTACTACTACTACATCAATTCAAACTTCACTTTAGTTCTAGATCTTCTCTTCCTGTTTCACATCAAACTCTCTGATAACATGTGAAAATTCCTAGATCTAAAAATATCACGAATCCAATTGAATCTACTTCATCTACTTGTAAATTACATTACATAGTTATTTTCAGATTTCTTCTGGAAATAGTGAAGTAAATTATTGAAGCAACCTACACTTAATTAAATATGATTCTAAAACAAGGAAATTAAGCAAAGAAAACAATAAACACATAGGACACCTTTATTTTGGATGGAAGTCCCCGGGAAAAACCTAATATGGGAAAACCGATGCAACAAATCTAAGGGTTTGTATTATTAAGCAACAATTTATGAATACAATCTCTGGATGCCTTGCTAGCTATCCAGTACATAGAAATCACGGTAGTAAAAAATATAGTGAGTTTTACCCCACACTATAAGTCCCGGCTGATATGGTAGTTGAAATGACGAAACCCCAGTACCCTCTATACTGCCTCTGCACAGTAGCTATGTAGACCTGCGTAGGGACCTCTATGGACTACGTCACCTCCTCTTTGAGATCGATCTGCTCCTCAAAAATTCTAGCTCCAACCCTCCCATCTCAAGACCCTAATCTCCCAACAAATATTAGACTATCTCTCGAAAACACTGCGTTGCCTCTGCGTGTACCCTGTGTGGGCCTGCATCAGCCCTTGTGGGTGTTTTGTCACAATATCTGGAGGTTTTTTTACTTCCTCTACTAGTTCTATTGCCTCTCCGCATAGTATTATTGGTTCCAGATAAGATCCTCCAACCAAAATTGTCTTTGCCCATCTCTGCGCTGGAATCACTTAGATCTTATCTTCGTCCGAGCGATTCTCCGTCAAAATAATTCTCTCTCTAGTTTCACTCAATGTGTCATTCCAAATGGCCCTCAAGCCTTCCTTTATAGCCTTCTGGTTGAGACATCAACGACTGATATTATATCTCTAATTAATGGCTAAGATTATAACTTGACTTGATTTTTGCTTTTTCTAGATCATTCTCACTCTATTTTATTAATACCTTTTAATTATTTAATTTCCATAAGTTTATACTAAGGGTCCCCATTCAAATAATTAATTTTTTACAATAAAACATATTCTGAGTGGAATTTTCACAAACATTTTCTGGGTTCTTTGGAATACTAGTGCCTAAGCCTCTCCACAAATTTTGAGACTTAAAGAACTTTTGATGCTACCAAAAATAAACAGAGATTAAATCACTGAGCATCATAATATATCACTGAACATCATAATGAGATAACATCATATCACTGAACATCGTGACTTTGGTAGCAATGAGTTCTTTGTAGCACTGAGTTGAGATAGCACCGAATTTACTAAGACAACAAGGAGTATTTGTAGCACCGATTTTATGTATCGTAGCACCAAGAATATGTTACAGCATCATATAACATCATATTACCAAGCCATTTTACCACTGCTCTTTCACCGAGCATATAGACTGAGCCATAAATACCAAGCATAGAGACCAATCCACTATGCTTTCACCAAGCATATAGATCATGTCACCGAACCACAATACTGTAACTTCACCGAGCCTCTATACCATTGTATCTTCACTGAACCTGTAATAAAGTCTGAACCTTGATTTCAGAGAGAAGTTTTAATTCTAAGTGTGGAAATGTGAAATTACAGTGGGGTATTTATAGTTGTTTCTCCATAAAATAAGCCAACGTGACTGTGAAGTGTCGTGTCTTATTTTTGAGCAGACTGGAGAACAATTTTGAGGCCAACTTTAGGACGATGTTTAGATGACTTGTATCAATAAAGAGAAGTTGACTTGAGGGTTGTATTTGAAGCATATTTTTGTTGAAGACCGAGGGTGATGACCTTGAAGAAGAAGACATCATGGAGGATTTTTTGACTAAATAATAAATACCCTAATATTACATGATTTAAAATCCCAAATTGTATCAATTTAAATCTGTAATGACTAACCTAGAAGTCCACAATTGAGACCTTAATCTAAATATGACCCAAACATGAAACCCATGCTTTAATAAGTCATTTATTAATAATAATAAATTATTTTAACAAATATAAAATGAAGACCGAACCTAGTTATAGTATTCAACAAGGGGTTTAAGGATCCCCGACTGCGACTTATTTCATTATGGATTAATTTGTATGTTGGTTGAATTTAGATTAACCCAGTTGGGGGATTTATGGGATGGTTTTCTATGTCAAAATATTTTTGTAAAACCCTCAAAGGATTTTCAAGAGAAAATATTGCCATAGGATTAGAAAATTGATTAGGGTTTTCCGAAAGATATTTTAGAAACCCTCATCTCTTCACCTCAGTCAGGTCTAATGCCTTAAAACCTTACTTTTTAGTGTTAACAACAAAAAATCGTACAGGAAAAAGACATTAAAAATGTCAAGAAGAAGGTACATATGAATATTTTCAGATAAGGAATACATTAGAGTAGACTACAATTTAATTTTTCCTAAGGTTTAGATGGCAATTAATGGACAATGCACTTGCATTAAAGATATTTTTCACACAACGCGGTTATTCCTTTGATAGTCGCACGGGCTTGAATATGGCGAAATGTCACCATCCGAGACCACTTGGCATGCTTGGTTAAGATGATTCTCCACCTAGTATTGTCAAGGATAGTCAGATTTGAGACATCCTGAGGAGTAAATGCATCCCATAAAGGAATCCAACCCCCACTCTTGTGTCACTATCCATCTTGGGCCAAGAGAAGAGGGAGGAATTCAAAAAATGTTTATATAAGCTGACCTTTGGAAGAATAATTGGAGAAAAATTTTTATGTTGGCCAAATTCCTTCATATCAAACCAGCTTGCATAGTCCAGCAGTATATGGATTAGAAGGACTCATATGCTAGCCAACCAATATCTCAGTCCAAGAGAGAGAGGTCCACCACTTGATCTTGATCTACTATCCTTTGAGAGAGGGGAGAGATGCTTGCAGGAACTCGAGGGAAGGAGACATCCTTGTTTTGGCTATTTGATCTCCATAGATTAAAGTACCCTCTTCAAGTGCTTGGCATTGTATCTTTTTTACCACTAGCACCTAATAGAGGAAGAATTCTCCACTTGTGTTATTAGGTTGTTTTCTCCATCGAGCTTTTTTATTTTACATCTTGTGTTTTGTTTTTTTCTTAGTGTTGTATGCTTATTTTTCGCTCAAACTTACTTTTCATTATGTCGAATTTGTTCCACTAACAATAGACAATCATTTTTCTCTGTGACCTTGTTCAGGTAGCAGCCATCGTGTTAAATATGTGTATTTCGTATGCCCTTGCGCCAAATACATTACCACAGGAATGTCGACTCCACTGAATTCTTTCTTTTTGCATTAATGATTGTCGATGAAGGTCCTTATTATTGCTCGGTTTTCTTCAAACCACCCCTACATTCTCTCTACATCTCCAATCACACTTAGTGAAAAAAAATTCACAACAGAGGAGGAAATTTTTCTTCATTCTTCCTGATAGCATGCTTTGTGCTCCAATAGACACATGCTTCATGCCTGTGGGAATATAACTCGCGTGGTGAGCGAGTAAGCAAAAAAAAATTCTACTTTTTCCCATTTTTAAGGTCATTGGAAACCCCTAATAAATTTACATCACTTTTTCTTTGTATTTCACTACTATTAGGACACTCAAGTGCTATGTTCAACCTCAACACTGTTACCGATGAAATAGGTAACCTGACCTCAAAACGGGAACTCTAGCCCAAAAAGACTCAAAAGACATGAAAAAACACCAAAAAAAAAAAAAATAGTGTATTCTAGAATGCACTTGGTTTTGGTTTTTTTTTAAGGTCAAATTTCAACATTTTATAAAATTATGCTAAAAACAAAATTGTTTCTTGAAAAAAGGATTGAAAAAACACCCTCAAAACAAAACTAGTTGATGCTGAAATAACAAAAAAAAAATTGTGTCATATTTTTGACATTTTTAAAAATAGAAATAACATTTTTTAATTTTTAAAATTCAAACATTAAAAAAACCTAAAATTTAACAAAAATAAATAAATTTAAAAAATAAAAACATTTTAAAGCT
Source organism: Pinus albicaulis (assembly GCA_034641835.2). Lineage (NCBI taxonomy): Eukaryota > Viridiplantae > Streptophyta > Pinopsida > Pinales > Pinaceae > Pinus > Pinus albicaulis. The sequence continues at coordinate 1,332,651,929 of CM076572.1, forward strand.
TAAAATTTAAAAATATATAAGAATAAAAAAATAAAAATAAAAACAAAATAAAAATTTTAATTCAATCATTAAAAAAAACCTAAAATTTAAGAAAATAAATAAAAATAAAATTAAAGATTAAAATTTCAAAATATATAGAAATAAAAAAATAAAAATAAAAACAAAAAAAAATTAAATAAAAAAAATAAAAACAAGTTAAAAAAAGAAAGAAATTATAAAAAATAAAATATAGAAATTAAATTTAAAAAAGAAAAAGAAAATGTTAAAAAAAAAAAAAAAATTTAAAGAAATATATTAAATTTTAATAAATTTAAAACTTTAAAATAAAAATTAAAAAAAAAACACATGATTGAAATTAAAAGTAAAATAATGAAAAATAAAATACAATAAAAATATTAAATTTAATAGAATATATATTTAAAAAACAAATAGATTTTAAAAAATAAATTAAATTTAAATTATAAAAAATAAAATATATATATATATATATATATATATATATATATATATATATATATATATATATATATATTAAATAAAATTAAAAAATATATATTAGATTTTATTAAATTTAAAAAAAAATGTTAATATTAAAATAACAAATGAAATTTAAAAAAAATATTAAATTTCAATAAATAAATGAATAAACAAATAAATTTTGAAACAAAAAATAAATTTTAAATATTAAAAAAAAAAAACATTGTTAAAATAAAAAGTTAAAAAACTTTTAAAATCAATTAAAATTGAAAAATTGAAAAAAATATATTAAATAAAAAATAAAATAAAAAACAAATTAATTTGAAAATATTAAGTTTAATTAAAAAAAAAAATCTAATTTTAAATACACAATTTTAATTGAAATAAAAAAATATATAAAAATTTTATGTAATTAAAAAAATAATAATAAAAAATTTAAAAATTTAAAAAAAATATGAAATTCAAATAAATTTAAAAAAAAATACGAAATTTACTAAATTTTAAAAAATTGAATGAGAAAACTAAACATAAAATTTAATAATAATAATAATAAAATTAAAAAAAAAAAAGATCAATTAAATAAAAAAAAATACAAAATTTAATACAAGTCATTAACAAAATTTAGAAAAAAAAAAATTAACAACAAAAAAAATTAAAACAAATTAAATTACAAATATTAAAATTAAATTTAAAAAAATAATAATTTAAATTTTTTGAATTTAAAAATATATATTAAAAATTTAAAAAATTAAAAAAAGAAAACTAATTTTTTTATCGTGGTGGCGCCGCCAATCGGCCTCCCACCCAAGTGGTGGCGGAGGTTGGCCGCTAGGCGAGAGGCTGATTCCGAGAATCGCCATGAGGCCGATTCCATGAATCGCCTTGAGGTCGATTCCGGGAATCGCCCTGTCGTCGTAGGAGGGCGATTCCCGGAATCGGCCTCCCGCCGCGAGAGGGCGATTCCCGGAATCGACCTTCCGCCGTGAGAGGGCGATTCCCAGAATCGGCCTCCTGCCGCGAGAGGGCGATTCCCGGAATCGGCCTCAGGGTGATTCCCGGAATCGGCCTTAGGGCGATTCCCGGAATCGGCCTCAGGGCGATTCCCAGAATCGGCCTCAGGGTGATTCCCAGAATCAGCCTCCCCACCCGCAGGAGGACGATTCCCAGAGTCGGCCTCCCCACTGCAAGAGAGCGATTCCCGGAATCGGACTCCCGCCGCGGGAGGCCGATTCTCATAATCGCCCGCCTGCCCAGCGACCGGCCTCCTCCGCCACCTGGGCGGGAAGCCGATTGGCGGCGCCACCACGATCAAAAAATTCTTTTTTTATTTTTTTATTTTTTTTAATTTTTAATATTTTTAATTTTTTTTTTAATTTGATTTTTTTTAATTTTTTTTTTTTAATTCAATTTTTTTTTTTTAAATTCAAATTTTTTATTTTAAATTTAATTTTTTTAAATTTTTTTTGTTTGTTTTTTTTTTTTTTTAATTTAATATTTTAGATTAATTATTTTTTAAAATTTAAAATTTATTTATTAAATTTATTAAATTTTAATTTAATTAATTTTTTTTTTAAATCCTTTAGTTTATTTAGTTTTTCATTTTTAAAATTTATAAATTGTTTTATTTAAAAAAAAAAACAGTAAATTTATGGATATTTGTTTTTTAATTATTTGCACGTGGTTTTTTTCATTTTTTTTTGTTTTTTAATGATAGTTTTTTTTTTTCAATTTTAAATCTTGGTTTTTTTTTTTTTAATTTGTTTTTTTTGTTAATTTTAAAATTTGTCTTTTTTTTTCTTCTTCTTATTATTATTTTTTTAATTTAAATTTTTAAATTTAATTTTTTCTTTTTTGTATTTTATTTTTTTGATCTAAATTTTAATTTTGTAATTTAAATTATTTTTAAATTTTCTATTTATTTATTTATTTTTTTTTTTTTCTAATTATATGGTTTTTTTTAATAACTTAGAAAAAAATGTTTTTGATGTTTTTTTTTTAATTTTTTTGGTTAATTTTTGTTTTTTTCTTTAAATTATGTGTTTTTTTTTCAAATTTTGTCATTTCTTTTGATATAATTTTCGAATATTTTTGTTTTTTTTTTGTTTATTTATTTATTTTTGTTTAAATTTTTTATTTTTACGAGTTAATTTTTTTTTTTTTTTTAACATTTTTATTGGTTTTTTTTTGTGTATATATATATATATATATATATATATATATATATATATATATATATATATATATATATATATATATATATATATATATATATTTTTTTTATCTAAGTTTTGTGTTTTATTACCAACATGAAAATCACCACTCTTAAAAAAAAAGGTTGATGCAGCATCAATACGTTTCAAAATTAGCATGAAAATCACTGCTCTAAAAAAAAAAGGTTGATGCAGTATCAATAAGTTTCAAAATTAGCATGAAAATCTGCTTTATTTTTAAAACAAATATTCATACTTCATAAATAAAAATATTATAGTGTCAAAAATGTGCTCAAAAAAAAAAAAAGGTGATTCTGCATCACCACTTTTCAAAATCGGGTGCTTTTTATGCTACCAAAAAAAAGTAGGTAACAGTGCGATTACCTATTTCATCGGTAACAGTGTTCCTCGAATTAACTTAGCAACTAGCTAGTTTTAATTTTAGTATTTTATTTCGCAAATCACACATAGTTTAAATAGGGAACAAGTAAGTGGCATTAAATCCACATATGATTACCGAAAAAATTATTTGCTGATAGAATATACAAAACACATAGCTTAATTATTAAAGAGTAAGTGGACCATATATCCACATATCATTTTCTAGTTCAAGTTTGACAAATTTTTGCATTAGATTAGTTCAATTTTGAATTAAGATTTGGGAATAGAATCAAACTGTTAACAAAGAAACTAAGTAATATCTTCTGCCCTTGCACTTCTTTGTGAGCCTGGGTGAGCATATGAACGCTTTCCTAAGACAATTTTTCATCTCCCTATAGGGAAAACATAGTCTAATTAGGCAAAGTGTAACCGGCCCATCATCCACCAATCATTTCAATTTTTGCAAGGAACAATCACACATATGGTAATTAGAAAAGGATTGTAAAGGATTAATGCATATCCACATCTCATAAAACTTGTGATTGTTCACTCCAAAGCACACATGAAACATAGGTAAGCATTGGACCATAAGGCACCCAGTCTGTTGGGACCTTTATCCTCTTCTTACAGTTACTTCACCAAAACAAACCCTAAGAAAAATTGACTCTCTACATTTTTTTTAAAAACTAAACTCACTAAAATTCCCCCACACGGGTCACAAAAAACATTAGAGTTTAGGATGGTACCATTGGGGGTAAGTATACAATAATTCTCCATGTTCACGATAAATTTTGAAACATAGATGTTGAATTTTTATGGAGCTTCAAATCCATCTATCTGCCCATAGAACGAATACCCAAGCATTACCAAAGACCCATTTTAGAGGGGGTTAAGCTTAGGCCCAATGCGTGTATTACTTTTTGGGGCTAGCTGACCCATCTAGTGCTTGGTACTGGTATCTTGTTACCAAAAATCTCAAGACTCGAATGCTCACGTGGGACGACGGTACTTTAATGGAAAGAAATAGTGAATCCTTCCCTATAGGTGACGATGCAGGAAACACTTGATTCTCATACCATTACCTTGGTAGATTCTTCGACTACTGGAAGGCGTCACCAATTCTTTCAGGACGTTAGCCCCAGTACCCACCAGAGGATATCCTCACAAGACCCAATTACAAATAGAGTGTAAGGAAGAGTAGGTCTATATAGGCTTTTGGTATCATATGTAAAATAAATAAATAAAACCTCATTTTTTACTTGATTAATCACATAGTGTAACGTTAAAGAGAAAAATCACCTTTTCATTTTTCGCTTTGCTTTATCCATGTGATTATATTTTTTCTTTGATAGAAACCATCCTACCTCCCAAAACAAAATAAGGTCGCACTAATCAACATCATAGGATACCCAACAAAACCCCCTAGATCTAGGCATTTCTTAAACCTCCCCCCATTAAAGGGAGGAGTGTCAGCCCTCTCATTGTTTAGGTGCAGAGGACATTGTGTTGCCACCGTTATCGAAACATCCTTTATCGGGGCATCTTTGATTGGAAACCCCCAAGGGTCACCACACTCAACACCAGTGTAAACCCCAACAGGGTCACCACACTCAACTCCTCTAAATACCCCTCATGGTCAAAAGGTAGCTACCCCTCCGAGAAGTCACCAGAATATCCATCAGGGTATGCCATAGCATAATATCTCCCAGGCACTGTGCTGAACCAACATATTCAAATATATGTTTCTCAATAGAGTACAATGTCGTTCAATTCATAGATACCCTTCTTAGCATCGCTAAATATTTTAGACCTAAAAAAGTTAACAAATGACCCCATTTCACATGGCCTTAATTTCCCCCCCATGCCCACGAAGCTCCCTTCTGATATACCAAAATTTGAAGGGAATCAAGCGAAATAACCTGGAAATAATATAATGACTTTCCACCTATGGTGTTCATCGAATGGTATCATTGATGATACCATTCAACTAAGACTATTTCAATGCACCCTCATAGGACCTGAAGCGAAATGGTATGTCAAGTAGCCACCTACATCGCATGGAACCTTTAGCACCCTCACTACTACATTCCTCACATATTTCCAACTCCCCATTCATCATGACTCATGAATGGAACTTCTGACTCATTTCAGGAAAACAACTATCATCCATATATTAGACCATCTCCATGAATGATAGTGAGGTCGTAGTTTGTGTAAAGCCAAACTCAACGACAAAGTGTTACTAGAATTATTTTTTAAAACCCTTACCGCTAAAATTTCAAAAGACGTGGTGATGTAGAGGCCAAACATAGAGGAAGATGCCATTAGAAGGGCCTAACAACTTGAACTCATTTACACCCAATCAGGATATATATACAATGTCATACCAAATTCCCCTTGCCTACAAACTTATAGATAATAACCAGGCACATCTAATACTGTTGACGATTTAATTGGGTCTTTAGCCCAAGTTCAACCAAGCAGAAGTTATCAGTACCCATTATACTCTTACGATTCTACTCATAACGTATCACAACCCAGGTACTACCAAAGTCACCCTGCACCTATGCAGAATGTGACAAACAGGGTGATGCCATACCATCAACATCAGGGAGGATAATATCCCCCCCTGCAGGGGAACCATTACTCAGCTAGGAATGTTGATACAAGAGAGCCACCCCAGCAACCATACACCAACTAGGGACACGGGAACCAATACCCCCCTTTTCCCACACAAAATCCACCACGAACGTAGAACAATGCACCAGTGAATCTTGTACAACTGTCCCAGGCTCAACCACGGTAATCTTATGATCATGAGAATAGAAATAATCCTCCTAATGCTGCGAAGAAAAAGCCAAGGAACAAGCAAAAGGGAGATTCTAGACATGGGGGTGGCAATCAACAATGCCCCCCACAGTCTCAGACTGGGGTCAACCCAAACTGAAATCAAAACTACGAGCCAAGTAATAAATCCCAAGGGAAAAACAAGAGACCCAGTCTACGAAAAAATTACTCTTGTGCCATATGTGGTGAATATGGACACTACAGTCACCACTGCCCCGAACTCCCCGAGTTGAAAAAAATTCAGGGTAATCGAAGACAAGGGGGACCTACCCAGTAGCCTACGGTAATGCATGAACCTTTCCCCCACCAAGGAGTGGTTAATACTCAACAAAAATAACCACCCCAAAATGATATTGGAGGGAGTAGCCACGAAATCTACATGGCTGGAAAAGAATTGTTCTTCCAAACACGGAATAGGAACTATGAAACTCCCTTGGATACCAACCCATCAGGTACAACTATGAGTGCACCTACCACGTTGTTAACTATCTCCAAAATACCTATTGATCCTCTTCTAAGAACAGTCAAAGGACCAACCAGGCGCGGAGGACATCACTCCAAAGCTGCTCATAGCTATAGTATAGTGGATGACTTGGCTCAATCCCCAACAGCCATGTCAACATTGGAAGGCTTGTAATCATGCCCAACACAGCTGAAAACATAAATTTCTGCCTTAGGTGCAATCAACCCCTTTGATTCTCGCTTAATTTTTTTTTGACCTAGACAAGGCAAGCCCTAGGCTTCCTTCTCTAGTCACTTTCCAGATACTATTTTCAGTTCATAATATCACCATACACTGATGCATTGTGGATTAAAGAAGAATCCACATGTATCACGTCCAAATCAGTTTGGAAAAAGTTAGGATCACCTAAATTAAAACCATCTGACATCATGCTTAGAGCATACGATGGGTGCCCATCAGCCCCCGTTGGTCTTTATCAAAATTTCTCAGTAAACTTGGCCTACAAAACAGTCCTTATAGACATTGAGGTCTTAGACGAAAAATTATACTACAATATACTCCTCTGGCAGAGTTATATGCACACCATGATCGCAATCGCATCCTCTGTCTTTAGGGTGATGATGTTCCCCCACAATGATCGAATCACCGTCAACCAGATCACATACTATGACAAGAAACCCATGACCGCTCTAGATGTCGTACTACCATACGTAGACACAACCACTGAACCGCTCACAAAGTATACAGATTTTAGCCCCAACCAATTCAAACAATCATCTATCTTAGGCTCATTCCTAGGAGATCGCCTATTGTACCTGGGGAAGTCCCTAAAAATACGAGGGCGCCAACGTGCATGATGATCTCATCAAACACTGAAACTAGACCGGACACAAAAATACGCAGTATGGATGTCGAAGCCACTATTACGACACTCCTACCATACACCATTTCACAGACCCATTTTTGTATCCCCCACCTTGTTTTGTATCAAAACAGGTCATGGAAATGATGACATTGTAAAATATGACCTTTGCAATACATGTGTGGTATTTGTTCCCTCTAGCCATGCTAGAAAGCCCAGGTATTATCTCTACAAGAGTAATCCGTATTTTCCCTCAAGAGGTCATAGAAGTTAAAGAAACACCTGTAGTGGCGCTAGCTAGCACAACCAATAAGAATAAAAAAAAATAAAAAAAAATTAGAAACCCCCAAGTTACCCAGGGCATTACAACTTTGTGCATAATTTATGCAAGATCGTAGCTCATCCTACTAATATTTTCCTAGAATTAGAAGAATTAAAACCTCTTCTGCATACTGAAATGAATGTCGTGACCTCATAAATATGAAAAACAAAACAGGTCACTAAAAACCAAGAGAAAGCATTACGCACCAATCATGCATGCGCCATATGCGACCATCATGGGCATTATACCCATTACTTCCCAGAAATGCCTTGATATAGGGATGTGTTACAAGGTTTAGAGCAATCGAATATTGAGGACCCCTCCTTTAGATCCATACAAGTGAAAGCGTACGAGTCCAAAATTATATTATATGTACGAGAAGAACCTGCATCATGCTCATACTCCAACCAAATGACTCAAAGAAGGAAAACAAAGGCCACACCACGTGTCCCAATTTTTGCATTTTGTGATGAACCTGATCATTTGATCGTGCAGTGCCCCGAACTAAGGGCTTTCAACCATTGTTACCCAATACCGATGTGGCCCAAAGCAACTTATTGCAACATAGAAGACACACGTGTCAAAATTGTCGGATCAACCATCACGTGCGCCATTGTCCCAACCTCCATCATCTTCGATCAATGTTCAATTTCATGTGACATTTCATCACTAAAATTCTCGATCTAGAAAACTCAGACACAAAGTCCACAAACAACACTACAACTCAATGAACTGAAGTGATGAGGACCATATTATATATATCGGAGGAGATATGGTCACCAGAGAAACCAACTCCTCCCCATAATCTTCATTAGCCTGAAGACCATCTTTGAACATTATGCGACAAACGCGATCATTTGATCGCACAATGCACAACTCTAGCGTTGTTTCAAATATGGTACCCAGTTAACCCGGTGTACTTCATAGGGCTATGACCCAATCAATATTTTCTCCAAATATTCCAGGATAAACACCATCTTCACCATTTTCCCTACATTTCCCGATTTCATTTAGAATTATATTCATTATGCTTGGCCATAACCAAGCTTTCTGACTTAGATAAATCAGATTCTGAGTCCGTAGAAAGTTCCACAACCTAGGAGAATGAAGCGACTAGGTCCATTCTTTGTCTATCTGAATAAAGGAGTCCACCAAAAGGATGTCTTAGCACCCCCAAACCCACCACATGCATGCCTAGCCCGAGCCTGCATATTGAGTGATGAACATGACTATTTAATCACTTAGTGGCCATATTTAGTATCATTCTAAAAATGGTACCCACTCACCCTCATAGCCTAGAGTGATTAGGAAAAAAAAATAGCATCAGTATTTTCTAATATGTCAAGAAACCCACCATGCTCGCCATTTCCCCTATGTCCCTCGATTTTGGCATAGGCTAGACATATTGCGCTCGTTCGTTGCCAATAATCCAAACATAATGGGTTTCGAATTACCGCAAACTAGATATTCAATAGTAACGAGGCCTACTTCCTGTTGTCACCAGCTACCTAAAACCATGAAGACAACCCCTCGCCCTAGTGAGGTAAGGATAAATTCAAACATATCATGTGCCTTATGTGTTAAAAAATACCACATGATTAATCAATGTCGAGAGCTTAACAACTTCACTGATAGTCTTCGCATGCTCACACCCATACCTTACATTCATCTCTCTAATAAAGAGAAAATCACACATTGCTATTGTCGAATTTTCTCGCAATTTCACCACACAATGAATTGTCATTTCCTTCCAAGGTTAAGAGCAACTAGAGCAACGTTAGAAGAAAAACTCCCATGGGAGCCAAATCACACTAATTCTAAGAATAGGAGATGGAAAAAATGAAGAAACATGCATTCTCATAATCATCTCCCATCATCATCCTCTAATATGATGAGTAGTGCTAGATCCCATACAATATACATGGTGAGTACATTTACTCCATGCAACATTTGCATGAACCATGATCATGATACATAGAAATTCCCTATGTTGCGAACATTTCGGCACCTCTGCATCCATCAAAATCTTCAAAAAAAAGAAGACACATGTACCCTTCGTACACCACCAAAATAGCATGAATTTTCTCTTGCTAAGAAACAAAAAACCATCACGGAATTTTTTCCACCATGTAACGTTGATGACACAGCACCATATAGGATTCATCTCATCATGCATGGGAACCATGACTCGTGTTGTCTAATCATCTTTCCTTGGTGTCGAGACCGTTGCAACTACTGCAACAGTAGTAGTACCTTCGACAGTGAAAACCCAACCCATCTTCACCCTGTCAACCTCAACTAGTTCCATGACATCAACCATAGAAACATATTCATGTATGTCAACCAACATTGTTAGGCCCAAACCAATTCCTCACTGCCTCGCACAAACCAAATCCCCCTTAGATATCTTGTTTCACTCTGATGAGGATATATTAGAGGCCATGACAAAACCATATTGTCTGTGGGATGAAATGCATCACCACTCATTTTTTCTTCCAGAAAAAACTTTCGTGCCTAGCAGCACAAAAACATATGATATATATGTCATTGAATCTAAAGACTTTCTTCCATCAGAAAATCTAGATTGTTTCGAAAACCCTATCCCAGTGCCATATGTGTTTTAGGAAAGAAATATTTCAAATATTACTCCAACCATTAAGGTGAATATCTCGAAAAAACCAAGAAAAATTGAAGAAATCCCGCTAGGGGCAGCATGCTCCCCAAATGAGTTAGTCGCGTAAATAGAATTATTACAAGAGTATATGGATATCTTCACATGGGATCTTTCGGAAATGTTGGGGTTAAGCCCCACCATGGTAGAATACCAAATTGACACTTGGCCTACCGTATCACTAGTCCGCCAAAAGCAGTGTCAATTACACCCATCCAACGCAGAAGCGATCAAACAAGATGTTGTATCTCAAGAAAAAATCCCTTGGCTGTGGCAAGGAATCAGTGCTTAAGACATTTTATAAATGTATGTCACAATTACCATATCAAATGGCCTTTGTTTAACACCCTTGGAATTCAATTACTTAATACCCTCAATAATCGATATAACGAAAGGCTTCACAAAGCTATAAACTGTTGATATTTGAATGGAATGAAAAGAAGAACTGTAAGAGAAATTCAAAATGATATTGTGAAAACACAGAATCTACCACTTTTAAGTTTCAAAGGAAATTCGTGGAGGAAGAGAGAACTTAAAATAATATGATGTAAACACAGAATCTATCACTTTAAAGTTCTATCAGGAGTTTATGAAGAGAGAAGAGATGAGGTGAAGGAGCATAAATTAAGGTTATTTAACTCTTACTCACGGATGTAATTAAGAGACCGGCTGCTACATTACTTCACTTCATTCAAAGAGGAATATCCACAAAGTGAAACAAGAAAAATGCATCAACATCAATAGGTGTAGGAAACTTGACCTTCTTTCATTAACTTCTAAGAGAATTCAGTCATAAACTAATAGTCATCCAAAGGTCGAAAACTCGGAACCTTTTTTCTTTATTTCTATCTACTTAAATACCTCACTGTGGTTCATAACTATTGAATTTCTTGAAACTATTAGACTACCCAAACTGTTAGGATAACCTGTGAGATCATGCTTGAGAGAGTAAATTCAAACTGGAAATATTGTTTGTTTTCTGAATTTGATGTTGTTGACGCGTCCCCCCGAAGTGCCGAGGAGGCCTTTCTGGTCATGATGCAGTGGTTTCACAACTCTATAATGACACTTCCATGACCGACTTGACCCAGCTATCGGGCTCCTAATGATGTCGCTATACGATTTTCTGCCCGACTCTGCATATACCCCTGTGCTTCAAATTTTGTCACTCATATCACCTGCTACCTGACTCTGCCTTTTCTCCTTTGTTCTTCGTCGGGTCACTTACCCGAGTTTCTCGATTGTGTTCTACCTATTTATTCATTGCTAAGGTTTTTCACCAATTTCATGTTAGAACCCTCTTTTCTTCCTCTGACACAGTTTAACACATGAAAATGCCTTACTTCAGGATCTAAAAACCTTTGGAATTCACTTGTGAAACCGCGTTGCATCTCCCCACACATCACATTTTGCTGCTTTTAGCTTGTCTTTGGCACTTATCTTCTAAGTTTCCTGATGCACGCTATGCGATTGGGTCCCACCGGGCATCGCACATTGGATTTCAGAGACTTTATCACTTATCGCCATGGTTATCCTTTAAAATTCACGATTTGCGACTTTGCAATCAAGCCCCACCGCATCGCACATCGCACTTCAGTGAGTATAACATTTACCTTAGCTCTTAACTATTAAAACTAATGATGTGTGCTATATGGTCAGGCCCCATCGGGCATTGCACATCACAGTTTGGCTAGTTTATCATTTACCTCCCGTGCTTGTCTTTTGAAACTTACGGTTTGTGGCTTGCGAAATAATATATGCCATCCATCTCTCTGCTCTGATTCCACGCTTTGATCCCAACCATCCATTTTCCCCTTTGCGCCTCCTCCAAAAATCTTAAGTTTTTAAGTGAAATGCGCCCTTTCTCTGCCTTTGGGAAATTAGTTCATTTACTCCACGATGTAACCCTCCCGAACTTATTCGGTGTTTTGTCATGCTATTCCCTCCTGAGCTTTTGAATGAACCCAAATCGATCCTATCCGATGTGCAATGTCCTGAACGCGCCCTTCGGTCTGGCTCTTGAACTATTCTACACGTGACCGAGCCTGACTTGACCCACCTTCACATCTCACCACGTAATGTTAAATGTTCCAACATATAAATCAAAATTATTCTATGACACACAAACTTTTACATTTTCTAACATATATGATTTTTTGGTGTTTTGAAAAATATTTCAAAGGTAAATGCAAATGAGCCACAACATCTGGCTCCACCTCAGGATATTTCTTTCTTCCATGGAAGTGCTAAGAATAGCATACTAGTGCCTTATCCACTGGGCATGGAGTCAAATATTGCGTGGTGACATATGAACAATGAGCAATCTGGTATGTTGGTGTCCCGTGTTTTGATAGTTTGGAAAATCAAAAGATAAGGCAACATCAGAACCAATATTTAAAGTTACAGGATCTAATCCTCCTTCTCTCAGAGAGGGATCTCTCAAATTATTTGTTTTTGCAAAGGTTTATCTTGTGTGCTCTGAGTATTAGTTTTAGACTAGTTATTAAGTGCAGATGTTTGTTTGTTTGTTTGGTTGAATTGATACAACAGAACATAAAATGTCTAGGAAAGATAGATAGAAAGGGGAAATGTCAGTTTCATTGGGCAATGGAGTCAAAAATAGGTCATGAAAAACTTATCAATGGATATGGAATATCAAAGGGCAAATCTAACTTGGCCGCAGGATCCTTTGGTTTTGTAATGAGATGGACATCAATGATTTGGAAAGAGAAGTTTAATTCTCAACAAAGGTAATTTTAAAGCACAACTTGAACAATAAAGAGCTATTTGATAGACAGGGCTAACCATGAATTCTACAAATCACACTTTAAGAAAATAATGACTTCAAAACAACTTTTAAAATGAAATCTAAGATTCGAGGAACACCCTATTTCCTCAAAGATTTTATTTCAAATGACTTAGAAAACATAAAATATTCACTAATAATTACGGTCATAGAAGATGGAACACCTAAATACATCTATGATCACAACTATAAATACCTTTAAGCCAACTGTTCAAGCAAGGACAAGGGGCATGATCAGAATAGACCTCCTTGGCTCACTATAAAAAAAGATACTTCAAAGGGAGACTTCAATAATAGCCTTTAAGTGGCAGCAGACAAGCAGGGAGAACCATAAATCATGTTGAAACAAATATTCAAACTATTAATGAAATAAACAAGCATTAGGAATAAAGAGAGAGATTAAAGACTCTAAAATCCCTCAGCAGAAGAAAACATAAAACACTGAAGGATAAACAGGTCTAAGGTGCTTCCAAGAGTCATTTCCTAGCCTAAAAATTTCATCCTACTGTAATAAGAATTTATGGAACAAAATGAAAACAAGGGAAAACATTAAACAGATCAGAATACTTCACCAACAGCCAAGCTCATGGATCCAATGATAGAGCCTTCTCAAGAACAAGCATGCAATAGCATCATCAGGGCTTCCAAGACTTCAATTTCTTCTTCAACTTCTACAGACTATGTATTATTTCAGAGAGTTTCAGTATTACAACTATAGTGATCAACCAACCAACATTTAAAATGGAGTCCTCAACAAGTTTTTATAGAGGGATGAGGAGGTTGAAAGAGAGAAAAGATCTTATGAGTTAAATTAATACAATTAATGTTTCTCAGCCTTTGAGGGGCTCAAGGGAGAAGTTTACATATATTTTCTCGTATTAATTGGTTTACGCTAAGTATTTAAGCTTGCTGGAAGCTTATGTTAACTTTAAGGCTCTGTGTCATTTCTGTAATAACTCAGCTGATATTTTTGTAATTAATCCTTTGGGCTGAATTAGCTGTTCAACTGTGTTGGGCCAATATCTTCTGTTCTGGTCATTACTCAGCCTTTTGTTAAATGCTTTGAGGCCACAGGTGGCATTAGGTAGCTGAGAGGAATCAATTTTCCCCTTATGTGGTAGTGGAGGCATCCTCTGTCTAATAAATGTTTATGATTTTCTTTAATTGTGTTTTAATCCAGTGGATTAGGCTTTTGATTTCGATCTTAGCCGTAATCCATCCAAACTGTAGAATCAATCTTCAATTCTACATTTTCTGCTGTGGTCGGTCTTCAACACTAATAATCTTTTTTTTTTAATTTAATTCTCTGTGTCTTGTTGATGTGCAGGTATGTACAAGGTTCATATGGCATCAATGCCTAAGAGGCATCGATGAAATGTGAAATTGAACCCTGTATATGGGTTTCCTTTTGACAAACGAAAGTCTGGAGGATCGTCATCCTCAGCTTTCATTTTCTTTTAAAACATTTGAGAACCCTTTAAATCCTACACAATACAAAAACAATTAAGAAATCCTACATATTTGGTAAAAACTGCTTTGGAGGTTTCGGGTAGGAGCATGGTCGTTGGATGGCAGCATTCAATGATGGAGATTTTTTACAGAGGTGAAAGGAAGGTGATTTGGAAGAAGCAGTGGTGGGAATTAAGTCAGATCCATCGATCTTGCGAAGATCGATGGTCATAAGCGGCCGGGTTAATATAATGGAGAAGGGCCGCTTTATGTGAAAACAGAAAAGATACAAAGGAAATGAGGAAATTTCCTTTAAGTGGAGGAAATATATTAAGAATTGAAATTAGGGTTTCGGACATAACTTGGGCCATCGGATGAGATTGGCCCGGGCGATCAACGGTGGAGATCACTCATCGAAATCCTTTGATGAAGGCGGAGGGTGATAGCGTAAGGCCAGATTAGATCTGAGCCATTGATCTGCAAAGATCAACGGCGGGAAGCACACGCGATGCAATATAATAGAAAATGAGGAAAGTGGTTTCGGGAGGTAAAAACCACAGGTTTTGCGCGGTGAAAGGGCGTGGATCCAGTTTTTCCTTTTTGAACGTGATATGCATTAGAGGCCACCACGTGTCTTTCCAAAATAGCTTATACCACGTAAATTTTGTGGATTAACATTCATGCTTGAAGTTACGTGATATGGAACATCGACTATTAGATCTGGGGCCTCAGATATGATGGTGAAGAACGAGAGCAATATTGGATAGATGCGCGGGCAGATAGCAGGTAGTGTGGTTTCAATATAGGCCGTCGGATCAAGGATTGGATGGCTGAGATTAAAAACTGAGGAAGGTAGGACCGACAGGAGGCAGGCCTGTCGGGGTTAATATGAGCCTTTTAGATGGAACAAATCGACGGCTAGGATTGAAACTGGGGATAATAAACAAATTCACAAAGTAGAGAAAAGGATTAATATGGGCCGTTTGATCTGTAGAGATCAACGGCTGCGATTTGTTGTAAAACAATTATAGAGCGGGGCTGCATGTTTTTAATCAAAGTGGGGAGATGCATTCTGGACCGTCCGATCTGGACACATGGACAACCCAAATGCAATCGGAGCTTTCACAATCGGCGGGGTAAAGAACATGGAGGCGCTAAAGTGATTGATCATGGGCCATCAATCTACAGATCAGATCAACAGTGGAGGATGTGTCGAAAGGTGACCAATCGGGGGTGGGGAACAAATGCACCCGATAAAACCTGTGATGCGATGTTGCACTTATCGTTGATCGACTTTAGATCAATGGTCGGGAATGGGTTTGATTACTGAACGGCAGGACCACATTATAACATAAAGAAGGCAGAATTTGATTAAAAACGAAGGTTTATTGACTATGGGGCATGATATATATATATATATATATATATATATATATATATATATATATATATATATATATATATATTGGCGCCCGGTTGCTGGGGCGTTGGTTTAATGGAAAGCAATAGGCCTAGGGCTAATATATATAAGGGCCAATCGCATCGGAAGCACGATGCTGATCTTTCAATCTACCCATTTTAATTCTCCGATGCGATTAGCGCTTCGGGACTTTTACTCTTGGCCCCGGGCGTAGGTTTATATGGAGATAAGTGAAGGTTTATACAACGGGGCACAATCGCATCGAAAAAATGATACGGGACCTTTCAATCTACCCATTTTAATTCTCCGATGCGATTAGCTCTTCGGGACTTTAAATCTTAGTCCTGGGCATAGGTTTATATGGAGAGAAGTAGAGGTTTATACAACGGGGCTCAATCGCATTGCAAAAATGATACGGGACTTTTCAATCTACCCATTTTCATTAAAAAAACATTGTTCTCGCAGGTTTAGACCAAAACTTAGGAAAAGTGGGTTTATGAATTTACAAAGGGAAATAAGCATCGGGAATGGGTTTTAAACAATTTATAGCACCCTATTGCGGGCCCAAGGGTTATATGAAATGGTAATAATATCGGGGTTTATAAGACAAAGGGCTTATCGCATTGGAGGCTTCACCATAAGAAATAGACTTGCGCGCTCCAATTTCTCCGATGCGATAAGCACCTAATGGGCTAAGCGCTTGGTTCCAGCACCAAGGCATATGGTGGGGAAGTGGTTTAGGACTTAGCCCAAGGGGGCTTAAGCCTGCAGCTTAAAAACTTATTTTTTATGAAAATTTTCACAGTTTTTGATGGATTTGGGGGTTTCGGTAAAGTTTAAAAATGAGTTTTAGACCTTGTAAAAGGTATTTTCATGAAGGGAAATCATGAAAAATAGAGGAATTTCATGGGGGACAAAGAGAATAAAATGAAGGTTATTTTTTCAGTGGAGGAGGAAAAAATGGGATTTTGCAGCAGTCTTTTCTTCATGAAAATAGAAGATTTTCAAAATTAAAAGGGAAACAGCAGTGACGATTAACCAAAGGATAGAATATATTCAGAAGACTTTAAGCACCAACAATTTTGGCAACAAAATTTTTTCTTGAAGGTTGTCCAAAATGATTTAGCCACCACTTGATATGACAAAATTTTATAGGTGGTTAACAGTGGCTCCACTTGGGGATGGTGCCTTCTTGAAGGCATCAAGAATTTCAAATTTGCATTCTCTAGAGGTTGATTAGTGCCTTATCCATTGGGTTGTCTTTCTTTATTTGGATGGTCTTCTTTTTCTTTGAAAAATATTAGCAGCCATAACAAATAATGGATTTTTATCAACACAAGCTTTCTACCTACCCAATCCTACTGGTCTAACATTTTTTCTTCTTTAGAGTGAACTTGGATTGGAAAAATCTTTTACAACTTTTTATTCTTTTGAAAGCAAGAAAGTAATCTAATTCCACTTCTTATGTCTCCATGAACTCAGATTGAATAGTTGAGTTCATATGCTTCTCTACCTAATCTACTAATTTGTTAGGATTAAAAAATTTAACAGATTTTTATTCACTAATTTCTAAAACAAGAATTTAAAAGCATACAAGTTAGGATTGGACAGTCTAACTTGTTGTTGATCTATGGCATAAAACAACAAGTTGCACATAGATATTATTTTGCAGAAAATTAAATCAAAATGGAAGGCTTAAGGTCTGAAAGTTCAAGCACTTCCTTCATCTTTTTTCAGCTCTGTTTTTATTTCTGTTTGAGTTGTTCTTTACTTGTTCTCTGGTTCAGAATTTGAGCTGGTTAGAACCAGTTTTACCTCTGTTTTGACTCAAGAATTAAACAGATTGGAGTGACTCTTGTTTGGAAACTTAGGTTCAGATTTTGAGCATGTTTGAACCTTTAATTTCTAACCTAATCTACCTACTGATAAGCCAAGATTAAGCGTGGCAAATCGAATTCACTAACCTATCATCAGTCAATTTAAAACTAATTAGCCATGATTAGGCTGTATGGCTAACTAGAAGTGTGTTTTTAGTAGTGGCATTTGAGCTTGCACACTTTCAGATTCTGCTTCTATTTTTGGTATGGGGTTGTACCTTTATTGTTTTTACAATCTACCCTCTTTTCTCTCTTTTACTGTTTTTGTATTTTTATTTTTCTAACTTTGAATGCAACGTTTAGACTATGATATTTGCAATGAAAAATAAAAATTCTTTGAAGTTCATGACTCCTGGCAGAAGTAATGCTTTAGCATCCTACGATTGACAGGACCTCCATACCGATCTTCTCCATTCAATTCTTTCAAGAAAAATGCATTGTGACCCCTCTTAGCATGAATAATATAGGGACCTTTCCACAAGTTCTCAAACTTGCCATGTTTTCCCTTCTCTTCTCTCCTTGAATCCTATTTAAGAACAAAATTTCCAACCTGGAAATTGTTTTCCTTCGCCCTCTCATCAAAAGTTTCTTTACATTTTCTTGTACTAACTACGTCCTTTCATAGACTTCTTCTCTGGTCTGCTGTAAATGGATGGTTTGGTTGATTCTCCTTTGCATATCATTCTCTTCGACCTACACTTCTTGAAGGAGCTTCATGACTAGAACTCCTAATGAGGTGGGAAAAAATGCATCCATGCCATAGACTAGATGATAGGGGGACATATTTATTGACTTCTTTGTAGTTAACCTATCAGCCCATAAGGCATAAACCAGCTTACTGTGCCATGATTTCGGATTCTTTTCCAACAGCTTTTTGATGATATTGATGAGGATCTTGTTGGAAGATTCAGCTAATCCATTTCCTTGGGGATAGTAGGCAGTAGAATGGCCCAAGGTTATGTGGTATTTGTAACAGAAATCAACCATCTTCTTAGATTTAAAAGCAACAACATTATCTGTTATGATTTTTCTGGGACAACCAAATATGGATAGGATATTTGTTTCAAGGAACTTGATAATGACAGAGTCATTAGAATTTCTGGAGGGTATAACTTCTATCCACTTGGTAAAGAAGTCAGTGGCTATGAGGATCCACTTATGTTGGGTTGAGGAAGATGGGTGAATTTCTCCAATGAAGTCTAAACCCCATTGTTGAAAAGGTGCCTCAACTCTGATAGGATGTAATGGTAAGGGAAGGAGTTTTCTTTTGCCATAAAAAATTTGACACTTATGGCAAGACATGACCAACTTTTGAGTATCTGGGAAAAGGGTAGGCCAATAGTGACCAGATCTAAGAATTTTGTTTGTTGTGGCCTTCCAGTATAGGTGTCCTCCACATTCTCCATCATGCAACTCATGCATGATTTTCCCTCCATCATCTTCAAGTAAACATTTAAGCAACATTTCAATAACATTTTTCCAATATAATACCCCATCTAAGATGCAATAACTTAAAGTTTTTTGTTTCAAAAATCTAGCTTTAGTTTTAGGCAAAGAAGGAGTGGCATTCGAATATAAAAGCACATAAATAATGTCAGCATACCAAGGAGAATTCAGAAATGTCTCTTCAATGAAAGGAGTATTAGATTCTTCTATTTCTTCCAACACATCTACCATATTCATGTCTAGTGCTTGGAAGTTAGACTCGGCCATAAGTTTTGCTAATCCTTGCCCTTTAACCAGCTTGGTGGGCCTGATTTCTAAGTCATACTCAAGAATAGTTGCAATCCATTTTCTCCTTTTACCATCAGGGTCTTGACTCAGAATGTCCTTGACAACAGTATGTGGAACAAAAGCGATTATATGAGAGTGTAAAATATAGACTCTAATTCTTTTAAAGCTTTCACTAATGCTAAGGCTTTCTTCTCCATGATGTTATATTTGAGAGGAGCATCTCTTAAGGCCCTACTAAAGAAGGATATTGGTTGTTTTTTCCCCAAGTCATTCTTTTGAAGTAACACTGCAGCTATTGTATGCTCAGATGCAAAAGAAAAGATATAAAAGTCTTTGGTAAATAGGACTGGTGTTTGAGTAAGAGCTTGTTTGACCAGTTCGAATGATTGTTTAGCTGGTAAATTCCATTTTACACCTACATATTTCTTAAGCATGTTTGTAATGCTTTTTAACAGCTCAGCCAGATTGGGGATAAACCTCCTTAGAAAATTAATCTTTCCAATGAAAGATTGTAATTCTTTGAGGCTTCTTGGATGGCTGATTTGTAATATGCCATCTATCCTTGTGGGGTCTATTTTGATTCCCTCTTCTGAAATTATATGGCCAAGAGGTTTACCTTCTTGGAGACCAAAGAGTGTCTTCTTGGGATCCAATGACAAGCCAAATTTCCTACACTTCTCAAAAAATTTCCTCAAGTGAATCAAATTTTCTTCATCAGTTTTCAAGAAAATGGTTATGTCATCAAGGTAAATAATTATGAACTAGCCAATATCTTTAGAGAAGGCTATTTCCATGGCCCTTTGGAAGGTGGCCCCTGAATTCATCAATCCGAAAGGCATTTTTACATACATAAAGGTGCCCCAAGGTGTGGTAAAAACAGTTTTGATTTGATCACTTGGGAGCACTAACACTTGGTTGTAACCCGAGAACCCATCTAAGAGAGATATCATTTTTGACCCAACTACCTTTTGAAGTATATGGTCCATTTTGGGTAAGGGGTAGTTGTCTTTTAGAGAGGCTCTATTTAAATTTCCGAAGTCAATATAGAGCCTAATTTCGTCTGTCTTCTTTCTAACAGAAACTAAGTTTGATACCCATTCTGAATATCTAATTGGTACTATGATCCTAGCATCATGCATCTTTTCAATTTCGGCCTTAACTAAAGGTAGTAAAACATGGTTTATTCTTCTTAGCTTTTGTTTGAAAGGCTTTTGATTTTCTTTGAGAGGGATTTTGTGCTGAATGATGCTGGTATCATACGATTTCAGGTCTTTGTAACCCCAAGAAAAAACATCTTTAAACTCTTTGAACAACTCTATGTATTGCAGTTTTATGTGACCTGGGAGAGTGCTGGAAATTTTAATCATATTGGGTTCTGCTAGGCTGCCTATGTTATGTTCTTCTACATCTGTTTCCATAGGCTCCATTCTCTATTCTTTGGCTACATCGTTAAAATAGAAAAGGTGTTCTAAAGGTGTGAGACCTCTTGGAATTGTATCGTTCTTGCATTGTAAAACTTCCAAGTCTTCTTGGTCTGCGTTACCAATTAATTCTACTTCAAAAGGATTTTCATAATGATTAATATCGACAGAATATGTCATTTCAACTTCTGGGATTTGTTCAATATACAAACGATTTTCTTTATGGCTGGTTTCTGATATTGGTATGTCGAAATCATTTTCTGATTTTAAGAAATCATCTATGTGCTTGTCAGAATCAAACACTTTCCAGTGATCTTCAATATCAGGCACAACAGGCCTGCATTTTACCTTAACGCTAATCTATTCATTTATCTTAGGTATTTGGTAGTTTCTAGAATTGAAAGCGAGTTCATTTGCTAGATGATTTAGTGCTCTAGGTATGAAAAAAAGTTCATACTTTTCAAAGGTTTTCAATAAATCAAGGGCAGCGTTCTGATATTCCCTAAGCCTTGGATTTCTAGCTAAGTATTCTCCTTTGATTTTTCTTATGATAAGTTCAGAATATCCTAAGATTGATATCTTTTGGGCTTCTAATTGTTTAAGCAATTGTAAGCCTAGGAGAAGTGCTTCATACTCAGCGATATTATTAGTGCATGGGAAATCTAATTTATATGAAAAAATCTGATTCATATTTTGAATCCAAACACCTGCCCCTGCACTTGTTTTATTACAGGATCCATCAAATTTTATTTTCCACAGTATATTTACCTCATTTTCATTTTCTTGTTGCTGTTGATTGCCAATGTTTTGTATCTGATTTGAGGGAAGTTCTAATTGTTCTGGCAAACTAGTTGGGTTTCCTTTTCTTGTTGAGTAAGTTCATATTCGTTGTACAAGATAAAGGAATCTAAACTTGATTGAATGGAATAGATAGGAGAATTGTTTGGTTTATCTATGTTTCTCACCATGTAATTCATGTGAGATTCCCTGTATAGTCTTCTGTTTTGGTTAAAAATAGCGATGGTGGCATAAGACATGTCCATTTGAAGGCTTCCCTGAAGTTTGGCTCCCCATGATCTTGATAATAGCATGCCATACTTAGGGGGAATTTCAACTACAACTATGTCCATTACTAGACTCTTAGCAGGGATTTGAGCTAAGTTAACGAATAAATCTTTGATTAAACCCAAAAATTTGACTCTGCTTGAGTCAAAGGAATACAAATCTTTGTATGGTTTAGTAATTTCTAAGCCTAATCTTTCCATTACTACCTTGGGCATTAGATTGTGTGAAGCTCCAAAATCTAACATGGCATTGTGTAAAATGTTCTCATGTATGTTCAAACTAACATAGAAGGGAGGGACAACCCCTTCTTGGTATTTTCCTTCAACTTCTGGACAAAACAACAACTTAGGCTTGTCATCTATCAAGTTCAAGGTGTCAGTATCACTTCCTAGGTTCAAAGCTTTTAAAACTTGGTTTTTGTACACTTCTTGGGTTACTAGTTCAGCTAGGGGGGTGGTAATTTTTATCTTGGCAATCTCTCCCTCAAGGCTAAAAGGAAAAATTGATTTGTTCATATTTACATATGTCTTTTCAATTGAATTCTTTTCAACAATTTTAATTTGCTGAACTTTGTTTGGACTGGTAATTGGAATAGTTTTGTTAGGACCATTAGCTGAAGTGCTAGAGGTACTCTGTTCCACATTTGGCTGGTTGTTTTTCTCTTTGTTTAAATTTGTTTTTTTAGCCAAAGTGATGGGTTTTTTTGCTGTCTTCTTAGGCTGACTTTTTGCGTTTTTCTTGATAGCAATGCTAGTGTTCTTATCCTTTGAATTGTCTACGTTCCCTTTGCTCCTAAGATCATATTGTTTGTGTACCTCCATGATTGCATTTTCAAACCCCAATCTATAATCATCAGAATCTTCATAGGTGTTTGTATTTTGATCAGAGAAGAAACCTTGTTCTTTCTCGTTGAGGAAAGCATCATCCCCACTGTCTGATCCAATCAATTTTACATGAGCTTCTCCCAACCTTTCCATCTCCCTATCTTCCTCATATTGATCCACATAGTTTTGTTGGAAGAGAGGTCTAACTTGTTGGTCACTTTCTTTTTGCTTATCTTGATTGTTTTCTCTTCTATAATTATGATTTCTGTTTCTATTTTGGTTGTTTTGAGGTTCTCTTTGTGGCACTCTATCATTTATATTGATCTTTTCAAGCATCCTCTCCATCACCTTCACTAGGTTGTCTATTTTAGTGTCAGAAGTTGAAGTTGAGGGTGTAATGTCATCTTTATAAGCTACCCTCTTTTCTGATCTCAACCTATTTATTTTCTCAATTATGTTTTCTTCTATGCTCACAACTCCTTTTTACATGTCTTCTAAGGTTAAGTAATCTCTCTCCCTCAATTGATAATCCATTTCAGCATCAAAGCCTTCGGGATACCTTACTAAGGCCATGCCTTGGGGAGGTTTCATGTGAGGTGGAAGAGCATTGTAAACTCTATTGAACCTAGTGGAGTAGCCATGAACACTCTCCCCTTGATTTCTCTTGAGGCTACTGTATTCTGCTACTATTTGAAGAGGGTTCTTTTTGAGTTCCCATTTGTTGATGAATGTTTGATGCAAGGCAGGGAGATCATTTATGTTGTTAGGAGGTAGGTTTTTAAACCACTTCTTTACATCTCCTCCTAAACTTTGGGTGAAGATCCTCATATTCATAGTTTCTTCGTCTATCTCCATGTAATCAAATGCATCTTCCATCCTATCTATGTGATGTTGAGCTGTTGTAGACTCTTTTCCAGTGAAGTGAGGAATTTTGGATTGGTAATCATTTGGTAAGGGAAGTAGAGGTTGTGGTAACACTAATGGGGCATACCATGTTGCCATGGCTGGAAATAAGGGTGGATTTACAGGAGTTAAAGTGGGCTGAACAGGATTGTTTTGCATAATGATAGTATGGAATGGGGTGGAAGAGACACTTGGGCCAGCAAACTGATTTTGAGAAGACTTGTTATGGAAAAGGCTAAAGTGATGAAGAAGCTGGGAATCAAGAGGAGTGGAAGGTGAGGCTTCTCTACTGAAGCTTTGTTGCAAATCTGCAATGTCAAGATCAGCTTTGTTTAAATCACCTTGAGATCTAGTTCTAAATATGTTCTTTGTATGAAATCAAAGTGTAAATCCTCTAAAACAACAAGGTTTTCAGGGAAAGATTTTGTTCTTAAGAGGCTCCTATTAGCAGCTGATTCTCCAGATTTAGAATTCTGCCACAGAATTCTCTCTGGACTGTCAACGATTAAAGGAGGATTTAGGTCTGCATGGGATCTAGTGTTTATCCTATGTGAAGCTAGACTGCTTTTCAAAAATGAGAGAGGTTAAAGTTTTAGGGATTGTTTTTGGAAATTTTACCTCTCATGATGTCTTATCTAGTATAGGACTAGGCTTCTAAAAATTTTCAAGGCTGGTTAACACAGTCCTAAAAGATCTGAAAACCTAAATGAGTAATAGGCCTACTGGGGCTAATGGAGTCGCCAAGTGGAAACTATTTAGCTTCTATGAAGGTAGAATATTGGATGGTTCCACCGCCATGTTTATTATGAAGCCAAGCTGAAATGTTTTTTTTTTTGGGGGTTTCTGAGTTATTTCATTCTTATAGGTTATGAGAGTGTCCTAAATCTGATTTAACACTTAGCTAAGGTGTTTAAACATACAAAGTTCACTCTTATGGCTTGGTAACTGGTTCCTTCAAGGTTTGATAAGGTCTTACAGGAATCTTAAGGGTTACTTAGTTTGTCACTGATTCAATGAAGTCCTATCATGATTACCATTTTTTTAGGTAGTGTTTGAAGAAGGCTAATTATGTTATACTAGACAAGGAGTGTTTTTTTTTTAATATTTTACTCAGCATCCCACCGTGATCGCCATTATGTTGGTGTCCCATGTTTTGATAGTTTGGAAAATCAAAAGACAAGGCAACATTAGAACCAATATTTAGAGTTACAGGATCTAGTCCTCCTGCTCTCAGAGAGGGATCTCTCAAATTATTTATTTTTGCAAAGGTTTATCTTGTGTGCTTTGAGTATTGGTTTTAGACTAGTTATTAAGTGCATATGTTTGTTTGTTTTTTTGGTTGAATTGACACAGTAGAACATAAAAGGTCTAGGAAAGATAGATAGAAAGGGTAAATGTCATTTTCATTGGGCAATGGAGTCAAAAAGAGGTCATGAAAAACTTATCAATGGATATGGGATATCAAAGGGAAAATCTAACTTGGCCGTAGGATCCTTTGGTTTTGGAATGAGATGGACATCAATGATTTGGAAAGAGAAGTTTAATTCTCAACAAAGGGAATTTGAAATCACAACTTGAACGATAAAGAGCTATTTGATAGACAGGGCTAACCATGAATACTACAAATCACACTTTAAGCAAATAATGACTTCAAAAAAAATTTTAAAATGAAATCTAAGATTTGGGGAACACCCTATTTCCTCAAATATTTTATTTCAAATGACTTAGAAAACATAAAAGATTCAGTGATAATTACGGTCATAGAAGAGGGAACACCTAAATACATCTATGATCACAACTATAAAGTCCTTTAAGCCAACTGTTCAAGCAAGGACAAGGGGCATGATCAGAACAAACCTCCTTGGCTCACTATAAACAAAGATACTTCAAAGGGAGACTTCAATAACAGCCTTTAAGTGGTAGCAGACAAGTAGGGAGAACCATAAATCAGGCTGAAACCAACTATTTGAACTATTAAGGAGATAAACAAGCATGAGGAATAAAGACAGAGATTAAAGACTCTAAAATACCTAAGCAGAAGAAAACATAAAACAGTGAAGGATAAACAGGTCTAAGGTGCTTCCAAGAGTCATTTCTTAGCCTAAAAATTTCACCCTACTGTAGTAAGAATTTATGGAACAGAATGAAATCAAGGGAAAACATTAAACAGTTCATAATACTTCACCAACAGCCAAGCTCATGGATCCAATGATAGAGCCTTCTCAAGAACAAGCATCCAACATCATCATCAAGGCTTCCAAGACTTCAATTTCTTCTTCAACTTCTACAAACTATGTATTATTTCAGAGAGTTTCAATATTACAACTAGTGATCAACCAACCAACGTTTACAATGGAGTCCTCAATAAGTTTTTATAGAGGGATGAGGAGGCAAAAAGAGAGAAAATATATTATGAGTTCAATTAATACAATTAATGCTTCTCGCCCTTTGAGGGGCTCCAGGGAGAATTTTATAGATATTTTCTCGTATTAATTGGTTTACGTTAAATATTTAAGCTTGCTGGAAGCTTTTGTTGACTTTAAGGCTTTGTGTCATTTCTGTAATAACTCAGCTGATATTTTTGTAATTAATCCTTTGGGCTGAATTAACTGTTCAGTTGTATTGGGCCAATATCTTTTGTTCTGGTCATTACTCGGCCTTTTGTTAAATGCTTTGAGGCCACAGGTGGCATTAGGTAGCTGAGAGGAATCAATTTGCCCCTTACGTGGCAGTGGAGGCATCCTCTATCTGATAAATGTTTATGATTTTCTTTAATTGTGTTTTAATCCAGTGGATTAGGCTTTTGATTTCAACTTAGCCGTAATCCATCCAAACTATAGAATCAATCTTCAATTCCACATTTTCTATTGTGGTCGGTCTTCAACACTGATACTCTTTTTTTTAATTTAATTCTCTGTGTCTTGTTGATGTGCAGGTATGTACAAGGTCCATATGGCATCAATGCCTAAGAGGCATCGATGAAACGTGAAATTGAACCATGTATATGGCTTTCCTTTTGAGGAGTGAAAGTCTGGAGGATCGTCATCCTCGGCTTTCATTTTATTTTAAAACATTTGAGAACCCTTTAAAACTTGCACAATACAAAAAAAATTAAGAAATCCTGCATATTTGGTAAAAATTTCTTTGGAGGTTTCCGGTAGGAGCATGGCCGTTGGATGGCAACATCTAATGGTGGAGATTTGCTGCAGAGGTGAAAGGAAGGTGATTTGGAAGAATCAGTGGTGGGAATTAAGTCAGATCCATCGATCTTGCGAAGATCGACGGTCGAGAGCGACCAAATTAATATAATGGAGAAGGGCTACTTTATGTGAATACAGAAAAAATACAAAGGAAATGAGGAAATTTGCTTTAAGTGGAGGAAATCTGTTAAGAATTGAAATTGGGGTTTCGGACATAACCTGGGCTGTCGGATGAGATTATCCTGGGCGATCAACGGTGGATATCACTCATCGAAATCCTTTGGTGAAGGCAGAGGGCGATAGCGTAAGGCCAGATTAGATATGAGTCGTTGATATGCAAAGATCAACGGTGGGAAGCACACGCGATGCAATATAATAGAAAATGAGGAAAGTGGTTTCAGGAGGTAAAAACCACAGGTTTCACGTGGTGAAAGGGCGGGGAGGCAGTTTTCCCTTTTTGAACACGATATGCATCAGAGGCCGCCACGTGTCTTTCCAAAATAGCTTATATCGTGTAAATTTTGTGGATTAACATTTGTGCTTGAAGTTACGCGATATGGAACATTGACCATTAGATCTGGGGCCTCAGATCTGATGGTGAAGAATGAGCGCAATATTGGATAGATGCGTGGGTAGATAGCAGGTAGGGTGGTTTCAATATAGGCCGTCGGATCAAGGATTGGATGGCTGAGATTAAAAATTGAGGAAGGTAGAACCCACAGGAGACAGGCTTGTCGGGGTTAATATGAACCGTTTAGATGGAACAAATCGACGGCTAGGATTGAAACTGGGGATAATAAACAAATTCACAAAGTGGAGAAAAGGATTAATATGGGCCGTTTGATCTGCAAAGATCAACGGCTGTGATTTGTTGGAAAAAAATTATAGAGTGGGGCTGCATGCTTTTAACCAAAGTGGGGAGATGCATTCTAGACCGTCCGATCTGGACACGTGGACGACCCAGATGCAATCGGAGCTTTCGCAATTGGCAGGGTAAAGAACATGGAGGCGCCGAAGCGATTGATTGTGGGCCGTCGATCTGTAGATCAGATCGACATTGGAGGATGTGTCGGAAGGTGACCAATCGGGGGTGGGGAACAAATGCGCCCGATAAAACCTGCGATGCGATGTTGCGCTGATCGTTGTTCGACTTTAGATCAACGGTCGGGAATAGGTTTGATTAATGAACGGCGGGACCACATTATAACATAAAGAAGGTGTAAATTGATTAAAAATGAAGGTTTATTGACTATGGGGCGGGATATATATATATATGTATATATATTGGCGCCTGGTTGTGGGGCCGTTGGTTTAATGGAAAGCAATAGGCCTAGGGCTAATATATATAAGGGCCAATCGCATCGGAAGCATGATGTTGGTCTTTCAATCTACCCATTATAATTATCCAATGAGATTAGCGCTTCTGGACTTTAACTCTTGGTCCCAGGAGTAGGTTTATATGGAGAGAAGCGGAGGTTTATACAACGGGGCTCAATTGCATCGGAAAAATGATACGAGACTTTTCAATCTACCCATTTTAATTCTCCGATGCGATTAGCTCTTCGGGACTTTAACTCTTGGTCCCAGGCGTAGTTTTGTATGGAGAGAAGTGGAGGTGTATACAATGGGGCTCAATCGCATCGGAAAAATGATACGGGACTTTTCAATCTACCCATTTTCATTAAAAAATATTGTTCTAGTGGGTTTAGACCAAAACTTAGGAAAAGTGGGTTTATGAATTTACAAAGGGAAATAAGCATCGGGAATGGGTTTTAAACAATTTTTAGCACCCGATTGCGGGCCTAAGGGTTATATGAAGTGCTAATAAGATCGGGGTTTATAAGACAAAGGGCTTATTGCATCGGAGGCTTCACCATAAGAAATAGACTTGCGCACTCCAATTTCTCCGATGCGATAAGCGCCTAATGGGCTAAGCACTTGGTTCCAGCACCAAGGAATATGGTGGGGAAGTGGTTTAGGACTTAGCCCAAGGGGGCTTAAGCCTGCAACTTCAAAACTTATTTTTAATGAAATTTTTCACAGTTTTTGATGGATTTGGGGGTTTCGGTAAAGTTTAAAAATGAGTTTTAGACCTTGTAAAAGGGATTTTCATGAAGGGAAGAAGAAAAATCATGAAAAATAGAGGAATTTCGTGGGGGAAAAAGGGAATAAAATGAAGGTTAGTTTTTGAGTGGAGGAGGAAAAAATGGGATTTTGCAGTAGTCTTTTCTTCATGAAAATAGAATATTTTCAGAATTAAAAGGGAAACAGCAGCGACGATTAACCAAAGGATAGAGTATCTTTAGAAGACTTTAAGCACCAACAATTTTGGCAACCAAATTGTTTCTTGAAGGCTGTCCAAAATGATTTAGCCACCACTTGATATGACAAAATTTTATAGGTGGCTAACACGATATTTACAATGGTGGAGTGCTGAATTTTAATGCTGGAATTAATGCTTCAAATACTTCCTGTTCACAAGCAGTTGTACTGGCTCTCCATCTAGATCTTCCAAAATGAATGTGTTATTTGAACTTGCCTCAGAGATTTTGAATGGACCATACCATAGAGGATCAAATTTACCATGCTTCCCCTTGTCTTCTCATTTAGTGTCCCATCTCAGTACCAGATCTCCTGCTTGAAAGAGAACTTCTTTTTCTTTCCAGTTGAATATAGACTTCATCTTTTCCTGATAAGTAATCAAATTGTCCATTACTTTTATTTATTTTCACTTGACTCAATTATTTTGTTTAATCTCCTTACCAGAGCATTAGGCTTTTCCTGAGCTTCTTGAAGGAAAGAAATCACTAGTTTGGCCAGCTGAGTAGGAAATAACGCTTGAGTTCCATAAACCAGTCGATAGGGGGACTTTCCAGTAGATCTCTTGGTAGTGATTCAAACTACCCAGAGGGAAAATTTCAACTTCATATCCCAGTCCTTTTGATTTTAAACGATTGTCTTCTTCAAGATCCTGACCAATGTCATGTTTGAAAACTTTTCCAATCCGCTCCCTTGAGGGTGATATGTTGTGGAATATGATAATATTGCATTATATGTTTGAAAGAAATTAATGAAACTAGCATAGTTGAATACCTAAGCATGGTCATTGACAATTTTGACTGGACATTTGAATCTATTGAATATGTTTTCCTCTATAAAATTCATCACTACTTTGTCATTTTCCTTCTTCATGGGTATTTCTTCAACCCATTTTGTAAAATAATCAGTGGCAGTCAGAATCCACTTGAACTATCCACTTGATGGTGGATTGATCTCTCCAATAAAATCCAATCCCTATTGAAGATTGCAACAAGAAATAGTGAAGGAGGCATCCTGAAACATCATTCCTGATCCTAGTTGGAAAGTGATCACCTAAACTAGGTGGGGCCCACACAGGTGATTTTTTGTCACAAAGTCTATTTTTAGACAATGTCTATTTTTAGACATGTCGATCATATTCTATGAGTTGCAGGATGTTATTTGTGGATGTTTGGTCAAGTTGGAAAAATATATGGACTTCTATTTTTAGACATATTGGGTGGAATCTATTTTAATATTTCCAGTCTAAAAATAGATATGTCGAATATTATAAGCTCTTAATAATATTTGGACTCTAAACATTATCTTATTCTCTTGGAGCACTTCAGTTAAGTGCACAGATGTGGCACAACAGCTGACAGAAGGAATTATGCTATTCCTGAGGGTTAAGTGGAGCTATTGCATGGAGACTTCAGTTAGAACTCATGTGACAGAGTTTGGTGGAGTTATTGAGGTAGTTGGTGGAGTTGTGTTCAGTTTAACTGAGCTAAACATAGTTGAGTTAGTTGTATCTAGTCTAACCGATTGATACACTAGTGAGAGTGGTGTGAATTAATTATTAATTAATTCACTAATTATTAACTCATTAATCAACTAAAGAATACATCAGTTAACTACAGTGCATGGACAATTTCAGTGGAGACCAGTGGAGAGGTAGGTGAAAGAGCATGTTGACTATCAGTTGTGACTATAGTGTTGCATGATTTTGCACCACACATTGATGGAGATGCCAATGAGGATTGCGTGGTCAATATAGGATGGATTTGAGTTCATTATGAGCCATTCTTCAGAAGTGATTGTGTAGTAGAGGCAGGCTAAAGGCTGGCAAAGATCAGTGCATGGATTTGCAAGATTGGGCCTGATTAGTGTGTAGCAATTGGATTGTATTGAGAGTTTGTGATTAAGCTTTGTATGAGGATTGTTACATGATCTCTATTACATATATTATATATAGAGGTTTTTAGCTTCAGTATTTCCCGTGAAAAACAACTGTGTTAATGTGTGTGAATTTTTATGGTTTCATGTGTGCATTGCAATTGTGTTTATTTCCACATGTGATGATCAATGGTGGAATAGATTCTGTATTGTGCATGAAGTTAAAATAGTGTGTGATCAGGAGAATCTCGGATGTATAACATATCAGTTATATGATTTTTTACATGGTATCGGAGCGTTGATCATTGGAGAAATTGAAATTATTGAAGCAGTTGAATTTTGTGCTGGTGGAATTCGAATTTGCTGCAGTGTTTTCTTGGTGTCGAAGTTGAGCATTCATTGAAATGTCTTTCAATGGGTTGCGATTGGAGTATGCCCTTGAGGGCAGCTCGAATTATACTGCATGGAAGGACAGGATGGAGGCAGTGCTGGAGGATAATGGGTTGAAGGAGTTCATAGATGCTGATATTCCTAAACCGGGTTCTAGCGATGCAGCTGCACTTGACGCATGGCAAAAGAAGGTAGCAAGGTGTTGAAGGATTCTGCTGGAAGGTGTGAAGGATCACATTGTGTCCATCCTTCACGATAAAGCCAATCCATTCTTGATGTGGAAGGCTTTGACATAATTTTTCCAAAGTAGAAGTGACCAGAGGAAGTTGGCACTTAAAGACAAGCTCAGGAAAATAAAAATGGAGAAGAATGACACTATTCTGGTGTACTTGACAAAGTTTGTCCATTGCAAGGATGAGCTTGGGAGTGTAAGAGTTAGTGTGGATGAAGAAGACTTGGTGAGCTTGGCTCTCCTTGGGCTTCCGAAGAGTTTGCATAGCTACGAGGACTCTATCAATGGTCGGGAGAAACTGCCAGGATGGGAGCGACTTTGGTCGGATCTTGTGCAGGAGGAGATAAGGCGGAGTACCAGGGATGGCTCTTCATCAAAGAATGATGATGAAGAGGATCATGATTTGGCTTCCAAATCAAGGAAAGGAAAAGGGGAAAGAAACTCTTCTCAATCCTAAGTAAGTGATGGCAAAGAGCGTGATACGTCCAAAGTGAAGCGTTTTCACCGTCACGAACATGGGCATTACGCCACAAATTGTCCATGTATGAAGAAGAACAAGAAGCATCGGAGCCGTGCCTAGTGATGCTCTTGCCTTGCAATTTGAGCTAGACTTCTCATTGATCACATGCATGGTGTCTGTTATTGCCTAAATCTACCTCAAGCTGAGAAAGGCAGAGTCTAGGGTAACATCAAACCACGCTTAATCTGGTAGCTAGCCCTACCAGATCGGGAGAGGGCTCTCTCTGGTCAATCTCGCAAAAATAATCAATAGGGATCGAGATGACTTGAAATAAAAGCTAATTTTAGGCTAGGTATATATGTAAAAGGGTTTGATTTTATTTTGGGGGTTTTTGTTGGAATCAAAGGGAAAGGCAAATTTTGGGTCCGGGAAATGATCAGTTTTGTAGAGGGCTGAAAGGGGCAAGAAAGGAAATTGTTTTGATGCTTCAAATTAAATGAAATGGATATTTAAGACTGGGGAAGAGTTGAAGAGGGAAATAGGTTTCAAGAATCCTCTTCAGATAGTTGAAAACATGGAAAATTAAACAAAAATTCAAGGCAGAGCACTGCAAATCTAATGAATTCCACCTTTATTACTTGTTTGTTTAACTTAAGAAGAAAGGAGAAGGGAAATGATACACATGACCCATTAGTAAACTTAAAACCATAGAGAAAAACACACCATAAA
Organism: Pinus albicaulis; assembly: GCA_034641835.2. NCBI lineage: Eukaryota > Viridiplantae > Streptophyta > Pinopsida > Pinales > Pinaceae > Pinus > Pinus albicaulis. The sequence goes on from CM076572.1 coordinate 1,332,684,866, forward strand.
AACATAGAGCCACATGGATCCCAAAGAGTGCTGCAAACCCTGGTCTATTCCTTTGCCAAAATGTAGAGATGAAATGTACAATGGAGCTCAAAGCAATCCCAAGTGTCCAACCCTAAAAATGACTGAGAAAATACAAGATATAGACAATCCTAACTCATTCCCATGCCTCTAGGGGTCAAGCTCACTACTTTAGGAGCTTTTTCAACAATATCTAAACTAAGAACTGGAAAATAGGCAGTGGAACAGCTTGCCTCTATAAGATAGGAAACTGATTCATTCAGTTAGGATTCACTTTTTGATGAATGAATCTACTTACATGAGTAAAAAATGTACCAAAATTACATCAAAGCCATGAAATTACATCAAGTTACATCAAGAGTTTCACATTTGAAGAAAAAGTCTAACTGGCCAAAACTAGGCGAAAAACAGAGTTACTGAGTGAAAAATGAGCCAAAATCCCCAATGCACCGCGCCTGAATTCTCTATGTGTCGCGCCTTTTTGGATACGATTTGGAAGGCCTTCCTGGTTTCCAAATTGAGTGCAGGATAGCTTGTTGGAAAGCTCTTCCTGTCTACTATCCAACACAAGTATAATTTATGAATTTAGTTTCCAATTGACTCTCCGAAAATCAAATCTCCGAACACTACTTCCTGTGTGTCCAAAAAGTGGCAGAAAGGCCATTCTTAGGGTGTTTTTAACCCTTCAGGCAACCCAAAACTTGTCAAAATACTTAGGTAATGGATATAAATGCATAAATTTTGATGCAAAATGTAGAAATACAAATTTTTCTTCAAGAGGAGCTACCAATTATAAGCGCGCGCCAAGTGGCGCGACGCGTCGGGTAGGAAAATCTGTGTTAAGGCCAAAAAATTCAAAATTGACAAAAATTTTCCAAAATTTCTTGAAATTTGGGATGAATTTCCACCATCAAGCACTCTTCTGAGCCAAAGAAGCTTCGGCAAAAATTTGGAGCCTATCATGCCTTTTGCGATGCTTTAGTGCCCTCCTTAGCTTTGCCTTCAGGATCTTGATTCGCGCCTTGCAAACATGATTCCTTTCCCAATAATGGTTCTTCATGTGCCTTACCATGTTCTTTTCCTTGTTTTCCTTTTCCAACAACTTCTAAAGATGAATATTGACCCTCTCAAGCCAAGTCTCTCTATCAACCTCAATCTCCCGCTCAATAGGTGTCATCTCTATTTGGCTTCTTCGCGGCCCCTCACGGCTCGACGGATGTTTTCTGCAACTCTAAGATTGTTTTCTCTCGTATCTTCCGAACTATTTTTTTTTCTTCTCTGTGTAATTTATGACCCATTGGGCTCTTTGTAATTTGACGGTCAATGTGTCAATCTCCGCCTCCTGTTCCTGAATAGTCTCTCTCAAATTTGAGCTTGGAGAGCTCAAATCCTCATCAATGAGTATAAAATCAGTATCCTGGCCTCCTGAAGGGCCCTCATCCTGCATAGGCCTCTTACCTCTATCCTGTACCTATACCTGTGCTGTTGATGACGGCAACGAGACCCCTTCCACCCCAGGTGGAGATAGTACTCGTCGGGCTGCTGCAAATAATCTTCTAGTGCCTCTTTGATACGTGACATATGTCAACACACTAGTAGTCTCTGCCTCCTGACCTTCATACTGATGTGAAGGCTCACCTGCATCATGAACAACCTATGGAGGAACCTGAGGAGTTGTGAAGAAATCACGGGAAATGAAATCCTCCTATGAAATACCCTGCAATCCAAGCTGATGTACAACCACAATCTTGATGAGTGCATAGTGATAAATACTGTTGTACAGCTGCTCAGGAGTTTTCTTCTGCACAAGAGTGGTCATTCTCTCGATGTTCCAGCACATAAAATAAGGTATGTTCATCATCCTCACTCTGGTGAAATGCATCAATAACCTAATGTGGTAGGCATAGAGGCGTGAAAACCGGCCCTCACAACTGAAATATCTAATAATGAGTTTCATCAGAGGCGCATAGGATTCTTTTAGGAAACGGAATGGAAACACCCTGCTAATTTGCCTCACAAAGCTAGGCCTAATGTATGGTTCATAATGCACTCTGTCCACCTATTGTCTTTTGTTCCACTGTTCACCCACATTCGGTATTCCGGTTGCTTGAGAAATAGTTTCCGGTGTCAAAGTGAAATTTACACCAGCAAGAGTTACCTGACCATCATGTAAACGCAATACAAAAAAACGAGCCAACTCCTGATGATGATGGATCCTAGTAATCATTTCCCAAAACTGATAGCATGACTATTCTCGAAAACATGCCATGGAAAGTGGGCAAGCCTGCAATTCAGTCAATGAGGTGGGCTCCTCTCTCACATTTCTACCATCTTTACGAGGCCTTCTAGGTGCATGTAGCTCAGTGGTAGAATCACTATCTTGGTCATATGATGTGTCAATATCTGTCTCCATGATGTCCATGCAAGGTGTATGTTGGTTTTTATGAGATGAAAATGAGAATTTGGTGCTTTTGTTTTAGTTGCCAAATATGTGGTAACAAGTGAGGGACTATGGAGGGAGAGGATAGGGAAGATGATGGGATATTACCAAGTGAAATTTTCCAATTGAAGAGTTTAGGGACAGTCACTAGGTTTCTTGGGATGGCCTTGGGGGTTTGGAAAATTTGTAATTAGGATGGGACAATGGAAATTTGGGATAGGGAATGAGTGAACTTAGGGATATGAGGGATAGGAAAATGTGCTGATGGGACTAGAAAAACAGTGAGGAAACAAAAGGATGTGGGAGTGATGGCATAAGAACCAAACTCTAAACCCTAAGGAAACAATTCTTGAGCAAGAAAATAGGGTTTGAATTTTCTTCACCTATTGAAACACCATAAGCACTGATGGAAACTCATACATTGGCAATATGGAGATGTTAACTTAGTAGTGGAATGAAGAATTTGAAATTTTGGAGCTTTTGGAGCTTTTGGAGGAATATTTGAATTTATTTCAGGATTTTTAGCCCAATGCGCTACGCGATCTCAATGTGTAGTGCCAGTTACAAAATTACACTGCAAACCACTTCCCAATGCGTAGCGCCATCTCAATGATTAGTGCCTTTTTTTAGGAGGATTTTAAAGACCTTTCCAGTGTCCAAATTGGGTGCAGGATAGCTCGTTGGAAATATTATTGAGTCTACTTTCCAATCCAACTAGAATGTTGCAATTTGGAGTTCATTTTCCTTGTCAAAAATCAAATCTCCCAAGACTGGTGAAAATGAGAAAAATGATGCTGCCTCAAGGCAGAGTGTTGTTGTAGTCAACTTTTGAAGGTCTTCCTCAACTCCAAATTTAGCTCATGATAGATAATTGGAAATATATTTGTGCCTAGTTATCATTTTACTTATCAAAAAAGTCATTTGGCCAACCAAGCTAGGAGAAATCTTGATTTTCCCAAGGTCACTTCAGAGGTGCATCAATTCTCCTAAGGCAACTGTATTTTTGACATTTCTCTAAAACCATGACACCTGTGTAAAAATTGAAGGAGGGTTTTCTTCCTTGGCCTATTTTGGACAAAAAAATCTCTCAGGTTTCCCAAATTCATCTTTTATTGCTCAGAAACATCATTGGAGTAAAACCTATCCCGATGTGTGGAACAAGGGATTTGTCGAAATGAAGTGAAATGACGGGGATAAGGGGCTTCTAAATTATTGAGAAAATTTTGGGAAGTAGGGAGGGATGTTAGGAAGCAGGGGAAGGTGTAATTTCAGAGATTGAGTGAGGGGAAGGGGTCCAAAAGGGTAAAACACAGGCCTAGCCTAGAAAATTGCCAAGTTGTAGCAAGAAACTAGGGTTTGTGCGAAAATGAGGAATTTGGGGGATCTTAGTGATGGGAAGTGTTTAATAAGGTACATTAAGGATAGGGGAAGGTGTATGAACATCAGGATACAATTTTTGCTGATGATTTGACCATCCAAGAGAAATTACCTTCAAAACCCTAGGAGAGGGAAATGAACCTTACCAAGGCACAACTGAAGCATGAAAAAGATATAAAATGACCCATTGGAACCCGAAATGATGATGAAAACCCTCTGAATGATGGTACACTCAGCTGAATGGTGACATAGACCGACATTTGGACAACTCTGAAAGGAGTGAAAGCAAACCCTAGACCTAATACCTAGTGACCAAATTTTGCTTGAAGACTCACTGAAATGACAAAATTTGACCTTGACACCTTAAAATCACCTTGAAAAATCATGTTTTATTACTAGAGGAAGGCTGAAAAGGCTGAAACTAGCATTGTCTCCAATGGGGATGGTAGCTCCTTGGAGGTGCCAAGAACTATAGATCTTTGGAAAGCAGACAGTGCCTTCATCCATTGGGCAATGGAGTCAAAAACTCAAGCTGAAATGCATGACTGAAAATTGATGACTTGACGACACAAATTGAATCTCACTCAACTAAAAACTGACTTGTTAGTTAAACACAACCGAAAAACTAGAAAATATGCTCAAAGTAGAGCTTATTCATCAAAACCTACTCTAACAATTTCATTCATCACCTGATCAAGTGAAATGAAACAACCAATGCAACCATGTAAGCATTATGGCTGCTGTTTGGATTCTACGCAAGTGCTCGCTTATGAACAACAAGAGAGAACTACTGAAAGGAAACTCCCATGAAAAATTGTGAATAGATCCGTTGAATACTATGGATTCTCTATCCGCCTCCAAAAACACGGCATAAGGATCTTGAAATTCATGCACACTGGGACTTAGCTCATCCAATAGATTACTTTTCTTCTCCTCATAACATGAATGCAAACTTTGATCTGAGCTTTGTGATGAGCTTTATGATGAGCTTTGTGACGAGAATCCTACTAAAAATGACAAAGAGACTAGCTTCTGGATCAAGTTTGTATCAATACACGTTTCAAGCTTACATATATTCAATGGAGAAAGACTTTGACTGCAGAAATCATCCAACACATCAACTATTGGATCGTGAAAAACTTGGAAAGACTGATGCAACCCATTTTCTATTGGTTCCGATGAGATTACATGATTTTCTACAAGCTTCTCATTTAAAGATTTACTATGCAATTTACCCTTCAAAAACTAAAATGATTCAAAAAAAAATGGTACGGAGTCATCTTGTATCATTTGATCATATGTGCCAGCTTTTAAGTCTTCATCTGCAACTTTAAAATCAATGGCATTCGGGGGCTGCAAATCTGAATATGAGAAATCTTGAACAAAGTTTTCATTTCCCTCAAGATGGTCCAAATCAAGACTTGTTGACAGTTGATTTCTGATTGCATGGAAGTTATCTCTGATGAACTGAAACGAATCAAAACAAAAAGGCAAAGATCCTTCACTTAATTCAAAATTTGCTGCACTTTCCTCATCATTTCCATAGCTGATATGTGATGGTTGAACATTGTATTCAAACTGTTGAAAGTGAACTTCCTCCTTCTACAAACTAGCTGTTGATTTGTCTGCAAGATTAGCTTATGTTTGGAGAACATAATCATCATCATACTGATCAAACTGAGGCAAATCATCAGTATAAAATACATCATCAAGCATACATTGCAAATCAACAGATCTCTCTTCTCCAAGATGATCTATAAAACAATCATTATCAGATCTATGACAACTAGGATAAGAAACAAAATGTTTTGGATCAGCAACTTGTTCTTCTTCCATCACCGAGCCATGGGCTTGAACATTATACTCATTCCTTGTGGTGATCTTTTACATCATCTCTTCCACTACACTTACCAGCATGTCAAGCTTTACCTCTAGAGATTTCGATTCCTTCGGATCTATGTTTTTCATCTCTTCTTCCTTCAACCTTGCCTTTCGGATCCGCAAATGAGCCTCTACATCTACTGCATTGTTCTGCATCTCTTCAAGTGTTGCAAGATTCCTTTATCTCAGCTGAAACTCCATTTCCGGATCAAAGGCACCCAGGTAGTGCAAGAGAGAAAATCCAAGAGGAGGTCTTATATCAACTGGCATCGAAAAATATACTTTGTTAAATCTAGCAGAAAAATGTTGTACTGTCTCCCCTGGCAGTCTTTTTAGCTGGTTATACTATTCTATAATCAAGAAAGGGTTATGTTTGATCACCAACCTATCGAGGAAAAATTTGACGAACTGCTGGAAATCTGAGATGCTCGCATCAAGCAGGGTTTTTTAACCAACTCTTGACTTTTCCTTGCAAAGAAAGAGCAAAAAGCCTAATACTGGCATCCTCTTCATCAACTTCAAAAAGTTCAAGAAAAGACTCAAAATTTAGAACATGTCTCTCAGCAGTGATATTGTCACATTCACCATCGAATCTTGGTAGATATAGGTCATGATTTTTAGGGAAAGCATGGGATATAGGAGGTAAAATCATAGGCTTGTATCGATCTGGAATTTTACAAGGTATAGGGGTATGTACAAATGCTACAGAATCGGTCTTGGTCTCTTGAGGTTCATCAGTTTGAAGATGGTCATCACAAGATTCAGAAAAAGGGTCTTGATCAAGCTCAAAGGCATGCAAATCTTTGGTATTTACAATATTCAAAGGGAAAGAGTCAACTGCAGGCCAAGGGTCTTTTCTCAAATACAATACTCTTTGCAAAGCCTTCTTGATATTCTCGGGGAAAAGAGAAGAAATAATTTATGACAAAGAACAAAATGTCTTGGATGAAATTCGACCTTGAATACCTCATCTTTCCATATTGTCCTTTCCTGTCTCTACTGATCAGGTTCATCCTCCAGTGGAGTCCTTGGATCTGATCTCGAAACTGATTTAGAGTCGCCAGGTGAATGATTTAAACCTTCCGATGTCTGATCGTTGTCCACGATCAACAATCAGATCTGAACTTGATTACATTTTACTGAGGAAACTAGATGTTCATTTCATAAACTAGACCGGAAATTGACTGAAGCAGCATTGATCTACTTTCGCTAATGCAAAGCAAGAGCATTTCGAAGGCTACCTGGCTAACTTCAGGCTCTGTTTGTAGTTTATAAAGAAAACAACAAAATTTTGATCCCCAGTGGATTCGCCACTATGTTATTGCCTAAATCTACCTCAGGATTAGAAAGGCAGAGTCTAGGGTAACATCAAACCACGTTTAATCTAGTAGCTAGCCCTACCAGATCGGGAGAGGGCTCTCTCTTGGTCAATCTCAGCAAAAATAATCAATAAGGCTTGAGATGACTTGAAATAAAGGCTAATTTTAGCTAGGTATATATTTATAAGAGTTTGATTTGATTTTGGGGGTTTTTGTTGGAATCAAAGGGAAAGGCAGATTTTGGGTCCGGGAAATTATCAGTTTTGCAGAGGGCTAAATGGGGCAAGGAAAGAATTTTTTTTGATGCTTCGAAATTGAATGAAATGGATAGCATAAGACTAGTGAGAAGTTGACGAGGGCAAGAGGTTTCAAGAATCCTCTTCAAACAGTTGAAAACATTGAAAATTAAACAAAACTTCAAGCCAGAGCACTGCAAATCTAATGAATTCCACCTTTAATACTTGTTTGTTTAACTTAAGAAGAAAGGAGAAGGGAAAATGATACACATGAAATTTCAATAATCTTACAATCACAGAAAGAAACACACCATCAAAACATAGAGCCACATGGATCCCAAAGAGTGTTGCAAACCCTATTCTATTCCTTTTCCAAAATGTAGAGATGAAATGTACAATGAAGTGCCATGCAATCCCAAGTGTCCAACCTAAGCTAATGACTGAAAAATTACAAGATATAGACCACACTAACTCATCCCCAGCCTCTAGGGGTCGAGCTCACAATTTAAGGAGCTTTTTCAACAAGATCTAAACTAAGAACTGGAAAATAGGCAGTGGAACAGCTTGCCTCTATAATATAGGAAACTGATTCATTCAGTTACAATTCACTTTTTGGTGAATGAATCTACTTACATGAGTGAAAATTTGTAAAAATTACATCAAAAACCATGAAATTACATCAAGTTACATCAATAGCTTTACATTTGCAGATAAAAAAGTCAAACTGGCCAAAACTAGGCGAAAAACTGAGTTACTAAGTGAAAACTAGGCCGAATTTCCCAATGCGCCGTGCCTGAAATCTCTGTGTGTCATGCCACTTTGAGGCTAATTTTGAGGGCCTTCCCGGAGTCCAAATTGAGTGCATGATAGCTTGTTGGAAATATCTGCCTATCTACTTTCCAACCCAAGTGGAATTTCTGAATTTTGTTGCTATGGTCCCATCAAAAAATCAAATCTCCCAACACTGCTTCCTGTGTGTCCAAAAAGTGGTAGAAAGGCCATTTTTAAGGTGTTTTTGACCCTTCAGGCAACCCAAAACTTGCCAAAATCCTTAGGTAATGGGTAGGCATGCATAAATTTTGATGAAAAATCTAGAAATACAAATTTTTCTTCAAAAGGAGCTACCAATTATAAGCACGCTCCAAGTGGCGCAACACGTCGAGCAGGAACATCTGTGTTGAGGCCAAAAAATTCAAAATTGACAAAAAGTTTCCCAAATTTCTTGAAATTTGGGCTGAATGTCCACCATCAAGCACTATGCTAGGCCAAAGAAGCTTCAGCCAAAATTTGGAGTCTATCATGCCTTTTGCGACGCTTTAGTGCACTTTTTAATCTTGCTTTCAGGATCTTGATCCTCGCTTTGCAAACATGATTTCGCACCCAATAATGGTTCTTCATGTGCCTTAGCATGTTATTTTCCTTTTTTTCTTTTTCCAATAGCTTCTCAAGATGAATATTGACCCTCTCAAGCCAAGTCTCTCTATCAGCCTCAATCTCCCGCTCAATGGGTGTCATCTCTATTTGGCTTCTTTGGGCAGCTTGCCGGTTCTCACGAATGTTTTACAACTCCATGATTGTTTGCTGATCTTCCAACTATTTGTTTCTCTGCTCCAGGTAATTTATGATCCATTGGGCTCTCTGCAATTTGACGGTCAATGTTTCAATCTCCGTCTTCTGCTCCTGAATAGTCTCTCTCAACTTTGAGCTTGGAGAGCTCAGATCCTCATCAATGAGTACAAAATCAGTATCCTGGCCTCCTGAAGGGCCCTCATCCTACATAGGCCTTTTACCTCTATCCTGTACTTGTACTTGTGCTACTGATGACGGCAACGATACCTCTTCCATCCTAGGTGGAGATAGTACTCGTCGGGCTGCTGCAAATAATCTTCTAGTGCCTCTCTGATACGTGACATATGTCGTCACACTAGTAGTCTCTGCCTCCTAACCTCCATACTGATGTGAAGGTTCACCTGCATCATGAACAACCTCCGGAGGAACCTGAGGAGCTGTGAAGAAATCATGGGAAATGAAATCCTCCCATGAAATACCCTGCAATCCAAGCTGATGTACAACCACGATCTTGATGAGTGCATAGTGATAAATACTGTTGTACTGCTGCTCGGGAGTTTTCTTCTGCACAAGAGTGGTCATTCTCTCAATGTTCCGGCACATAAAATAAGGTATGTTCATCATCCTCACTCTGGTGAAATGCATCAATAACCTGATGTGGTAGGCATAGAGGTGTGAAAACCGGCCCTCACAACTGAAATATCTAATAATGAGTTTCATCAGAGGCGCATAGGATTCCTTTAGGAACCAAAATGGAAACACCCTGCTGAGTTGCCTCACAAAGCTAGGCCTGATGTATGGTTCATAATGCACTCTGTCCACTTACTGCCTTTTGTTCCACTGTTCACCCACATTCGGTATTCTGGTTGCTTGAGAAATAGTTTCCGGTGTCAAAGTGAAATTTACACCAGCAAGAGTTTCCTGACCATCATGTAGATGAAATACAAACAAACGAGCCAACTCATGGTGATGATGGATCCTAGAAATCATTTCACAAAACTGATAGCATGATTGTTCTCGAAAACATGCCATGGCAAGTGAAAAATCCTGCAATTTAGTCAATGAGGTGGGCTCCTCTCTCACATGTCTGCCACCTTTACGAGGCCTTCTAGGTGCATGTAGCTTAGTGGTAGAATCACTATCTCAGTCATATGATGTGTCAGTATCAGTCTCCATGATTTCCATGCAAGGTGTATGTTGGTTTGTATGAGATGAAAATGAGAACTTGGTGCTTTTGTTTTAGTTGCCAAATATGTGGTAACAAGTGAGGGACTATGGAGGGAGAGGATATGGAAGATGATGGGATATTACCAAGTGAAATTTTCCAATTGAAGAGTTTAGGGACAGTCACTAGGTTTTTTGGGATGGCCTTGGGGGTTTGCAAAATTTGTAATTAGGATGGGACGATGGAAATTTGGGAGAGGGAATGAGTGAACTTAGGGGTATGAGGGATAGGGAAATGTGCTGATGGGACTAGAAAAATAGTGAGGAAACAAAAGGATGTGGGAGTGATGGCATAAGAACCAAACTCTAAACTTTAAGGAAACAATTCTTGAGCAAGAAAATAGGGTTTGAATTTTCTTCACCTATTGAAACACCATAAGCACTAATGGAAACTCATACATTGGCAATATGGAGATGTTAACTTAGTTGTGGAATGAAGAATTTTCAATTTTGGAGCTTTTTGAGGAAGATTTGAATTTATTTCAGGATTTTTAGCCCAATGCGTTGCGCCATCTCAATGCGTAGCGCCAGTTACAAAATTACACTGCAAACCACTACCCAATGCATAGCGCCATCTCAATGCGTAGTGCCTTTTTGCAGGAGGCTTTTGGAGACCTTCCCGGTGTTAAAATTGGGTGCAGGATAGCTCGTTGGAAATATTATTGAATCTAATTTCCAATCCAACTAGAATTTTTCAATTTGGAGTTCATTTTCCTTGTCAAAAATCAAATCTCCCAAGACTCGTCAAAATGAGAAAAATGAGACTGCCTCAAGGCAGAGTGCTGTTGTAGTCAACTTTTGAAGGTCTTCCTCAACTCCAAATTTAGCTCATGATAGCTCATTGGAAATATATTTGTGTCTAGTTATCATTTGACTTATCAAACAAGTCATTTGTCCAACCAAGCTAGGAGAAATCTTGATTTTCCCAAGGTCACTTCAGAGGTGCATCAATTCTCCTGAGGTAACTGTATTTTTGACATTTCTCTAAAACCATGACACCTGTGTAAAAAGTGAAGGAGGATTTTCTTCCTTGGCCTATTTTGGACAAAAACCTCTCTTAGGTTTCTGAAATTCATCTTTTATTTCTTATAAACATCATTGGAGTAAAACCTATCCCGATGTGTGGAACAAGGTATTTGTCGAAATGAAGTGAAATGAAGGGGATAAGGAGCTTATAAATTATTTAGAAAATTCTGGGAAGTAGGGAGGGATTTTAGGAAGCAGGGGAAAGTGGAATTTCAGAGATTGAGTGAGGGGAAGGGGTCCAAAAGGGAAAAACACAGGCCTAGCCTAGAAAATTGCCAAGTTGTAGCAAGAAACTAGGGTTTGTGCGAAAATGAGGAATTTGGGGGATCTCAATGATGGGAAGTGTTTAATAAGGTACATTAAGGATAGGGGAAGGTGTATGAACATCAGGATACAATTTTTGCTGATGATTTGACCATCCAAGAGAAATTACCTTCAAAACCCTAGGAGAGGGAAATGAACCTTACCAAGGCACAACTGAAGCATGAAAAAGGTATAAAATGACCCATTGGAACCCGAAATGATGATGAAAACCCTCTGAATGATGGTACAATCAGCTGAATGGTGACATGGACCGACATTTGGACAACTCTGAAAGGAGTGAAAGAAAACCCTAGACCTAATACCTAGTGACCAAATTTTGCTTGAAGACTCACTGAAATGAAAAAATTTGACTTTGACACCTTAAAATCACCTTGCAAAAGCATGTTTGATCACTAGAGGAAGGCTACAAAGGTTGACACTAACATTGGCTCCAATGGGGATGGTAGCTCCTTGGAGGTGCCAAGAACTACAAATCTTTGGAAAGTAGACAGTGCCTTCATCCATTGGGCAATGGAGTCAAAAACTCAAGCATAAATGCATGACTGAAAACTGATGACTTGACGACACAAATTGCCTCTCACTCAACTAAAAAATGACTTGTTACTTAAACACCACCTACAAACTGGAAAATATGCTCAAACTAGAGCTTATTCATCAAAACCTACTCTAATAGTTTCATTCATCACCTGATCAAGTGAAATGAAACAACCAATGCAACCATGTAAGCATTCTGGCTACTGTTTGGATTCTTTGCAAGTGCTCACTTATGAAAAACAAGAGAGAACTACCGAAAGGAAAATCCCATGAAAACTTGTGAACAGATCCGTTGAATACTATGGATTCTCTATCCGCCTCCAAAAACACTACATAAGGATCCGTTGAAAGTGTTGCAAGATTCCTTTCTCTCAGCTGAAACTCCATTTCTGGATCAAAGGCACCCGGGTAGTGCAAGAGAGAAGATCCGGGAAGAGGTCTTATATCAACTGGCATCAAAAAATATAATTTTTTAAATCTGGAAGAAAACTGTTGTACTGTCTCCCCTGGCAGTCTTTTTAGCTGGTTATACTATTCTATAATCAAGAAAGGGTTCTGTATGATCACCAACCTATCGAGGAAAACTTTGACGATCTGCTGGAAATCTGAGATGCTCGCATCAGGCAGGGTTTTGAACCAACTCTTGAATTTTCCTTGCAAAGAAAGAGAAAAAAGCCTAATACTGACATCCTCTTCATCAACTTCAAAAAGGTGAAGAAAAGACTCAAAATTTAGAACATGTCTCTCAGCAGTGATATTGTCACATTCACCATCAAATCTTGGTAGATATAGGTCATGATTTTTAGGGAAAGCATGGGATATAGTTAGTAAAATCAAAGGCTTGTATCGATCTGGAATTTTACAAGGTATAGGGGTATGTACAAATGTTGCAAAATCAGTCTTGGTCTCTTGAGGTTCATCAGTTTGAAGATGGTCATCACAAGATTCAAAAAAAGGGTCTTGATCAAGCTCAAAGGCATGCAAATCTTTGGTATTTACAATCTTCAAAGGGAAAGAGTCAACTACAGGCCAAGGGTATTTTCTCAAATACAATACTCTTTGCAAAGCCTTCTTGATATTCTCGTGAAAAGAGAAGAAATAATTTATGACAAAGAACAAAATGTCTTGGATGAAATTCAACCTTGAATACCTGATCTTTCCATATTGTCCTTTCATGTCTCTACTAATCAGGTTCATCCTCCAGTGGAGTCCTTGGATCTGATCTCGAAACTGATTTAGAGTTTCCAGGTGAATGATTTCAGCCTTCCGATGTCTGATCATTGTCCACGATCAACAATTAGATCTGAACTTGATTACATTTTACTGAGGAAACTAGATGTTCATTTCATAAACTAGATCGGAGATTGACTAAAGCAACATTGATCTACTTTCGCTAATGCAAAGCAAGAGAGTTTCGAAGGCTACCTAGCTAACTTCAGGCTTCGTCTATAGTTTATAAAGCAAACGACAAACTTTTGATCCCCAGTGGATTTTCCACTATGTTATTGCCTAAATCTACCTCAGGCTGAGAAAGGCAAAGTCTAGGGTAACATCAAACCATGCTTAATCTGGTAGCTAGCCCTACCAGATCGGGAGAGGGCTCTCTCTGGGTCAATCTCAGCAAAAATAATCAATAAGGCTTGAGATGACTTGAAATAAAGGCTAATTTTAGCTAGGTATATATTTATAAGAGTTTGATTTGATTTTGGGGGTTTTTGTTGGAATCAAAGGGAAAGGCAGATTTTGGGTCCGCGAAATGATCAGTTTTGCAAAGGGCTGAATGGGGCAAGGAAAGAAATTTTGTTGATGCTTCAAAATTGAATGAAATGGATAGCATAAGACTAGCGAGGAGTTGAAAAGGGCAAGAGGTTTCAAGAATCCTCTTCAGACAGTCGAAAACATGGAAAATTAAACAAAAATTCAAGGCAGAGCACTGCAAATCTAATGAATTCCACCTTTAATACTTGTTTGTTTAACTTAAGAAGAAAGGAGAAGGGAAAGTGATACCCATGAAACTTCAATAAACTTAAAATCCAAATAGAAACACACCATCAAAACATAGAGCCACATGGATCCCAAAGAGTGCTGCAAACCCTGGTCTATTCCTTTGCCAAAATGTAGAGATGAAATGTACAATGAAGTGCCAAGCAATCCCAAGTGTCCAACCTAAGCTAATGACTGAAAAATTACAAGATATAGACCACACTAACTCATCCCCAGCCTCTAGGGGTCGAGCTCACAATTTTAGGAGCTATTTCAACAAGATCTAAACTAAGAACTGGAAAACAGGCAGTGGAACAACTTGCCTCTATAATATAGGAAACTGACTCATTCAGTTACAATTCACTTTTTGGTGAATGAATCTACTTACATGAGTGAAAATTTGTCAAAATTACATAAAAAATGATGAAATTAAATCAAGTTACATCAAGAGCTTTACATTTGTAGATAAAAAATTCAAACTAGCCAAAACTAGGCGAAAAATTGAGTTACTGAGTGAAAACTAGGCCAAATTTCCCAATGCGCCGCGCCTGAAATCTCTATGCATGACGCCACTTTGAGGCTGATTTTGAGGGCCTTCCCGGAGTCCAAATGGAGTGAATAATAGCTCTTTGGAAAGCTCTGCCTGTCTACTTTCCAGCCCAAGTTGAATTTAGCAATTTGGTTTCTATTTTCCCCTCCAAAAATTAAATCTCCCAACACTTCTTCCTATGTGTCCAAAAAGTGGCAGAAAGACCATTTTTAAAGTGTTTTTGACCCTTCAGGCAACCCAAAACTTGTAAAAATCCATAGGTAATGGGTAGGCATGCATAAATTTTGATGAAAAATCTAGAAATAAAAAGTTTTCTTCAAAAGGAGCTGCCAATTATAAGTGTGTGCCAAGTGGCACGACGCATCGGGTAGGAACATCTGTGTTAAGGCCAAAAAATTCAAAATTGACAAAAATTTTCCCAAATTTCTTGAAATTTGGGCTGAATGTCCACCATCACGCACTATGCTAGGCCAAAGAAGCTTCAGCCAAAATTTGGAGTCTATCATGTCTTTTGCGACGCTTTAGTGCACTTTTTAATCTTGCTTTCAAGATCTTGATCCTTGCTTTGCAAACATGATTTTGTGCCCAATAATGGTTCTTCATGTGCCTTAGCATGTTATTTTCCTTGTTTTCCTTTTCCAACAGCTTCTCAAGATGAATATTGACCCTCTTAAGCCAAGTCTCTCTATCAGCCTCAATCTCCCGCTCAATGGGTGTCATCTCTATTTGGCTTCTTTGGACAGCTTGCCGGTTCTCACGGATGTTTTGCAACTCCATGATTGTTTGCTGATCTTCCAACTATTTGTTTCGCTGCTTTAGGTAATTTATGATCCATTGGGCTCTCTGCAATTTGACAGTCAATGTGTCAATCTCCGTCTTCTGCTCCTGAATAGTCTCTCTCAATTTTGAGCTTGGAGAGCTCAGATCCTCATCAATGAGTACAAAATCAGTATCCTGGCCTCCTGAAGGGCCCTCATCCTGCATAGGCCTTTTACCTCTATCCTGTACCTGTACCTGTGCTGTTGATGATGGCAACGAGACCTCTTCCATCCCAGGTGGAGATAGTACTCGTTGGATTGCTGCAAATAATCTTCTAGTGCCTCTCTGATACGTGACATATGTCGTCACACTAGTAGTCTCTGCCTCCTGACCTCCATACTGATGTGAACGTTCACCTGCATCATGAACAACCTCCGGAGGAACCTGAGGAGATGTGAAGAAATCACGGGAAATGAAATCCTCCCATGAATACCCTGCAATCCAAGCTAATGTACAACCACGATCTTGATGAGTGCATAGTGATAAATACTATTGTACTGCTGCTTGGGAGTTTTCTTTTGCACAAGAGTGGTCATTCTCTCAATGTTCCGTCACATAAAATAAGGTATGTTCATCATCGTCACTCTGGTGAAATGCATCAATAACCTGATGTGGTAGGCATAGAGGCATGAAAACCGACCCTCACAACTGAAATATCTAATGATGAGTTTCATTAGAGGCGCATAGGATTCCTTTAGGAACCAGAATGGAAACACCCTGCTAAGTTGCCTCACAAAGCTAGGCCTGATGTATGGTTCATAATGCACGCTATCCACCTGTTGTATTTTGTTCCACTGTTCACCCACATTCGGTATTCCAGTTGCTTGAGAAATAGTTTCCGGTGTCAAAGTGAAATTTACACCAGCAAGAGTTACCTAACTATCATGTAAATGCAATACAAACAAACGAGCCAACTCATGATGATGATGGATCCTAGCAATCATTTCACAAAACTGATAGCATGACTGTTCTCGAAAACATGCCATGGCAAGTGGGAAAGCCTGCAATTCAGTCAATGAGGTGGGCTCCTCTCTCACATGTCTGCCACCTTTACGAGGCCTTCTAGGTGCATGTAGCTTAGTGGTAGAATCACTATCTCGGTCATATGATGTGTCAGTATATGTTTCCATGATGTCCATGCAAGGTGTATGTTGGTTTTTATGAGATGAAAATGAGAATTTGGTGCTTTTGTTTTAGTTTCCAAATATGTGGTAACAAGTGAGGGACTATCGAGGGAGAGGATAGGGAAGATGATGGGATATTACCAAGTGAAATTTTCCAATTGAATAGTTTAGGGACAGTCACTAGGTTTTTTGGGATGGCCTTGGGGGTTTGCAAAATTTGTAATTAGGATGGGACGATGGAAGTTTGGGATAGGGAATGAGTGAACTTAGGGATATGAGGGATAGGGAAATGTGTTGATGGGACTAGAAAAATATTGAGGAAACAAAAGGATGTGGGAGTGATGGCATAAGAACCAAACTCTAAACCCTAAGGAAACAATTCTTGAGCAAGAAAATAGGGTTTGAATTTTCTTCACCTATTGAAACACCATAAGCACTGATTGAAACTCATACATTGGCAATATGGAGATGTTAACTTAGTTATGGAATAAATAATTTGCAATTTTGGAGCTTTTGGAGGAAGATTTGAATTTATTTCAGGATTTTTAGCCCAATGCGTTGTGCCATCTCAATGCGTAGCGCCAGTTACAAAATTACACTGCAAACCACTGCCCAATGCGTAGCACCATATCAATGCGTAGTGCCTTTTTGCAGGAGGCCTTTGGAGACCTTCCTGGTGTCAAAATTAGGCGTAGGATATCTCGTTGGAAATATTATTGAGTCTAATTTCCAATCCAACTGGAATGTTGCAATTTGGAGTTCATTTTCCTTGTCAAAAATCAAATCTCCCAAGACTAGTCAAAATGAGAAAAATGAGGTTGCCTCAAGGCAGAGTGTTGTTGCAGTCAACTTTTGAAGGTCTTCCTAAACTCCAAATTTAGCTCATGATAGATAATTGGAAATATATTTGTGTCTAGTTATCATTTGACTTATCAAAAAAGTCATTTGGCCAACCAAGCTAGGAGAAATCTTGATTTTCCCAAGGTCACTTCAAAGGTGCATCAATTCTCCTGAGGCAACTGTATTTTTGACATTTCTCTAAAACCATGACACCTGTGTAAAACGTGAAGGAGGGTTTTCTTCCTTGGCCTATTTTGGACAAAAAAATCTCTCAGGTTTCCCAAATTCATCTTTTATTGCTCAGAAACATCATTGGAGTAAAACCTATCCCGATGTGTGGAACAAGGGATTTGTCGAAATGAAGCGAAATGACGGGGATAAGGGGCTTCTAAATTCTTGAGAAAATTTTGGGAAGTAGGGAGGGATGTTAGGAAGCAGGGGAAGGTGGAATTTCAGAGATTGAGTGAGGGGAAGGGGTCCAAAAGGGAAAAACACAGGCCTAGCCTATAAAATTGCCAAGTTGTAGCAAGAAACTAGGGTTTGTGCGAAAATGAGAAATTTGGGGGATATCAGTGATGGGAAGTGTTTAATAAGGTACATTAAGGATAGGGGAAGGTGTATGAACATCAGGATACAATTTTTTCTGATGATTTGACCATCCAAGAGAAATTACCTTCAAAACCCTAGGAGAGGGAAATGAACCTTACCAAGGCACAAATAAAGCGTGAACAAGGTCTAAAATGACCCCTTGGAACCTAACATGATGATGACAACCCTCTAAATGATGGTACACTCAGCTAAATGGTGACATGGACTAACATTTGGACAACTCTGAAAGGAGTGAAAGCAAACCATAGACCTAATACCTAGTGACCAAATTTTGCTTGAAGATTCACTGAAATGACAAAATTTGACCTTGACACCTTAAAATCACCTTGTAAAATCATGTTTGATCACTAGAGTAAGGCTGCAAAGGCTGACACTAACAGTGTATAGTACATTGGGATCGGGGTGGTATTTTGATAGTGGCGCTTCCGTTCACATGACGGGAGATATGAATCTTTTCAGTGACTTGGTGGAGAAAGATCTCCAGTTGCATGTTGAGTTGGGAAACAATGGACGATACAATGTGACTGGAATTGGTACCATTACCTTTCAAAGGGAGTCAGGTAAAATCATTCTTTTACAAGATGTAGTGCATGTTCCAAGTTTAAAGAAGAATTTAATCTCAGTCACAATGTTAGAGGATAAAGGGTATGATGTTGTCTTTAGTGAAGGAAAAGTTTTCCTTCGGCATAAAGCAACAGGACAAGTCAAGAACATTGGGATTCAAGCCAAGAATCTCTACAGACTTGAAGTAGATGGGATTTCTACAGAGCTTCCTATTGTTGGGAAGTGTGAGAAAGCCATGCAACTGAAGTTTGAGAGGGAGATGGATTTGCATGCAAGTAATAGTGAACCTCGGGATGTGGAGCAGCCACAAGATGAGGATCATGGAGTGGGAGAAACCACTCATGCAAAGAAATTTCATGCCAGATGGGCAGAGGGAGTACATGCAGCTATACCACCAAGTGAGAGGTGGGGCGACATGCATGATTAATCCCAAGAGGATATTTCTGGGCAGGATTCATTGAGATGGTGTGGATCTCATGAATTGAACCTGGCTAGGAGGTGCCCACAAAGCAACAGTAACATGATCAGTTGGATTGATGCAAGCAGATCAAAGTGACAATGTCAGATACTGGAGTGTGGTTCAGAGTTGACAGCAAGTGCAAAGTGCATGGGTGCAGAGTTCAATAGCGCAGTGGTTCCTAAAGACATGTGCAGTAGCTAAGTAGAAGTCGAAGACTTTGATGATAGATGCATCAGATTGATTGAGTTTTTTGGAGCCTTTTCAGTTTCAAAAGAGTTGCAGAGCAGATGCATTGAGTTGCATGGCACTTGCAAAGGTTGCAGGGCGAATACATGGAGTTGCATGTCGCATGCAAAGACAGTCCTTTCTTGTTGAGAGGGAGTGTTGAATATTGCAACAAGAAACAGTGAAGGAGGTGTTGGGGTTCCCATTTTTTGGCCAGATTGGCAAGACCAAAAGATGAGACAACATCAAAACCACTTTTAGACCCTAGGATCTAGCCCTCCTGGGTCCATAGAGGGATCTCTCTATATAAGGAAAGGTTTTATGTCTTTGAAGCTCTTTTTAAGATATTAGGCTAGTTATAGGCACAGGATTTGTTTGTTTGATTTTTGTTTGGTTGTTGGGAATTAGGAAAGAAGGTTTCAATATAAGACAAGGATGAGCAAAGAGGATTTTAGGCAAAGGAGGGATGATTCAGAAAACATCGAGACCATTGGGTGATGGAGTCAGGAAAGGGTTTACTCACTATTCAATGTGATTTCAGTTGGGCTAGTCATCTAAAGCATTGGATCTTAAAGATGATAGTGTGGCATGAAATGGTAAGAGAGAAGGTGAAAGCAAGGAAACCTCCAAGGTGACCTTTCATGAATCAGATCTAGGGACAAGGCATGCCATTGGAAAACCTGTGATCCAGAACCTAAAAGGTTAACTCTTTAGACAAGGAAACATTAAATATTTAGACACAAAGGTGAAAACCTGAGATCAGAGAGAGACTTTGAACTCTCAATGCTTTGGCCTCTAGCTTAAGGGATCTTAGGAAGGTTCAATTAATTGAAAAGGATCCTAGTGAGACAGAGATAGAGTTCTACACTCCCAGTATCCCAATTCATTCAATTAAAACTTGCCAAGAACATCTAAGAGCAAATTTATTAATTCATACGTCGGCTAGCAGCATATGGAACCACTACACTGGTTAAATTAACTTGAAAACAATCCTCTAAGTAACACATACAGTAGAAAACATTGAAGGTAGGGAGAGCATAAACATAGGGTACCTAACAAGGGTAAATCCTATGCCAGATTTCTGATGCATGCCAGAAGAAATGAAATGTAATGAATTAAATAGGAAAAACATAAACAAAGACAGAAAAACATCACCGCTGCTTTAAATTAAGATCCAAAGAAATGTGCTTGTCATATTAAAGAGCAACACCATTCAAGTACAACATTACCAATAGCTTGAGATTTAGTCTGAAAACATCTTCCTCATCCTATCTTACAACTTTACACAGAGAACATGTCTCAAGAGAAATAGCTTGCAATTCATAGATAGCCGATCAACAACCTTTACAATGAGTTCCTTAATGAAATTTATAGCTGAAAGAGGGACAGAGGGGGTAGATGAAAATTAAATGTAACATTAAAATTCAGAAGAGGAAGAGGGCCGAGGCCCCATTCTATTTTAAATTCTGGGCATTTATCTTTAGTACTCTTTGGATGAAAGAGTGGTCTTCGTCAGGCTGCAATTTACTCCAGGTATGTCTTTGATGTACTCACTATAGCACCCCTGCAATACTTGTGGTACTCTGGTGAACCGAACAAAATGCAGATTGAGGGTTCAGGTCTGCCATATTGTGTAACAAATGCTTCTGACAACCTAGGACTGTTGTCAGGGTAGAAATATTTTCAGGAACACGGTATTGAATGGAAACAGTATGGGCACTTCGTCCTTTCACAGGTAGGAACATTCTGCTGATGGTGACACTGATACATATTGTTTTCTGCACCCTAATCCATTCTATGATCTTTCATTGATACTCTTTGCCACTCCATTACTTTCTTTGAATGTGAAAACTTCGAGTTTTAATGGTGCTACGGAGGTTTGACAGTGTCGTGCATCGTACAATGATGAAATATTTCCTGTTAAATCCCTCCCAAACATTTTTCTGCAATATTAGGCTCGAACAATGGCCTTCTCTGCACTCTACGTCACTGGAACAGTGACTGTGAACAGCAGGGGTTTTCACCATCTGAAACCCTACAAAACACGAAAACATGTCAATAAAATCCATGCATGGGGTGGGCGGAAGTAATGGAGGACTAGAGGACAGGTGGCAGAATCATGGAGATGCATTTGGAAGACGGCGGGAGAGGGAGTTTAAGGTAAAACATTAAAAATTGACCTTCAATTGAAATATATAGGAAATGGAAAAAAATGTGATGGAAACACGTGGAATGGTGACGTGGCGGCACCGGGTCAATAGCGGGGTGCAAATTAAATACGGACTGCCTGATCTCCGAAAGAGATCGACGGTTGAGAACGCATCAGAGGGCGACAGACAGTGGGCCAGGGGTCAATTAGCCTTGAGCTAACTTCCGAGCATCTTTGTGGCACGATCACCGTTGGATGGACAACTTCAGATCAAATGGTGTACGCGCATATCACGCCGAGTCCATAGTCAAACATTAATGCGCGATGGGGGCCGGTTTTTAAATAGTGCTCGAAGACACGTGTCCTGCGATGAATGGCATCACTACGAAATGAAAAATACTGCCCACCTTCCAAAGGTGGTGCGATGGAAACCACTGGTTTCTGCACAGGGTGCGGCGGGGGGACCACCGGGGCGGGTGAAAAATGGATCGTCGATCTGCGGATCAGATCGATGGTGGATATGCGTTCGGAGGGGTAAACGGGGGCACGAATGCTATGGAGTTTGCGAAGACCGTCCGATCTGTAAAGATCGATGGTTGATATTGCTCCCGATATCCAAATGCAATAAGCACTTTCCGAGCTAGTGCTTGGTTCTAGCGCCCAGGTCGCGTGGGGGGAAACAGTTATGGGGCTGAGCCGAAAGGGGCTAGGCTTGTTATAAGGTGGAAAGTGGGTTTTGGCCCGTTTTTAATGAAATTTGAGGCCAGAAAGAGGTAAAGGTAAAGGGAAAGAGGGGGTTTTGAACCAAACAATGGGTGCGTGTAGGATTTAAAGGGGAAATGGGTGGTTTAGGGTATTTTGAAAGGGATTTCTAGGGTAAAAAGGAGACTTTGACACAGGTGAAAAAATGTTAAAATGGGGCATTCTGCATGGATATAAGGGGAAAATGAAGGCCTCCTTGAGCACAATATACCTACCCAGACTATAGTCTTATCATTTTCTCTTCGAGGGTGCATTTGGACTAGCAAACCCTTTACATCATTTATTTTTGAAAATAGAAAACACACTAATCTAATTCTACCCTTATTTCTCCATGAGACCAGATTAAACTGTTGGTCTCATATGTTTCTCTACCTAATCTAATATCTGCCAGGATTAGACTGTCCAGCAGATTTCTTCTCTACATTCTACAACAGAAATTTAAAAATAGTCAAACTAGGATTAGACAGTCTAGTTTGCTGTGGATCCAAGGCATAAAGACAGTTGCACATGGACAAAACTTGCAGAAAACTGAAAACAAAATCTTGAAGGCTTGAAATCTGAAGTTTTGAAGCATCCTTCTTTCTTTGTGACTCAATTTTTGAGCTTGTTAGAGTCACTTTCTCTTCTTCATTTCAGCTCTGGTTTTGGGCTTGTTAGAGCTGATCTTCTTCCTTATTTGTTGGTTTAGACTTTGGACATGTTAGGACCAGCTATTTTACTTCTTTTTCTCAGGTTTTGATCATATTAGAGCCAATCCTTTGCATTTTTGAGGTTCATGTTTTGAGCATGTCTGAACCTTTCCTTTCTCTCTGTTTTTTGGAAAAAATTTCTCTTTTTTCTTGAAAACAAACACAACAAATGGTATTTACAATGGAAATGGAAACTGGAAATTAGAAATCATCAGAAGTAGTGTTTGAGCATCCTGCTATTAAAAGGACCCCCAACCAGCTCTGAACCATCTAGTTCTTGTAGAAAAAAGGCATTTGGACCCACAGTGGCCTAGATGATGTATGGACCCTGCCACAAACTGTCAAACTTGTCGTGCTTTCCTTTGTCTTCTCTCCTTGAGTCCCACTTCAGAGCTTTATTTCCAATTTTGAAGTCAAAATCTTTGGTTCTCTTGTCGAACAACTTCTTTATGTTTTCCTGAACTTTCATAGCTCTGTTATAGACCTCTTCCCTTGTTTGCTAAAGATGAATTGTTTGGTTTATCCTTCTCACCATGTTGTCTTCTTCTATCTGAATATCTTGGACAAGTTTAATCACTGGTACTCCAAGGCTGGTAGGAAACACTGTTTCTATTCCATAGACGAGCTGGTACAATGACATGCCAATAGATTTCTTTGTTGTAAGCTTGTCAGCCCATAAAGCATGCACTAACTTGTTATGCCATGACTTTTTGTTTTCTTCCAGCAGATTTTGATGATGGTAACCAAGCTCTTGTTTGATGATTCAGCTAACCAATTACCTCGTGGGTAATAAGCAGTTGAATGACCAAGTGCTATTTGATACCGGTGACAAAAATCAACCATTTTCCTGGATCCAAAAGCAACAGCATTATCGGTGATTATTTTTCTTGGGCAGCCAAATCGAGAGAGGGTATGGTCTTCTAGGAACCTAATGATGACAGAATCTGTGGCATTCCTAGAAGGTATGGCCTCTATCCATTTAGTGAAGTAGTATGTGGCTGTCAGGATCCACTTTTGCTGTGAAGAAGAAGTAGGGTGTATTTCCCCTATGAAATCTAGGCCCCATTGCATAAAGGGACCCTCAACAGTGATGGGTTGTAAAGATAGGAAGAGGAGCTTTCTTTTGCCTTCAAGAATCTGGCATTTATGGTAGGTAATTATCATCTTATGGACGTCATTGAAAAGTGTAGGCCAATAATAGTCAGCTCTGAGTATTTTGTTAGCAGTGGCTTTCCAGTTCAGGTGGCCTCCACACTCTCCTGCATGGAACTCCTATTTAATCCTCTCTGCCTCAGTTTCAGGCAAACATTTAAGCAATAGGCCATTTGTATTTTTCCAGTATAAGCAGTTATTCAGTATGCAATATCTTCTGGCTTTTATTTTTAGGAATCTGGCCTTGGTCTTTGACAGTTCAAGAGGGGCATTGAGGTGTGTGAGCATATACAAAATGTCAGAATACCACGGAGAGTTCTAAAACTTCTCCTTGACAGTGGGATTAGGCAATCCTTCCTGCTCATCCAAGGCATCCACCATGTTTATTTCAAAGACTTGTAAATTTGATTCAACCATTAGTTGAGCTAGGCCCTAACCTTTGATCAGTTTTGTGGGTTTTATCTCAAGGTCATATTCTAAGATCACAAAAATCCATTTGCCCCTCTTCCCATCTAGGTTTTGGGACAAGATGTCTTTAACCACTATGTTCGGCATGTAGGCTATGGTGTGGGAATGCAGTATGTACACCCTAAAATCTTTCAAGGCCTTTACCAAGGCATAGGACTATTTTTCCATCATGTTGTATTTCAAGGGTGCATCCCTCAGAGCTCTGCTGAAGAAAGCAATGGGCTGTTCCATTCCCTCTGGATTTTTCTGCAGCAGAACTACAGCTACTGTATACTCGGAGAAAAATGAAAAGATTGGGAAATATTTTGAGAAATCAAGGCTGATTAGGGTGTAGAGCTATAAAAAGGGTCTCTTTCACCTCTAATTACCTCACATTAATATGTCAATCCAGGAGCGTTTTGTTATTCCAAAGAGTGTCTCAGTCTGAGGCTATCACTTGTCAGAGTAATGCTAGTAGTAAAGTGTTTAAGAAATACAAGAGTAAACGGATGCTTGTCTGTAACTAAATTACTTCAAAAGAATAAATCACACATTCAGAAAACTAGGCAACTTATCAGTCAAGGGTTCGGCAGCGATAACCCATCCCTTTGGAAACTGATGGAAAGGAAATTAGAGCATAGACCACGGGTCTGGGAGCTAGACAATGAATGCCAAAGCTCACTACAGCCTTAGATCGTCTCTTACACCAAAACAACAAATGCGAGTAAATGGAACTACAGATAGAAAAATGGAACAGCAAATAAAGAATTGAACAACAAATCTGGAATGGAACAGTAATTCTAAAATGGAACAACAATCGAACAACTAAGTCTCGAGAGTCTTACTCTATTAACCCAAATGCACTCTTCGCAATCAATCAATCTTTCACTTTTAAGGCAAATCAAGAAAAACACACTAATGGAACAACAATAACTATTGATAAATTATGGAACAGCTCTAGTAAATCATATACGCACACAACACGCTGAAATAGTAATCTTAATTAACAGGGATACGACTGTGCTCCCAAATAGAACAGCATTATCTATGAATCCAATAAACATGAAGAACACTACTTCAAACGAATCTATGACATGAATGTTCAGTATAAAAGCTCTGTAACAGAACAATAAGAATATTCGGTTAAGACTAATAACATGCAATTAACTCTGAAAGGATTAATAACTTGATGCAGAGTCAATACACGATTCTATCTGTAAAAACCTCAATGATTTAATCTTAACAGAGCATGTAATATCAACTTATAAAGCATATCAGATTACCAAATAACAACGATAAACAAACCAAACAGAAATCCAATCGTAGTGATACAGAAGCAAGTGTCCTCCGGGGCCGGGCCCTTAGCCTCCAAGGGTACACCGCCTTAAGTTAATCCAGACGCAGAAATGAGATAATCACCAAGCTTATATTAATGCATAAGACAAAAGTACAATGAACCAGTTCTCAACGAGACTCGATGATCAAAGTTGATTTTTAACAGAAAATTACATAAGAAGTATCCCTCAAGCTAACAGTGCTGCCCCTTTATATAAAGGTGACGGCGGAGATGTCCAAGTAACAAGATAAATAAAGCAGCGATCCCTCAGGATCAAAGATCCCGAGGGATTCGCCAAACTGTTAATCCTTCATCTTTTCTTTTCTTTTCCGCCGAGCTGGGGTCTTCTCCTCCTTTTCCGGGCCGATTTGCTTTGATCTGCTTAGCCTTGTTTGCATTCGGTTCCCCTTCAAAGGGACAGCAGTTATCTCGTCTTTGTCCTTTCCTTTGGAATGGCAACTCCTCGTTTTCACCTTTTCCTGCACAGAAAAATAACAATTATCAGCGGTTAAGTCTTGCATATCAATTCTCACATGTTTTGTTATAATTCCTTATTATTTTCCAAATTCATGATGCAAAAAGGTTTACAAATTCTACTAAAAAGCCACTGAAATAATCATCAAAAGCATACCTTTTTAGTACTCCACACACCCCCCTGCTTACCTTGTTTCATGTCCTCATGAAAATATTGTAGTTGACATGCAAGGCAGTGAGAGAATATGCTGGAGACGGAATCTCATGCGGAGGCCTACAGCCATGATGAGTGATTAGATAGTCAAAGAACTGACCTGTTTGCCCCTCAGGCATCTCATACAGGGCCTGGTATCTGGGTGCAGGGTGCCAAATAATTGGAGTGCGAAATCTATATCCTAACCAGGATGGCCCTGCTTTCAAAATGCTCTCGCCATAGAGGTTCAAACGGTTGGCAGCTAATTCAAAATTCTCATACTTAAATGGTTCCCTGAGCTGGATGTGTGGATTAGAGATTCGGTACCGAAATTTGGCTGCATCAATGGCGAGGTCTTTGATGGAAAGAAAATATTCTAAACTCTGTCGAATGAGTGCCTCATGCATGGGTTCTAACGTTTCAATGACACCCAGAGTCCTTATGAGGTTTCTATGAGCTTTCCACAACTGCACTGGGTTCCTAGGCTCAGCCCTTACCCGTAAATCTAGGCCATTTTCCTGACTCTGAAAAGTATTATAGGCTTTGAGCCACTTAATCTGATTAACCCCGAATGAAATGAATGCTTGTAATTGGATGTCTCCAACAAAAGGGCCAGGGTTCAACTCAGTCTCCTGATCTAGCACAAGGTCATGCAAATAAAGTTCACACAGCAATCTCTGGACCTTCACTCCATAATGTTTACAGCAGTCTATAAAGTCATTGACAGTGTTGATTTGTATAAGGGCGCCTGCTTTAACAACTTTTATTTTTAATTGTAAATACCGCTCTAATAAAAACAGAGCATAGTTTTTAGTAGGGGCCCTACATGCTAAAACGCCATTGTATAAAGAACACAAGGTATTAATCTTCTTGATAACAGTATCTAGTCTACGGGTTACCTGTGCAACTTCCTCTTGTTCCTTTCGCCACCCTTCAAAGGCCTGGCTTTTGGATTGATTGACGTCCCTTAGTTGCTACTGTAACTCTTCATATTTTTCTCGGGGGACCGTTTGCTCTCTATGTTGTTCGGCTTCTTGCTGGGCTTGCTTCATCATCTTATGCAAGGTTTTTGTCTTCGGATCTTTTTTCCATAGGTCAGTGGAGGTCGGGAGTTTTACCTGAACTTTCTTATTATGCTGTTTGGAGTTCAGAACCCTTATTACCCCTGAGGGTGGTGCCTCTGTCTGGATTTTCTTGTCACTGGTCCTTATATCATCCCTTTCTATTTTAACGCGAATATCAATCTGTTGCTATTCCTCAACATCATTTGGAACGACAGCTGGATTTTCAGTAGGGTTTTGAACAACAGGGCGATTGTTGGCCCTCTTTTTATTCCCTCCGATCTTTCTTACCCTCTGGTTTGCTTTAAGAATTCTAATTTGTTGTTTGAGCTGGGTTATTGTATTCAATAATTTCTGCCGTTCCATTCGCAATTTCTTAATTTCCAGCGTTTCATTAGAAGGAACAACAGGCTGTCTGCTACGGTTTGGACCATGACTAGTTTCTGGATCTTTCTCTTGGGGTGCTTCCTCGCTGTTCTGCTCTGGCTGTTCTGGGGTAGGAACCTTGACTGGTTCTGTCTCTTCCTGGGCAACTGCTTTTCTGCTCCTACTCCCTCCGGAATTTCCTCTGGTGTCTTGGGAACAGATTGTTCCCGTTCAGTATCTCTTATCTCCTCTTCATCATGAACAGGCATATTTCCTTTTTTTGCCTCTACTGCATGTGATTTTTCAGATGTGTTTTCTTCTTGGGGTTTGTTGTGGAGGTCTACTGGACTAGAAGGTTGGCCATACTTACCCATATTGGCCAAGACTGCAGCCAATTCATCTTCTCCCACTGGGTCTTGTAGTGGGCTACCTCCCTGCTGTCCCATTTCATCCTCCTGTTCAGCTTCTGCTTCTATTTCTGTTTCCGAATGCTCGGATGCTTCCTCATTTTCCTCTTCGGATTGCTCGTCCTCAATTACCACTGGTTGGCTGGTGCTTTCCTGGAGCTTTTCCAGCCTTCCTCGCATCCGAGCTAACCGGGCTGATTTTCTGGGCTTCTCTAGCCTTCCTCGCATCCTAGGTAACCGGGCTGATTTTCTGGGCTTCTCTAGCCTTCCTCGCATCCGAGCTAACCGGGCTGATTTTCTAGGCTTCCCTGGCTGTTCGGGTGTATCGGTGGCATGCTTGCGCTTTGCCGATTCTTGGTGTATCTCTGGTCGTTCTGATGCACTAGCAACATGTTTTTGTTTTACTAATTCTCTGCGTTTTGCCGGACGTTCTGGTGTGCTTGTAGAATGTTTACGTTTTGGGGATGGTGCTGTCAATCCCCCCTTAATCATTACAATCAGCTCTTCCCAGCTGCTCTGCTGCTGGGTGAGACTATGACTAACTACTAATCGTATTAACCCATGGTGACTGACGACTGACTCTACATGCTGTGCCTTTTTTATGCTTCGTGCAGCATCATGCAGTAATGAATTCATAAGTGCAGGTAGATTTACAGAGCATTTATGCTTTAAAACAGCTAAAAGTTTAAGATGTCGTGGTCTTACCACGTCTTTCCTCCCCTCGCAGGTGATGTAGCTCTGCACTGTTCTTGCTAATTCCGTCCAGGGTTCTCCTAGGGTTGCTGGCAGAACTCCCTTCCCCTTAATTGTCAAGCTCTGGCCTTCGTCCTGAAAAATTTCCATGATCTTCTGTAATTTTTCCTTCTTTAATGTCCATACTGGTCCGGTGGCTGGTAGTCCCGAAACTTCTGCAATTATATCGTCGGTGACCGCTATCCGCTTCCCCCTTACTGTGGAGTGATCATCCTGCAGGTTCTGCAAAAATTCCATCGCTACTGTTTCATTAGACTCCTGTAGGCGACTGAGATAATTCAACCATCCTGCTCTTTCCAGGATCTCCCGGGCAGCAGCGGAGATTGTCAACTTCTGAGGTTCGCTTCGAATTGCCCTTCCTCCCATGGTTTCACTGTGGATTCTCAATGGAACAACAACTACTTGTGTTGTTTGAAACACAGAGAGGGTGATAATCGCAAGATTTCGAGAAAAAAACACAGAGTATGCAACAATGCAACAGAAATGGATTATGAACAAAAACTTGTGTAGAAATAGAAATTCCATGCCGTTAAGCCATGCCATACCGTCGTACACTATCTTTCCCGAATAGTGAGCTGACACGTAATTCAGGGAATAATGAGGTTAACCTCCCCCCCCCGCAATGTGATAGGCTGTCCCAGCCAGCAAATAAAGGAACAGCACCCGATCTGCAACCGAGTCAAAAAGGAACAACATATGGAATTATGCCATGTTTAGAAAGACCACGAATTACCGAAATCGAGGCGGAGAGTTAATCGCATATTACGTAAGAGGCTGCTGTGTTATGATATGAGCCTGGAGGGTAGGACATCTATCGTACTTTCCAAATCTCAAGTGGTCATGGTCACTTCCTTTGCCATGATTGGTGATGATAAATGTTCATGCGATGTATAAATCGGGAAATAATATATGATTAGTTCCTAGGATATAAGAAACAAAAGAGTATTAGTATCTTACCCATTGGTGTAACCAAGGTGACTTCAATACCATTAACAATGCTCTGCTGCCGACAGGTGTCCATAACCTTGGCAGAGTTGTTTTTTCACCCTTGGAACCATGATCCTTTGTGTATACTTAGGAATGTTGTTATGTCAAAGTGTAGACCATTATGCTGGCTTGGTGACTAGTTAACCATAATGCCATTCACGAGGAAGGAGCGAAAAGTGGGCAGGCCGGCTCGTGATGAGACCTCCTGTTCCAAGGTTCGATTATTTGATATACCTTTTGGACCATATCCTTGGTGTGGTGGCCATAGTGGGAATGCCACTTCACTTCCATCCTCATGATCATGGTAGGCTGGCTCTTGATGAGACCCCCTATCCCGCATTTGACATCTCACATATCATGTTCACATATTTTTTTTCTTTTTCATAGAGTACTTTTCCTTATTTATACACAAAGGGTGGTTCAACACTCCTTAAGAGTAGGAATGGTGGAAGAAGTCTTATCATCTCAATAGGAAGATATAAGCCCTTTTCTCTTATTCCTAAATAATAATCAAAGAGGGTTAAAGGGATTAGCATGATAAAGATAACCAATCAGGGAAAAATTAGTAAAACAATGACAACAAAAGATAAGAAATAAGTATGTCCTTCCTTTTGGCCTCTTACTAATGTAGAGCCTTATAAATATAGCGATTTATGGTTTACGGATTTCGGTATGTTGTGATTTTATATTCATTGCACAAGTACATAGCTATATCTTAAAGACTTGGAAGAAGACGGGCAAGAAGCATCCTCAATTTATATCAGCAAAAGGAATAAGCTGTTTCACAAGGAGAGCAAAAGTATGCTAGTGGTGTTCCTTTCGAAAAAGAAACAACGAAGGACGATAGACTGCAAAAATGCAAATGCCATTCCTTTGAAAAAGGAACAGTAAAAATAAAAATACTATAAAAACACTCAAAATGCCGTTCCTTTGAAAAAGGAACAACAGCAACAAAAGAATGATGTTTCTTTGAAAAAAAAGGAACAGTGGTAACCAAAAATGCTGTTCCTTTGGAAAAGGAGCAGCAAAAGACGTAAAAATGCCGTTCCTTTGGAAAAGGAACAGCAGAGATCCAGAATGCTGTTCCTTTAGAAAAGGAACAGCAAAACAAGCAAAGCCAACAGCATAAAAAACACGCAAATGCCATTTTTTTAGAACGGCAAAAATCGAAACTTTGAGAAAGAAAAAGAACAGCAAAAAAATGACAATAAAACATTTAATTCAAACATATGTACAAGAACGACTCAAAGACAAGAACTTATGTACAAATTGTAAAAAGAAATGAATTCCTTAATGAATTACAGGTGAGGAAGATTTCTCTTCCTCTCCTAAAATCTCCATATCAGTGTCTCGGCGTAGCTGCTGGCAGAAGGATTCCCAAGTGAGTGGTTTGCGATAGAGACGAACTCAGTGGCCATTTACTTTGAATGCATATCCAGAACCGTCAATGGTAATTAGAGTAAGGGTTCCGTTGTCATGCACCTTCTGGATTTCGTATGGTCCCAACCATCGAGTCTGAAGTTTTCCAGGGAAGTCCCGAAACCGAGAGTCGTATAACAGAGCCCAGTCTCCCTCGTGGAAGACTTTGTTTTTGATGAGCGCATCATGCCATTTAGCTCGCTGCTGTTGAATCAATGTTGTATTTTGTAGTGCAGAGAGCCTAATTTCGTCTAATTCATTGATCTGCTGTAGTCGATTGATTTGTGCCTCGCTTAGATCTAGGCCAACTTCCTGTGTTGTCCGTAATGTTTCGATTTCGAATTCTATGGGACAAATGGGTTGTTTTCCAAACACTAATTGATAAGGTGAGTAACCGGTGGTGCTCCTCCATGTGGTTCTATAGGCCCAGAGTGCTTCACGTAGTCGGGTAGCCCAATCACGCCTATGTGACGCAATAGTTTTCATTAGGATTGATTCTATTATCTTATTGCTACTTTCTACCTGCCCATTCGCCTGTGGGTGATATGGAGTAGTGATTTTATGCTGGACGTGATAATTGTTGAGTGTTGCAGCTAATCTATTCCCAGCAAATTGTGGTCCTCCATCCGTAATTATTTCCCTTGGAAGGCCATAACGTACAAATAGATGGAATAGGAACTGTATGACAGAGTCCTCTGTGGCTCTTGGCAATGCTTCTGCCTCAACCCATTTGGTGACATATTCTGTTGCCACCAAGATATATGTTTTCTGATTTGACGAGGGGTTGATGGGTCCAACGAAATCAAGAGCCCATCGCTCGAATGGTTCGATGAATAACTGTGGTTTCAGAGGCATCTCATCAGCTTGACCAGGTCGTCCTGCTCGCTGGCAGCTGTCACAGGCTTGGACAAATTTCTTTGCATCTTTGAAAATCGTAGGCCAGTAATATCCTGTCTGCAATACTTTGTGTCCAGTTCTACGCTCAGCGAAGTGTCCACCACACGTTCCATCATGACAAGCTTTTAGGATGTCAAAGATTTCATCTTCTCGAACACATCGCCTGATATGCATGTCTACCCCTGTGTGAAACAAATAGCCCCCAATCCACGAGAACCGAGCACTCTTCTGAACAATCTGCTTGCGCTCATTAGGGGTTAAATGTTTTGGTAGTTTACCTACTGCGAGGTAGTTGGCAACATCAGCATACCAAGGTGTTTGAACGGCAACAGCAAACAGGTGCTCATCCGGAAATTGATCTTCAACTGTTGCTGCATCGCTTGGTTTTGGTATTCTCGAAAGAAAATCGGCTACAGGGTTTTCTTTGCCAGGCCGATCCTTGATTGTGATATCGAATTCCTGCAATAAAATCAACCATCTAGTTACTCTGGCATTTGTGACCGGCTTATTTGCTAAATATTTTATGGCAGAATGGTCTGTATACAAGATAACAGGATAGCATGTAATATAATGTCTAAACTTATTGACAGCATGTATTACAGCTAGGAATTATTTTTCAGTAACAGTGTAATTTAATTCAGCAGGGGATAAATTTTTGCTGATGTAATAGATAGCATATGGTTTTTTATCCTCTTCCTGCCCAAGGACTGCACCAATAGCTGTATCTGAGGCATCAGATGATATCTGGAACGGTAGGTCCCAGTTTGGTCCTCGAAGGACTGGGGATGTGGATACGAGCTTCTTTAAATCCTCAAAAGCATGGTCACATTTTTCTGTCCAAAGAAAATCAACGTTACCAGTTAGTGCATATAAAGGCGCAGCAATGTGCGAATAATGTTCTATAAATCGTCTATAATAACCAGAAAATCCAAGAAAGCTACGTACCTCTGTTTGAGTAGTAGGAGTGGGAATGAGCAAAAGTATTTGGATTTTGGCCGGGTCTACGTGAATGCCGGCTGCTGAAACATAATGTCCTAGGATAAGTCCTTCAGTCATCATCATGAAACATTTTTCGTGGCTTAAGCAAAGCCTGGTAACAATGCAGCATTGTAGGACTTTTTCTAGGGTGTCTAGTGCTGGATCAAAATCATCTCCATATGGTGTAAAGTCATCCATGTAAACTTCAAGTCCATCATTTATTAAATCTGCAAAAATGCTAAGGATATCCCTTTGAAATGTGGCAGGAGCATTACATAGGCCAAAAGGTAGAACTCGATAGGCAAATGTTCCCCAGGGACAAGTAAAAGTAGTTTTATCCTGGTCTTCAGGGGCAATCTGAATCTGATTGTATCCACTGAAGCCATCCAGGAAAGAAAAGAATTTCTTTCCTGATAAAGTATCTAATACTTGGTCTATGAATGTGAGAGGAAAATGATCTTTCTGTGTTGCCTTATTTAGTTCCCTATAATCCACACAGATTCTCCATTTTCCATTCTTTTTTGGTACCACCACAAGCGGAGAGACCCATTTACTATCAGAAATAGGATAGATAAAATTGACATCTAAAAGTTTCTGAAGTTCAGATTTTACCACATCCTTTAGATGAGGATTAAGTCTCCTTTGCGGCTGACGAACAGGTCTGGCATCTTTTTCTATAAAAATGTGGTGTGTACATAACTGGGGATCGATTCCTTTCATATCAGGGTAATCCCATGCAAATGCTTCTTGATATTTCGTTAACAGATGGATGAGCTTAGTTTCTTGTTCAGGTGTGAGATTAGCATTGATGTTTAAAGTTTTTCCCGGTCCAATTTCCACAGTTTTACTATTTGCAACAGAAGTAACAGGTATCGTTTGGTCATGCGTATCTTTCAGAGGATCTTCCTCTAATTCATTATCAAATGCTGCTTCTATCATGTGACACTGTGTGCGAGATTCAGCTTGACTAATGAAATTATTAATGGCATCATCTTCTGTTTGGTCTTTAAAATCAAGTGCCTCTTGTATAGTTAATGGAGATCTGATGTTATCAGTAAGGTATGATACAGGGTGCTTATTAGTTTTGATTATTGTGACACTTGGCTGCGCTGGAGGATATAGGACTAAATTTTTGCTATTCGGTCCTCTGGTTATGGTCATATTTCCCTGCCGGCAGCCAATGTAGGCATCGGCAGTGGCAAGCCAAGGTCTACCTAAAATTAGCGGGTGTCCATCAAGTCGGGTTTTTGGATTAATTATCAAGAAATCGGTTGGATACTCCCAGGAATCAACAGAGACCATGACATCCTGTAGAATACCCTCTGGTCTAACCACAGATTGGTCAGCCAATTCTAACAAAGTAGAGGTGGGTTCTACTGATGTAATGCCGAGCTTTTGGCAAGTAGTGGTTGTTAAAATATTAATTGCAGCTCCTAGATCAACTAAGGCATTAGACAGGGTCTAACCATAAATTTGAACAGTTATAATTGGATTCCCTGGGTCTTCATATTTAATGGGTGTTTCTCTCCCAGATAATAGGTCAGATAAAGTACCGACTACTTGGACTCTTGGATTATTTGTTATATTCCTCC
The DNA here is from genome assembly GCA_034641835.2 of Pinus albicaulis. NCBI lineage: Eukaryota > Viridiplantae > Streptophyta > Pinopsida > Pinales > Pinaceae > Pinus > Pinus albicaulis. The sequence continues at coordinate 1,332,719,650 of CM076572.1, forward strand.
TTGGTTTCTTTATTCACAACTCTTTGATAGTTTTTGCGTATATAAGAATGTCTTGAATGGCTTGGAGGAATGGAATTTTTATGTACAGATTTTGTAATTCTCCCAGAATGTCAAAGTCAGGATATTGTATGGGTCGAGGTATGACTAATCGTTCTGGGAACGGAGGAGAGGATGTGGTTGCTTGATTATGAGCCTGCTGCTTATTTACATCCTCTTGTTGCAACTGATGTTCTCTTGGTAACTGATCTTCAATATGAACTGTTTTATCTCCCTCAGTTTCAATTATACGTCCAGATCTTAACTGAAGATCATTGCACTCCCTCAGGTCGGGTCCTATTTCCGGTGATTCTATGATTTGGATAGATTGGACCGGTCTGTTATTTGGATTGGGATTGGGTTGGGCTGGGAGTTGCGGTCTCAGGTTAGACTGGGGATTTTGTTGTAATGCTGGCAGAGTAGGTTGAGGGAGCGGAATAGTTCCAGTTGGCTGGTGCATCGGTCTTTGCCATCTTGTCTGCCAGGGTGAACTTTGTGAAGTAGGGGGAGTCCATTGTGAAGGATATGGGACATTTTGCCAATATGGTGGAGTGTAAGGGAAATTCGGCCAACCAGATTGGCTTGTTTGATTCAGCCATGGGTTTGAAGAAGGAAACGATTGTGGTGACCAGTTTGAAAATGGGGGTTGAGATTGATTTTGCCACATACCATATTGTTGAGCATTATACTGTGGGGGTTGAAAAAAAGAGGTTGAGTCCGAAAACATACCAGATTGTCTCGGCTGCCACTGGCGACGCTAGTTGATCGAGTTCACCGATTCTGGTTCTTCTTCTGCTTCCTTATATACCGCTTTCAATCCAGGAAGTGAGGGGCAGCTCTCCGTAAGGTGGTCTTTTGTACAGATGGCGCACGTTTGGACTTTATCCAGTGGACATTCCTTGTGGCTATGTTTTTTCTGCATCGGGGGCAGAAGATCGCCAAATTCTGTTCTACCTCCATCTGCTTCTGTTTAGCCTGCACAATATCAAGTTGTGTAGTTAGTGTCCCCAGAATATCAGTTTTGAAATTTTCTAATAAATTTCCAATTTCTGCACGTGTTACTCCTTCTGTTGATACTTTTTTATCTCTTGCAAACCGATCATATTCTGCTAGTTTTATTCTTGTGCTGCCTCTCGAACTCCCGATACATAAATCAATGATGTCAGCAAAATTCTCTTGATAAATATCCCCTTTTCCCATGATGTTTAATGTTTCAATCCACTGTTCCTTCATGCCCCTTATTAATGCAATTTTTAACACATTATCAGGTAAAGGTAGCGATGCATAAGGAGATCTTTGTAGATTGTACTGAAAACGTTCCACATACTCCTCCAATGTTTCATTCGGTCTGGCTGTCATTTGGAATATTTCGTCTTTTAATTCTCTAGACCTACAATAATCCTGATATTTTTTTAAGAAGGATTCTTTCATTTGATCCCAATTGTTGATAACCCCGCCACCTAGTCCCATAAACCATCTTAAAGCAGCCCCTTTTAATGTAGAGGAAAATAATTTCAATTTCTGGGGATCGGTGGTGTAATCATACCCCCTGCATAACACATCGAATTTGAATAAAAATACATCCGGATCTTCTGATGTGAGACCGTGAAATGTAGGGATATGCTGAAGAGGGATAGCTTTCATGGGTGCATTTGCTGCAGAATCCACTATAGGATATTGTAATGTAGAGGTTTGAGCATTTGGCTGGTTCTGAGCCATGGGATCGAATCTATGCCAATAACCTTCTGGGATATCTAGGAGGGTATTCCTAGGTTGAGAGGGAATGGTTTTGACAGGGATAGTTTTAATAGCACTTCCCTTATCTGGAATAATGAGAATACCAGATGTCTGAGGAGATTGGATTCCTTCAACAATGATTTTCGTAGCACTCCCCTTATCCGGGCTATCTAATGGCTGATTTGTTTCAATAGGAGATTTTGGTTCCTTGGTTTCCCCTGCTTCTCCTTCTCCTTCACAAAAGTTGCTGGAATTCCCTTCCTGCAATAGTTCTGGAGTAGAATTTTCGATTTCTTGAAAGTCCTGCTCTTCAGTTTGACTATGCACCTCAGCACAGGCTACAGATGGTGATCCTGTGGCCTGAAGGGAACTAGTAGGCTGTTTAGAAATGTTTTTCCTGGGGCCTACCGATGGCTGAGATTCTGTTTTCTTATAGATTTCGTCTATGAAGGTCGTTCGGCCAAGGGTCACCGGCCCCTTAGCTTTTTCAGGCTTGGATGGGGGTTTGATATTCTTTTCTGGTCTTTTCTGCTTAGTCATGCACTCAAATGAACTACCAAATTCTATTCAAACAAAACAAAAACAAATCTGTTAGGAAAGCGGACAGTGGAGCAGGGCTTTTACATGCTCTGCACGTAGGTTCTTACCTTCCGTTTTTAAGATCCAACTCTTCCCTAGTAGGTTCGTACACTACTTCGAAAAAGACAAATGGCTACACTCTTTCCCCGGCAACGGCGCCAAAATGTAGAGCTATAAAAAGGGTCTCTTTCACCTCTAATTACCTCACATTAATATGTCAATCCGGGAGCGTTTTGCTATTCCAAAGAGTGTCTCAGTCTGAGGCTATCACTTGTCAGAGTAATGCTAGTAGTACAGTGTTTAAGAAATACAAGAGTAAACGGATGCTTGTCTGTAACTAAATTAGTTCAAAAGAATAAATCACACATTCAGAAAACTCGGCAGCTTATCAATCAAGGGTTCGGCAGCGATAACCCATCCCTTTGGAAACTGATGGAAAGGAAATTAGAGCATAGACCACGGGTCTGGGAGCTAGACAGTAAATGCCGAGGCTCACTACAGCCTTAGATCGTCTCTCACACCAAAACAACAAATGCGAGTAAATGGAACTACAGATAGCAAAATGGAACAGCAAATAAAGAATTGAACAGCAAATCTGGAATGGAACAGTAATTCTAAAATGGAACAGCAATCGAACAACTAAGTCTCGAGAGTCTTACTCTATTAACCCAAATGCACTCTTCGCAATCAATCAATCTTTCACTTTTAAGGCAAATCAAGCAAAACACACTAATGGAATAGCAATAACTATTGATAAATTATGGAACAGCTCTAGTAAATCATATACGCACACAACACGCTGAAATAGTAATCTTAATTAACAGGGATACGACTGTGCTCCCAAATAGAACAGAATTATCTCTAAATCCAATAATCATGAAGAACACTACTTCAAATGAATCTATGACATGAATGTTCAGTATAAAAGCTCTGTAACAGAACAATAAGAATATTCGGTTAAGACTAATAACATGCAATTAACTCTGAAAGGATTAATAACTTGATGCAGAGTCAATACACGATTCTATCTGTAAAAACCTCAATGATTTAATCTTAATAGAGCATGTAATATCAACTTATAAAGCATATCAGATTACCAAATAACAACGATAAACAAACCACGCAGAAATCAAATCGTAGTGATACAGAAGCAAGTGTCCTCCGGGGCCGGGCCCTTAGCCTTCAAGGGTACACCGCCTTAAGTTAATCCAGACGCAGAAATGAGAGAATCACCAAGCTTATATTAATGCATCGGACAAAAGTACAATGAACCAGTTCTCAATGAGACTCAATAATCAGAGCTGATGTTTAACAGAAAATTACATAAAAAGTCTATCCCCCAAGCTAACAGTGTTGTCCCTTTATATAAAGGTGACGGCGGAGATGTCCAAGTAACAAGATAAATAAAGCAGCGATCCCTCAGGATCAAAGATCCTGAGGAATTCGCCAAACTATTAATCCTTCGTCTTTTCTTTTCTTTTGCGCCGAGCTGGTGTCTTCTCCTCCTTTTCCGGGCCGATTTTCTTTGATTTGCTTAGCCTTGTTTGCATTCGGTTCTCCTTCAGAGGGACAACAGTTATCTCGACTTTGTCCTTTCCTTTGGAATGGAAACTCCTCGTTTTCTCCTTTTCCTGCACAGAAAATAACCATTATAAGCGGTTAAGTCTTGCATATCAATTCTCACATGTTTTGTTATAATTCCTTATTATTTTCCAAATTCATGATGCAAAAAGGTTTACAAATTCTACTAAAAAGCCACTGAAATAATCATCAAAAGCATACCTTTTTAGTACTCCACATAGGGCAGGAGCCCAAGTGAGTGCAAGTTTAACAGATTCAAAAGATTTCTTAGCCTCAACAGTCCATTTAACTCCTACACCTTTCCTTAACATGTTTTTCATATTCCTAAGGTGTTCAGCTAAGTTGGGAATAAACCTCCTGAGGAAGTTGATTTTCCCAATGAAGGACTGCAACTCTTTGATGTTTCTCGGGTGTGTGATCTATAGTATTCCCTCAACTCTCTGTGGGTCTATCCTAATTCCCTTCTCAGATATAATGTGGTCGAGAAGCTTACCTTCTTGCAGCCCAAATACAGTCTTTTTAGGATTCAATGACAAACCAAACCTCCTACATTTTTCAAACACTTTCCTCAGATGTTTTAGGTGTTCTTCATCAGTCTTGGAATAGATTGTTATGTCATCCAGGTAGATGACAATGAAGTGTCCTATTTCATCTGAAAAAGCTATGTCCATTGCTCATTGGAAGGTGGCACCAGTGTTTATCAGTCCAAAGGGCATTTTTACATATATAAAAGTGCCCCATGGAGTGATAAAAAATGTCTTGAGTTGGTCTTCTGGGAGTACTAAAACTTGGTTGTAACCTGAAAAACCATCTAACAGGGAGATCCTTTTTGAGCCTACTACCTTCTGAAGAATGTGTTCCATTTTTGGCAAAGGGTAATTATATTTGAGTGAGGCTCTGTTAAGGTTCCTGAAATCTATGCACAATCTGATCTCGCCTGTTTTCTTTCTCACAACTACAAGGTTTGAGACCCAATCAGAAAACCTCACAGGAACTATTATGCCTGCCTCATACATCTTCTTTATTTTTTTTTCCATTGCAGGCAATTGTTTTGGGTTTATTCTGTGGATTTTCTGTCTGAAAGGTTTCTGGTTCTCTTTCAAAGGTATTTTGTGCTGTATAATTTTTGTGTCATAGGCCCTTAAGTCCTCATAGCTCCAGGCAAACACATCACTGAATTCCTTGAATAGGTCAATGTATTTATTCTTCCTGTTTGCAGACAAGGACTTCGCCAACTTAATCATCTTGGGCTTATCTACAGTGCCCATATTGCATTCCTCAACCTCAAAATCTGAGTGTTCTATAGCGGGCTTTTTTGCTACAGCATCAAAGTCAAAAAGGTCCTCTAAAGGTGCCAGCCCCCTGGGTATGTTCTTATCTTTGGCCTGCAGCACCTCTACTTCCTCACTATCTGCTTTTTCACATTTTTCGTTTGGATTTCCAACATGTTCATTCAAAGTGTTTATTTCTATGTTACAGGTTTTAGTTATCCAATCTGGTTGGATAATAGAAATGGCACAAAGCAATGCTTCCACCTCTTCATTCTTTCTTGAGAGTGCATCTGCAACAACATTAAGCTTTCCTTTTTTGTATATTATTTCAAAGTCATAACCCAACATCTTTGTGACCCATTTTTTCTTCTCTTCTGAAGATAATCTTTGTTCCAAGAAGTGTTTAAGACTATCATGATCAGTTTTTACCTTGAAGTGTCTTCCCATTAGGTAAGTTCGCCATTTCTTTAGTGCATGCAGTATTGCTAACATTTCCTTCTCATAAATAGGTTTTTGTAAATACTTTCCTTTGATTGGACGACTTTCAAAATCAATGGGTCTTCCTTCCTGCATTAAAACTGCACCAATTCCATTTCCTGAGGCATCACATTCCACAATAAAGGTTTTTGTGAAGTCTGGCGTAGCTAAGACCGGTGCTAGGCACATTGCCTTTTTAAGATGTTCAAAGGCCTTAGTTGCTTCAGGAGTCCATGAAAATGCATCTTTCTTCAATAATGTTGTTAGAGGTGCTGCTATTCTCCCATAATTCTTAACAAACTTGCGATAATACCCTGTTAACCCGAGAAATCCTCGCAATTGCTTTATGGTCGTGGGGACTTTCCATTCCTTAATGGCTTTAATTTTGTTAGGGTCTACTTTAACACCCTCGTGAGATATAATATGACCCAGATATTCAACCTCTTGTACTCCAAAGAAACATTTGGATGTTTTTGCATATAATTGTTTCTCCTGCAATAGTTTGAGCACCCTGTCAACATGTTCAACATGATCCTTCCAAGACCCGCTGTAGATTATTATATCATCAAAAAATACTAGCACAAATTTTCTAAGGAAGGGTTTGAAAATGGAATTCATCAACCCTTGAAATGTAGAAGGTGCATTGGTAAGGCCAAAAGGCATGACCAAAAATTCATAATGACCCTCATGAGTTCGAAATGTTGTTTTTGGAATATCTTCAGACTTCATTCTAATTTGATGATATCCCGAATGAAGATCCAACTTGGTAAAATAAATTGCTCCATGTAATTCATCCAATAATTCATCAATCACAGGAATGGGAAATTTATCTTTAATGGTGAGCTTATTGAGCTCCCTATAATCCGGACACATTCTCCATGATCCATCCTTCTTGTGTACCAATACTACAGGAGCAGAGAAAGAACTTTGACTAGGTTGAATTATACCCGCCTCTAACATTTTTGCAATCATACGTTCAATTTCGCTCTTTTGGAAGTAAGGATATCTATAAGGCCTGATGTTTGGAAGAAAACTTCCTGGAATCAAATGAATAGCATGATCATGATCACAAATAGGTGGGAGTTCTTTGGGACTTTCAAACACCTTGGAATAATTGTCCAAGACTTGTTGGAGATCTGCAGAAATAGATGATTTTGATGTCGGAACTTCTAGTGAGCATAATTGTGCAATTACGCCTCGTTGTTATTTCTTTAGAAGCTTTGTCATGACATTAGAGCTTATTATCCTTCTCGGATTCCCTTCAATACCCCATAATTCGACTTCCTTTCCTTCTGAAAAAAATTTCAAGAAAAGTTCTTGAAAATTAAAAGCTACCGTCCCCAAAGATTGTAACCATTGTACTCCTAGTACAACATCAGCACCTCCCATAGGAATGGAAAGCTTTGGACTAGTCAATACATATTCCCCCATGGTTAGCTTGATATTATGGCATTTTCCAGAGCAATTTATAGTTCCTCCATTTGCAACCATCACTTGACATTCTGGTGCCGGGTATAGGAAACAATTTAATTCCTTGGCTACCTTATAATGAATAAAATTATGGGTGCTACCTGAATCAATCAACACTATTACCCTTTTCTTCTTTATATGTCCTTCTATCTTGAGAGTTTGAGGAGTGGTAATTCCTGCCAGTGCATTACACGATATGGTCGGATTCATTTCTTTCTCTTCTAGGGGTGGTTCCTGGTGTATATCCTCTTCTTGTTCATTTTCTTCTTCTTCTTCACAATCTATGTAAAATAATTTCTTCTCAGCACACTTATGACCTTTAGTGTATTTGCTATCACAACTGTAGCAAAGCCCTTTTTCTCTTTTTCTTCCAATTGTTGTGGTGTCAACCTTGTAGGTTGTGGAAATCTAGGCGTAGCAACACTTCCTTCTTTATAGAATTGAGTGGTAGGCTTCCTTGTCGCCATAATTTTACATTCAACTTTCTTGCCAACCTGAATGCCTTCTCCAATGAATCAGGTTCCAAAACACGAACTTCATGTTGGATGTTATCCTTTAGAGTGCCTATGAAGAGATCAATCCTGTGTTCCTCTGGAATATCAGTTACCCTTATATTCAATTTTTGGAAGTCCTCAATGTGCTGCCTCACTAAACCCTTTTGTTTGAGATTTATCAATTGGCTAAAGAAGGTGTTGCTCTTTGTATCCTCATAATGTGCTATCATTTCCTCCGTAAAAATTGCCCAAGTGAAAATTTTTTTACGGGAGCAAAGCCATCGATACCATACAAATGTATTTTGTTCTAAATGTAAAGTTGCAATGCGTACCTTTTGTGTGTTTTTCACATTATGGAGATCAAAATATTGCTCCATCTGTAGTATCCATGTTACAAGATCCTTTCCATAAAACTTCCTCATATCCATTTTTGGAATATGGTGGTTCTTTCCGCCAACATTAGAGTTTATGAAATCACTATTAACATTGATTTTGTTCTTATCATGAGTTTCTTCTACTATATTTTCACCATTAGGAAACATTTCTTGTATCAACTTTGTCAAACCTTCGATGTCTATTTTTAGATAATTCTTCATGTTTTCCATGTTGTATTTCATTTCATCCATCTTAATTTCCATGCCATCCATCTTAGCTTGCACTCCATCCATCTTAGCTTCCACGCCTTTCTTCAAAACTTCCATTTCATTTTTTGTTGCTCTTTGCGAGAGTGAAATTTGTTGCACTTGCTCTTGTAATTTTGATAGATCATGTTGCAATTCTTCATCTTCATGAGTCATAGTAGAGCCTTCTGAAGGCTTAATGGGTGTTGAATTATTTTTATGGGGCATCTTTTAGAACCCAATACAGATATCTATTCTACAATATGCCCTTGGAATCAATTCAAATTGATTCTTCAAACAAGACTTATGAAATTCGGAAAAAAGAAAAGAAAAGTACACACCTTTTTCTTGCTTTTGAGGAGCTCGATATTGAAATTGGATTATATTTGTGATTGTAGCACTTCAATATTTGATTTTCAGTACCAACGTAGCGCTATAAATTATATTTCGAATGCCACAAGTCTAACCTGATTTGGATTCTCCAAGACAAGGTTGTGTCCAATCTCCCACAATGACCTAATTATGGACTGGTTCAGTAGAGTGAACTTGTACGACTTTCCACGTGTCACTATTTCATCCTTCGTCTCTGAAATTGATAGCCAAGAAACTAAATTTCGTGTACTTGCAACCACTTTTTACGGCACGGCAATCCGATGCCCAGAGAGAGAGTTATTTAACTTTTCCCACGATCACCTCTTTGAGATGAAATTCAGGAGCTTGAAAAAGCACTACCTTCCATAGATCATATCTCCAAAAATAATGCGAACCAAACTATGAAAATTTTGACGAATTTATTTAGGATTTCAACTTCGCACCATATGAATTTCAAATTCTGAACCTTCGTAGAAAAAACTTTATAGCGCAAATTCCACGATGAACTGTTTAGGAGCCTGAAAAAAGACCTAACTTCCACAGATCATATCTCTGAAAATATTGCGACCCAAGCTCTAAAATTTTTAGACAATATTCCTCAGGATTTCGGCTTCACACCCTAAAAATTTCAGCTTCTGAAACTTTGTATAAAAAAATTTATAGCGAAAATTTCATGATGACCTGTTTGGAGCAGCGAAACTCTAGAATCCAAAGCTCTGATACCAAATGTTGTGTAACCAGCTCCAAAAATAGAAGAAAAGAGATATCAACGCCTTATAAATGAGCCACTTCGAGGGGGAAACCTCCAATACATTACATAAATGAACAATTCTGGGATGATACAATTTACAAAACCTCCTTTCTATATATAGGAGTCCATGGGGCCATAATTTAATCCTAGTGGGCCACAATGTAATCCTAGCCGACCTAACAATAATAATTTAAGGGCACAATAATAACAAAATGGGGGTTACAAGGGTACAATAATAACAATAAGGGGGTTACACTAACAACAATAAGGGACTATACTAGTAATATAGGGACCTAACACACATATGGTTGAATTCCAGAACTCACCTACATCATTCCTTGCCCTCTACGAAGTCTAAGCAAAAATCTGCAAGTGGTTATGCACGTGGAGGAAACCAAAACTAAGAAGTAGACTTCTACCAGGACAAGGACTCTGCAGATGCCTTCAGCAAAGTACAAGGCCTCAACAAGAGTTCTAATTCGATTTTAATTGAAAAAGACACCTATCCCTATTTCTTCTCAATGACAGTTATGTATTTTGTTTATAAAAATAACTCGGTGAACCGAGAGACAGCTAGCTAGTTGATGTTTTATTGTTAAAGTTGTCCAAGACCGTAATACTGTGTTTTTGAAGCGTTTTTCCTTTAATGAAAGAAGTAAAAATTTGATGCATGATCTGAAGCAACTTTAAGGAGTAAGGATTTGTGTGCCAATCTGATGGTAGAGGGCCCCTAATGTCCGAAAGGCTTTGTGCATAATTTTTAGATAAGTAACTTTAGCTCTGTTTCGTTCTTAATTTAGGCAGTTTTATGAACTTCATGTTTTATGCTTACTTACATCGAATAGTGCAGTCAATCTTGTTCTCATGAATTGTTTCAAAATATCACTAACACTGAATGAGATAGAGCTATAGTATTTTGAAGGCTAATTTCGTATTAGTTCAGTTCTGTTCATTGCATTTCAAGTTTTATTAGCTAGTTGTATTCTAGTTCTGTTAAATTCAACTTAAAGGCCTTCACTATTTACAAACAACTCTTGTTCTTAGTCTCTTCTAACACATTATTATCATATGGACAAGAATTAGTAATATCATTTTGAGGTCTTGACTGTTTTGCAATTTCTCATAATTTTAGAAACAACCTTTTTCCAAAGCTATTCCAAGAGATCTCTAACCCTTGAATGAGGCTTAATAGTAACATTTTGAGTTGCAGAATGGATTGATTTAAGTGTCATAAGTTAAATTAGCATAGGGTTCCTTACTATGTTGCAGATAATCTTTTCTCAACGTATTCCAACAAATTTCTAACTATGGATGAGATTTTCTCTGTGATATTGTAAGTTTTTGTTTACTTAAAAGAACCTCATTACATCAATCATTTTCTCAAGTTGTTCCAACATACCTCTAATGAAATTAATTGGACTGAGTTAATGCTATGAGTTACTTTTCTTGTCAAGCTTTGCAATTGGTGAATTAGCATTTTCTGTTCTTAGGTGCCATACATAGTTTAGAGTAGATTTTTCTCTGTTTTAGTGTGAGCAATAATTTCTCTTTGTTGGAAATTCAGTTCTTTTTCCCTTAGCATAAAAACACAAAACCAAAAACCCTAGAAAAACACTAAGCACAACGAAGTAGGAAGAGGTTACTTAGGCACATATGGTGCACTTCACTTTAATAGTTTACTAACCCTGGTTGAAAATTTATGTTATCAATTTAGGAACATTAATTTGAGCATACACGTATATAAAACAAAGGGCCAATTGCAATCGGAGCCATCGGGCCCGGTATTTCAATCAACCCATTGAAATTTCCCAATGCGATAAGCGCCTTGGGACTTTAACTCTCGGTCCCGGGCAGAGGCTATATGAAATGAAAAGTGCTGAGGCGGAGTTTATATATATAAGACCCAATCACATCAGAAATTTTGATGCAGGTCTTTTTAATCAACCCATTGGATTTCTCCGATGCGATTGCGCGATCGGGTCCTTTTGATCTAACCATTTTTATTTAACACGTGACTTTGGCACATTAGATCAAAAATTTGGATAAATGGGTTTTTTTATGTTTTAAGCGCGGAAGGCAGACCCATGGTTTATATGAAAAAATAATATGATCAGGGATCTTAATTACAAAGGCTAATCACATCGGAACTTTCAAGACATGGCAAAGGACTTGCACAGTTGAATCTTTCCGATGCGATAAGCATCGAACAGGGTTAGCGCTCAATTCCAGGGTGTGGGCATGTGGGGGAAGTGGTTTTGAAACTTAGCCCAAGGGGCTTGAGTCCTTAGTAAAAAAAATTGTTTTTTATGAATTTTTTCAGAGTTTTCAAATGGATTTGGGGGTTTCGGTAAGGTTAAAGAGTGAGTCTTTAACCTTGTAAGAGTGATTTTCATGAAGGGAAGAAAAGAAATCATGAAAACAAGGGAGTTTTTATGGAGAAAAGGGGAGAAAATGGAGGTTATTTTTGAGTGGGGGAAGGGGGAAAATGATGGTTTTTCAGCAGTTTCTTCTCATGAAATCAACAGAATTTCTGAGTATAAAATGGGAACAGCAATGAAGATTTTGGACATGGGTATTGAGGCCTTCAAGAGTCTTCAAGAGTCAACAATTTTTAGCAATAAAATTTTTTCCTTGAAGGCTCAAAAAGTCTTAGCCACCTTTTGCTATAACAAATTTTATAGGTGGCTAACAGGGCCCACACAGGTGATTTTTGTCGCAAAGTCTATTTTTAGACTATGTCTATTTTTAGACATGTCGATCATATTCTATGAGTTGCAGGATGTTATTTGTGGATGGTTTTTCAAGTTGGAAAAATATATGGACTTCTATTTTTATACATATTGGGCGGAATCTATTTTTAGATTGCTAGTATAAAAATAGATATGTCGAATATTACAAGCTCTTAATAATATTTGGACTCTAAACATTATCTTATTCTCTTAGAACACTTCAGTTAAGTGCACAGATGTGGCACAACAGCTGACAAAAGGAATTATGTTATTCCTAAGGGTTAAATGGAGCTATTGCATGGAGACTTCAGTTAGAACTCATGTGACAGAGTTTGGAGGAGTTGTAGAAGTAGTTGGTGGAGTTGTGTTCAGTTTAACTCAGTTAGACATAGTTGAGCTAGTTGTATCTAGTCTAACTGATTGATACACTAGTGAGAGTGGTGTGAATTAATTATTAATTAATTCACTAATTAATAACTCATTAATCAACTAAATAATACATCAGTTAACTACAATGCATGGACAGTTTCATTGGAGACCAGTGAAGAGGTAGGTGAAAGAGCAAGTGTGACTATCAGTTGTGACTATAGTGTTGCATGAGTTTGCACCACACATTGATGGAGATGCCAATGAGGATTGTGTGGTCAATATAGGATGGATTCGAGTTCATTATGAGCCATTCTTCAGCAGTGATTGCACAGTAGAGGTAGGATAAAGGTTGGCAAAGATCAGTGCATGGATTTGCAAGATCAAGGGCTGATTAGTGTGTAACGATTGGATTGTACTGAGAGCTTGTGAGAAGCTTTGTATGAGAATTGTTACATGATCTCTATGACATATATTATATACAGATAGTTTGGGTTTTTAGCTTCAGGCTTTCCCGTGAAAACAACTGTGTTAATGTGTGTGAATTTTTATGGTTTCATGTGTGCATTGCAATTGTGTGTATTTCCGCATGTGATGATCAATGGTGGAATAGATTATGTATTGTGCATGAAGTTAAAATAGTGTGTGATCAGGAGAATCTTGAACATATGCATGCATAGTGCATATAATTTCTACAATCCCCATTGCTTGAAAGTTTCTTCAATAAATACTAGGATGACGGGTAATGGAGCAAGTTTTTTTTTTTCAGCAAACAACTGACACTTCTGACAACTTCTGACTAGACTATAAACGTTTGCAAATAGGGTTGGCCAATAGAAGCCTGAATTGAGAATATTATGAGAAATGACCTTCCAACTATAATGTGTAGAAATTTGAATAACTGTTAAATTATTCACCGATATTATCCTGATCACACACTATTTGAGCTTCATGCATAATACATATCCTCTTCTACTATTGATCATCAATTTGCAAAAATTAAACAATCCCATGCGCACATTAAAACCATAAACAATCACACATATAAACACAGTATTTATGGGAAAGCTTAAAGCTAAAAACCCCCAACTATCTGTATATTATAATGATAGAGATCATGTAACAATCATTGTACAAACTCCTCACAAGCTCTTAGTACAATCTCCAATTGTTACACACTACACAAGCTCAGATCATACAAAACACATGCTCCAATCTGCTCCACCTGTTAGCCAGCCTCTACTGTGCAATCCAATATGGATAATTACCAGATCCAGGTTCAAATCCCACTGGTATGTACTGTGCAATCCTCATTGGCTTCTCCATCAATGTGTGTGCAAATCTCATGCACCAGTATAGTCACAACTGATAGTCACACTTGCTCTTTCACCTACCTCTTCACTGGTCTCCACTGAAACTGTCCATGCATTGCAGTTAACTGATGTATTCTTTAGTTGATTTAGGAGTTAATAATTAGTGAATTAATTAATAATTAATTCACACCACTCTCACTAATTGTATCAATCAGCTAGACTAGATACAACTATCTCAACTAAGTTAAACTGAACACAACTCCATTAATTGTCTCATCAACTCCACCAAACTCTGTCACATGAGTTCTAACTGAAGTCAACCATGCAATAGCTCCACTAAACCCTAGGAATAGCATAATTCCTTCTGTCAGCTGCATGTGCCACATCCGTGACTCGAACTGAAGTGCTCCAAGAGGATAAGATAATGTTTAGAGTCCAAATATTATTAAGAGCTAATAATATTTGACATATCTATTTTTAGACTGGCAATCTAAAAATAGATTCCGCCCAGTATGTCTAAAAATAGAAGTCCATCTATTTTTTCCGACTTGACCAACCATCCACAAATAGCATCCTGCAACTCATAGATCATGATCCATATGTCTAAAAATAGACATAGTCTAAAAATAGACTTTGCGCCAAAAATAGCCTGCGGACCCACTTAGTGAAGGCGACTTCTTTCCAATAAGCTCCTCATCTTGTTGCATTCTCAACACTCCCTCTCAACAAGATAAGGATTATCTGCAACCTCTATCCTGCCCCTGTGGTATTCGAATTTGCTCCTGGTGAGTGCCTTCGTCAAGATATCAGCATCCTGATCCTCCATAGGAATGTATGAAAGTAACATGATTCTCCGCTACACACAATCTCTGATATGATGATACTGGATGTCAATGTGTTTAGATCTATCATGAAATACTGGATTAACCAAGAGTTTAATGCAACTCTGATTATCACAATAAATCACAGTAGGCTCTAAGTGTGAACTGAACAACCCGACCAGGATCTTCCTCATCCATATAGCCTTGCATGCAGCCAAACTCGCTGCCATATACTTGGCCTCTGCTGAACTGAGTGCCACGGATCTATGCTTCCTGCTGTACCAAGAAACTGATGTCGACCCAATACTGAAAATCCCTCCATATGTGCTCTTTTTTTCCGTTGGGCTCCTTTCCCAATCTGCATCCGTGAAGCCCAACAGCTTCACCTCATCTGACTGTCTGTACCACAATCCATATCCCGATGTGCCTCTGAGATAACGCAATACATGCTTGCCTGCCTTCCAGAAGAGCTTGGTAGGCTTAACCATAGCTTGTGAAAGCTGGTTAACTGCATAGCATATATCGGGTCATGTATTGACAAGATACATAAGCGACCCCACCAACCGTCAATAAACAAAGGCATCCACTACCTCCGTTGAAGTGGCATCCTCCTTCTCCAACCATCGTAGAAGAGGAGTATCAATGTGCTTGCAGCCACACATGCTCGACTTCTCCGCATCTCCCGAGTGCCACCCACCCGAGAAACAAATGTACCATCACCGTTGCCGCCAAATTTCCAATCCCAGGAAATAATGAAGGAGGCCCAAGTCCTTCATCTCAAACTCTTTTGCAAGATCCTCCTTGCATGAGAGTATCAACAGCTCATCACCTGTTAAAATCAAATCATCTACATAAAGTACAATGATCAGCAACTTACCCTCCACCACAATCTGGTATAGGTTAGGATTCGCCTCACTCTTGGAGAATCCAAGTCCGGTGAAATAACTGTCTATCCGTGTGTACCAAGCACGAGGTGCTTGTTTCAACCCATACAACGCTCTCTTGAGCCTGCACACATGCGACTCGTTACTGAATATCTCGAAACCTTCAGGCTGCTCTATGTACACCTCCTCCTCAATGACTCCGTTGAGGAATGCAGTCTTCACATCCATCTGATGAATGTGCCACCCCATCTGTGCTGAGAGAGCAAGAATCATCCGTATGGAAGAATACCTTGCGACAGGTGCAAAGGTCTCCTCATAATTGATGCCCTCAATCTATGAAAGGCCTCGAGCAACAAATCTTGCCTTGTACTTCTCCACACTCCCCTCAGCTACCTGCTTCACTTTGTAGAGCCATCTCGAACCCACCACTGATTTCCCTTCCAGCCTCGGGACAATCTCCCATGCACTGTTTCTGACAATCGAATCATACTCTTCCACCATGGCATCTACCCATGCGAGGTCCTCCACATCTTCCTCGAAAGAGGATGGCTCCGTCACGATACACTTGCTCATAAGAGCCATGTATCCAATATACCGGTCAGGTGACTGTCTCTATCTGCGCTGTGATGTAGGTGCTCCTCCAACCTTCTCTGCATCTTGAGCTAGTCGCTCAGCTTTTGTAGTGCGCTTCCGCCCTCTGATGGTTGGCACTGCATGAGTGGTTTCTTCCACTCCATGAACCTCATCTTGTGGCTGATCCACATCCTGAGACTCATCCTTAGGAACTAATAGCTCCTCCTCTGCATGCAAGTGTAGCTCCCTCTCAATCGAACACTTCATGGCTTTCTCCTCCTAAAATTTGATATCCCGTCGCACAACAGTCTTGCGACTATCTGGAAAATACACACGATAGTTGTGGGGTGTATCAGTGTACCCCACAAATATCCCAACCTCTGCGGTCGGCTCCAACTTCTTCCTGGCATCCTTCATCACATGAATGTAAATAGGTGAACCAAAAATCCTCAAATGGGAAATATCAGGCCTCTTACCAGAAAATGCCTCCTTGGGTGTACTCATGCCAAGTATCTTGTGAGGACAACGGTTCTGCACATATACTACAGTATTGCATGCCTCCGCCCACAAGTGAATGGGTAGGCCCTGATCATGCAACATCGCCCGTGCAGCACCCACGATCGTTCTGTTCTTCCGCTCAGCAACCCCATTCTGCTGTGGGTTATGAGGTGCTATGAGCTCTCTTCGAATTCCTTTTGCGCTGCAAAAGTCCTTGAATTCGCCAGAGATGAATTCACCACCATTTTCACTCCTAAGAGCCTTCACCTGCTTCCCCGATTCTTTCTCAACCAGTGCCTTGAACTCACAGAACTTTGAGTATGTCTCGCTCTTCTTCTGCATGAAGAAGATCCAGCACTTACGAGAAAAATCATCAACAAATATCACATAGTACCTATGCTTTGTTGTCGAAGCTACTGAGAAAGGTCCACACACGTCTGTGTGAATTCTCTCAAGGATCGTCGTGGCACGACTATCCTTCTCGTGAAAGGTGGTTTTCACAAATTTTCCCAAGGTACACCCCTTGCACTGATCTGACTGCGCAAGAGTGCCTTTAGGAAGCCCAGTAGAAATCTGCTGCAGTATCTTCAAAGCTCCATGGTGAAGGTGGCCCAATCTCCGGTGCGACAACTCGCCATCATCCCGGCTCACCACTCCTTCTGCCTTGCTTGCCATTGTTGTGCAGCCATCTACCTGCAATTGATAAAGGTTCTTCAAATGAACCCCTATCCTCCAGGTCTCACCAGTTTCCTTACTGCGCAGGAAAGCCTTTCCCTCACTAAAAACAACATCATATCCCTTGTCTTCTAACATCGCCACAGAGATAAGATTCTTCTTCAATCCTGGAACATGCATCACTTCCTTCAATACGAAGGGTTTACCAGACTCCCTCTCAAAGGAAATGATACCGATACCGGTCGCACTGTATCTACCATCATCGCCCATCTCGATGTGCACTCCAAGATCTTTCTCATCCAGATCAGTAAACAAATCTCGATCTCCTGTCATGTGAAAAGACGCACCACTATCCAAAAACCACACTGAACCCATCACACTTGAGACCAAGCATGCGATCAACAAAAAATCTAGCTCAAACTGCGAGGCTAAGGCCTCTCCAGTTGTAGTCCCAGCAGCCTGCTTATTTTTCTTCTTCTGTGGACAATTTGTGGCATAATGTCCGTGTTGGTGATAGTGAAAGCACTTCACCTTGGACATATCCTGCTTCTTGCCTTTCGCACCGGATTGAGAAGCTTTCTTGCTCTTCCCCTTCTTTGCTTTGGCAGCCAAAGCGCAATTCTCTTCATCAGAGTTCCTTGATGAAGATCCGTCCCTGGTACTCCGCCTTATCTCCTCTTGCACAAGATCCGACCAAAGTCGCTCCCATCCTGGCAATTTCTCTCGACCATTGACAGAGTCCTGATAGGAATGCCAACTCTTCAGAAGCCCAAGGAGAGCCAAGCTCACCAAGTCCTCATCATCAACAGTCACCCCCACACTTCCCAGCTCATCCCTGCATTGGATGAACTTCGTGAGGTACTTGGGCATATTGTCACCTTTCTCCATCTTTATGTTTCTGAGTTTATCCTTGAGCGCCAACTTCCTCTGGTCGCTCTTGCTTTGGAATAAATCTGTCAAGGCTTTCCACATCAAGAATGGATAAGCCTTACCATGCAGGTTGGACACTATGTGATCCTTCACGCCCTCCTACAGAATCCTTTGACACTTTGCTGTCTTCTTTTGCCAAGCCTCAATTACGGCAGCATCGCTAGAAGTAGGCTTTGGGACTTCAACATCTATGAACTCCTTCAACCCATTGTCATCTAACACCGCCTCCATCCTGTCCTTACATGCAATATAATTCGAGCTACCCTCAAGGGCATACTCCAATCTCAATCCATTGAAAGACATCTCAACTTTGACACCAAGAAAACACTGCTGCAAATTCGAATTCCACCAGCACAAAACTCAACTGCTTCAATGTTTTGCAATTGCTCCAATGATCAATACTACTCTGATACCATGTATAAATTTGAATAAATGTTAAATTATTCACCGATATTATCCTGATCACACACTATTTGAGCTTCATGCATAATACATAACCTCTTCTACTATTGATCATCAATTTGCGGAAATTAAACAATCACATGCGCACATTAAAACCATAAACAATCAGACATATAAACACAGTATTTATGGGAAAGCTTAAAGCTAAAAACCCCCAAATATCTATATATTATAATGATAGAGATCATGTAACAAGCATTGTACAAATTCCTCACAATCTCTCAATACAATCTCCAATTGTTACACACTACACAAGCTCAGATCATACAAAACACATGCTCCAATCTGCTCCACTTGTTAGCCAGCCTCTACTGTGCAATCCCATATGGATAGTTACCAGATCAAGGTTCAAATCCCATTGTTATGTACTGTGCAATCCTCATTGGCTTCTCCATCAATGTGTGTGCAAATCTCATGCACCAGTATAGTCACAACTGATAGTCACACTGCTCTTTCACCTACCTCTCCACTGGTCTCCACTGAAACTGTCCATGCATTGCAGTTAACTGATGTATTCTTTAGTTGATTTATGAGTTAATAATTAGTGAATTAATTAATAATTATTTCACACCACTCTCACTAATTGTACCTATTGAGCTTCAAAGATGTTCTTCTCTTCCAACACATTCCACTTCATTTCCTTTGTCCATTATTAATTTCAGGCTTAAATGATCAATAAGATTAGTTAAAATTTCTTTGAGATTGTATATAATGTCTAACTTGCTATGTTTTCATCATTTTTTTGTTGTAGTACTTTTTGACTACACCTAGCTACAGAATGTAGACATTCTATAGCTAGTTGTCGATTCTGCAGCTGTCTTCATGTCTACGTAGGTTCCAGATGTCATCTCAGGGAAAAACACATATGGTCGTATTCCACATCATTCCCTCATCATTTTTTTCTCTCCACGAAGTTTGAACATAATTCTATAGGTGGTTATGCACGTAGAAGAGAAGCAGTTTCCTATCAAAACACAGACTCTACAGATGTCCGCAGTTAAGCACAAGACTGTTAATAAGAGTTTTAAATTGATTAGAAGTGGGAGAGACACTTATCCCCATTTTTATCAAAGAGTAGTTATGTAAATTCATTATAAGTATGACTCGGGAGACCGAGAAACTGTTGATTAGATTTTGTTTCTGTTGCTAAATTTTGGAAGGCCGTAAATACTCTATTTTGAAGAATTTCTCCTTTAATGAAAGAGACATCATTTTATTGCACGATCTGAGTCAATCTTGAGTAGATCCACGTGCTGATCCGGTGGTAGAGGGCCCCTACTTCCCGTGAAGCGTTATGAATTTGGTTTAGATAAGTAGCCGTAGCTTTGTTTCATTCTCAATTTAAATAGTTTTATGAACTTTGCTTACATTGGATACTACAGTTTAGCTTTGTTCTCATGAAGTATTCCAAAAGATCACTAATCCGGAATGAGGCATAATTGTAGCAATTTAGAACTTTACGGTTTTGTGTTCAATTGTAATTAGTTGTTACAGCTAGTCCTATTCTCATTAATCTCTTCCAAAATATCACTAACTCTGGATAAGACTTAGTTGTGGTGTTTTAGTTTAGTTGCGTATTGTTATTTTTTTATGCCCATTTGCACTGAATGATACAGCCAGACTTGTTTGTACAAACTATTCCAAAATATCACTCATCTTGAACAAGACAGGGCTGTAGTATTTCATAGAATTAGTTGCATTTTGGTTTAGTTGAAATACTCCGGAGGTAGATGTCATTCTAGTTTAATTCTGTCATTATATTTCAAGCTTGATAATGGTACTCTAGTTTAACTCTGTTCACTGTATTAGTATCATTCTAGTTCAGTTCCAATTCATTTCAAGTTAGATAATAGCACTCTAGTTTAGTCTTAGTTCACTGTATTAGCATTCTAGTTTAGTTTTTATCCATTTCATTTTAAATTGTATTAGTTGTTAAATTTAGATACCACAGTCTTCATTATCTACAAAACTTCTTTTGTTCTAACTTCATATTAATACATCATCATCTGAACAAAAGCTAGTAATATCAGTTTAAGGTCTTGAGTATTTTGCAACCTTTTTACAATTTCACAAAGAAGCCTTTTCTCAAAGACTATTCTAAAAAGAAATCTATAACTTTTGAATGAGGCCTAGTAGTGATAAATTGAGTTCCAGAATATAATTAGAAGTTAGTTTAGAGTATAAATCTTATTGTGCTACAAATTTTCTTTTCCAATTATGTTCCAATAAACCTTTAACCATGGATGAGATGTTGTAACATTGTAAGTTGATTGTTGACTTAGGAAAACCTCAATTGCACTAAAAACTTATCCTTTTCTCAAGCTATTCCAACATATCTCTAAATGAATGAATTGGATGAAGTTCATGATATGGGTTACTGAGTTCATGTTGTGATTTGTTTCTTTGCTATGAGTCCTTATCAAGCTTTGCATTTTCTGTCCTTTAGTGCACACCTAGTTTATAATCGTTTCACTATGTTTTAGTGTAAACTTCTTAGCTCTTTTTCAACATAAAAAAACCATAAAACCAAAAACATCATAAAAAAAATAAACACAACGTAGTGAGAAACAGATACCTAGGCACATACAGTGCACCACACTTTAGTAGTTTACTAGCCCTGGTTGACAATTAATGACCTCAATTTAGGAACACTAAGTTGAGCACAACATTTTGGCGCCGTTGCCGGGGAAGTGTAACTAGGTAGCCTTGTTTCTTATCACCCAAAAACAATGATATGAGTAGAGAAAGAGACTCAAGGGGTAGATTCATAAGAAGCAGAAGCTTGATTCCTAGAACACCAGTTGTTTCACCAAGACCTAGAGCCAGCACACCTCCAACTCAAACCCACATTCCATCCTTTACTGATCCTAGACTTCCAGAGAACTTAAGATCAAATATTCCATTAGAAAGACCTTCCACTTTACCCACTAAACCTGTCTTAGAAGGAGATTCAGGAACCCCTGCTAGGGACATAAACTTTTCAACTTCTACAGAAGAATCAACTATGGCAGAAGAGGGGGCAGGAGGAGTTTTTAATGGAGAACACACACTATTTGGAGGGGGTAGAGGTAGAGGTAGAGGAGAAGGAGGTAGAGGTGTAGAAGGAGAAGGAGGCAGAGGAAGAGGTAGAAGAGAGATGGGAAGCTCTTTTGGGTTTCCTATAGTAGATGAAGAAACCAATACAACTATGAAAAACATTTCACCCTATGTCCTTCCAAACTTTTATGGAATTAAAACTAAAGATCCTGAAACCTTCCTATTTGAATTTGAAGTCCTGTGTAGAACCTATGACTACTTACAAGATGCTCAAAAACTTAAACTATTTCCTTCAACATTGAAAGGAGCAGCATTGAAGTGGCTTATGAGTTTGATCAACAGTTCTATTAGGACATGGGAAGACATGAAACAAGAATTTCTAGAGAGGTATTTGGATTACTGTATGCTAGTCAACCATAAGGAGGAAGTGTTTAAAATGCTACAGAAAGAGGATGAAAATCTGGAAGATTTGTTGGAGAGATTTAACTACAACATCAAAAGAGCAAAAATGGAAAACCTAGACCAAGATACTTTGAAAGCTCTCTTGTTGAAGACAATTAGGGATGAATGGTTAGATATCCTTAACATGATGGGAAAAGGGGATATATCTCAGCTCACATTACCTGAAATAGCTTAATTATGTATCAACCTTTCAAGAGGGAAATCTAAAACTGTAAAAGGACCAAGGGACCCTGCTCTTGCAAGGGCAAGTAAGTCTGTTTCTGGGAGAGTAAGTAGGGAATAAATAGGACATATGATTGATGAGTTCAAATATGATAGCTTAGGGAGTCTTGGTGAACAAATAGACACCCTTAAGTTACAAAACAAGAAAAAAGCTGAATCTGATGCCTTAGCAATCTTTTGTCCCAAATGTAGAAAGAAACATGCCCTAAGAGAGTGCCCTTTGGATGCCAAAGTTGTGGAGACTTGTGTAATTTGTTTAGAAAAACATGATACCAAGAGTTGTCCTTCACTTCCTAGTCTTAAAGCTGTCTTTCAAGAAGATACTCCTACAAGTTCCACAGAATCTCTCAATTTTATCTCTAGAAGGCCTTGCAAGGACCTCAAACACAAGGATTTAATGATCGAATGTATAATCAACCCCAACCAAATTGGAATCCTTGGCAGCAACCTTGGCCCCAATTTCAAAATAAATCACAAAATTGGGCGCAAGGAGCACAAAATCCCTATGGAAGATACTCTCAGTATTACCAATATCCACCATCCTATCCACTATATCCACATTTCCCTCCTCAACAAAATTTTCAACAAAATTCTCCACAAAATCCTCAAAATCCACAACATCAAAATCAACCACTTCCATTACCATTTCCTCAGAAAATAAATCAGTTGCCTGCCCAACCCATACCAAACCCCAACAATAAAAATCCTCAGAACACATACATGATAGAAGGCCAACAGTTTCCAACTTATTTGATCACTCCTTTAAACCTTAGTGATGTTCAACTTAGGTCTGGAAGAATACTTGAAAAGAGGAAACCTTTTGTAATCATACAAGAGCAAGACAATTCTGAGGAAGATTCTCTACGGGTAAATAAAAGTCTTGAAGAGAACACAACTTTCCAAGACTCAAACATTGAAAAATAAAAACAAAAAGAACCAATAATTTCAACTCCTATATTAGAGCATCCATCAACATCCACTTCTACACCTCCCTTCCCAGAAAGATTACAAATTGATAGGGGTGTAGAAAAACAAATTATGGTGCCTAATTATGATTTTCTAGATGAGCTGAGAAATGTTTGTATTAAGATCCCATTATTGCAAGCCATCAAGGAAATTCCAATCTTAGCAAAAACAATAAAGGAGTTGAGCATGAAGAAAACAAGATAAAGAATAAGAGAGATAAAGAAAATTCAACTGGCAAGAAAAATAGCAGATATCATGATGGGTAAGATTGCTATTCCAAAGTATCTAGACCCAGGAAATCCAGTTGTCAAAATTCACATCAATGGAATTGAGATCCAAAACACACTCATTGATTTAGGAGCAGCAATCAATATCATGAGTAGACAAATCATGGATAAACTGAAACTTCCTAATCTTATTTTTACACCCACATTATTACAATTAGCAGACAGATTTGTGATTAAACCTGATGGGGTAATAGAAGACATTCCAGCGTCCCTAGATTCTTGGGAGTATCCTGTGGATTTTATGATCCTAACTCCTAAGAATAATCTAGGAGGACACCCTATTATATTAGGAAGACCTTGGTTAGCTACAAATGATGCTTTCATTAGTTGTAGATCCGGTGATATGTATATCTCTGATGGTATTTCAACCAAGAAATTTACCTTGTATCCTCCAGCAAGAACAATTACAGAATTAGATGATACTCAATGGATAAAGGATGAAGAAGACTTACAACCTCTCTTCATAATTTCACAAATTAGTGAAGATAGCCAAATTCTGAATACCTTGGAAAAATTTGAATCCTCTTCAGAATATAAACATGAAAAATTTCAAGAAGAATCCAACATTGAGTTTTTGTCATCAAGGAAGATGTCTCTCTATTCCATGGATAAATTTGGCAACTCTACAATTGAAATATTTCCAGGCAAAACTTTAAACATAAACAAGAACCTAGAGAAATCTCAACAAGAAGAGCTAGTCAAGATATTACAGAGACATTCTTCTACATATTCATGGGAGTACACTGATATGAAAGGGATAAGCCTCAAGACTTGCACTCATCACATCTACATAGAGGAAAATTGTAAACCAATCAGACAACCTCAAAGAAGGATGAATCCAAATCTTAGGGAAATTGTTAAAGAAGAATTGCAGAAATTATTGAATGTCAACTTTATCTATCCTATTTCAGATAGTCAGTGGGTTTCTCCTTTGGTAATTGTGCCAAAGAAAAATGGTAAATGGAGGGTATGTATTGACTACCGGGAATTAAACAAAGCTACTCTTAAATATCATTTTTCCTTACCCTTCATAGATCAGGTGTTAGACACATTAGCTGGAAAAAAGTACTTCTCATTTTTAGATGGGTTTAGTGGTTATAATCAAATCCAAGTAGCACTATAAGATCAAGACAAAACCACATTTACCTGTCCTTGGGGTACCTATGCTTACTGAGTATTTCCATTTGGACTATGCAATGCACCCGCAACATTTCAAAGGGCAGTACTAGGAATTTTTTTAGATCTAATACATGATTGTGTAGAGGTATATATGGATGATTTCACAGTTTATGGAAACACATTTGAAGAAGCCTTAGCAAACTTGGAAAAAGTCTTAAAGAGATGTAAAGAAGCAAATCTTTCACTAAGTCATGAAAAGTGTTTTATGATGTTTACTGAAGGAATTGTTTTGGGTCATCACATTTCAGGGGATGGGATTAGATTTGATGAGTCAAAAGTTGAATTCATCTCTAACCTATCTATTCCAAGTTGCCAAAAATATGTTAGGAGTTTTCTTGGATTTACAGGATATTATCGAAGGTTTATAGAAAACTTCGCCAAGATAGCATCTCCACTTTTCAAATTACTTACCAAATACTGTGAATTCAAGTGGAATCCTGATTGCCAGTTAGCCTTTGAGACCCTGAAAACAAAAATCTCTGAAGCACCTATTTTAAGGGGACCTAACTGGAAGCTACCTTTTCATATTTCAACAGATGCCTCAGATACAGCTCTAGGAGCAGTATTGGGACAAAAAGACCCGATTCCTTATGCCATCTACTATACCAGTAAAAATTTGACTCCTTCAGAGTTAAACTATACTGTAACTGAAAAAGAGTTTTTAGCTGTTGTTCATGCCATAAACAAATTCAGACACTATATAACATGCTATGAAACTTTTGTTCACACAGATCACTCTGCAATTAGATATCTAATGAATAAATAAATTACTAATGGCAGAGTCATAAGATGGTTATTTCTTTTACAAGAATTCAACATTACCATTCTAGATAGGCCTGGAAAACAAAACACAGTAGCCGATTTCCTATCTAGACTCCAAAACATCCAAGACAATACCCCAGTTGAAGATCAATTTCCTGATGAATATCTTTTTGCAATTTCTACTCAAACTCCTTGGTTTGCTGACATTGCTAATTATTTAGTTTTAGGGAAATTTCCTTCAATAATGAATGCAAGAGACAAAATAAAAATCATTTATGACAGTGCAAAATATTCATGGGTTGCTAATGAGTTATACAAGACAGGTCCAGATTTTATCATTAGGAGATGTGTTCGGGAAGATGAGATGCCTGAGATTCTCAAGGCATGTCATGATGAACCTTGTGGCGGACACTTTGCTGATAAAAGGACAGCCTATAAGATCCTTCATTTGGGATATTATTGGCCATCCCTTTTCAAAGATGCTAAAGAGTATGTCAAAAGGTGTGACAGTTGCCAAAGGGTAGGGAAAGCTTCTCCTTCAAGTGAGATGCCATTGCAGCCTCAGGTACATATTGAACCTTTTGAAAAATGGGCTTTGGATTTTGTAGAACCTATTAGTCCTCCATCAAGACAAAATAAATATATATTAGTTTGCACTGACTATGTTACTAAATTGGTAGAGGCCAAACCATTACTTTCTGCTACTGAAGCATCTGTAGTTAATTTTCTTTTTGAGGATATTTTTATTCGTTTTGGTGTCCCAAGAGAAATTTTTACAGATCAAGGAGCTCAATTTACATCAAGGCTAGTGGAACAAATGATGGAGAGGTACAAAATCAGACACAGAAAATATACTCCCTATCATCCACAAGAAAATGGTCAAGTGGAATCTACTAATATGGTCATTGAAGGGATCCTAACGAAGACTGTCCATTTACATAGAAGAGATTAGGTAGATAGGCTTCCTGAAGCCTTGTGGGCCTATAGAAATACATGGAGAAGCACAACAGGCCATACTCCTTATGAACTTTTTTATGGAAAGCAAGTTTTGTTTCCCATAGAGTTCCAGATTCAAACTTTCAAAATGGCAGTTCAGCTAGGACTTGATCTATCAGAGGCACAAAAACACAGATTGGAGCAGATTAATGAATTGGATGAGATCAGACAAGATGCAGTTCAGAAAAAAAGTATAGTCCAACATCAAAGGACTAGATGGCATGACAAGTACATCAAAGAAAAGAAGTTCAAAGAAGGTGACTGGGCTCTCTTGTTTGATTCAAATTTCAAGAATTTTCAAGGTAAATTCCAAACACATTGGCTTGGGCCATATGAAACTATAAGAATTTTTGACAATGGAGCAATAAAAATCAGGACAATAGACGAAGAGAAGGTCACTTTTCTTGTGAATGGTCATAGATTGAAACTGTATCATAAGTCACTCTCGAGAGAAGAATTTGTCAAGAAATTCCAGGAAAACAGTGATGTGAAGTTAATGAAGAAGAATTTTTCTTCTTCATCAAATTAATTGAATTTTCTGAAGTCAGATATTTGAAAAAAAAAAATAAATAAAATAATAAAATAAAGTATAAACATGAAAACTAATCTCTGATTAGCATGTTTATACAGAAAAGATAGAGTGAAAATCAGAACCTTTCTGACACTTTAGCTTTTCAAAGTTTGTTTTTTTCTCTGCAAGCAGCCATCATAAAATCATAAGTGATTCACATCCCACTTATGATCCATTTCACTCCATTCATCCATATTCCATTTCATTTCATACTCCATTTCATTTCATTAATCCATACTTCATTCATTTCATTCCATGGTCCACCTCATTTCCATCTCAGAGTTTTAAGTTTGATGTTTTTCTGCAATTGAATAATACACATCATGAATTGCAAGCTACTTTTCACACTCCACTCCACTTCATAAGTTGTGATCCATTTCACTCCATTATTCACTTCATTCATATTCCATTACACCATATTTCATTATCCATTTTCACTCATTCCATACAACATTCCATTCATGCTCCAAACCATTCCATGTGATGTTTCAAGTCTTCTATAGGTACATTCTGCAATCAGTCAGACATTCTGCAGCTAATCAGACATTCTGCAGCCATACAGACATTCTACAGCCAGAGATCCTGAAGGCACTGTCCAGTAATTATTTGATCTGCAACAAAATGATCCTGCATATCCATGACAACAAGCAAAATCAAGGATTAATGATTTTCAGGAGAGAAAAAAGTATATGAAGATCATAAAAATCAGAGGAAAGGCAAAGGTAAAAGTTATGAAATTATTATAATGACAGATCATGAAAAATTTTAGTATAGTTAAGTTATGTATAATTCAAAAAGTTGTTTTAATTAATTGTGTTCATCATGCCTAACAAACCTCTCATAAAAACTTTGGATAAAATTCCTTCTATTCCGCCATTCCAAATCCCATATCTGATCATCATTTAAAAACTTAACGGTTAAAGTACTGAGGTGATTGGACTAGTCACGTCACTAGGCCAAAGCATTTAATGATGATTTTGAATTTCCTACGAAATATCTCCGTGGTCTTTTCTTCCAAGATATTTCCCAACTCATTAATTCGTTTACATCACCCTCACCTCATTATACTCATTCCGTAACCACTCCATATCATTCTTTCCCGTAGCCAACTCTTAACCATTTCGTTCTGTAAAACAGAGGAAGCATCTATGGGGAGAAAACATATCTTTAACAGTCATTTTCACCATGAGCAGAGGAGCAGTAATTTGAAGGTTGGAAATAAAAAAATATGGGTCTCATAGTGAGGACTGAACCGGTTGGAACTAAGTACTTGGAGGGATATCCACAAACTAGAGAAATGTTACAGCAAGCAGGTTGCTTGCAATTTTTGGAGAAATTTAGGGGTTTTCACAAAGAGGTGACTAAAACATTTGCAAGGTCCTTCAATGGAGCCGAGGTTGAAATTGGAGACATTAAAATCACTGTTACAGAGGCTTTCATTGCAGAGGAAATGGAACTACCTAGACAAGGAGAAAGGTGGTTCAAAAATAGAGAATTTCATAACGAGACATGGAAGCAAATACTCAAGTCACCAGGTATGGATGTTTCCATTTTTAGAAAGGGTATCCCTAGTTCAGCACTAAAGAACAAATGGAGAAACATGTTGCTTATTTTGCAAAAATTTATCACTTGTGAAGGTAGATTTGGTACCTTCTATGTTTACCATATTCGGTTAATGATGCATTTCTTAGAAGAAGAAATCAACTTGCCATTTTTCTTGCTTAATAGTTTAAAGAAAATGGCCTCAAGTGTTCAAAAGAGAGTTCAATTTCTGGAAACAACCTTATACCACCATGGTTTAGTCAAAATCTTGATTGAACATCATTTGAGAAAAATGGGAGATAATTGAGATGAGTTCTTAGTGAGAAATCACTTTGAAGAACCCAAGGAACCTCCACCTGAAGACAAATCTACAAAAAGAAGCAGAAGATGAAAAACCTCCAAAACTGAAATTGAAATTGGTAAAACAATACAAGAGGATAGTGAAGAAATGATTTCTGAGAAATTGGCCCAAATTAAGAAGCATCTTAAGAAAGAGAGGATAATAAGGAAATCTGCTAGAGAGAAAGGAGAAGGGCCATCTCAACCAAGACGGAGCCACAGACTTAGAGGGATGCTAAAGAAAACAAAGATTAGACAAACTGGAATTATAAACATTGAGGATGAAGAAACACCTGAGCATCAATATGAGGAGGATTTTGATGAAGAAGCTCCTGAAATAGACCCAGCACAGCAAGAAATTTACAATTATGTTGAGACACTAGAGAAGAGAGCTTCAGAAAGTAGAGACAGAACTCCTAGTCCACCAAAATCTGCAATTGATATCCTAAGAAGAGATAAATATGAGTTATAAGTACTCAATAGGCATATCAAGAATGAGAATGAAATTCTAAGGGAGCAGTTTAAGCTGAAAACTGATATGAATTCAACTCTGTCTCTACAAATGCAAAAGTTGTACAAGGCCAGTGAAAAATTGAAAAAGAAAAATAAAAGGTTAACCAGGGCACTCACAAATTTGAGATTCAAGTTAGTCATAAGGAAGCCCAGAAGGCCATTAACTGCCAGGAAAAGCAGAAGAAGAGGGTTGGATGTCCTTGCAGAGGTCTCAGAGTTCATGGAATAGTTGCATGAGGACATGCAAGAACCTAGCAGTGGGGGTATGTTGAGCTTCAAAGATGTTCTTCTCTTCCACCACATTCCACTTCATTTCCTTTGTCCATTATTAATTTCAAGCTTAAATGATCAATAAGATTAGTTAAAATTTCTTTGAGATTGTATATAATGTCTAACTTGCTATGTTTTCATGATTTCGTTGTTGTAGTACTTTTTGACTACACCTAGCTATAGAATGCAGACATTCTGTAGCTAGTTGTCAATTCTGCAACTGTCTTCATGTCTACGCAGGTTCCATATGTCATCTCAGGGAAAAACACATATGGTCATATTCCACATCATTCCCTCATCATTTGTTGCTCTCCACGAAGTTTGAACATAATTCTATAGGTGGTTATGCATGTAGAAGAGAAGCAGTTTCCTATCAAAACACGGACTCTACAGATGTCCGCAATTAAGCACAAGACTGTTAATAAGAGTTTTAATTTGATTAGAATTGGGAGAGACACTTATCCCCATTTTTCTCAAAGAGTAGTTATGTAACTTCATTATAAGTATGACTCGAGAGACCGAGAAACTATTGGTTAGATTTTGTTTATGTTGCTAGATTTTGGAAGGCCGTAAATACTCTGTTTTGAATAATTTCTCCTTTAATGAAAGAGAGATCATTTTATTGCACGAGCTGAGTCAATCTTGAGTAGATCCACGTGCTGATCCGGTGGTAGAGGGCCCCTACTGCCCATGAAGCGTTATGCATTTGTTTTAGATAAGTAGCCGTAGCTTTGTTTCATTCTCAATTTAAATTTTTTTCTGAACTTTTCTTACATTGGATACTACAGTTTAGCTTTGTTCTCTTGAAGTATTCCAAAAGATCACTAATCTAGAATGAGGCATAATTGTAGCAATTTAGAACTTTACGTTTTTTTGTTCAATTGTAATTAGTTGTTACAGCTAGTCCTATTCTCATTAATCTCTTCCAAAATATCACTAACTCTGGATAAGACTAAGTTGTGGTGTTTTAGTTTACCTGCGTATTGTTATGTTTTTATGCCCATTTTCACTGAATGATATAGCCAGACTTGTTTTTACAAACTATTCCAAAATATCAATCATCTTGAACAAGACAGGGCTATAGTATTTCATAGAATTAGTTGCATTTTGGTTCAGTTGAAATACTCCGGAGGTAGATGTCATTCTAGTTTAATTCTGTCATTATATTTCAAGCTTGATAATGGTACTCTAGTTTAACTCTGTTCACTGTATTAGTATCATTCTAGTTCAGTTCAAATTCATTTCAAGTTAGATAATAGCACTCTAGTTTAGTCTTAGTTCACTGTATTAGCATTCTAGTTTAGTTGTTATCCATTGCATTTTAAATTGTATTAGTTGTTAAATTTAGATACCATGGTCTTCATTATCTACAAAACTTCTTTTGTTCTAACTTCATATTAATACATCATCATCTGAATAGAAGCTAGTAATATCAGTTTAAGGCCTTGAGTATTTTGCAACCTTTTTACAATTTCACAAACAAGCCTTTTCTCAAAGACTATTCTAAAAAGAAATCTACAACTTTTGAATGAGGCCTAGTAGTGCTAAATTGAGTTGCAGAATAGAATTAGAAGTTAGTTTAGAGTATAAATCTTATTGTGCTACAAATGTTATTTTCCAATTATGTTCCAATAAACCTTTAACCATGGATGAGATGTTGTAACATTGTAAGTTGATTGTTGACTTAGGAAAACCTCAATTGCACTAAAAACTCATCATTTTCTCAAGCTATTCCAACATATCTCTAAATGAATGAATTGGATGAGTTCATGATATGGGTTACTGAGTTCATGTTGTGATTTGTTTCTTTGCTATGAGTCCTTATCAAGCTTTGCATTTTCTGTCCTTTAGTGCACACCTATTTTAGAATAGTTTCACTCTGTTTTAGTGTAAACTTCTTAGCTCTTTTTCAACATAAAAAAACCATAAAACCAAAAACATCATAAAAACACTAAACACAGTGTAGTGAGAAACAGATACCTAGGCACATACAGTGCACCACACTTCAGCAGTTTACTAGCCCTGGTTGGCAATTAATGACCTCAATTTAGGAACACTAAGTTGAGCACAACAGTATCAATCAGTTAGACTAGATACAACTAGCTCAACTAAGTTAAACTGAACACAACTCCATTAACTGTCTCATCAACTCCACCAAAATCTATCACATGAGTTCTAAATGAAGTCAACCATGTAATAGCTCCACTAAACCCTAGGAATATCGTAATTCCTTCTGTCAGCTGCATGTGCCACATCCGTGACTCGAACTGAAGTGCTCCAAGAGGATAAGATAATGTTTAGAGTCCAAATATTATTAAGAGCTAATAATATTCGACATATCTATTTTTAGACTGGCAATCTAAAAATAGATTCCGCCCAGTATGTCTAAAAATAGAAGTCCATCTATTTTTTCCTACTTGACCAACCATCCACAAATAGTATCCTGCAACTCATAGATCATGATCCATATGTATAAAAATAGACTTTGCGCCAAAAATAACCTACGGGCCCACTTAGTGAAGGCGACTTCTTTCCACTAAGATCCTCATCTTGTTGCAATCTCAACATAATGTCCTCAACACATAATTTCATGATATTGTTTGGTGACTTTAATAGATTCTCCTTCAGTCAAACATAACAACAAAATACCAGTAGGATCTTTCCAGTATAGCTTTACTTCTAGGATAACATATGGCTGAGACTTGAGCTTGAGAGCTCTGTATTTTGTTCTATTTAGTGAAGTTGGACAAGAAAAGAAACACAGGTAGTGCAAAATATCCTTATACCAATCAAAGCACAAAAATTTGTATTGAATATCTGTTTTGGACTTTCTTTGACCTTCTTCATTAATTACTCCATCCACTGGTGCCAACATATTAATTCCCAAGGCTTGAAAATTTCT
Source organism: Pinus albicaulis (assembly GCA_034641835.2). NCBI lineage: Eukaryota > Viridiplantae > Streptophyta > Pinopsida > Pinales > Pinaceae > Pinus > Pinus albicaulis. The sequence continues at coordinate 1,332,752,336 of CM076572.1, forward strand.
CTTTTTCAACAACTTCGCTAAACCCTATCCCTTGACCAGCTTGGTGGGTTTGATGTCCAAATCATACTCTTGGATTTTTGTTATCCACTTCCCCCTTTTTCCTTCAATATCACTTTCGACTAGCACATCTTTCACAGTATAATTAGGAACATAAGCAGTTATTTGGGACTGAAACACATAAGTCCTGAAGGATTTTAGTGCTCTAACCAAAGAATATACTTGTTTCTCCAGAATATTGTATTTGAGCTCAGCATATCTGAAAATTTTACTAAAAAATGAAACTAGCTGCTCTTACTATCTTCATTTTTCTGCAACACAACAACAATAGTATTGGGGGATACAAATGAGAATACCTAAAAGGCTTTTTGATAGCTTGGACTAATCAGAACTGGAGCTTCCTGCAGTGCTTCCTTTATTCTAAAAAATGCATCTCTTGCTTCGTTATCCCATTTCACTTCTACATTTTTCTTCAACATATATGTTATACTTCTCACGATCTCAACATAATTGGGCACAAACCTCCTCAAAAATTTTACTTTTCCCAAGAATCTCTGGATATCTTTCTTTCTTCTAGGTAAATGAATAGTCTGAATGGCTTCCACCATTGTTGGGCCAATATTTACACCTTGTTTAGAAACTATGTGACCCAATAATTTACCTTCTTCTAAGGAAAATAAATATTTCTTGGGATTTAATCACAGACCAAACTTTCTGCACTTTTGAAAAGTTTTTTGCAAATTCTCCAAGTGTTCATCATCTGACCCCGAGAAAACAGTTACATCATCCAGATATATAACTACAAACTTGTCACCAATAGAGGCTATGTCCATGGCCCTTTGAAATGTTGCAACTGCATTCATAAGGCCAAATGGCATCCTTGCATACATGAAGGTGCCCCAGGGCATAGTGAAAGCAGTCTTATTCTGATCTTCTTTTTCTACTGCTACCTAATTATACCCAGAAAATCCATCAATCATAGACAACCTGTGAGCTCTTGTCGCCTTTTGTAAGACATAATCCATTTTCGACAAAGGATAATTATCTTTTAGAGATTCTCGGTTCAAGTTCCTAAAGTCTACACACATTTTTATCTCTCCATTCTTCTTTCTTACAGGGACCAGATGGGAAACCCAATCTGAATATCTAAAAGGGACTACAATTTTTGCTTGCAACAGTTTCTTCACTTATTTTTCGATTAGATATAACAACAAGGTATTGATCTAACTGAGCTTCTGTCTGTGTGGTTTGAGCCCTTCCTTCAATGGAATCTTCTGTTGAATAATTCTTTTTTCATATGTTTTCAGGTCTTCATACGATCAAGAAAACACATTTATATAATTTTTAAAGAGATAAATTTACCTTTATTTGTAGTTTTTTGGAACCCCTTTGAACAATTTCACTAGTTTGGGCTCCTGCTGATTTCCCAAATTACAATCTTCCATATCTTCTTCTTGATGTGTTTTCTTTGAATCAACAGCAACATCATTAGCATCGAATAATCTTTCAGGGGGAACCAACCCTCTATGGAGCACATTATCTTTTAATTGGATAATATTTTGTTCACCTATTGACTGCTTGAGGTTTCTTATTTATGTTCTCTACTCTGTTTGTTCTTCATCTTCGTCTATCTCAACATCTTCAAAGTTTCCAACCATTTTCAGGAACTAATTTATCTATTCATCATCATCAAACACCTACAATGTTTCACATTTTCAGGGATAGAAGGTCTATGTCTAACTTCAATTTCGTACCTTAGCCTGGGATTTATGGGAGGTTTGAAGGTGCTGGATGCAACTGCTAAATAATCAGGCAATATATTCTCCTCCCTCGGGATATACTAAAGATTGAAGGCTTCAAAATAATTTTCTATCAGATCCCAAACTTCATTCTTGTAAGATCTTAATCTTAGATAATTGGTCTAACAATGATTCTTGATCTACCTTATTATCAACTCAGAGTCACCATAGATTGAAATACATTGAACTGACATCTATTTAGCAACTTGAAGGCTTGAGATTAAGGCCTTATATTCAGCCACATTGTTTTTCAAATCAAATTATAGTTTAAAATAGAATGGAATGAGGTTACCTTCTAGTGATATTAGCAAGAATCCGTCACCTGCGCCTTCCTTGGAGTAAGCGCCATCAAATTAGCACTTCAAAATATTATTTGAGTGCATATCGTTATTTACAACTGCTGAAGAGAGCTGCTTCCTTGTGTCTTCAACAAATTTTGCATCTTCATGCAGCATGAAATAATAAAGATCTTCTATTTCTTGACTATAAATGGGGGAATTTCATGAATCTTTCTTAGAGGTGGTCTTCACAAACCTCGTTTCCCTGTACAATCTCCTTTCTTCCCCATTAAAAACCAGAATAATATCATAAGTGAAATCTAACTTTAGTACACCTCCCAACTTAGCTCCCCAAGACCTTGACAGGAGCATTCCAAACCTGGCTGGGATTTCAGCAACCATTACATCCATGACTATACTCTTTGATGGGATTTGTGCCAATGAAACTGTTAAATCTTTAATCAACACAACACATTTCACCCTTTTGAAATCAAATGAATACAGATCCCTATAAGGTTTGGTAATCTATAGGTTAAGCTCCTTCATAACAGACAATGGCATGAGGTTATGGGATGCTCCCGAGTCCAGCATGCAATTATGTAGAGTAAAATCATGAAGCAATAGATAAATATAGAAGGGTGGAATAGGAGGATCTACTTCTTCCACATGAGGACCAAAGGTGACCACTGTCTTTTCTTCTTGTAGGTTCACCGTGTCACTTATATCTTCCACCTATGTGAGAATAATAAACTCTGAAATTTATTTCTTGTAAGTTGGTATTTTAGTCAATTATAGAAGAGGTACCTAAATTTTAACCTTCTCCAACTCTTTTGCTAAACTGAAGGCATGAGTTTTCTTTAAAAAAAATTTAGGTTCTTCTTCATTCTTTCTAAAATCTTCCACTTTTTCGAGCACATGAACGACTCTCTCCAAAATATTATTGTCAACTGATTTGTCTTGAGTGTTGAAAAGTGTAACTAGGTCAGTCTTCATGGTGGCTATGTAATTATGTATTGGTGTATAGATGTTACACGTTGTTTTGTCACCATGAAATTTGACTATCCATATAGGTCTATCACTACCTATATTATGCTCCCTTAGAAGTTAAAAACCCTAATGTTCCTAAGCCAAGTCTTGGAATTGGAGAAAATCTCATTAAAACCCTTAAAATTCTAACTCCACATTTTTCCTAGCTCTTTCATGCGGATCCACATATATTTTTTCTATAGCCTACGACAGATCCCGTACGTTCTTCTTATAAAACCTGTGGACCCCTGTAAACATTCAAATAAAGGAAAAAGTAAGTTCTAGAAGCTCAGCTGGATGAATATTCTCCCAACTAGAAGCTTCTAGATGCACGATCAGTTCAAGATTTATCCCTCCACTCATGGAGCTCTATCCCTCCACTCATGGAGCTTATCCCTTGGTCTATGGAGCTCAAATCCCTTCATGAGAGGAATCCATCCCCCTCTTCATGGAACTGAAACTACCTCCACTCCCTATAAATTGAGCTCATGTTTCAGTCTCAAGGGTAGATTGTAGACATACAAAAGGTACTTGCTGAAGAAATTCCCAAGAAAACACTCTCTACACTAGTCATTATTGGTATGATAATGATCACACACTCATGTCCATAACTTCATGCTAGTTCAGAGAGAATAAGGCTTTTCAATCTGAAGGAGGAAAGATTGTTCAGGACCCCGGGAGGAACTTGTACAACATCAAGACGATAGGTTGTAAAGTTACTCTTTTATTCAAGATACTACAAATGGATCTTCTTTTCTCAATGATTTGTTCTTGTGTCTATTTGAATAATTCAATACTTGGATTCCTTGATCACTGAGTTATATTAGATGTTCTCAATTATTATATGTTGCAGGTGCTTTTAATTATTTTGTTTGTCTTTGATTGCAGGTTCTACTTACTGAAGAAGCCTCTTTGGAGCGATTGGATAAAAGGTTGCACCGAACATCGAATTTCAAGGTAGGAGCATGTCCTTTTTCTTTGTTTATAATAATTTTGAATTGCAAATGATTTAGAGAAAATGATTTACAAATGGATGTTTGTTTCTAGCTATCTGTAGGATACTAGAGTGATCTCTCTTGTCTGCAAGAGGGATTTATCCGCATAACAAATTGGCGACTCCACTCAAGAATAGGACTTAGTTTTCCTTTTTAATTTTCAGTTTGAATTTTTAGAGTTCTGATTTTGACTTATCTGAGAATGGGTTGGGTAGATAAATTTAATAATCCCTGGAAATAAAAGCTGAATATTTATTTTTTCTGTACTTTTCCTTCCCTTCGCAGTTTTCATCTGAAAACAGTGTGACAGCCTCTGCAATTTGTAGTTCAGAACAGTGCGGTACTTCTCTGTTCTCCATTAGAACTTGCGGACCTTTGGAAAAATTTTGAAAAAATAAAGATTCTCTTTTTAAGAGCCAAATCACATGATTCTTTGTGTTTTCCCCAGTCTATCTTAGCTGTCAAATCTTGTGTGTGAATTTCGTTTCAGCAACTTTTGCATTAGTCTTTGTTAAGTTAATTAGGTATTTTGAGTTACTTTTTGAGAAGTTCTTAATTTTATTTCCTTTGGTCATTACTTCAAGGTTTGTCTCAGTCTCTTAAATTGTGTTTGAGTGTTAATCACCTTTGAGTGTTTCTATTTTTGACCTTTGGAATTCTCACCCAATTTTCTTTACTTACACTTGATAGGTTCCTTAGATTACATTAGTGAAGGAAAATAGTCTTGTTGTTCTTTCTCTGATTTGGAATCATCTTGTGTTTGAAAATTATTGCATAGATTACATTTTCATAATTAGAATTCTCATTTTCAGAATATAAACGAAAAATGTGCATAGATTACATTTGCATAATTTTCAAGTGAATTGTGCATAGATTACAACTGGATAGTTTACATTATGGAAAAATAAATCATAGATTTAGATCATTTTATTTTATTTGAATTTACATGTTTTTTATGCTTTTTTTCAAACATAAAAATTTAAAAAAAAAATTGTTTTGAATTGATAAGCATTAGTTTTTCTTGATGGAATTAGTGATTTAGAGAATTTGTTATATTTTCTCTTATTTATCAATTTTTGCATTGTTGGAAGTGAATGGAAACTCTCTCCTTACTTTAGTTAGGATTCATTGAATTGAAAATATTACATTATCATATTCGATTGCATTCAATTTTGGGTCAGGTCATAACACTACTGGTTTCATATCCATTTACCCTTTGAGTAATAGCAACCCAAATAACACAACACTTAATAAAATTCATCTAGAAAATTTTACATTTTTTTAGGGCTCTTTCCACCAATTTAGCTTAGGCTAGTGCTTTGGAATAGGTTTTAGTTAACTTTGCATAGCAACTAAATAAACAATAGTATCTTGCGGTAAGGAAAAAATCCAATTGTTGCAATTGTGCTCTAGGAAGCTCTTCTTAAAAGATTCAAGCACGAGATCATGTCGGAGCCAATGAGGTAATCATACCTATCTCATTGGTAAAGATAGAATATGTTCACGTAATAAAAATGGTAAACCTCAGATTAACCATTGTTGAGGAGCCTGGGGTCACTTGTTGGTAAACCTTGGATTATATCAAGGAGCCTTCAAGGGGATTGAGCTTGTTACTCTGCCCTTGCGTGTATATCGAATCGTAGATGGTTACCCTAGGTCCATTTGTCTCAGTTGGTGACCTTAGTGGCCATAATATTTAGGATTTTTCCCAAGGTGACAGTGGAGGGAAGGTCCCACTATACCTAGATCAGACGTTGAATAGACTCACTTGGAATTTCTGGAGGCTGCACTTCACTTCGAGAAGGCATAGTGGAGGTACTTGCACCAGACTGTTTCATTAAGCAGGTTGTCAGGGTAACTATTCTGACCGCTAGTTTTTCACATTGATCTTTGTGACATTGGATTTCATCACCAACTAGTGATTTCACTGTGAAAACAAATTGTTTATGTGTGGTTTGACTTCTAGATTTGATAGCGCGTGTTCATTTGTTTTTTTTTACCATTTAGAGACCTTAGGTGTGGATTGTGAATTTGAATTGTTAATATTTTTAAATTGTTAATAAAATTCACTGAAGTTGAATCTAATGGCAACTGTTTCGGAATTTACCAACCAAGGAACCCCTCTTAACGAGAATCCTAGTACTTTTCCTTGCTTTGGAAATGTTGGTCCTCCTTATATGGCTACTTTACCTGGATTTACCATAGGTTTACCGGTATGGTTATTTTCAACTTCGTTGGCCTCGAATACTCAAATTGTTCCACCTCAACTGGATGTTTCACCTCAATAGAGTTCACCATCTCAACATTACCAACGTCATGTTGAACCTTTACCTTATCCGCCCAACATGTCTTCCTCCATTTCTTCTTCTTCGCTTGGTAAAAACCATGATGCTAGTAACTAGGTGGCTACAAAGAAGAAGAAAGGGAAGAAGAAGAAGAAGCAAGATAATAAATAATTCAACCAACCAACCATGGTTGTAAGTGTTAATATTGTTGAGGAAACCTCCAACATGCATCACAAACCCAGATACTCTTGCAAACTTTGTAAGGGTGACCATGTCCTTATCAATTATCGTGGTATTCCTAAGGTATTGGAAGTATGGTCTGAAAGATCTCATCAACTTACTGTTGATCCATCAACCAGTGATTGTCAGGTTCATGGGAAAAAGGGTAAAGTTAGATTTCTTTGTAGGTTATGCAAAGGGAGTCATAAAATTCACATTTTCCCTCACATGGATGAAGCCTCAAAATTGTTGGAAAACATTATTGTTCCACAGCAAAAACTTCCAACTGGTTATCGTAAACTTTCTCCCAACCTACCGTCAACTAACGGAGTGATTGATCTAATTCCAAGTACAGTCAATCTTGCTCTTCCATTGAAGAGTGAAACTCATATCACTCAGGTTGATGATCCATTAGTTAATCAAGTAGTCGACTCGATCTCACATCTTTTCGATCCCACTCTCCCTCTAGAGAGTGAAATTTATGCCACTCAGGTTCTTCTTGTTACATCATATTATTCTACGCCAGGGGGCATTTCACCTGTTTCCACAGAACCCCCTCCAAGTACTGAGGTAGTTTCCTTTGATTGGAATATACTGACAGAACCTTGTCTTCCTTCCTCCATCCCTTTCTAAATCATTGTGAAGGCTTGTGGTAATAATGTGTGTCGCACGAATGTAGATGAAGGTGCTTCTGTTAGTATTTTATCCTCAACTGCTTGGCAAGCTTTGGGTTTCCCTCAGCTTGGGCCTGTTAAACAAAATCTGTCAGCTTTTAACAGAAAAATTAATGAACCTTTAGGGATCCTTCCTAAGTTTCCTATTACCTTGGAAGGTAAAACTATCTATATTGATCCTATGGTAGTCCGAGGGCCCTTGGATTTCAATTTTCTCCTCGGGCGAGACTATGTCTATGCAATGAAAGTTGTCGGATCGACACTCTTTCGCATAATGTTTTTCCCTCACAATGGAAACATTGTGACTATAGAGCAGCTTTCGTTCGTTAGTCTTGATTCGACTACCAATAATCCTACACCCCTGAATTTTCCTTATATGAAAGTGGTATCTACCCCGCCACGAGTTAATTATGTGGCAACCAATCTCATGTTTTCAGTTACCGATGCAAGCGAGCCTCTCACTATTTTCTTGACTTCGTTTGACTTAGATCTGGTAATTGATATGGAAAACCCTATGGGATTATTTGAACACGATGTTCTTATTCCTATTGAGGCCCTTATGAGGAAAGTTCCTGTTACTGTTTCAACCACGTTAAAAAATGAAATGGGTTTCCATGAGGATAGTTCTTTTACTGTGTCAACCTCGTTAAAAGATGAAACAGGCCCTTATGAGGAGATTTCATGTTACTGTGTCAACCTCATTAAAAAATGAAACAGGCTTCCACGAGGATAGTTATTTTCTTGTGCGAACCTCGTTAAAAAATGAAACAGGTCACCATGAGGAGACTTCCTTTTACTGTGTCCACCTCGTTAAAAAATGAAACATGTCTTTGAGCATAGTTCCTTTTCTTATGTCAAGCTCGTTAAAAAATGAAACAAGTTTCCATGAGCATAGTTCTTTTCCTGTGTCAAGCTCATTAAAAAATGAAACAAATCCTCTCCTAATTGAGTCGAGTCTTTGATTAGATCTCATAAGTGTCAAGTCGATTCTTTCATTTGATCTCGTAAATGAACCTTCATTCCATCCACCTATGAACTAGTAGTCCACTTAGGTGAATTAAATGAAGCTTGGGGGGCATATGCTCTTGTAGGTTACGCTTGGGGGGCATTGAAACTTATCTCAAGCATGATTTTTTCCTTTGTTTCAAGCTTGTGTAAAAATGAAACAAACCACTCTCAAGCACAGTTTTCCTACATTTCAACCTTGTGTAAAAATGAAACCACTCTCAAGCATAATTTTCCTTTGTTTCAAGCTTGTATTAAAACGAAACTTATCTTGAGTCCATTTCAGTTATTATTTTCAAGACTTGTTAAACTCATGAAAATCTCAGGCTTATTTTTCTTTTCTTTTCATGATCATAAAATGTACACGAAAATGTCGAGTTCTTTTTGTATTTTCTTGCTCGTAAATTAAATTGAAATTCGGCCAAATGAGTATACTTTTATCACTTTTTGGGTTCTTGAAAATTACGAAGAAGCGAAACCCTGGAGTTCTCTTTTAAGCCCACTGCAGACTCTCTAAATATGAAAATATCGTCGAGTACTTGATCCGAATGGAAAATGGCATCAACCCATGGTATTCATCTACCCATGTTATCCATCCACCCATGGAATTTACCCATGGTATTGTAAATGACATCAACCCATGGTATTCATCCACCCATGATATTTATTCGCCCATGGTATTGTAAGTGACCCATGGTATGTATCCACCCATGGTATTATAAGTGGTATCTACCCATGGTATTGGCCTATGGTATCTACACATGGTATTGTAACTCAAAAAAGGGCTATAAATAACAAGCCTCGGTTTGTAAAAGGACATATTTTCCACCACAATGTAGCTTCTACAGTTATTCTCTCTTATAATAAAACAAGTTTCTTTGTGGTTTTATTTTCTTTGTGTTCTCTTTTTCTTTCTGGCATTCTAATTTTGCAGATCTTATCAGATCTATTTCAACCTTTTAGATCTTGGGGGCCTCCCCTCAAGATTTGGATCAGTGGTATCAGATTCAGGTTACGCCTCCATGGGAATGAGGGTTTGAAACATATTTCAGTTTCAATGTTTTGCAGCAATCTTCAACAAAATCCATAAAATTTTTTGGGCGGCGAGTTTTCAAATCAGATCTGAAACTTTTGGTAAAAAATTTACAAAAACAAAGATAGAATCTGGTTTCCTTGCGAAAAAATACTCAAATTAAAAAAAAAATCGGTCAAATTGGAGTTCGGATGAGGGAGATATCACTGATTCAAAATCAGTAATGTTGAAGCAATTTTTCTTATGACAATTCATGGATGGCGGCTCTCCTATCATTTTTCACAATTTTTAGTGAAAATTTTCAAAAGAATGGATATATATCTAAGCTCTTCTTGAAAAATTACCCAATTTCAAAAAAAAAAAAACGGTCGAATCAGAGTCCGTATGTGGGAGTTATCGTTGATTTAAAATCAACTATTTTTTCAGAAATTTTGTGACAGTGAGACAGTTCCAGCGCGAATATGAGAGTCTAGAGTCTCCAGATAGTGGCTTCAAACATATGGGAAGATGCAGAATGATCATTACATTTCCAAAAACAAGTTATAATAAATATTCTGAGTTATATTGACCGAGTTATGCTCATTTTAAATCTAGAGCAGCATTCGGAGCAGGTTCCCTTTGGAGACGTGCCCTCCCACCCCGTTTTAGTAGGCACCTGCTTCACATTCATTAGTTTCATCATAGCAGTGTTTGGCTTGGGCTATTTGGAGATGTGCCCTCCCTCCCCAAGCTATGTAGGCACCTGCTACTTCATCAACAATCAGCATCACGGTTATGGGTCAACCGCACAAAATCATTTTCATTGAAGTCCAATTGCTAGGCTGCACACTGTTAGTCACATAGTTGGTCACAAGCATTACAAGGTATCTCTATCTTCGGATCTTCGTTTTTCATGGTTTTGGTTCATCCACAAACCCACACTTCATCGAAATCCATTTCCTAGGCCACACACTGTCCATATCACAGTTGGTCACAAGCATTACACGGTATCTCTATCCTCGGATCTTCGTTCATCACGGTTATGGTTTAACTACACAAAACCCTTCTCTTCAGTGGCTCTTCATATTCAACAAAGGCTTCTCAGGAGGGAACTTCACGCAATGAGGACCATTGCTTCTTAAGGAGGGAGGAATGATCCGAATGGAAAATGGCATCAACCCATGGTATTCATCTACCCATGTTATCCATCCACCCATGGAATTTACCCATGGTATTGTAAATGGCATCAACCCATGGTATTCATCCACCCATGATATTTATTCGCCCATGGTATTTTAAGTGACCCATGGTATTCATCCACACATGGGATTTACCCATGGTATTGTAAGTGGTATCTACCCATGGTATTGGCCTATGGTATCTACACATGGTATTGTAACTCAAAAAAAGGCTATAAATAACAAGCCTCAGTTTGTAAAAGGACATATTTTTCACCACAATGTAGCTTCTAAAGTTATTCTCCGTTATAATAAAACAAGTTTCTTTGTGGTTTTATTTTCTTTGTGTTCTCTTTTTCTTTCTGGCATTCTAATTTTGCAGATCTTGTCAGATCTTTTTCAACTTTTTAGATCTTGGGGGCCTCCCCCCAAGATCTGGATTAGTACTTGACTATTCGAACTCGTTAAAGGAAATGAACAGTTATTCCTTCAGTATAAGTTTACCCCTTTTCCGGAATGAAATGAACTATTTACGAAAAAGGTATACGTTGACTAATCATGGTCAATAGAGTTCTCTCCTATATTATTTTATCCTTTTTCGGGCTTGAGAGACTAAATTTACGAAAAATTACAACCATGGAGTTTTCTTATGTTTTTCTTCTGACTCCCTAAAACTGAAAAACATCGAGTTTCTTTTATATTGGACTCGTTAAAATTTAACAATAAAGGACTTGTCGATTACAAACAGGAATGAACCACTTCTTCTTAGGGTTCAATTTTAATACTAAGATGGACTCATCTAAAGGATGAGCTTACACAAACAAGCAAATTTTATCCTCCTCAAGCTTGTCAAAAATAAAGAGGTACTCGACAATGGTGAGGGGGGGGGGGGGAAGAAAATTATCTTGTCACCTTTAAAAGCGATGGAGTGTAGCAACACGACACTTTGTCATATTTGTACCTGGGTTGGGAAAATCCTTTATCTAACAGTTAATCAAACCAAATTGAAAGTCTTCAGTCCGTTTCTGGGTATTAGCTTTAGGAAAATTGTTACCAAACCATCTGCAGTGTCGTTATGTGTTCAAGAGACAGTTCAAATAAACCATTCATTGCAAATAGTTTTCCCCATTCGTGTTGACCATCCCTGAGTCATTCCTTGCAAATATTTCTTTAAAATTTGATCTAACAGTTTCATGTCGTGGGCTTTCCTATGATGGATCACTTTCTATCGATAACAACTCATCATATAGAAATTTGATCTATAATCCTATTAGTACCTTAGGATCTGCATGCCCTAATGGCAAGTTTCTCGCCTTCAACAACAGGCGACATCATTGACCTTCGATCGAATGATTTCGTGAAATGTTCGACTGCAAATCATTCATTCACACTTCATGGATTGTACTGAGTACTTTGAGAGCCATTTCCATTATTGGTGGTTTCTCTCACACTTGTTAACAGTTCGCATCATTCACTAGTAATCAAGTGATTTCTACCATGTTCGAGTTCGACACAATCAATCGCATGGATAGAATCGTACTAGTTCTGGAAGCGGAAATCAAGACCCTGGATCTAGTTTCCACCATCCAAGATGCGAGGAGTTTTATTATTCATGATACAGTAGATAATTTATGACATATGGTTGTGCCCATGATGTGTCTACTATTGATGTAATATTAAAGTCATATTTGTACCAGAACATTTAGTTAGTTTTGATCTGAGTATGGGAATGCCTACCTCAGCAATGATATATATATATATATATATATATACATGCTTTCATTGAATTTTTTTAAGGTTTTCGACCGGTGTGTCCACAATCCAATCCTCAAAATGATAAAACACTTCACTCTTCAGAACAACCTCAGACTTCGCACTTTAGGGGGGAAATTTGTTACACGTTATTTTGTCACCATGAAATTTGACTGTCCATATAGGTCTATCACTACCTATATTATGCTCCCTTAGAAGTTAAAAACCCTAATGTTCCTAAACCAAGCCTTGGAATTGGAGAAAAGCTCATTAAAACCCTTAAAATTCTAACTTCGCACTTTTCCTAGCTCTTTCCTATGGATCCACAGATATTTTTTCTATAGCTTGTGGCAGATCCTGCACATTCTGCTTATAAAACCTGCGGACCCTCGTAAACATTCAAATAAAGGAAAAAGTAATTTCTGGAAGTTCATATGGACGACTATTCTCCCAACTGGAAGCTTCTAGACACACAATCAATTCGAGCTTTATCCCTCCACTCATGGAGCTCTATCCCTCCACTCATGGAGCTTATCCCTTGGTCTATGGAGCTCAAATCCCTTCATGAGAGTAATCCATCCCCCTCTTCATGGAACTAAAACTACCTCCATTTCCCTATAAATTAAGCTCATGTTTCAGTCTCAAGGGTAGATTGTAGACATATAGAAGGTACTTGCTGAAGAAATTCCCAAGAGAGAATACTCTCTACACTAGTCATTATTGGTATGATAATGATCACACACTCATGTCCATAACTTCATGCTAGTTCAGACAGAATACGGCTTGGAAATATGAAGGAGGAAAAATTATTCAGGACCCCAGGAGGAACTTGTACAACATCAAGGCGACAGGTTTTAAATTTACTCTTTTATTCAAGATAATACAAATGGATCTCCTTTTCTCATTGAGTTGTTCTTGTGTCTATTTGAATAATTCAATACTTGGATTCCTTGATCACTGAGTTAGATTAGTTTTTTTCAATTATTATATGTTACAGGTGCTTTAAATTTTTTTTTCTGTCTTTGATTGTAGGTTCTACTTACTAAAGAAGCCTCTTTGGAGCGACTGGATAAAAGGTTGCACCGAACATCGAATTTCAAGGTAGGAGCATGCCCTTTTTCTTTGTTTATAATAATTCTGAATTGCAAATGATATAGAGAAAACGAATTACAAATGGATGTTTGTTTCTACCTATCCGTAGGATACTAGGGAGATCACTCTTGTCTGCAAGAGGGATTTATATGCATAACAATAGAAGATGTCAATGATAATAAAATGTATTTTTTGTATACTTGCCTCATGGGTTTCACGAGCAAGATTTTATTATGTAGATAGACTTTTTCTTGATGTCTATTAGGTTTATGTCTTCTAGGAATAAACGTAATTAGGTTTCATATTCATGAAGGATTTAGTTTGTACTCCAAAGACCTTGACAGCCCTCATATAATGTTGTAATCAAGTGAAGACAATATGCTACACTGTTGAAGTAACACCACTTGGAAAGTAACTACAATTCATGTCGGCCTACATGTTATGATGAAGTCAGCCTAAACCATATTTGATGGTCGTCCTAAAAGGTGAAAACAACCCACTATAGATAAGCCCAGTCTACGGATCACTTCGACAGATAAGCCATGTGGACAACACACAAATTGAATGTGGCTTTATAAATTGCGGATAATTCTGAGCCACCATTGCAGGAAGTACTTACATATCTACCACAGCAGATACAATGAATCTATATACTAAGTTAGTGAAAATACCACAATAGAGACAATGTATATATATAAGATAGTGTGGATACCACAACAGAGGAAGAGTAAATATATATACAAATATAGTATGGAAATTACAATAGACTTCAGTGTGGACATATAAAAGAATAACATAAGTGTGGAAGACAGATAAAAGAAGAACATAAGTGCGGATAAGAGACAGTGATCATAAGAAGAAACGGGAGTAATAGTGAGGAAGGTAAATCCTTGATTTACCTTCTCACAGTGCAAGCAAATCAAATAGAAGCATACACAAGGTGAAGATCAAGGTTCTGGAAAAAAATCTAGTTCTAGGGTCTAAGTCTAGGTCATGGTACTTGTCATTAGAAGATTGATAAGAAGAATACTTTACAGGTTTTCCTCTCCAAGAGGGAGAGGTTTTGCCCTGGCTCTAAGAGCCTAATGTTTGTGTCTTATGTTTTGGTAATTGACTTGATGAAAGATTAACTTAACCTAAAGAAGAGAAGACATAAGTGCATTCACAAGTAACTATCAAGAAGATAATTTGTAATAATATATAGCCTTTCAAATTCTCAACATGGTATCAGAGATTTGGATATAATAAAGGGCTATCAGTGATACAAATCCACTTCATTTTTTAGGTTACAATCTCAGCTTGGTTACGTTGTAGCGCTTATAACACAAATATTACACATTCATCCAAAACACAGTCTCAGCATACATACATCCCCATAGTTCAGACTCAATCTGAGATTATCGATGGTATATAAGTTTGAAAAAGGAATCAGAACTCGGATAGCACAGTTTCAGGTTTATAAAAATATCAGTGAGCAAATTATAAGTGATTACAAGTGAAATTTTCAATAAATAATAGTCAGGGTCAACTATATATTCCCCATATACTGCGCAGAAAAAGGTGGACAGAACCTCAACCTTCTCTGAGTTTTTCGATGTGGTTTATGTGAGAAAAGACAACGGATTGCAGAACAAGGAACATGGTTATATACTAAGAAGAGAATAGGAAAAATTATAAGATAAAATCGATGATATACACTTGCAATAAAAGCAAGATCAAATCTATGATTGATGCGTAGAAGGGACATAGACATATCACCTGATGGAATGCGCTGAAATCTGAAGTTTCATAGTGCAGTTGTCATAGTGTGAATTACACAATGCATAATATAGATGGGAAGGGATAAATACTCCAATCATTAGTGCTACCATAGTAATAGAGCTATGAACTATCATAATTCGCCTTGGAAGAATATAGTCTGAAAGATCGGCTACACGAATGGATGACGTGATCTCAAGTCTGGAACAGCCTAAGAAGAAGATCATTCAAAGAAGAACAAGGTGTAGATCTCCTCTTCACTTTCCAAGTAAGTATCTTTCATTTTCATTTTAATTTTGGTTAAATGACTTTGATTTTGAAGGAGATATATGAGGTGGTTGTATTACCGAATATCCTTGCATAAAACAAGGAGGATAGTCATGGTCCTCATAGATAATTGAAGTCATAGATAAGGGTCTCCTTTGAATTTATGGAAAGGAACTCTTAATGTTCTCTCACATGAAAAATATTGGAGACACAAAAGAAGTTGAAAGAAGAATATGAACAGTAAAATAAATTTCATGTCACTGGAAAGGATGGAAGGAGTAGATGGAAAGAGGGAGTAAGAGGTCATAATAAGTCTCTTTATTTCTCCCAGATCCTACTTAAGATTTGATGCAAATTGACATCATGGAAGTATAAGAAACAAGAACTCATATGATCACGAGGGTAACAAAATCATGGATAAGTAAGTTACCTCAGTCATCAATCTAGGGTTTCTATGGAATAAGACAAGTTGAAGGCAATATTTTTGCAGAACTCAATCATTTGAAGAAAAAGGGAGAACGTGATTCAAAGCAAATCTAAAGAAAGAAGAAGCATTGGATCTACACTACGATTGAGATCATCTTCTTTATGTGATTTCTCTTGGTTATATGATAGAAAGAAGTGTAGCACCCTAATGAAAGCATGGAAGGAGCTCTTGGTGAATCAGCTCTAAGAAAACCTCTATGATAAAATTACTAATGGAAAGTAGTCATCAAGAGAAAGGATCATCATGGAAATAGATTTTTTGGGATATTGATGGAGCATACCAAGAGAATGAAGCTCTTCATTGCTATAGGATGACTCAAGGGAAAAAGGGTATGAGGTATGTATATATTTATATGCTAAACATTGGATGTTGTGAAGTCATGTCATATGGTTGCAAGGAATGAAATTTTGTATTTAGAAGTATAATCTATGGAGGAGTGTCTCTCAGTGCACAGAAAAATGAAATCAACATAACATGTCCTCGTGGAATATGAGGTGGTTGTATATGAACAAGAAACTAGAAAGGTTATAAGTTCCAGGGAATAAATAATGTGCAGAGAGGAAGACATCATGAATGCAACCATGTCAAGAGGCAGTTACCATCCGGAAGCCAAAATGATTTGACTAAGAGATCTCCTGGAAAGATATGTAGACTCTGACAGAAGTCTGGTAAAGAAGAAGACCTTTGGAAAAAATCATATCATTAGGAGATGTGTCAATCTGTATGAAGGATGACGATGCCTACAAGAAGATTTCATGGTGAAAGATCGTCACTAAGGTAAAAAAATTTCTAAAATTTCATATGAATATGTTTATCTGGAAGAATTTGTGCAGGGTTGCTAATCATGAGAAAGGATGTATGATCCTTGGAAATGATTCGAAGGAAAGCAGCATGGCATAACAATGGACCAAATAAGGAAATATGATGAATCACTTTCTGATATTTGACATGACTTAGGATGAAAGTGATGGATGATTTGTTCCCTATGAAGCTAAAAGTTGGAGATTCCTCAGTATCGAAATCCATGACATCGAGGACAGGAATTCTTCATGAGCAGCTGGGTGTCTCACCATTGCTACTAGAGGTCCCTGGCTAAGAGGGAGCCTGATGATAAGTTTCTTACTTGGAAGAAACTTGGTAATTCCTAAGAATGATCATAGGTACATTCCTTGTATAGGATGAGTACATTCCCTTGTGGAATAGGTCCTCCCTGGTTGAGAGGGAGAGATAGACACATCATTTTGGCCTTGGCAAGACAGAATGGAGGATTGGGTAATCATCTGGCATTCGATACTCTTTTAGAATGTGTTAGGGCATTCAAGATAAGAGTAGTCGGAGACTGATATTCTTTGAGGGCTAGCTACCCAAGAGAAGAATAGTCCAAGAAGTTCATACTTTGGGAACACCCGGGTGGAGTATGTACCTTGGAGAGACAATGAGGAAGGTGTCTATAAGTCATGTGTCTCACCAGCATTGTAGCCCATTGTCTCGTTGAGAGATTGGGTTGTTATTCAAGGCCTTGCACTAGGACAATGCTGGTTGATATGATGCTATACAAATGTGATTACCAATCCGATTCTTCTTATGAGATTCTTCAGTTTGAAAGTGACCATGTACCTGTTTGAATACCTCCCTAGTTAAGAGGGAGTGTTGAAAAGTGTAACTAGGTCGGTCTTCATGTTGGCCATGTAATTATGTATTTATGTATAGAAGATGTCAATGATAATAAAATGTATTTTTGGTATACTTGCCTCATGGGTTTCATGAGAAATATTTTATTATTTAGATAGACTTCTTCTTGATGTCTATTAGGTTTATGTATTCTAGGAATAAATACAATTAGGTGTCATATTCATGAAGGATTCAGTTTGTACTCCAAAGACCTTGAAAACCCTCATATAATGTTGTAATCAAGTGAAGACAATCTGCGACACTGTTGAAGTAACACCGCTTGGAAAGTAACTACAAGTCATGTCAACCTACATGTTATGATGAAGTTGGCCTAAACCATATTTGATGGTCGGCCTAAAAGGTGAAAACATCCCACTATATATAAGCCCAATCTGCAGATCATTTCGATGGATAAGCCAAGTGGACAACACACAAATTGAATGTGGTTTCCTCTATAAATTGCGGATAAGTCTGAGCCACCATTGCAGGAAGTACTTACGGATCTACCATGGCAGAGACAACGAATCTATATACTAAGTTAGTGCGGATACCATAACAGAGACAACGTATATATATAAGAAAGTGTGGATACCATAGCATAGGAAGCGTAAATATATATACAAATATAGTATGGAACTTACAATATACTTCAGTGCAGACATATAAAAGAAGAACAGAAGTGCGGAAGACAGATTAAAGAAGAACAAAAGTGCAGATAAGAGACAGTGATCATAAGAAAAAGTGGGAGTAATATTGAGGAAGGTAAGAAAGCTGGTACTGCCATATTAACAACTTGGTTAACTACTCCTTGGGTAGTTGAGGCTGACGAACCTGCTGTGAAAGTGAATGAAGGTGGAGGTAAAACTGATATGGCAGTGGGTTGATGAACAATGGCAGAAGAACTAGTGACTATATTTGGTTGAGCTTGAGTGAAGGTAAAAGAAATAGACTCGAAAGAATGTTCTTCTAACTCAAGTCCTTGAAAATAAATGGGTGTGGAAAGATATTCTTGTTCTAAGAAAGAGAGTTCCTCAAAAATATCTTCAAACAAAGGGTTACGAGAACTACTACCAGGAGCAGAAAATGTAGGATCAAGTGTTGAAGGAGTTTCAGGTTTCTGAGCCCTTCTGGAAACCAATCTTTCTGGATCTGGAAAAGCAAGGACTATCTGTTGTAAGGTATCTGATCTCGTGTGAGGTATTTTGAAAGCTAGAATTTTGAAAATAAGAAATACAACCCAACATTTCCTCCTCACTGAACAACCAGAGGAAATAATGTGAAAAACCCGGGGAAAAATAAACTTTGTTTCTTCGTCCCCGGCAGCGGCTCTAGAAAATGTTGTATCTCAAGAAAAAATCCCTTTGTTGTGGTAAGGAATCAGTGCTTGAGACATTTTATAAATGTATGTCACAACTACCATATCGAATAGCCCTTGTTTAACACCCTTGGAATTTAGTTAATTAATACCCTCAATAATCTGATATAACGAAACGCTTCACAATGCCATAAACTGTTGATATTTGAATGGAATGAAAAGAAGAACTCTAAGAGAAACTCAAAATGATATGCTGAAAACACACAATCTACCACTTTTAAGTTTCAGAGGAAATTTGTGGAGGAAGAGAGAACTTAAAATAATATGATGTAAACATAGAATCTATCACTTTAAGTTCTATCAGGAGTTTATGAAGAGATAAGAGATGAGGTGAAGGAGCGAAAATTAAGGTTATTTAACTCTTACTCGCAGATGTAATTAAGAGACCGGTTGCTACATTACTTCACTTCATTCAAAGAGGAATATCCACAGCGAAACATGAAAGACGTATCAACATCAATAGGTGTAGGAAACTTGATCTTCATTCATTAATTTCTAAGAGAATTTAGTCATAAACTAACAGTCATCCAGAGGTCCAAAACTCGGAACCTATTTTCTTTATTTCTATCTACTTAAATACCTCACAGTGGTTCATAACTGCTGAAATTCTTGAAACTATTCGACTACCTAAACTGTTAAGATAGTTGTGAAATCATCCTCGAGAGTAAATTCAAACTGGAAATATTGTTTGTTTGTTGAATCTGATGTTGCTAATGCATCCTCTAGAAGTGCCGAGGTGGCCTTTCTGGTCATGATGCAGTGGCTAGACATCTCTATAACGACACTTTCGTGCCTGAATTGACCCAACTATTGTGCTCCAAACAGTGCCGCTATACACTTTTCTGCCCGACTCTGACTATGCCCTTGTGCTTCAAACGTTGTCACTCGTATCACCTGCTACCCGAATCTGCCTCTTCTCCTTTGTTCTGCGTCGGGTCACTAACCTAAGTTTCTCTGTCGCATTCTACCTATTTATTCATTGCCAAGGATTTTCATCGGTTTCACGTTATAACCCTCTTTTCTTCCTCCGACATGGTTTAACACACAAAAATGCCTTACTTCCAGATCTAAAAACCTTTGGAATTCACTTTTGAAATCGTGTCGCATCTACCCACACATCGCATTTTTCTACTTTTAGCTTGTCTTTGACCCTTATATTCTAAGTTTTACGATGCGCGCTATGAGATCGGGTCCCATTGGGCATCGCACATCGGATTTCAGAGAATTTATCACTTACCTCCATGGTTATCCTTTAAAATTCGCAATTTGCGATTTTGTAATCAAGCCCCACCGCATCGTGCTTCAACAAGTATAACATTTACCTTAGCCCTTAACTGTTAAAACTAGTGATGTACGCTATGCGATCAGGCCCCACCGGGCATCACACATTGCACTTCGGCCAATTTATCATTTACCTCCCGCGTCTGTCTTTTGAAACTTGTTGTTTGCAGTGTGAGATTTAATCTTCATCATCCATCTCTCCGCTCTGGTTCTGCGCTTTGATCCCGACCATATGTTTTCCCCTTTGTGCCTCCTCCAGAACTTTTAATTTTTTAAGGGAAATGCACCCTTTCTCTTCCTTTGGGAAATTAGTTTGTTTACTCCACGACGTAACCCTCCCGAACTTATTCGGTGTTTTGCCGCGCTAGCCCCTCCTGAGCTTGTGAATGAGCCTGAATTGACCCTATTCGGTGTGCAATGTCCTGAACGCGCCCTTCAGTCCGGCTCTTGAACTATTCTGCACGTGACCGAGCCTGACTTGACCCACTTTCACATCTCATCACATAATGTTAAATGTTCCAACATATAAATCAAAATTCTTCCATGACACACAAAATTTTACATTTTCTAACATATATGCTTTTTTGGTGTTTTGAAAAATATTTCAAAGGTAAATGCAAATGAGCCACAACACAAGATATAGACAAGCTTCATAAATTTGGATTCATCTACCCAATCGCTTACACATCTTGGGTTTCCAACCTTGTACCAATCAGGAAAAAATAGGGCACCATTCGAGTCTACACCAATTTTCGAGATTTAAACAAAGCTTGTCCCAAAGACAACTACCTTACTCCTTTCATTGACCAAGTCATTGATTCTTGCGCCGGTCACGAGGCATTTTCCTTCATGGATGGATTCTCGGGGTACAATCAAATTCAAATCGAAAATATGGATTAGTATAAGACTGCATTCACCACCCTTTGGGGCACGTTCACATATCAAGTTATATCATTCATCCTTCAAAACATTGGAGCCACATTTCACTGGGCCATGAATTATATCTTCCAAAACCTGGCTCATCTCATCTTAGCCTCCTTTTACTACCTCACAGTATGATCCAAGAAACGAGGTGACCATATGGAGGATTTACGGTTGGTATTCCAATGATGCCGACACTACAACCTACACTTGAACCCCCTCAAGTGTGTCTTCTGCGTTAATGTAGGAAAACTGTTAGGATTCATAGTATCCTAACAAGGAATCAGAGTTGACCCCCTCAAGGTCCAGGAAATCAAATAAGTACCACCACCCAAAAATCTAAAGAAACTTCAAAGCCTACAGGGGAAATCCAACTTCTTACGACACTTTCTCCCCGACTATGCCACTTGCGCGCAGGGCTTCCTACGCCTACTCCGTCAGGATATTCCATTCAAATGGGATTATTATGCTCAAAAGTCATTTGAGGCACTGAAGGCCACCTTGTCTTCAACCCCCTTGATGAACCCACTTAATTACGACAAAGACTATACCTTATATCTATCTACATCAGACACAACCATATCTGGGGTGTTAGTCCAAGACAGACCCAACAATAAAGAGCATGTAATTTATCATGTCAGCAAGAACCTAGCTAGCCCTGCTTTAAGGTATGATCCAGAAGAAAAAAACTTCCCTAGCCCTAGTACACGAAGTACAAAATATTTGGCATTACATCATCCTAAGGACTACAATAGTCATAGAAACCATCAACCCCATGCGATATCTACTAACTCTCAGTATGATGAACTATAAGTATGCCCGATGGATAGTTATACTATATGAATTCGACCTATAGTTCAGCTCCCCTAAGAGCAAGAAATAATTAATCCTAGTTGAATTCATCATTGATCTCCCAAGCATGACTCAAGGATCCCCAATTAATGACTCACTACCAGATGAACATTTGTTCTTATTGACAACCGATGACCCTTGGTATGACAACATCCTTCTACTTTTGCGAACCCAAAAGATCAAATCATAGCTCACTTGTGATGACTGAAGATGCATACGCCATCATCCCGTTCTCATGGGGGACATTCTTTATCGAAGAGGCATTGACACTATTTTACGTCGATGCCTCACATGTGACCAAGCCCTAAATTACTGCCATAGTGAGGCTTGTGGTGGCCACCTCTGAGGGATGGCCACTACCCAAAAAGTCTTGCGGGATGGTTATTTTGGCCCACCCTATTCCATGATTGCATACAAGCAGTTAAAAGGTGAGAGTGATGCCAATGCTTCATCCACAAGGCAAGAGCACCTCCTGCTCCTCTGCACCTGGTCATTACAGAAGGTCCCTTTTGCAAATGGGGCATCGACTTTATGACTTGCAACCCTACGTCATCTGGCAACCATAAATACATCATAGTAGTTGTTGACTATTTCACCAAATGGGTAGAAGCCATGCCCACATAGGACAACACCGTAGAAACCACAGCTCGGTTACTCTTCAACCATGTCATCGCACGATTCGGTGTGCCTAAGGAGTTAATCTCTAACCATGGAAAGCATTTTGAGAATGAAATATTACAGGATATATCCCATCATCTATGGTTCACGCACGAGTTTGGATCACCATACTACTGCCAGTCCAACGACCAGGTAGAAGATGTTAACAAAGTCCTAAAAAATATGTTACAGCATATGGTAAACAACCATAAAACTAACTGGCACCATATGGTATTTTCAGCTTTATGGGCATATCCCACAACAGTCAAATCTTCAATAGGGTTCACACCTTTCCAGTTGGTATACGGAGTGGAGGTTGTGCTTCCCATTGAACGTGAAATCCCCACTTACACGTAGCTATCAAACTCCTCACTAATACTCAACCTTTAGAACAACAATTGGGAAAATTAGAAGCAAAGGTGAAGCGGATCAATGCAGAACAATGAAATCGTGAAAGGGTTTATATGTGTTGGAAGGAATTAAGTTGAAGCGGAACTGTGACAGGGTGGAACTGTGCGATGGAGGATAGGTTTATATGCAATGGAAGGTTGATATTTTATATCACAGCAGAGTTGAAAACACACAGTTCCAATGAAACCTTAAATTTATGCGATGGAATGTTTTAACTTGCAAAGATCCTGAATCGAATGAATAGTTGAGAAGCAGAACCATGAAGAAGGAAGCAGAACCATGAAGTTGTCTTAAGAAACCACTGATGGTATTTGCAAATTTTATAACTGGTAAGCTATTTCAAAAATAAAAATGCGATATCGTTAGATTATGGACACGTGGCCCAGGTGGTATTCCAAATCCACCCATTTTGCAAAAAAAAAAAATTGTATTAAAATTTAGGGTGAATGAAAATGTGATATTTGTCCGATTGCTAGACATCGGAGATCCAAAGGCAATCACATAGTAAGTTGCGGGTTCGTTAACTCCATGTTAGTTGCTGTGGGACCGTCTAATATATCGACTTTCAAATTGACAAACCAAGGTATGTTGCAAATTTTATACGTATGAATGTGTGGTGGGACCGGACCAGACATTAAACTAACATTTGAATGTTAATTGGGTCAGTTTATTGGACGGTGTGGAATATTGTATAATGGGTACAAAGAATATGTGCATGTAATTTATGTTGGGGTTAATGTAAGCGTGGTAAAGACATATGAGCTTTAATAAATTCCACAAGGACATGTGAAACATTACAACATGGTCCAAAATGACTATAATGTGATATGGTCAAGGCATAGACAAGAAACCTTAATATAAGGTCCGAGCTATAATAAACCTTTCGAATTTTGAAAGTCAATCATTATAGATGAACATGCCCAAGATTTTTTTAATTAAAGATGTATGGTAAGTGAGTGTGGGCCCCAATTTTTATATATTGAAGTCTGGGTTTTAATCAAGGTCGGGTTTGATATATGTTAATAACTACTGTGGTTGGACATATTTGTTGGCATTATATTTTATTCCAAAGTCAAGGTTCATGAGAATATTTGCGTTGGTTTATCCACGTTATGATACGGCTTGCTATTCTATGGTTTCCTCAACCTTTATTTGAAGGGAAAAGAAACTTCCATGGTAAGTTATTGCGTTGGATTGTAAACCAAGGGTGGAATATTAACATGGGTAAAATGTACAATGGATGGTGGCCGAAAGTATAATGCATTGCACACATTTGATGAATGACAAGAAGGAAATTTGAAACCGTAAAGGTTTATGTCGTGGATTTTATACCAATATGAGTATCCATTCCATAAAGTGGCCACTATATAATGCTTTGTATTATAAAGGTCGAAAGTTGATTCGAATGCTCATAAATGTATTGACTAAGGTTTAGAGTTTGGATTTAATTGTATATGCATATTTCAAATATGAATTTCATCATATGTATGGTTTCATAGCCATAGATAAAAGAAGCTTCCACGTACAGTAAGTTAAATTGCCAGTTCAAAAAATAAGAAAAGCTTCCGCAGGTAAAGATTGCCAGATTGTGAATTTATTTGGAGCATGAATTTGTAAAGCAGTTATAAATGCAGCAGATACACAATTGCAGTGAACAGGAGAGTATGCAGAAGAGTTACATGACAACAACTGCCAGATTTAGAACATAATTTGGGAAATGCACTCTATATGCATGGAAAACAGGAGAGTATGCAAAAACTAAAAAAGACAGTGACAACAGCAAAAAAGACAAACATACAGTGAGCCAAGAACTGAAAGGGTTGAATGAGATATATCAGTTTCAAATGTAAATGTAAATGTTTTAATTATTTCTATATTTTTTGTGATGCAAAGGCAAGTCTCTGGTAGGTAAACAAAACTCCACTATAAAACTGAAATTTGTACAAATTGCTATATTCCTCTTAATGAGCTGGAAAAAGAAATGAAAAGGCAGAAGTCAAAGAGTCATGGCTATTCACTTTTGAATTCCCTGTGGCATACAAACAGTCATGAGGTGAACTCTATAAAGGATATCACATATATATATGCAAAAAGAGGTTAGAGAATGGAGAAATGAGGCAGATAGGGTAAGAAGAAACAGGAGCAGACAAAGAAGCTGTGAAGGTTCAGAGATAATATGAGGCAGATATAAAGGCTGGTGGAAAGAAGTAAAGAAGGTACAAAATAGAGTTGATATCCAGGTAAATCAACATTTGATTTTACTGTAATGTGAGGAAGTTGGTGCTTCCAAATCTAGTTGTAGCTTGATAGAAGTGAGTTGTAGCTGGCTGAGGTAGAAGCCTCCTGTAGGTTGTAGCCTGCAAAAAATAGTTGGGAGTTGGAGCTTCCTTGCAAGTTGTAGCTTGCAGAATTGAGGTAGGAGCCTCCTGTAGGTTGGATCCCACAGAAAATCAGTGGTGAGAGGGAGTTGGAGCTTGCCTTTGCATCACTACAATAATAAGATGTGGTTTTCGCCCTTATGGGTTTCCACTTATATCTGTTGTCTATGTGCATGATGTTTATGTGTTGATATGGTGTTTCTAATCTGCTTAATACTTGCTGCTCACATATTAATATTTCTATTTCATTATGTAATAAGTTTATCACAAAATGATAATGTACATAAAGTTAAAGGAAAGTTTTAAAAGACCATGAATGTAATAAACTGATTCAACCCCCCCCCCCCCCCCTCTCAGTTTATTTAAGGGTTCAACAAAATTCTGTCTAAGCCCGATGGTACATCCCTAACTAATCTTGTCAATAGGCTCTACCTCAAGAAATTCCACCCATAGGGTGGGAAGTCTAAGCCCTAGAGATAAAATGAATATAACATAAATTTTTATGATGATTACAATCATCGTGGACTTGTTCTAAAAACAATTCTCTTGTGTCACAAATGGATCGTCCACCAATCCACTATTTTGGATTTGTTGATGGAGCCTCTCGATGGTCACAAAATCTAGCAGTAGCCACCTGGGCCATATACTCTCCTAACCAGTCACCATTCCTCACCAACATAGTATGTATCGGATCAACTATAAATAATCAAGCATAATATGATGTAGTCATCAATTTTTGAGCCATGCCTCCAAGTAGGGAATTAGCCATCTACATGTCTTTCTTGACTCCGAGTTAGTGGTATCGCAATTAAACCAAGCTTTTCAAATACAAGATTCACACATATTTTGGAAATACTTGCATGCACAACGGTTAACACGTCATTTTGATCACATTGCATTTACACACATACCAAGAGATCAAAATCAGGTAGCCAATCACATAACTAAGCATATCCTAGACTGGAATGCATATCCTATAAACCATCATCCATGACAAACAAATCATAAGAATAACATCCATCATAAACATATACAAACATAGAAATATAACCATAAACACATCATAAGATCTGCCAAAAAATACATCTCGCATATATACATCAAAAAATATGTCCCAATATACAAAACAGGTCACTGACCACCATTAGGGGAATTTTGAGGTCTAAAATGGACATCCTACGGAAATAATAAAATAATAGTTAAACCAATAAATTAATATTTATGAATTTTCAATTGACTTTTCGCACTACAATCCATATAACCATAGTTAAATTAAATTCAAAAGTTGTATCAAAATAAAATTAATAAAAAAAATTGTATTGATGTGACTATAAATAAGAATGAGTTTTTCAAGAAAAAATCGTTATCATTGAACAACTAATGCATTTGTCCTTTGTACTTAAATAACTTAAAATAAAATATAAATATAAATTTATAAATTCTTAATTATATTATATGCTATTAATTAATATTTATATTATTTAAATTGTATAATAACATGTAATTAATATACCATATAAAAATAATATAATAAATGTATGGGGATATGCATTGTTTCTTTCAAGAAATATGAAATGACAATAATATATTTTTATTCAAAAAGTGTGAAATGCATTTATTATGAGTACTTTACTTTGACTTTAAAAGTACTTAGAGCACTACCTTGGTTAACCATGAGTTTTTATCCACCATTGTGAATGTGACAAGTAAGTACCTTTAACTCAAGATATGCCACCTCAACCATTAGGGATGATGGCATCCCCTAAAATGTGATTGGTTCTCATAAAGTGAATTTTGATTGTACATTTTCCTTAGGAGGCCCATTTTAGACCTCAAAATTCCCCTAATGCATGTCAGTCAAAAAATATATACATATCATCAATGTAGAGAAACATTCTCATAATGGGTTCTTTCCCTAACCATAAAAAATATCTAGAGATGAGTCCCTCCAGTGAGGACCCACATGAGCACCCAATGTCAATATAGGAGCAGCAACCGCGACAGCAAGTGTCACTCTGTGCAAATTCGGGCAATGTTCCCTCTCCCAAGCCATCACCGTCTCCAACCATATGTCGTCCAGGTCGTCAAAACCCCTAGTCGGCAAGCCTAGAGTCACTCTCCCCAACTGACTCCACGAATTTTCTAGATCCACAACACGAGCATCAACCGCCTCATCTCTGGCTTCTACTACCAACACTCAAATATCAGTAGCAGCCAAAAACTCCTCATTTTCCACCACTCATTCCTCGGATGCCTCAACACGTGGCAAGAGAGCAGCATCCTCACTAGCAACTACAACATTGCTACCCTCACCTGAGGGACCCTCGACACCAACCTGTCCCCCAATCTGGGTCTAACCCGCCCCAAGCGGGCCCTCCACCTCGGCTGATGGCCTACCAAACGAGCAGTAGGATGCCCTGTTGAACCCAAATCTGCAAAAGGAACAAAAAAACAATATCAGCGTCACCATAAAAGACATAGATATATATACAATAAGAACCCTAAATATACAAAAAACATAAAAGGTCATACCTGTTGGACCCCATGCATATCCAGGAAGGAGACCCATGTTTGGGTACCCCCGGAAATATATCCTTGAATATGGGAACTCAAGGAACACCTGTGGGTTCCAATCAAACCATGCCCCGACTATCAGATTCCAGTAGCGGCCTGCCTCTCCCCCACCACCACGGGGAATCACAGGTGCCCATCAGGGCATTCGAAGATTCGTCGAAGGACCTAGGGGCACCACCACAAAGGGTCGTAGCATCATAACCCTCTCATACATAATGCTACAAAGGATGCTCACATAAGCAAAGGTCTTGATAGCACCCCTCTGGGCCTTAGCTCACTGAGTGACTATGCCCTGGTAGACATAGCAGCCCCAATAAAAAAAGTAACTGCCTTGAAGTTGGCGTAGAACTACAATTTGCAAACCTAACATTCAATGGGTTATCTTCGACCCAGACAGGCGAACTATCATCGCCAAAGTAGCCCTCTCAGCCAAGTCCGTGATATAACTCACACATATACAACCCCGAGTGATCGGGTTAGGACCGCAATTTCTCTCCTCCACGACCCGGATATGGATGTTCACTCCCCCAATGGGAGTGGATAAGGAAGTGCCTCCCCCTGAGGCAAGAGACCTGTCACAAAATAAACGTTGGTGTCTGGCTGGATCATGACATCTCTACGATGCAGGACCATAACGCATCATCTCATGTTCAAGCATCGAACCAGGTAACGCAGGAACCCATCCTACGACCTCAATATGTTGTTCTCTAAGAACTCCAGTAAACCATACCAAGTTAGGGTCTCTCGAGCATAGGGGTCTTGGGCCACTGTCGCACGTATATCACGCCAGTCCCTCTCTTGCCACAACATCCCGCCACCAGGAAAAACACCAAAAATCAGTTTCTGATAAAAAATGATTAAAATTTTTAAAAACTGGGCCTCCCCACGCCTGTAAAAAACCTATGCGCACTGACCGCACATTTGTAACAGATACAGGCGCGCATCATAGGGCGCATAAGCTTCCCCAACTGCGAAGGCCTCACGCAAAACTCACCTTTTGAACGAGGGTCGTTCATGCAGTCCTACCCAAAAATGGGCATAAAATTCATACAAATTCACATTTGCATAGACCACCCACCCATGAAAATGACAAAAATAAAAATCAAGATGTTTAAGGTCCTACCTCACACTGACAGAGCGAATCCTAGGTGCTCAGGCTAACCGTAATAGCAAGAGAAGCTCGGGAAGGTAGCTCTACTCTGACCTCAGACCCTCAAAAGAGGCAAATTATTTGAAAATGAGACATATTGGCATATATATCGCCTTTTTTTCATTTTTCAGCAAACCATAACTGGAGCTCAGGTTACCTAATCACAAAACCATGAGAAAAATAGTGATTAGCACTTCATCATGTTCAAACCAGGCCCCATAGATCGAAGTTTCAGGAAAAAGTCATTTTCAGGCACAACACCCACCATACTTCATTTTAGGTACGCCCTCTCTTGTCAATTAGAAATTCAAGTTATTTCCAAAAAAAAATTATGGAAAAGATGCTTTTACTTGGGGTATTAGTTGCAAGTATTAAAAATATTCCATATCCCCACCTGTCCCAGCCAACAAAAGTACAAGAGCAGGTATCATCCTACCCCTAGCATGATAGGCTTCCCTAAAAAGCTTTGTATATCCCGACATAATTTTTCCAGAAGAATAAAACCCTAGGTTCATTCACCCGACCATGTTTATCATCACCCCATCTTACACATGATAAAGACCCTTGCAGGTCAGTAGAGCCTTACCATCCATAGCATCCATCATTCATGTAGACCATAAGCCAAGGTCTCGAGCCATGGCCATACACCTCGGCCCGGGAAACACTTCATGTTCACATGCCCACCATCACACATCAAGTCAAATGTTTACCCATTGGATGTTAAAATCCCTGTTCCTGGGCCACCACTCTCTACAAGGTGGATCAACAAAAAATGCATCACAGTGTGTCACATTTGGCTTATCACACCCCCATGAGCAGAGCCCATCTGCGACATTTCAACTGCCTCATCACCCTCTCACTGATACCAACCAATGGGGCCCCCACCCTCAACAAAATACACTCCTTACATGATCATGTAGTATTATTCATGATAATGGGGCACCCTTCTCCGTGCTTGTACATCAAAACCACTTTCATATTCTATTGGCAAGTGTACAAATTTTTTTTTGGGAGAATGCTCCCACCCCCCCATTTACATTTCTTACTTGGTAGTAGTCCCTAATCACCCTTGGTTGAAGTTGCACATTCTTTACCACAACCTTCCATGACAATCACAACAATCATACACCCAACCTGGGTGTACTACCAACCCCAAGGGTTTCCCCATTAGAAATTGTTATGACTGCCGCGAATCGCATTGACAACTTCGACCTCGAGCCACTTAACCACCATCATCACTTATAGCCATTTCTCGCCACCATGCCTAGTTAACCCATTACATTACGCCCTGCTACATTAGAAACCATGATCCCTTGCATTAGCATTCACTTTGATCGGTTGATGACTCATCACCTCAATAGGGGCATCCTTGGATGGCACGATGGGAATCATCATTGCCCATTGATGTCATCGATCCCCTTGACATTCGACATCAGCATAAGTTTTCATATCCAAGATGGTATCGTACTTCATAATCATTGCACTCTATCAGAATTCTTCAAAGACCCATATACCAGTAGGCATCTCTTTCAACAATTCTTACACGAGAAGGTCCCCAACACTCAAAGACCCATGCATCCTGTTGTAGCTCCTAGAGACATCCTTGAGTTGTATAAAGACCAGTGCCTATGACATCTTAAATGCAAGGAGCATATGACTCAACTGATTGCAGTTGACAATGTTAGGCTCTCATTCTATTATCACTTAGATGAATGGTTTTAATAAAGGTGGAACCAAGACCCCAAAGTTAAACACAACAACTAGGAAAACTGCAGAAACTGAGTACAAACTGCAATAAGTAAATGCATCAGACAGCTCTAAAACAGAATGTTGTAAAGGGGGCCGACTTCTAAAATGAATACACAGTTATCAAATTATATGTGAGCGATGACTATGACAGAAGATGGAGTAAGATACCAACTATAACTGAGCTTATCCAAGTATAAGAATCCATATATACTGGGCCTATTCAGAGATAAGAATCCATATATCTGGGCTCGTTCAAAGATAAGAATCCATTGTAGTTAGTATCAGAAGAAAGGCAGAAGAGATAGGAAATGAAACAAAGTATCATGCCTAAGCCATATTTAAAGTGATATGGATGAGTAAATATGAGTATCTTCTTTTGATATATTCATATTTAAACATGGGAGCACTCGCATTCTAGAACATTAGATACAAGAAATGTAGAGGGATACGAAATGAACGTTTGTATTAAAAAACATGGAGAAGAGTTACAAACTGTGAATCATCCAGAGCGGAATTCTGAAATTCCAGCAAAACTTCTTATTAATGAGTCCCTATGGGATCTTCAAACATCCACTATCAAATTTCATACAAAACACATACAGAATACTTAAGCTAGTGAGTCCTTCAGAAATCTATAACCTTTTTTTAGTGTTTTCTTCATGTTTTTATAACCTTTGATTCCTATACGTGAGAAGATATTTTGGGAAAATATCTTCCCCACGTGCTTGTATGTTGTTGCAGGTCTAAAACAAAAACAGAAATGATGATGAGGTAAAACTGCCTCTCATCATCTTACAATGCAGACCTAAAGCCGTTTCTAACTAAAATGTAAAAAAATTACTGATATGAACGTAAAAACTATAGGAGTGAACTAAATATTTCACCCGAAATGACAAAGTGAAAAGAACATAAGGTAAAAAAGGCCACGCGTGCCCAGTCATGAATGATCGTTACTGTTTGATGAGGCAGAGGCCCTGCTGCTGCTGGCGGAGGCAATATCGTTAGTCATGGGAAGGAATGGCCTTCTGTGCTGAAGAATGAGGTACTGCTGTTAGTGGAAGAGCTGGCCTTTTGTGCTGGAGGTTCCTATATAATGGCCAATGGTCATGATCCATTGAATTAGATGTGGAATTGAACCTCTTCATATTTATTCTTTGTTTCTTGGGCGTGGAGGATCATCATCCTCGGCCTCGAGCCACTATGATTGGCTATGAGATGGCCAACATACTTAAAATTTCATGAAATCTTGCACAGACAACACACCAATTAATTAAATCTTGCAATGAGGGATAGACTGCTTCAGATGGCTCAGCGAGGGGTTATGGAGCGATGTAGAGGAAGTGTGAATGCAACGATGAAAGGTAAAACCATGGTGGAGGCGAAAACCAGGGTTTAAATCAAAATATGGTGTGGAAATATGTTGAGCGGTTTCGCGGAAATCCGCGAGTGGTTTTCGCGTGGGGGCTGAGTGGTAAGCGGTATCGGGCTGGAGGCACGCGATATGTGTTAGGGAGCGATGCGCGTCCTCACAAAAACCACCCATTTCGTGTCGGAGTTGCGTGTTGGAGAGATGCTGTGAAATCACTAGTACATTTGGGGGAAATTCTGACACTTGGTTCCGATGCTTTTGACCAAATGTTAGAAATTTCCCCAAATTTTTTCAATCCCACCCAAAACTGTCGCTATACCGATGTTTATAGAAAAGTGTCGCAATACCGACACTTAGACAAAGTGTCGCAATTGCGATTTTTGGAGGAAGACGTCGCAATTGCGACACTATGCCCCAAAGTGTCGCTATTGCGACGGCTGCCTCCAAACGTCGCAAGTGCGACACAATGTCTAAGTGTCGCAATTGCGACGTTTGGAGGCATCCGTCGCAATAGTGACGCTTTTTCCGCCATCGGTATAACGACACTTATATGCATGCTACATAAAAATATGAAACTTATATGCACGCTACATAAAAATGATTTTATTAAAAATACGAAACTTATATCCATTGCAATGGCTACATTAATGTCTGATATCACGCGCATTTTCACCCTCTGCTCTTGCAGAACATCATTCACCCTAAGCATTCGCCCTCAGCTCTTGCATAATAGAATTTTCCCTCAGCATTCACCCTCAGCTCTTGTAGAACAACATTCGCCCTCAACATACGCCCTCAGCTCTTGCAGAACATCATTTGTCCTCAGCATTCACCCTGAGCTCTTGCAGAATAGCATTCACCCTCAGCATTCTCCCTGAGCTCTTGCAGAATAGAATTTGCCCTGCATTTGCCCTCAGCTCTTGCAGAACATAATTTTCCCTCAGCTCTTGTAGAACAGCATTTTCCCTCAGCATTCTCCCTCAGCTCTTGCAGAACAGCATTCGCCCTCAACTCTTGCAAAATAGCATTCGTCCTGAGCTCTTGCAGAACAGCATTCGCCCTGAGCTCTTGCAGAATAGCATTCGCCCTCAACATTTGCCCTGAGCTCTTGCATAATAGCATTCTCCCTGCATTCGCCCTGCATTCTCCCTCAGCTCTTGCAAAACAACATTCGCCCTCAGTGTTCGCCCTCAGCTCTTGCAAAACAACATTCGCCCTCAGCTCTTGCAAAATGGTAAGTTCTTACTACAGGCCCTTCCTCCTATAGTAGGGTTGACTCTATTTGGGTTTTTTTTGTCAATTCCATTGGATTGTGTTAGGCTGTAAGGTTCTTTCTAAATGTCAAGAATCAAGATTCAATACCCTCTATTATCTTCATCACCCAATACAAGATTTAAAATTTTCCCAAATAAAAGCTTATTAATTTGGCAGCCATTATTTCTCCCTGATTTAAAAACCCTACATTTAAATGAAAACAAGCATTGCATTTCAACTACAAAAATCTATTAGTGTTCAAATGTACATGTGTGCATCACTTGTGTAGGGTATTCCTTTTCCACTTTCACATTATCCAAGAATGTGTGCAGTATAGTTCATATTTTTTGTGATTTAGATTATCTTGAAAAAGGAAGGTAAATTATTTCCCGTGGAAAAAGAAGGTTTTCCCTTTTTACTACTGGAAATGGTACAACAAAGTTCCTTTTCTACCCGAAACTCCTATGAAACAGGAACCAAATAAAAGCCATGTCCTCAATGGACATCATTTGGCTTTGAAAATGGCCATTGCACCATGTTGTTTCTTATATTACATCACGATAATTTCTTAGGTCATTTCTTGTTTCTTGAGATGAAAAACAACCAAAGAAATCGTGAAGATCCTTTCAAGAAATAAATGACCATTTCTCAATCATATCTTAACTATTTTTTATTTTATTCAGTGGTTGCTTACTTTGAGAGAAATTTGACACTTTTATAAGGAATATAACATAAAAACACAAAATGGGAAGGAATTGATGAGGTAGATTTCCTTTAGTTGTTGTCAATTAAGAATTGATAATACACGATGCATGTTCTGTACTACAAACTAAATTCCT
Organism: Pinus albicaulis; assembly: GCA_034641835.2. Taxonomy (NCBI): domain Eukaryota; kingdom Viridiplantae; phylum Streptophyta; class Pinopsida; order Pinales; family Pinaceae; genus Pinus; species Pinus albicaulis. The sequence continues at coordinate 1,332,786,641 of CM076572.1, forward strand.
TCCTGGAGTTAGGACACAGAGTATTGAATCAAAGTTGTAGTTTCTAACTTCTTGTATTGGTTCATCAATCTTAAAATTTAGACATTGCATGCCTTCATTGCTTCATTTTTGAATAATTTGCATCATATCGTACAATAGGAAATTAGGAATTATGATTATTATTACTTTATGGATATGTTAAGTTACTTTTAAGTTTGCATGGTTTAGTGTGAAATTATTCTAATGTGCCCCTAGGCCCAGGTGAAGGAATGCCAAGGACTGAGAACCCTAGTTTTTAAATGGTATTGTTTCTTATACCCAAAAACCCCTCAACATCACTTCTTATTAGTTCTTAACAATAGTGTTGTAAACAATTTGAAAATTGATATAGCAAAATCTCGCACCTCTCAAGATAAAGTCCTAAAGCTAAAGTGTGATACCATGTGTAATTCAATAGCCCCTTTGTCACCTCACCAACCTCTTTTCACTTCGGGCTAGCTCTCCTCCAACTCAAGGGGGGTTCTCCCTAGTAGATTTTAGGGATCTAATGGCCCAACCAAATCAAGTCAAGAGCCCCCTAACTCTCTATGTTTACTACTATCAATCAAAATATTGAACAATAGGGTCAGACATGCATCCTGAAGATAAAATTGCCAGGGTATTTTTGGTTAATTTCAAAGGGAAAGTCCCCAAACACATATAATCAAAAAATTATAACGTGATTTCAAACATTAAATATCAACAAAATTGTTTAAAGTATATTGAAAGGAAAAAGGTGATGGAAGATAGAAAGTGCCTTACTTAAATGCTTTAAGGATTTTTCAATAGTTGCTCCAAAAGCTTCACTTCAAGGCCCTTCAAGATCGTCTCCAACAATGCTATACCACCAGCTTCAACAATGTTACTCCAAAAATGTCCTCAAGGTCTTCACAACAAGTTTACTAGAATTTGCTCCAACAATATATTCAATAAAGTCTTCATTGTCAACTCGTCTCTTGTTTGGGTGCCTTAATGTGCAATGACATGTTTCCAGGACTGAATTCAATGCAAGGCATATTTGAAACTCTAACTCTGTCTTCCGGTGTCTTATTAGAAATTATTTCAATTTTCATTTTGTGTTTTCAAGTTATATCTTTTTTTCAAGTTTTTACATTTATAATTTTATTGCAATGTGGCAGAATGATCAGGGCAGTACAGGAACAACCCCGAGACGGGATGATCGCGGAAAGAGGCCAGCGGAAGAACATGGAAAGTGCCAGCATTGCTCTATCTTCAGGTATTTTAGTTATTTACATAATTGAAATAATATTAATTTTGTTCAAATATGCAAACACCTAGCCATGGTACGCCTAATGATTCCCTCTTTGAGGAAGAGATTTCTTCATCCCTATCTCCAATGTTCTTGTTGCGAAAAAAGGCATGAGATGCAAGGTCGGAATTTAATACTTTGATAGACGCGCCTCAAAGACCTGAAACAGAAGAGAGGATAAAAAAACTTATGAGCCAGCTAGAAACATATCAGGTAATAATAAAAAGTCAAAAGGATATTTTTTTGTTCTGCATGAGATGAATTGTGATAGTTTGATTTTTAATTTTTACATTGACTAAACTAACAAAAAGTTCTTTTGTATGTAGCGTTTTCTGGCATTTGCTGAACCCGGTGTTGGTGGTAGTGAGACACAAGGGCAAGAGATTGCCCAACAACCCTCTCGTACACCTTCTACTCCTTTAGGTGCTAGCCAAGAAACACACCCTGCCCAAGCTGACACCCAGCCAACTGCTGAACGTGTTGGCAATGATGAAGCTGATATGGCCAGCTACATTATTGCGTTTCCTGGAGCTACACGTGTCAGCTCCACAGGGACCATTAATGGCACGTTGTTGGTGAACGATGAGGGTGTCCCTATAAAGCATGTACAACTCCCAGGTAAATTTTAATATTTTAACTATTTCATGTACTTTATCTAAAACATATTTATCATGATTTTATTTTTAAATTAATGATAATATATTTATTTTTTTTCTGTGTAGGAAACAATGAGTTCTACAGGTATCTGGAGAGCCATGCGTTGGTAATTTTTGGCCCAACCATACGCATAGGGTGGAATTCCCAGAGTTCCAACCTGAAAAAAGAACTTCTAGATTATCTAGAAACCCTTTTTGGGGTCGGCATATTTGACAGAACAGCGGTGGCTCGGGTAGCTGGAAAATATTTGAAATATACCAGGGACACCTATAGGACGCAATTGCAATTTAACCCTAGATATGAGCGTCCTCTCACAGTTCCAGAGAGTGAGTGGAGAGCACTCATCCATGATGGAAAAGAGAAAAGGGCAAAGAAAGAAGGAAAAATGCCAACTAGACCCGCAAGGTAAATTACAACTTTAATTCAATAGCTTTAATTTTCTCTATGTCTAAAATAAAAGTGTGCTACATCATATCTGACTTCAATCTTTTGATGCTAGGTTTCCTGACACCTCAAAGACAACCAAAGCTAGGATTGAAAAAAGGGCCATCACAAGCTAGGCTAGGGAGGCTACTTGAAATTAGCTGCAAGAATTGTAATTAAGTAGCTAAACATATTATAATTAATTGTATCGCCTTCCAATGTTTTTGTAATCCTATCAAATATGATTAAAAATACACAATCATATGTAATGTATGGTGATGAATTCGGAAAAGAAACTATAGAGGAAGATAAAAATATCGCTTTCCATTTCAGCTATCAAGCTGTAGTTGAAACATCGCAGAAGCTTGGGGCAGGTCCCAAGATCCAAAATGCCTGATAAGGTAAAACGTTAACCTTTCAATATGTTCGTTTTCGTCCATAAATTTAATGTCTAACAACTTTTTTTAAATTAGGGGAGCAGCACTACTGACGAGGCAAATAACCCAGTTTTAGAGCCAGATGTAGATGATCCTCACGTGCAACCTGATCATTGTAGTGGGGACCAAGCCGACAATGCTACTATCAGTGAGGGCCGTGACGGTAATTAATTTCCACTTATAATTTTTTCTAATTATAACTTGATGGTTGTCCTTATAACGTTTTTTGTTTAAATGACAGAGAATGTTTCCCTTGAGGATATTACCACCAGAGAGGAAGATAGGGCAACAGTCCCAACGGCGACAACTGGTGCACCAGGTAAATAATCTCATTGCAATTTTTTTTATTAATATTACCGAACTAGTTCAATGATATTTAAAAACCGACAATTAAAATTTAATATTATCTGTTTTTGTAGGCGATGCCCCGTCACTGGATGAGACCAGACATCGTGACTACGCAACTAGGTCAGCGGCGACAACTGGTGCACCAGGTAAATAATCTCATTGCAATTTTTTTTATTAATATTACCGAACTAGTTCAATGATATTTGAAAACTGACAATTAAAATTTAATATTATCTATTTTTGTAGGCGATGCCCCGTCACTGGATGAAACCAGACATCGTGACTACGCAACTAGGTCAGCGGCGACAACTGGTGCACCAGGTAAATAATCTCATTGCAATTTTTTTTATTAATATTACCGAACTAGTTCAATGATATTTAAAAACTGACAATTAAAATTTAATATTATCTATTTTTGTAGGTGATGCCCCGTCACTAGATGAGACCAGACATCGTGACAATGCAACTAGGTCGGCGGCGACAACTGGTGCACCGGGTAAATAATCTCATTGCAATTTTTTTTATTAATATTACCGAACTAGTTCAATGATATTTAAAAACTGACAATTAAAATTTAATATTATCTGTTTTTGTAGGCGATGCCCCGTCACTGGATGAGACCAGACATCGTGGTGACTACGCAACTAGGTCAGCAGTGCGGGTCGAAAGGCACGAAACAGGAGCAAAGCACGATGATATTGATGATGTAATTAGGAGCTTTAGAAATAGGAAGAAGAAAAATAAAATTTGATAATGTAAAATATTGTATTATTATAAGACAAATGTTACCATACTTGGAACGTTTTTTGCGTTATATAAAAAACTCATTTATCATACTGTTTTTATGTCAAGCATTAATTGCAATGTTTCCTTGCGTACTTTTTGTTGATTTTTTTTTTATTAGTTATTGAATATTTTTTTTATGTTCATGAAAGTAAAAAATGAAATATAGATTGGGTATTGGGGAATTGAGAGTGATGTGAGGGGGGGGGGAGGCGCCATAAGAGCTTCCACCTTCACGTGGTTGGCCTTGTTTAGTAGAGAATAATTTATTGGAGCGATTTAATCTTGGAGCAAACCTCCCTTGATCCAGCGTAGAAACAAAAAAGTCACTGTTGACTTAGTTGCTACTCTTTCAGATCGTGGGAGGCTTGTTCCAAGTTCATGCGACTCCAATAAATTGTTCTTGAAACGAAGAGGAGCTTATTCAGGTATGTTTTAACATTTTCAACATATGTTCTAACGTTATCATAAGAATGCATCTTAGAGTAAAAAATACTACATCAATTACTTGTATTTATTGTATAGATAATGATGGATTTTGATTGACTTGGCAGTGCAGGTACAAATCCTCTTGCATCATGAGCAATACAACTTGTCAACCAAGGTCATGTCCAAGATATTTTTGCTTGTGCACTTGACCAGGTTCGTAATGTCACATTTTGTAAGTTCCTTTACAGTTCATAATTCAATATTAAGCTTGTTCATGATTATTATCTAGGTTTTTTGTATGTGTTTTTTCATCTATTTGATTGTAAGCAACTATGCATGTTTCCTATTGTTCGCTATGATTTCACCCATTACCACTCCCAGGATGAATCCAAATTTATTGTTACATAGGTTACTTTATTGTTACTATGATTTCTCCATTTACGATTTCATAGGTTACATCATGTAAAGTTGTCAATCTCAGGTTGGTGATGAGCTTTAGTTCTCCAGTTTTGGGGCTTTTCTGATATTTTCTCCCTCATGTCATTCCTGCATCACCTCGTTGTTTGAGCATGCCAATTGTCTACCACTTGTACCAATTGGCACATGTCAATCTCTGAGTGGTGCCACATTTCACCCATTTTCAGTGAGAGTTTAGGGTTTCTCTAACATAGCTTCAGAAATCTGATTCAGTGCCTGCTTGAATATCATCACATAATACTCATGGTTTGGATTGATGAGCATGTTCTGAATGGTTGGTTGATTCATAAGAACCACCCGTATAGTCATCTTGCGATATTTTAGAAGTTTTCTTGGGTTTCCTTTTTCACCGTTTCTAGTGGGTGGGATGGTGTGGGGTGATCCATCAATACTGGTGCTCTTGTAGTAGGGAATTTGTTTTTGGGGATATAAAGGAGCATTTGATGTAGATATCCCATTGGATGCATTCATAGATGGGCACGAGAGGTCAAGAATTTAAATTGAAAATATGCAACCTCTAGCATGGCAACCTGAAGGCCACGAGAGACACTGGTTAAAGATTGTTTTGTGCCGGCCTTAATATAGTCGTGATTTCTTTCTATTATCTTAATGCAAATATATAGTCCAATCTCATTAAAATGAGGATTTTGGTTGTATTTCTCTTTGGTTGTTTCTCTCTTAATGCTCCAGAAGTTGCCAAAAGTTGCGATAGTTGTTTAGTTTGCTTGTTACAACTTAAAAGTGGTTTTTAGCAATGGGAGTCATGTTTTTTAAGGTTCATACTAATATGAAGATCTTGTAATTCTATATTCAGGATAAGAGAAGATGGCTTCTTCTTTGGGCAGTATGACAACAATTGCCACATCTACCTCATTGGGTAACAATGGAAAGGAGAAGAAGTTGGGTGGAATGTTTGATAATTATGGCAAACAGTTGTCTTCTCTTTCAGTTTTTTCACCCATTTCCTTTAATCGCTCAAGCAGAAGAAGGACTCTGAGATTACGCGACAGAGAGAAGGTAGTTAATACAAGAGCTATGGAAAAGGAGTTGTACTTCGACAAGGATGGCTCAGTGACAAAAAAATTGTAGGTCAGAGAAAAAATTATGTTTAAAGGAAGGTCACTTGCATGTGAAACTTCACTGCGGTGGGTCTTTCCTTGTCCACTTATATTTGATTTTAATGTGTTATTTTAATTTTTCATGGAGGGTTGTTTTGGCATATGGTCTGGCATTCAATTGCACACTTACCGAAAGCATTGTCAATTTGTCTTGCAGGCGGTGTGAACAAACTTGCTGATCTTGTTGGAGTCACCCTTGGGGCGAGGGGAAAAATGTTGTCTTGGAAAGCAAGCATGGTTCTCCAAAAATAGTTAATGATGGTGTGACAGTAGCTAAGGAGGTAATTTGTAGATGTGTGCTCTGGTTTTCTTTTTAACATTGTATTATTTCCCCCTCTTAAATGTCTTAGATTTGGTAGGCATAATTTGAAAACTCAAAGGTGAAAGGAAAAATATTTGTTACCCAGTGATCTACTTGGCCTATGGACTAGCCACATTAGAGTAATGCATAAATATTTTCACAACAATAAAAGGAAAGGGTTATGGTTGAGTCAAATTTTATTTTTATTGACAGTGTAATGAAATGTATCTCAATGCTATGGTTTTGGCCTTTTTATTGGTTGAATTAGAGGACCTAGTTGAAAATATTGGCGCCAATTTGGTAAGGCAAGTTGTGGCAAAGACAAATGATTTAGCTGGGGATGAAACCACAACATCTGTTGTTCTTGCACATGTTGGAATATTGAAAAATTCCAGAACAATGAATGGAGAATAAATCTCCCTTCCTCTAACACAGAGAAAATAAAAATTTCTTTGACAGGAGACAGAGTTTCAATACTTTGAAAACAAACTTCTATTACCTTCAATAACTCAAAAAAAAACTATTACACTACTTCCTCACTGAGAGGGATTACAAAATTATGACTGCTACAAAACGCAGTGCATAAAACCAACTCACTATCTGTTCAAAACAAACATACTCTGTCTCTAAAACACTCTGCTGTGTTTTTCACTTTCGCACTGTTGTGCATACACACTTAAAAAGTTACACTCGGTCTTTCACTTTTTACACACTGCTGTGTAATAAAAAATTTACGTACTGTCTATAAAAAAAACTACCAATATTTTTTGTCCTTTTTATTTTTATATGCCGTAACATATAAAACATATTATAATAAACCCTCTTTTTAAAAAAATAAAATTAAAACTAAATTCTATGGCCCACCTTTCATTTCGCATATGATATATATATAACATATGTTTAAAACATATGTATATATTAAAGCATACATAAAATTAAACTATCAAAACATTAAATAACCCTTTCCGTCGGACTTCAAAAGTATGAATAGATTGAATTTCAAACCAAATTTGCGTTCCAAAATGGGATGCTGACGTCTGCCTAATTTGTAACGCGAATTCTCAATCCAATGTGCCTTATAAAAAATTCGGGTCCGGTTTTCAAGTTTTCAGATTCCCTTCAATTTCATGCGATCCAATATTAATGCTCCACGTGTCCTCCTTTTGAATTTACAAAACTAGGGGGTAAATTTATGTTTGTTTAATTTCTGGTTGGTGAATTGCGTTAATGCTGGTTGTTGTGTTTAAATACAATCCTGTATAGAAATATGGTTGCGGCCGTCTACAAAAAAACCTTTCAGAAATTTTAAATGCTGAATTAAATTTCTAGATGGCGTGCAAGCAACCTCCAAAAAAAATGTTGTTGTTGCATCTGTCCTTCTGCTACAGCAGTTGAAGTTAAAATTCAACAACACAGGGTTTAATAAGTGAGGGTGTAAAGGTAACTTTTTGTCGATAGTACTGGATTAATATCATCTATTCATTTTTGTAGGGTCTTATGGTGTTTGGTTTTTTAGTTTTGGGTTGGGCTTATTGAGTCTAAGACAGTTTTTGAGTGAAAAAATTGCTATCAAGTATTAAAAAAAATTGATTCTTTTGTCAAAATTTATGAGCTTGTTAGGAAATACAAAACTGACAATGGTTGTATCTTAAATTTGTGGAAAATAATTTGAAATGAAACCTTTTTGTTTAAGTTGTTGCAGCAGGTGCAAACCCCGTTCAAATTACTAGGGGCATTGACAAGACAATAAAGGCCCTTGTTTCAGAACTCAAAATTTTGTCAAAGGAGGTAAACGCTTGCCTTTTGAGTAGACTGGTTTTCCTTTTTGATGATGGTTTGGTGTATCTAATTGAATTAGTTGCCTAAGGTATTTTTGGTTGCAAAATCCTTTTCATTTTTCATACAGTATTGGCCTTGTGGAATACATTTGATTGTGTGGTCTTGTTAGATCTACAACATTTGTAGTTGTTTAGTCTTATGGCCGAGGAGCACTTTTATTATGGAAATAGTTGATGCAATATTGTCATTTAATCCTTACTGCAGGGTAGCATGTTGAGAAGTTTCTTGTGAAACATTTGGTATTCAAAATGACACTTGATACTATACAGCATCATGCACTTGACTTCAAAATTAATATTCAAAGTGTGCCAAACAATTCTTGCAAAATTTCAAATATTTATGTTGTTTTAAACCATTATCTTTTTCATGTATTGGATGTTGAAAATGAAAAAAATACTTTGGTATGAAATCAACTAGTGAATAATTTCCAGCAAAACAACCACTTCTAAGACATGATTTAGAAGTAGAACATATGTACTTATGAAGCATACAAAGATATCCTTGATGCATTGTCAATGTTTGGCTAGGGTTATTTTTGGAGAAAATAACTCCTTATTCCTAGAATAGTGATCTTCAATACAAGTAAATGCCAGAGAAGAGAGATCATTGTGTGACATAAACCTATTAACAAAAGTGAACCGGGAATGATTATTAATTATGGCATACTAAGTTGTCAGTGATTTTGACTATTTGTCTTTAACATGTAAAAATGTTAAATTCCAAACTTTCATCATCATGGTTTGGCATCATGAGCTTGAATAATTGTCCACCATGCTCATAATTTCATTGTTGTCTTCATATCTATAAACAACGTTTCAAATAATAATAATAAAGTTCTATAAGAAAAATCCAAACCTCCATGCTGCTGCTGCTTGTGAGACAAAGTCAAAATTGCATTACACACTCTAACACATAAGAATCTCCTATATCCCGGTGGTATGTATCCAAATTCTTATAATAGTGTCTTCAAGACTTATGTTGGCATTGCCAATGAGATATTTAAGCAATGAAAGATGGAGCCTTCTTCATTGTTGTATATGTAACAGTCTTTTATTAATATAAAGATTGATGGTTTTGTCTTTCTGAAAATGAAATGTAAAAATAATTTATTGTGGTCAATTGAAAAGTTTTTTTTTTAAAGCTTTTCATTATGGAAGGGCGACATAGATATATGCCGTTCTAATTGAAATTTGGACCTGCCCTTCAAATTTGATCACTGTGTGGTACCTTAACAAACAATAAAACTATTCCGCCGTCCGTTATATAAAACATATAACAAAACCTTGTCAAAACTTCAAACGAACCCTTTAGCCATGGGTATTTCATCACGAATTGATCATTTTACCATGTACCTTCTTCTAGAGGAATATTCTTCCACTTGATTAGGTACTTCATAATGGTTATATGTCAAAGAGATACAAAATGTCTATCTATAACTTTTTGTGGTTCAAGAATCAACTTTCATTCTTCATCTAATTTTGGAAGTTCTATTTACATTGGCATATTTTTTCCCAAAGCCTTTTTTAGGCAAGATGCATGAAAAACCTTATGAATGCAAGAAGAAGGAAAATATAACTTCTATACCACTTGTGCAATCCTATGAATAATTATTTAGGGCCATAACATTTTTGAGCTAATTCTTTATTCTTCTTTTTCTTGAATGAAGATTTCTTATAATGCTATAATCTAAAAAATACCCAATTACCCTCCTCAAATTATCTTTCACTTCAATGTTGTTCCCCTTTGTCATTTGAAGGTTTTCCATAATAATTTTCAAAGTTTCTTTAGTATTTTCCATATGTGACTATGTTTCCTATATTTTGGACTTATCTTGCAAAAAGTATGAGATACTAGGAGTTGGATATCCATAAAGGGCTTTAAATGGGGAAATTTTAGTAGATGTGTGATAAGTAGTATCATATTACCATTATTCCTTGACGAACCCACTTCATCCATTAAGATTGCCTTTCGAAACAGTAACATTGTAGATAACCTTAAAAACATTTGTTAACTATTTTTGTTTGACTATTTGATTGTGTTTGATATGTAGAACTCATGGCAGCTAGTGTTTCTCCACTCATATTAAATAATTATTTCCAAAATTTTCTTGTTACTATTACTTTAGGAAAACCATGAAGACTATGAATTTCTTTCATGGACACTTCTGCCACTTGGCTTGTTGTTTATGTACTTTGAGCTCTACAAAAAAATCTACAAAATTTGTCTATATAAATGACCACAAAAATTTAATACTTACCTTTATATTTCAATAACCTTGTAATAAAGTCTATTGATATATCTTCTAGTCTTTGAATATGTATGTGGAATGGTTGAAGTAACCCTAGAGATTTTACTATCTCTCTTTTATTTATTATGCAAACCTGACCTTCTCTTACAAAATTTTGAATATCTTTCTTCATTCATTCCAAAAATATATTTTCTGATCCTTTGAGATGTTTTAAGGAACCCTGCGTCCTACCATCAGAGAGACATGGGACTCCCTTAATATTTGTATATTCAAATATGCTTGTGTGCATAAAAATATTCTACATTTGCACCAAAGGATATCTCTCTTTCACTCCCAATGCTCCATAGAGTTCATCCCATCCTTTATAAATTTTAGTTTTTGTTTAGTACTATTGTCATTTTTCCATTATGGCAAGCTTCTTCTAGCCACCTAGGAATATAAAATGTAATTGGATATAAATTTGAGGCCTCTTCTATTTTAGAAAGAGCATCATGTACTAAATTTTCCTTACCCTTTTTGCAGATTGTCTCAAAATTAAAACTTTGCATTTTTTTCTCCTCATTTTTGTTAATCTTCTAATGAAAATCATAGCTTCAAAAAATACTTTATGCTATCATGGTATATCTTGACTTTAAAGTACCTCCCAATGATATACTATCCCCATTTTTTATTACATGTAATATTGCTTCCATTTATTTTTCATACGTAGATTTCACCAAATATTTTCTTTGAATTCCTTGCTTTTAAAAGCCAATGATATCCCTTATTGTGTTAATGTTACGTAAATTTCTTGTCCTAGTGCCTCACACTCTACTATGAATGTTTTACCAAAAGTAGGTGCAACCGATGTTGGTGTAGAAGACATGGCATCCATTAAAAGAGAGAATGCCAAAGTAGCCTCATCATTCCATATAAATGATATTTTCTTCAAGAGATATGTGAGTGGACTTGAAATGCATGCATAATTCTTAACAAATTATCAATAATATCATGTAAGTCTAAAAAATATTCTAAGAACCTTGATTTTCTTAGGAATAGGTCAATTTGTAATAGCTTACATCTTTTGAGGCTCCAACTTCACTCATTCCTTTAAAACAATATGAACCAAATAATCAAATTCTTATTTCCCAAAAGCACATTTGGATATTTTTACATAAAAATGATTGTTCTCAATAATTTATATAACTTTTCCACATGTTTAGCGTGGTATTCCCATGATTTATTATAAATATGTGTATTATCAAAGAAAACCAACACAAATTTTATAAGATGGAATCAAACAAAATTGTTCTTAAGTCGAGCTCGCCGGACTTCAAATGGCGATAAACCATAATTCAAACCAAATTCACGTTCCAAAATAGCCTGCTGACGTCAGCCAATTTTGTGACGCGAAAACCAAATGAATTCCGCCCTAATATTTTTCGGGTCCGAAGTTGGGCTGGCGTACGGAGGGAGAGTTGTGACGCGAATTTCTTATCAAATTCGCCCTAATCTTTTTCGGGTCCGGATTTCCACTGCGCGAGCGGCCCAAACAAAGATCTGCTCCAATCAATTTCTGCCATGTGTCCTCAATCAAATGTTGCCCTGTTCCCGGATGCGGATGCATTCGATGGCGTTTAAGCCAATGGGACATGGATGTGGCGATTTCATATCAATCGCATTAAGTTTTAACGCTGTTCAATTAAGTTCCAAGGTTTTCACATCTAATCGCATTAAGTTTTAACACTGTTCAAGATCAGATCTCCACTCCTGTTAGCGATTCCGCATGCTCCAATATGATCCGGCCTTCGGCTCTCATTAATGATCAGATATTAATTATGACGGGCGTCCTTCGATTACATTGTAGTCAGGTTGATAAAATGGCATTTCGCTATGGTTTTTTAGACGAGCTAGTTGCTGGGTTACACTGCCTGCTCACTGTGACGAGAAGGAGAAGTGGCCAGCTAAACTGCTGCTTAGACCTTGCTACATATCTGCATTTCTCTCGGTCTGGTCCTTGTATGTCTTCCTCTGTTTCTTGAAATTCTGCTTCTCCGTCTCCTCTTGTGCCCACTGCTGAGACTGCACCCATGCCTCGCCTGCGTCAAAGGATGCGTTTCCATAGGGGGAGCACTAGAGGTCAACCCCTGCGTGCTCCCTCCAGCCCCTCAACCGAGTCGACTTCCCAGTCCAGTGATTATCACGCAAGTCGCTATCCAGATACTAGAAGTGGGCGGGGTCGGGTTCTAGGATCTGGCCACCGTATGGGCTCCCCTACTCCTCATTTCCCCACCGCTTCACCTTCTCCCACGACGCGCACTACGCTTTTTTCCTTTAATTTCTCTCTGAACCACCCACAAATCACAGCTTCAATTAATGTGGTTTTCTGTGAGGAGGCCCAAATGGAAGAAAAATGCACCCGTCCAGCGGGTCTGAGCTCAGAAAAATCTGGCCAGCATTTGGGCCTTCAGGAGGGGAGCGGTGGCATGATTGTGGAGGTAGCACCTAGCGATCCTGGACCTTCCGAAGGATGGTGTCGAATCGTCGAGGAGCCAGAGGAGTAGTTTGGTTAATTTGTTTTTCTTGCTTCGCGACCCACTTAATTGGGTTGCTTTTAAATTATTTTACTATGCTGGACCTCTGTAATATTTTTGAATTCTGTAAATTAAACGTTCAAGACTAGTTTCCCCGTATGAGGGTAGTCTTCTTAATTTTTTGATTTTTTGATGAAAAATTTGCCATGAGTCTGGGCAATGTTTTTGACTTCGGTGTAATTTTATTCCCACTGTTAATAGATTAACTTTACTTAGAAAAAAAAATGTTGCCCTGTTTCTATTTTAAACCTATTTTTTGAAATACAGAGCCATGTTTATATGATTGTTTATAGTCGAAGCATTGTGGGGTGGTTTATTATATTAATATTTCACGGTCGAATTATGTTCATAACAATTGGAAAAAAAAAATGTTGCCCTGTTTCTATTTTAAACTTGTTTTTTGAAATACAGAGCCATGTTTATATGGTCTACGTATTATACTCTTTCTCTGTATATCTACAGGAACCTTTTTGCTATGAACAGGGTGGATGTTGTAGTGGGCTACTAATGGAAACAAGCGAGCCTGAACCTTACATCTCGGATGCAACAGATGGTTACCAATTTTGGAATCAAGTGAGCCGGATCTTACAAGCGAGCCTGGGTTTCTGCAGATGGTTTTTATTTCCGGGAACAAGCGAGCCAGAACATACAATTGACCCTGGGTTTATACATATTTTTTCTCTATCATGGATGCTTTTTGTGTGAGGCGTATATCAACAGTACATTTCTCTGCACATTTCCTGTATCTGATTTATGATACTATTTTATGTGTTGACAGGTTATCACTCTGCCTTCAAAACTAGCGATGCTGGTTTATTGATATGGTCTGATGGTCTTTTTATATTTTGGGCATATCACACTCCTCACATGATTAGCATTTTTCTCTGTTCAAGGATATTGGGTACTTTAATTTGTATTTGGAACAATGGACGTCGGTACTCTATCTGTTTCTTTACTATTCTACATACTGCTATTTCACTTTCTTATAGATGCCTCGGGCATATTTGGATGCTTTCTCAGATTGTCGATAATCTCCATGTGGACCGTTACTATATTTTATATCATGTCCCTATATGTGACATGGGGTATTTTTCTATCATTGTCTGGGGTGGGACTTCCACTTTTCTGGATGGATATTTGGGTTCCAATCTTCAGATGTGAAAATGTAATGACTTCATGGACTGTTTTACTTCATATAATATATTCAAAATAGCATTTTTTCTCTTCTGAAAAAAAAATGATTAATGTTTATCATTCTGCCTTCAAAAATAGCGATGTTGGTCTATGTTGCTGGTTTATTGATATGGTCTGATGGTCTTTTTATATTTTGGACATATCACACTCCTCACATGATTAGCGTTTTTCTCTGTTCAAGGATTTTGGGTACTTTAATTTGTATTTGGAACAATGGACGTCGGTACTCTATTTGTTGCTTTACTATTCTACATACTGCTATTTCACTTTCTTATAGATGCCTCGGGCATATTTGGATGCTTTCTCAGATTTGTCGATAATCTCCATGTGGACCGTTACTGGGTTTTATATCAAGTCCCTGTGTGTGACATGGGGTATTTTTCTATCACTGTCTGGGGTGGGACTTCCACTTTTCTGGATGGATATTTGGGTTCCAATCTTCAGATGTGAAAATGTAATGACTTCATGGACTGTTTTACTTCATATAATATATTCAAAACAACGTTTTTTCTCTTGTGGAAAAAAAAATGATTAATGTTTATCACTCTGCCTTCAAAACTAGCGATGCTGGTCTATGTTGCTGGTTTATTGATATGGTCTGATGGTCTTTTTATATTTTGGACATATCACACTCCTCACATGATTAGCGTTTTTATCTGTTCAAGGATTTTGGGTACTTTAATTTGTATTTGGAACAATGGACGTCGGTACTCTATCTGTTGCTTTACTATTCTACATACTATTATTTCACTTTCTTATAGATGCCTCGGGCATATTTGGATGCTTTCTCAGATTGTCGATAATCTCCATGTGGACCGTTACTGGGTTTTATATCATGTCCCTGTATGTGACATGGGGTATTTTTCTATCATTATCTGGGGTGGGACTTCCACTTTTCTGGATGGATATTTGGGTTCCAATCTTCAGATGTGAAAATGTAATGACTTCATGGACTGTTTTACTTCATATAATATATTCAAAACAACATTTTTTCTCTTGTGAAAAAAAATGATTCTTTATAGTCGAAGCACTGCGGGGTGGTTTATTATATTAATATTTCATGGTCATTGGAACGCGCACAATTCATAACAAATATTGGGGATTTACTGTCCTGTTTTAAAGTTTCATTTTTATTTTTTTAAATTGAACCCGCCGTCAGTATATCGACGCCTTGTAAGCGTCGAAATTGTGACAGCTTAAAAACGTCGGAAGAACGACAGTATAAAAAGGTCAGACCACATTTCGTTGGAATTGCGACAGTTTACAAACGTCGGAAGAGCAACGTTCAAAACTTCGGACCACATTTCGTCGGAATTGAGACATTTTACAAACGTCGGAAGAGCGACGTCCAAAACGTCGGACCACATTGTGTCGGAATTGCAACAGTTTACAAACATCGGAAGAGCGACGCTCAAAACGTCGAACCACATTTCGTCGGAATTGCGACAGTTTACAAACGTCAGAAGAGCGACGTTCAAAACGTCGGACCACATTTCGTCGGAATTGCGACAGTTTACAAACGTTGGAAGAGCGATGGTTTGGGAAACGTCAGAAGAGCGACGTCTGTTTGCAAGCGACGGAAAAAGTGTCAGTAGTGCGACACTTTTTAAGTGCGTCGGAATTGCAACGGGATGGAAAACACGTTTTGCCCATCCTCGAACTGTCGCTCTTGCGACGACTATGTGTCGGAATAGCGACGCATTGGCCGTCGGAAATTTCGCCAAATTTTCTAGTGAATGGATGCAAAAATGAGTGAGAGTCGTCCAATCTGGGCAATCCAAATCAACAGCTGCAGATGAACATGATGGACGTACTTGTGTGGTCGGGTGGGACTGACAATGACGTCAACAATTTTTTCGCATAGCAGGATGATCAGTTGCAGGGTTATAAAAGCAGGAGTGATGTGGGTCGTTGGATGAGGGAGATCAACGGTCCAAATCAGAGTGGGGGAGTGTAATGTTGGGTGAGTGATCGGGAAAGTAGCGATCGAGCGATGGAGTGAGGACCGTTGGATCATGATGGACATCAACGGTGGGGATCAACTGCGCGGGCACTTAGGGGTACGGATCAAATTCTTGGCCTGTGCCTTTGCAATAAATCTCAGCCGTGTATCTGAGATCTTCCGTAGTCAAACATGTCAACTGCGGAGGCACTCAAGGTGTTAACTCATGCGTTGATAGTGCCTCCAGGTAGAGTGGAAGATTGGCAATGATCGTTGGATCAACGAGATCAGAGGTGGAGATAACGACAGAGAAGAAATGAGCGGGGTAAAAGGCAGAAGTGCGTTGGCCATTGGATTAGGGTGATCAACGGCTCAGATTATATCGGCAGGGAATGAACATCGGCAGTGAAAAAAATAGACTGCAAATGGAGCACAGCGATATGCAATGTGCGATGGATGGGGGCAGCGCGATGGAGCGATGACCGTTGGATCTGCCGGAGGAGATCAACGGTTAGGATCGCATCGGGGTTTTGCACATCAGCAGAGAGATACAGAGCGAAAATGGAATACTGCGATGTGGGATGTGCGATGGATGGGGGTAGCGTGATGGAGCAATGACCGTTGGATCTGCGGGAGGAGATCAACAGTCAGGATCACATCAGGGTTTTGAACATCGGTGGAAAATGAGTTCAATGAACAAGGAACGTTAGGGTGGCAATGAGCGATGTGCGATATCCGACAGGCGAAAATGGGACACGTGCTGGCTATTGGATCTGCGGAGATCAACTATCAGGATCTCTTCGGAAAAGATGAACCTCTGCAGTGGAACAAAAGAGAAAATGAGTGGAATTGGGAACCAACAAAGTGCGATGGCCGAAGAGGGCTTAAGGACTTTTAGTTGTCGGTCATAGAGCGGGGTCATATGAGAAATGGGGGCTAAGGGCTTAAGCCGAAAATTTCTTAGAGGCCTGATATGTTAAAATGAGTGCTTTTAAACCAAAAAGGTGGATTTTTAGCCTTTTCAAGGGTTATGATAGGTGAGAAAAGGGCTTTGACAATCGATGCAGTCCTTGATGTATTTGCTTTGCAGAATAAAGCTCCTTATCATTAGACATCCTAGCTCAGTGAAGTATGTCATAACAACATTGGATCCATTTGGGGACGACCCGTTTGTCCTCGAATGCATCGAGAACTCCACAGACCATCTGTTAGCCTTCTTCTTGTGAACAATGTCTCCTTGATGCCTTATCGTCTTTCTTTATGACAAATCAAAATGGAAAACATCATAATAAAAGCAACTGAATAATGTACAATATCATACAGTAGACCTTTCGGCCTGAATCAATACTGGAAAAAGAGTTTTAAGAATTGCCCATTCACAGGGGCTTTGAGTAGATCACCCTACAAATTTTCCAGTTTGAAAGTATTGTTTCCTCCGGCTTCTACAATTTTGAAAGGTCTGAACCATAGAGGATCGAACTTTCCATGCTTTCATTTCTTAGCCCTTCTTATGTCCCATCTTAGCACCACATCTCCAAACTGCATCTCTTTATCCTTAGCATGTTGATCGAACAGGTCTTTCATTTTCTCTTGGTACTCAGTCAACCTCTGATTTACTCGACTTCGAGTCTCTTCCAGCTCTACTAACTGATTCATTCTTCTGGTAAGATAGTTTGGTTCCTCTTGACAATCTTGCATGAACCTAGCCACAGGTAAGGCCAATTGTATCGAGAAAACTGCTGCTCTACCATAGACCAATTCATATGGGGATTTGCATATTGACCTTTTACTAGTGATTCTATTTGTCCATAGCGCAAACTTGAGCTCTGAATCCCAATTCTTCTGGCTTTCATTTATGGCCTTCTTCAATGCCCTTACAAAAGTTTTGTTTGAGGATTCTGCCAATCCATTTCCCTATGGATAATATGCAGTAGAGTGTCCTAATACAATATTATATTTTTGGAAGAAATTGATAAATTTGATAGACTTAAAAGCCTGAGCATTGTCTGTGACAATCTTAGCAGGGCAGCCAAACCTTGAGATAATGTTATCTTCCAGAAACTTGATCACCATTGTGTCTGTAGCATTCCTTGTTGGCACGGCCTCTACCCATTTAGTGAAGTAATCGGTGGCTGTTAGTACCCACTTGTGTTGCCCGCTTGAGGTAGGATGAATTTCGTCGATGAAATCAATTCCCCACTGCTGGAAAGGTTCTTCTATGTGTACCGGGAACATAGGCAAAGGTGTGAACTTCTGCCTTTCAACGAATTTTTGACATTTTTTGCAGGCCCTTACCCGAGCGTAAACATCTCTGAAAAGTCTGGGCCAGAAAAAACCTGCTTTCAAATCTTGTGTGCTGTGGCCCACCTGCTGTAGTGGCCACCACAGATGCCCTTGTGGAATTCTGCCATCACTTCTTCTACTTCATTTTCCGTGAGACATAAAAGTAGTATGCCTGATGGGTCTCTCCAGTACAAACGGCCATTGGCTACGATGAATTTCTGAGATTTTAGCCTTAGCGTTCTATACTTTGTCTTGTCGCAGCTTGGATGACATCTAAGAGTTAAGAGGTATTCTACAATTTCTTTGTACCATGCACTGAGAAGCTACTTCATGTGGGTGTTTTGTGTAGCGGTTTCTATCATGTGTTGCTCGTCTGCTCTTACAGGCTCTTCATTGGCCACCGTAGACAAATTTATCCCCAAAGCCTGACAATTTGATTCAGAAATAATCTTGGCTAATCCTTGTCCCTTTATTAGATTTGTGGGACGTATTTCCAACTCATACTCTTGTATCTTGACTATCCATTTGCCTCTCTTTCCTTCACTATCTCCCTGAATCAAGATGTCTTTTACAGCCGTTGTGGGTACAAATGCAGTTATAGCTGACTGCAATACATACATCCAAAAAGCCTTCAGGGATTTGACCAAGGCATAAGCCTATTTCTCCAGGATGTTATATTTTAGCTCAGCATCACGAAGCACTTGGCTGAAAAAGGCAATGGGTTTTTCATGACCTTCCTCATTTTTCTGCAATAATACAACTGCGACGGTGTGGGGAGATGCAAACGAAAATATTATGAATGGTTTCGCATAATCCGGTCCTGCCAATACTGGGGCTTCTGTGAAGGCATTTTTAATTCTGTTAAAAGATTCTTGCGACTCAGTAGTCCATTTTACTTTTTTATCCTTCTTCAGCATCTCAGTTATGTACCGAACTATCTCAGCATAGTTCAGTATGAATCTTCTCAAGAAGTTGATACGTCCAAGAAAAACTTGGACCTCTTTCTTGTTTCTGGGCAAGGATATACCCTTTATGACTTCTACCCTTTTCGGGTCAGTTTTTACCCCTACCTTTGTTACAATATACCCCAACATTTTACCCTCTTCTAAAGCAAACAGAGATTTTTGGGGGTTTAAGGACAATCCATACCTGCGGCACTTGTCAAATGTTCTGCGCAAATGCTCTATATGTTCAGCATCGTCCTTTGAGAAGACTTTGATGTCATCCAGGTACACCACCACGAATTTTTCTTGTTCCCCCACAAAAGCTATGTCCATGGCCCTTTGAAATGTAGCCCCCGCATTGATCAATCCAAACGGCATTCGAGCATACATAAACGTTCCCCAAAGAGTGGTGAATGTGTTTTTCCTTTGGTCCTCCAGAAGCACTGCTACTTGATTGTACCTAGAAAAGCCATCCATCATAGACATTCGTGAAGATCCTATCATCTTCTACAATATATGGTCCATCTTGGGTAGCGGATAATTATCTTTCAGAGATGCTATGTTCAAGTTCTGAAAGTTAACACACAATCTAATTTCTCCGTTCTTATTTCGGACTGGGACCAAGTTGGCCACCCATTCAGAATATCTTAATGGCACAATAATCTTAGCTTTCAACAGTTTCTTAATTTCCTTTTCAATGGAAGGAAGGAGTAAAGGATTAATCTGCCTTAATTTCTGTTTGTGTGGCTTAGCATCTCCTTTTAATGGAATCTTGTCCTAGATAATGCTAATATCAAAGGTCTTAAAATATTGATAGGACCAGGAAAAGACGTCTTTATATGTCTGAAATAGCTCCCGATATTGTTCTTTGTATTCTTCGGGTACCTTATTAGACAATTTCATAATCTTGGGATCGGCCTCTGTGCCGAGTTCAGGTCATCTACCTGATTTTCTTCAACAACCTTACTTGGCCAGATTGGGACATCATTCTTATCAAATAGTCTCTCCAGGGGGACCAGTCCTCTGGGTATTACATTCCCTTTGAGTTGCGGCACCTTGTGCCCAGTTATGGTATCCTGCCATTTATTCTGAGGAAGCTCCTTAGTCTCTTCATCGCCAGCATCTATGTCCATATTGGAGAATTCCCCAACAGTATCCATGAATCTTTTGACTTTCTCTTCATCTTCAAACACCTGCCAGTGTTTGACATTGTCATGGATGGAAGGACGGTAGCGAACCTCTATTTCATACCTCAGGAGGGTGTTCTGAGGTGGTTGAAAAGTGCTTGCAGCTACTGCGAGAGAGTCCGCCATTTAGTTCCAGTCTCTTAGCATGAATTGGATATTGAATGCTAAGAAGAAATTATCTACCAAGTCCCATACCTCATTTGTGTAAGCCCTCAGTCGTTGGTGCTTAGCTTGACATTGATTTCTTACTTGTCCCACCAACAGTTTTGAATCTCCCAAAACCTTCAAGCTCTAAATATTCATGTTCTTTGTTGTTTGTAGACCTAGAATCAAAGCTTCGTATTTGGCCACATTGTTCGTGGCTTCATATTCCAATTTGAAAGATAATGGGACCAGTTTTCCAGTAGAGGAGATAAGGAGAATCCCAGCTCCATTCCCTTCCTTTGAGTTGGCTCTGTTAAAGTGCAAGGTCCAAATCCCACCCTCTTCATTACTTGAATACTGCTCGATCTTTACTTGACAGAAAGATGGCTCCTGTAAGTAATCTTGGTCTTCCTCAAGAATTAGACAAGAAAACTCACCCTCTTTGTTGTACACCGGTGAATTTATTGAATTATCGGCTTTAGTGACCATCTTCACAAACCTTGTTTCCCAGTATAATCTCCTCTCTTGGCCTCTGCACACAGGGATGGTCACATAGGTTAGGTCTAGCTTTATAGATCCTTCGATTTTTGTACCCCATGATCTTGATAACAGCATCCCAAACTGAGCTGGGATGTCAGCCACTACTATGTCCATTACCACACTCTTAGCTGGGATTTGGGCTAGATTTACCACCAAATCCTTGATCATCCCCAAACATTTGACTCTTTTAGAATCAAAAGAGTAGAGATCTTTATATGGGTGAGTGATCTACAACCCCAATTGCTCCATCACCGACAGAGGTAACAGGTTATGGGATGCCCCGGAATCTAGCATATAGTTGTGCAACAACAAATCATGAATTGCTAAAGAGACATAGAAAGGAGGAGTTGAAGCACCTAACTCCTCAACATGAGGACCGAAAATTACCATAGGCCTTTCTTCTTGGAGGTTTAAACTATCTGAGATTAGCACTGCTCCTTGAGGAAGCATGAATGATGACACTTGAGATTGATAGGTTGGTTGCTTCAAGAGTTCAGTCAAAGGGACGAGAATTTTTACTTTTTCCAGCTCTTTCTGAAGGCCAAACACAGGAGGAGGCTTCTCTACGAGACTTTATTTTGGCTCTTTACTCTCAGCTGGAGGTTTTTCTTCCTTTGGGATAGGCTTGACTTTTGAAATTGAGTTGGGGACTATATTAGAAGAATATGGAATAGAGACATTAGGATGCAAAGGTTTGGTCACAGGATTCTTACCTTTATCTTCAATTTTCTAAGCGACAGCCTCCTTCTGAGGCATCTCTTCTTCTTGTTCTTGTGTGCGCGTCCTCTTCCTAGAGGACCTGAGATCATATTTTATGTTGAACTGTGCCTGCATGAAGTCCTCGAATTGCTTGTAGTAATCATCAATCTCCATATCTTCAGCAACACTTGTTTTTTCTTCTTCTCCTTGCAAGGAAAGCTCCACTCCTTCACTTTCTTGCAAAGAAGACTCAACTTCATCGTCGTCTGAGTAAGCAAGATATTGATCACCTTGCCCATCGGGAATATCTTCGGCATGGCCATCCATCTGCCCTTCCAGATACAGCGGAGGTTGTATGTGATCTTGCTACTCCTTCCGCTTTCTCTGCAATATTTGAAGAGGAGGCTTTCTATATTGTGGGTTAAATCCTCTGTTTGGAGCAGTTTGGAATGGCTTGGAGGGTGAGTTCTTTGCCTCAAGCTCAAGCTTCACCAGCTTGCTCGAAAGGTTCTTGATCATTTTACTCATCTCCTCTATTTTGTAATCTTCTACCTCTCTATCTTGACCGGAGGTAGATGCTTCTTCTTTCCCTCTCCGTCTAGCATCATGGTTTGACCTCCCTTTTGATTTACCCCTAGAAGCGAAGTTAGCTTCCACTTCCAATGCATCGCTCTGAGCTTCATCGAGAGTATCAGACTTCCTTTCTCTTAAAGAGAACCTGAATTCTGACTCAAAGACTACTACAAACACCACTTTAGCAGCGCTCTGGTGAGGCTTCATTTCGGCTAGGAGACTTGTCTATAATTTTTTAAATCTCTTGATGAATTCGGACATGTCTTCGTTATGTCTCTTTCTAAGTGCATTGAACTCTGTAAGACAGTATCTGTGATCCTTCTTCTCTCCCCATTTCTTGGTGAAGGCATTTTCCATTTCCTCCCAGTTATTAATGGAGCGGTCCCCCAAGGTCTTGAACCATTTTCTTGCCTCCCCATCTAGAGACTAGACAAACAATCTCAACACCACATCTAGATGTTCAACATTGAGATTTTCTACAAAGGCGCAGAAAAATTCCAGGCGTTTCTGAGCTTCAGTATCATTTTCTCCATTGAAACGAGGTAGGATCTTTAAGTAATCCTGAGGCATGTCGTTCAGGATCTGAGGCAATGCCAGGGGGGGATATTTTTTCAGTAGGAAGCCCGAAACATCCATCAGAGGTTGTGGAGGTGGAGGGAGATTCTGATGTATAAAAGGAGGTGGTGGAAGAGAAGTATGTATGACAATGGGGATATATTGAACAACGACTTGAGGGGTTGATTGAACTACTGGAATATGAGAGGTGGAAACCTCTGTGACTTCTTTAACTTCTTCAGCTTCGGGAGTGGGATGCAGAAAGAAGCTAGTTGTGTCTACAAACTCAGCCTCATCTTTTACTTCAATATTTTCAAGGGAGGAGCTATCAGAAGTATAAGCAAGGGTTCTTGCAATACAATCAGGACCTTGATCTTGGGCTAATTGAGAGGAGGATGAAGAGTCTTCCAGGGAGAATCTGGGAATATTTGTATAATATGATTGTCTTTCTCTCCAACTTCTCTTGTGCAAAATATTCTTTGGATCAGACATTGAAGGTGTTCTCAACTGGGATGTATCTGACCTCAAGTGCGGCTTTTAGGAAGCCAGGACTGCAAATAGATTTATCTTTGAATGATAGTGGAGTCGCCAAGGTGAGGGATCTACAACTCCCAACCTTTCCTGCTCACCTATTCTGAAGGGTGTATGAATATTTGTTGAGGCCCAGGGATTTAGTTCTTTAAATTCTTTCCCCAGCAACAGCGCCAGAAAGATGTTGTAGCCCCTAGAGACAGCCTTGAGTTGTATAAAGGCCAATGCCTAGGACATCTTAAATGCAAGGAGCATATGACTCAACTGATTGCAGTTGAAAATGTTAAGCTCTCAGCTATTATCACTCAGATGAATGGTTTGAATAAAGGTGGAACCAAGACCCCAAAGTTAAACACAACAACTAGGAAAACTGCAGAAACTGAGTACAAACTGCAATAAGTAAGTGCATCAGACAACTCTAAAATAGAATGTTGTAAAGGGGGCCGACTTCTAAAATGAATAAACAGTTATCAAATTATATGTGAGCGATGACTATGACAAAAGATGCAGTAAGATACCAGCTATAACTGGGCTTATCCAAGTATAAGAATCCATATATACTAGGCCTATTCAGAGATAAGAATCCATATATCTGGGCTCGTTCAAAGATAAGAATCCATTGTAGTTAGTATTAGAAGAAAGGCGGAAGAGATAGGAAATGAAACGAAGTATCATGCCTAAGCCATATTTAAAGCGCTATGGATGAGTAAATATGAGTATCTGCTATGATAAATTCATATTTAAACATGGGAGCACTCGCATTCCAGAACATTAGAGACAAGAAATGTAGAGGGATACGAAATGAACATTTGTATTAAAAAACATGGAGAAGAGTTACAAACTGTGAATCATCCAGAGCCGAATCCCAAATTCCAGCAAAACTTCTTATTACTGAGTCCCTACGGGATCTTCAAACATCCACTATCAAAGTTCATACAAAACACATACAGAATACTTAAGCTAGTGAGTCCTTCATAAAATCTGGAACCTTTTGTTAGTGTTTTCTTCCTGTTTTTATAACATCTGATTCCTATCCGCGAGAAGATATTTTAGGAAAATATCTTCCCCACGTGCTTGTATGTTGTTGTAGGTCTAAATCAAAAACATAAATGATGATGAGGTAAAATTTCCTCTCATCATCTTACAATGCAGGCCTAAAGCCATTTCTAACTGAAATGTAAACAAATTACTGATTTGAAAGTAAAAACTGCAGGAGTGAACTGAAGATTTCGCCTGAAATGACAAAGTGAAAAGAACATAAGGTAAAAAAGGCCACGCGGGCCCAATCATGAATGATCATTGATGTTTGATGAGGTGGAGCCCCTGCTGCTGCTGGCAGAGGCAATACCGTTAGTCATGGGAAGGACTGGCCTTCTGTGCTGAAGAATGAGGTACTGATGTTAGTGGAAGAGCTGACCTTATGTGATAGAGGTTCATGTAGAATGGCCAATGGTCATGATCCATTGACTTAGACGTGGAATTGAACCTCTTCATATTTCTTCTCTGTTTATTAGGCGTGGAGGATCGTCATCCTCGGCCTCGAGCCACTGTGATTGGCTATGAGATGGCCAGCATACTTAAAATGCCATGAAAACCTGCACAGACAGCAAACCAATTAAATAAATCCTGCGATGAGGGGTAGATTGGTTCAGATGGCTCAGCGAGGGGTTATGGAGCGATGCGGAGGAAGTGCGAATGCAGCGATGAAAGGTAAAACCAGGGCGGAGGCGAAAACTAGGGTTTAAATCAAGATATGGCGCGGAAATATGATGAGTAGTTTCATGGAAACTGCGAGTGGTTTTTGTGTGGGGGCTAAGTGGTAAGCGGTATCGAGTTGAAGGCATGCGATACGTGTTAGGGAGCAACGTGTGTCCTCACAAAAACTGCCCATTTCGCGTCGGAGTTGCGTGTTGGGGAGATGTTGTGAAATGGATGCGAAAATAAGTGAGAGTCGTCTGATTAGGGCAATCCAGATCAACGGCTCCAGATGAATGTGATGGACGTACTTGCGCGGTCTAGTGGGATCGGTAATGATGTCAGCAATTTTGTCGCATAGTGGGATGATCAGTTGTGAGGTTGTAAAAGCGGGAGTGATGTGGGTCGTTGGATGAGGGAGATTAACTGTCCATATCGGAGCAGGTGAGTGTAATGTTGGGTGAGTGATCGGGAAAGTAGCGATCGAGCGATGGAGTGAGGACCATTGGATCATGATGGACATCAACGGTGGGGATCAACTGCAGGGACGCTTAGGGGTACGGATCAAATTCTTTGCCTGTACCTCCATAATAAATCTCAGCCCTTGATCTGAGATCTTCTATAGTCAAACAGGTCAACTATGGAGGCACTCAAGGTGTTAACTCGTGCGCTAATAGTACCTCCGGGTAGAGCAGAAGATTGGCGATGACCGTTGGATCAACGAGATCAGAGGTGGAGATAACGTCGGAGAATAAATGAGCAGGGTAAAAGGCAGAGGTGCACTGGCCGTTGGATCAGGATGATCAACGGCTCAGATTACATTGGCAGGGAATGAACATCAGCGGTGAAAAAAATAGAGTAAAAATGGAGAGCAGCGATATGTGATGTGCGATGGATGGGGGCAGCGCGATGGAGCGATGACCGTTGGATCTGCCAAAGGAGATCAACGGTCAGGATTGCATCGGGGTTTCGCACATCGACAAAGAGATATAGAGTGAAAATGGAATACTGCGATGTGCGATGTGCGATGGATGGGGGCAGCGCGATGGAGCGATGACCGTTGGATCTGCAGGAGGAGATCAACGGTCAGGATCGCATCAGGGTTTCGCACATTGGCGGAAAAGGAGTTCAATGAACAAGGAATGTTAGGGTGGCAATGAGCGATGTGCGATAGCCGACAGGCGGAAACAGGACGCATGATGGTCGTTGGATCTGCGGAGATCAACGGTTAGGATCTCTTCGGCAAAGATGAACCTCGATGGTGGAACAAAAGAGAAAATGAGTGGAATTGGAAACCAATGAAGTCCGATGGCCGAAGAGGGCTTAAGGAATTTTAGTCGTTGGTCATAGAGCGAGGTCATATGAGAAATGGGGGCTAAGGGCTTAAGTCGAAAAGCGCTTAGAGGCCTGATATGTTAAAATGAGCGCTTTTAAAGCAAAAAGGTGGATTTTTAGCCTTTTCAAGGGTTCCGATAGGTGAGAAAGGGGCTTTGACAGTCCATGCGGTCCTTGATGTATTTGCTTTGCAGAATAAAGCTCCTTATCATTAGACATCCCAGCTCAATGAAGGATGTCATAACAACACATCCATTGAGTGCATTCTCTAAACATGCCATGCATGTGGGTACCACATTCAACGTTTTTTTTCAAAGAAAAACGCCCCCGAGGGCATTAGCAATCGTCGTTATCAACCATCAGTAGGTCACCAACTACAAAATGTGACATGATAGAACCAGTGTCTGTCAAATTAGCTTAACTATTCAAACATCACGAGCATGGGACATGCCTGCCTCATAAAAATATTGCTTATTTTATCTCTTGCAAGTTTCCTACAGAGAATGGTGTCTTTTCTACTTAAGACAAGGGGTCTCCCAAATCAGTTCCAAAGCAAGTTTCCCTCTCTCTCTCTCTCTCAAAAGGATCACACAAAAAAGAAAGAATAATGTATTTCAGATATACAGTTCTTTCTACACCTCATACATTAGGGGGAAAATGCTAACACCAGAAAATCGTACAAGAAAAAGACATTAAAAATGTCAAGCAGAAGGTACAGATAAATATTTTCAGAGAAGGAATACATTAAAGCATAGTAAAATTTAATTTTTCCTAAGGTTCATATGGAAATTAATGGACAACGCACCTACATCTAATAAATTTTGCACACAGCGTGACTATTCCTTTAATAGCCACGCGGTCTTGAAGATGGTGAAATGTCACCATCCGGTACGACTTGCCACACTTGGTTAAGATTATTTTGCGAAAATTCTACTGCAGTGTATTGGTTTATTTCCTCCAGCTTGATTTAATTTATACAAGTTATTTTCAGAAATTAGATTCAAAAAATACCAAAAATAAACATAACTACACACATGCAAATCATTTACTGAATAATTCACTCATGCAACAAAGTGACACATGGATTTTTGGACATAAGTCCCCGTAAAAACCCAAAGCGGGAAAACTGGATCAGCAGATATGAGGGTTTCATTATTAAGTAGTTCAGAGTACAACAAATATGGGTTCCAACCTTGGAAAACCCAACAGAGAATAAATGATATAAAATCTACAGCTAACCTGAAGATCTAGTGCCAAATATCTGACTGATCCACACCCTCAAATGGGATTTACAGGACTTAGCCCGGATCTGGCCCTAGAAACCCTCAACGCTGCCCCTGAAGCCTCTATGTCAGCCCTGCCAGCCTCAAATGCCACTGTGTTGCACCAGAAGGAATTGTGTCACCCCTAGAAGGGTCTCACAGCCTCACGTTGGCCGTAAAAGACCCTCTGTGTGATTTCTGAAGCCTCCTAGTGCCTCTGCGATGTCCTACGTAGCACTTGTGTAGCAGTTGTGCAGCACCTGCATAGTTGCTGCCTTACTTCTCTGCACTTTCCTTGAGCTGATCCTCTTGCCTTTTGCTGTCTCTTGGCTCTTGGAATCATAACATTCCCTCAACCAATACTACCCCTCACTACAGGAAATTCCACTAGAAATTCTTAGCAAACCTGCCCTAGAATTCCAGATCTATTTCTCAGTGCTATAGACATTAGGGGAATTTTGAGGTATAAAATGGGCCTCCTAAGAAAAATGTACAACAAAAATAAACTTTATAACAACCAATAGGATTCAAGATGATGATGTCAACCATAGGGGATGATTTACCATTTTTTAAATAAAAGGGTAAAAATATTAAAAAATAATAAAATATTAAAACTACCTTTTCAACTCGTATTTTCAACTTATCTCCCACAATTTTTACTCAAATTTCGAGTGGGAGTACTTGTTGGATGTAAAATTTAATTCCTCATCCAAGGAGTACCCATGTTGCATACTTTCAATGAACCCTGCTACATGAAAAATGGGAAATACATAAAAAAACGTGATTACAATCACGTTTTTTATGTATTTCTCATTTTTCGTGTAGTAGGACCCATTGAAAGTATGCAACATGGGTACTCCTTGGATGAGGAATTAAATTTCGCATCCAACGAGTACTCCCGCTCGAAATTTGAGTAAAAAATTTGGGAGATAAGTTGAAAATATGAGTTGAATAAATAGTTTTTTCATTTTTCCCTCTAAAATTTGATGATGTCATCAAATCTTATTTGATTTTTTCCACTATTATTTTATAATTTCCTTATGAGGCCCATTTTTTACCTCAAAATTCCCCTAATGAAATGTGTCTTCAACTAACCCTCAAGCCTTTCTCTTATACTTTTTTGTTGAACCCTTCAACAACCGAGATTAAATCATTCATCAACAGTTGAGATTAAAACACTGCTTGATCCATGTGACTTAAGAAAATTTTAGCACGTGTGTTAATTAAGTTAGACTTAGGAAATCCATTAAAAATAATTAATTATTTGAATAATTTCAACACAACTTGAAATTTCTCAAATCCATTTCTGGGTCTTGTGGATCAAGTGTACTCTAGTCCCTCCATAAAACTTGGGACCTAGAGCACAACTGATGCTACCCCAAATACACAAAATCTCAACACTCCCTCTAGCATCATAAATGTGCTCTAGCAATACATCACACCATGTATCACAAGATCTTCAGTACTTGGTTTGTGTTGTTGATGCTTGGCTTGCTGCCCTCCATCTATTGCACTGTTGCTCCATGTACTGCTACCCATGCCATTTTCACTGACATTGCCACATATTTACTATAGCTCCCTCTCAAATTGTTGCATCGTGCTGCCCATAACATTGCCACTGCTAACTACTGCACTGCAACTTAGTTGCTGAGAAGTAAGCAACTGGAATACTCTACCTAGCTGTTTGACAAACAAGTCAATTTTCCCTCCACCACTGAAGCTCCCACAATGATGAATCATGTTGTCCCCTTGGAGACACTATCATGTTGCAACACTGCACTGTGTGAGCCCAACTTCTCTGCGCTGCTGAATTCCCATCAGCCTCTCTGCACTGCTACCTCCATGATGATGTTTCCTCTGCATCATGTTGCTCACTCTTCAACTCTTCAACTCCCTCTGGCTCTTCAATGTGGTCATCTGCAACCATCTCCTGACTCATCCCGCTACCGTCTATGGATACTCTATATATCCATGTCACCCTACCTCTTCTCTCGAGGTGCATGAGCACTCATGGCTACATCATCATCAGAGCCATCTTCATTTGCTGCTGCAACCTTGGAATTATAAGCTCCTTTGTTCTTTTTCTTAGGACAACTGTTGGCGAAATGACCAAGATCACCACAATTAAAGCACCGGACCTTAGGTAGGTCCTTCTTCTTCTCCCCTTGCTTCTTTTCCTTTGATGCAAGGGTTGCATCCTCCTCCTATTCTTTCTTTACTTTGGCTGATCCACTTCCTCCACTAAAAGACTTCTTGGTGATCCTCTTGATCTCCTCTTGGCGGAGAATAGCCCACATATCTACACATGATGGTAATGTTTCCTTCCTAGAATGCTCTGGACAAACGTTTCCCATTCTTCAAAGACAACATTCAAGGTTGTCCTCACTAGGAGCCCTTCATCTGGAGCAGCACCCATGCCAATCAACTAGTCACGGATAGCTTGAAGTCTGAAGAGAAATGGATCTATCTCTTCGCCCTTCATCATTTGGAACATCCGCATCTGATTCTCAAGAAGCATTTTTCTTTGCACAAAGCCTCCTTCGTACATCACCTCTAGAGCCTTCCACATAGCATTTGTTATATTTTTACCAGCAATATGCGGAATCACGTGGTCCTTGACGCTGTCTATGATCAACCGCTTTGTCTGTGCTTGATTTTCTTCATACTTCTTGAGTGGATATGCATTAGTTGGTACAAAAAGTGTCTGCTCTGCATGATCTTGGAGATCATAATCATCTAGAACTGAGAGGATTCTGGCCTTCCATGTGACATAGTTGGACATGCCATCCAATCTGTCTTGATCACTAAATCCATATTGAGCCATCTTTGCTCAGATCTGAAGAAAAAAATACTTCTCCCTCTGGATCTAGGTTTCTTGGTGACTAGAAACCCTCTAGTGACTACTTCTTTCTACAAATTGACTTCCCTCTTGGAAATATTCTACCAAAACTCAAACGGACAGTGTTCTTCAATCCTCCCGATCGAATCTCAAATTTGATTGGCTCAGATTTGTTGAATAATTGTCTTCCTCCCGCCTTTGTTTCCTTAGCTAAGCACAATTCTGCACCTGCAAAATCTCTACCCCACCAGCACTACTGAAGATCTGAAGCACTACTTCCAGAACTTGGTTGAATTCTTCTGCAACAAGAGAAGTGACTGGATAGCGTCCTCTTGGATGGCCCAGCGCAGTCCCAACGTGGCTCATAAGTGGACTACGTAACCCCGGACTGGGTGGCGTAGTCCTTACGTTGCCCTAGGAAGGATCTGCATAAGCCCAGAGGCCTTCTACAGCTTCAACGTTGTCTTCTAGATCTGCTTTCTCTCGCTGTCAAGATGCCCTTTCCAGATATACGACTTCTTCTACCACCTTGCATAAAAATAATTCTTCAGCTGATTTCTGGAGATTCAGCTTGATCTACTATCGCTCTGATACCATGTGAAAATTATACTGCAGTGTATTGGTTTATTTCCTCCTAGATTTAATTTATACAAGTTATTTTCAGAAATTAG
This sequence comes from Pinus albicaulis, assembly GCA_034641835.2. NCBI lineage: Eukaryota > Viridiplantae > Streptophyta > Pinopsida > Pinales > Pinaceae > Pinus > Pinus albicaulis. Next base: position 1,332,817,956 of record CM076572.1, read on the forward strand.
ATTTAGAAAATACCGAAAATAAACAAAACTACAACCTACACATGCAGATCATTTATTGAATACTTCACTCATGCAACAAAGTGACACATGGATTTTTGGACATAAGTCCTCGGAAAAACCAAAAGTGGGAAAACCGGTTCAACAAATATGAGGGTTTTATTATTAAGTAGTTATGAGTACAACAAATCTAGGTTCCAACCTTGGAAAACCCGATAGAGAATAAAAGATATAAAATCTGCATCTAACATGAAGATCTAGTGCCAAATCTCTGACTAATCCACACCCTCAAACGGGATTTACAGGAATCACCCCGGATCTGGCCCTAGAAACCCTCAGCACTTCCCCTGAAGCCTCAGCGTCAGCCCTGCTAGCCTCAAATTCCACTGTGCTACACCAGAAGGGACCACGTCACCCCTGGAAGGGTCTCACAACCTCACGCTAGCCCTAAAAGACCCTCTGTGTGATTTTTGCAGCCTCCCAGTGCCTCTGTGTTGTCCTGCGTAGCGGCTGCGTAGCTGCTGCCTTGCTTCTCTACGATGTCCTTGAGTTGCTCCTCTTGCCTCTTGATGTCTCTTGGCTCTTGGAATCAGAACATTCCCTTAACCAATACTACCCCTCACTGCAGGAAATTTCACTAGAAATTCTTAGCAAACCTGCCCTAGAATTCCAAATCTATTCCTCAGTTCTAAAGAAAATGTGTCTTCAACTGACCCTCAAGCCTTTCTCTTATACTTTTTTGTTGAACCCTTCAACGACCGAGATTAAATCATCCATCAATGGCTGAGATTAAAAGACTGCTTGATTCATGTGACTTAACAGAATTTCAGCACGTGTTAATTAATTCACTTTAATTATTTTATTTTCCTAAGTTAGACTAAGGAAATCCATTAAAAATAATTAATTATTTGAATAATTTCAACACAATTTGAAATTTCTCAAATCCATTTATGGGTCTTATAGATCAGTGTACTCTAGTCTCTCCACAAAATTTGGGACCTAGAGCACAACTGATGCTACCCCAAATACACAAAATCTCAACAGATTCTCCACCTAGTACTGTCAAGGACAATTGGATTTGAGCCACCTTGAGAAGTAAATGCAACCCACAAAGGAATCCCTCCCCCAATCTTGTGTCACTATCCATCCTGGGCCAAGAGAAGAGGGAGGAATTCAAAAAATGTCTATATAAGCCAGCCTTGGAGCAAGAATTGGAGACACATTGTTATGTTGGCCAAATTGCTTCATAGAAAACCAGCTAGCATAGTCCAACAACAGAGGGATTGGAAGGACTCATATGTTGGCCAACCAACATCTCAATCTAAGAAAGAGAGGTCCACCACTTGATTTTGATCTACCATCCTTTGAGAGAGGGAAGAGACACTTGCAGGAACTCGAGGGAAGGAGACATTTTTTTGGGTATTTGAGCTCCATAGCTCAAAGGACCCTCTTCAAGTGTTTAGCATTGTATCATTTTTACCACCAACACCTAATAAAGGGAGAATTCTCCATTTGTGTTATTAGGTTGTTTGCTCCATCGAGATTTTGTATTTTGGATCTTGTGTTTTGTTTTGTTCTTAGTGTTGTATGCTTAGTTTTCCCTCAAACTTGATTTACATTTTGTCGAATGTGTTCCACTAGAAATAGACAATCATTTTTCTCTATGACCTTGTGTGAGTAGCATCCAACTTGCTAAAGAAGTGTTATTTCATACGCCGTTGCACCAAATACACTACCAGAGTTAGTCTCTAGTGGATACATTGAATGGCTCGAGGGAAGACCATATTGATTTGGAATTTTCTCAAATTGCTCGTAGGATGGCCAAATGAATTAGAGTGGGTTTTGCTGACCATAACACTAACCCCATAATTGTATTCAACCTTGAGACTGAGCTAAATGACTCTGCATATTTCGACCATAGTGAACATAGAAACAACACAAGCGAATGTGAGAAAAATGTGATTGCATCAACATAGGTTAAAAATAAACAACTTGTTAAAATGATTTTCCGAGTTAAGAAAAATAGACATAGGAAGAATGCAGACCCTACTTTTTACATAGATGTTCCTGAGAAATCTCCACCAGAACAAGAAGATCTAGAAGCTGAACCTGTCAAGGATTGTGAGGATATTATTATTATTATTATTATTATTTCATTTTTTAATTTATTTTTTATTTTTTTTCGGTAAATCCAATAACAATGTTATATTTGGATCAGATACCGAGTGTAGAAAACATAACGACCCTAAAAAATGTTTCTAGAGTTCGTATTGGAAAGAAAAGTATATGGTCACAATCCCTTACCTTAAGGACAAAATTCATCAATTAAGGGACAAAATGCATAGCTAAGTTTACAACTAAGGGAGAAACTACAGGTGGCCGAAAAGCAAATTGTTATCAAAACTTCTGATGTTAATGTGATAATTACCTCTGATTTGCAAGGTTTTACTGCTTCCAAGTGAATGGCGTTCAAGGTCAATCTATTTTTGTTTTATGTTTTTGAAAGGTACGAATTATAATCTGATAGTTTGTTAACTTTGTTAATAATAGCTACAAACCATAGATTTTGTAGCCATTATCTAAATTAGATGATTATTTGTTAATTGCATATCTTTACCCTATAGGTAATACATGCAACTACATGATCGGACATTAGTTTCCTATTCATTCTTTTTTTTTTTCCTATTGTGATTGCATATTGAGTTATGATACTTGTCTACATTCAAAGTTCTCTCATTATGACCAATGTGGTTGTATTTGTGGGAGAAACCTTGAGGCCAAGATTCTGGGAAAAGAGATCTCTATTTTGACTTGTAATTATTTTGTATGGGGTACCTTTTGGTATATATACATTATCACACTTCGAAAATGAGATGACCGAATATTGTAAATGGAAGGGATAGATAGACAAATTTAAATATTTTGGTGACATTGAAACTTTGCATGATGTGTTGTAAGTTTTATATTGAATGACTTTAATATAATACAAAGTTTTATTTGTTTCAAAAGTTCATTTTTACCTTTTTGGGATTTCAATGATTCCCATGACTATAATTAAGGAGATCTTGATATTTAGAAAACATCTCTCATTTGATCGTGTTTCAATGAGCTGGTGTTAATAATGCTTACTCGTATGTTTGTCTTAAACTAATTCTATTTTCTTTTGTTTTTTAATTAATCTATTTTTATTATGATTGTATTCTACAAGATTTAACTTGATTGACATATTATGTGCTTTTTTTCAGGTTCATGAAATGTCTTCTATAAATTTAAAATTGCTACATATATGTAAACATCATGATTAGTGATTAGGGTATTTTCTTCTCTTGATACGCTTTCTATCTTTCGTTTATCATAAACAAATGTTTCTAGTTTGTATTGAATGAATGATTAATATATTTTAACAAGGAAATGAAACTAGCCTTATAGTTAATTGTATTTGCCAAGATATATCTATAATATTTCTACATGAATGAAATTTTAAATGTGAAATATGTTAAAGCAAACTTAGATTTATTTCATTTTGATTAAAAGTAATAACAAGTACAATTATGTCTTAGCTCCTTATCTTTTGATTTATGTTGCATTAGGAGTCAGTTGCATTTTATAATTATTCTTTCTATACAAATACAATTCATTCTTTTAATATATAATTTACCTTACACCAATTATAGTTATTTTCTAGATTTATACATAACCATTAACTCCCCCCAACTAGTGGTAAATATACACAATAGGATTCCCATTTGAATTGTAATGATTTCTTTCTTGAAATAGGAGGAAATATTTGGATAATGGAGTCTTAAAACCGATCAAAAATAGCCATCCCAATCGACTTGGGTTATTAAAGAACCTCAGTCTAGGTTCTCTCCTCGTGTTATTGAGTGGTCATTTATGCGCGTTAACAAGTGGATACCAAGGTTGAAAATGTGCATTATATGTGTTGAAAGAGGAGGGATAGTTCATACCTTGTTGATATTGTCTTGGGCCTTATGGCCTCTTCTAGTTGAAAAAGCAGAGTTGCTCCATGATTAATTTTACTTCTTGGTACACAACTTTTAATATGGGGGCACCTCTACATTCTGAAGTGTTGATTTTTGGGTAGCATCGGATGTGCTCTAGCTTAGAAATTTTGTGAAGTGGCTAGAACAAACGAGATCTCCAACACCTAGAAATCTTTTGGAGAATTTCTGCCCGGAGTGCATGTTATTCAAATAATTAATTATTTTTAATGGAGCCTAAGTTAAAACTTCGGAAATTAAAATAATTAAAGTGAACTAATATAAATGTGGGTGAGAAGCTTCTAAGTGATGAGGATCAAGTCTGTTTTAATCTTAGTCGTTGATTAAAGATTTGATCACAGTCGTTGACCTCTCAACAGGAAAGTATAAAGGAAAGCTTGAGAGTCAATTGGAGAACACACACACACAGTGAATCTTGAGATTGATTTCTTCTAACACAACAGTGCTCAAACGAAGATAAAATCTAAGTGATTCAATGCAGTGATTGGAAGAAGCAGTTATTGGTTGGAGGATCTTCTACGGGACCAAGAGTACATAGCAGAGAGGCAGCAGAGACAACAGAGAAAGAAACACAGCCACCAGGAGAGGTGATGCAGTCCCTAGAAGGGGTGATGATGCAGGCCCACACAGGGACTGCGCAGTGTTTCTAAGAGACAGTCTGATTTTTGCTGCAAATCGGGGTTTTTGAGTCAGGAGGGTTGAAACTTGATTTTCCAAGAAGTAGATTGATTCTGAGAAGAGGTGACGAAGTCCACAGCCATTCCCATGCAGGCCTATGCATCTACTACGCAGAGGCAACGCAGAGGGAGCTGGGGTTTCCCCAGTTCAGATCCTGATCAGCTAGGACTTGCAATGTGAGGTAAAACTCACTATTTTTTGTTTGTAGTGAATTCTATGTATTGGATGGCCAACAAGACATCCAAAGATTGTACTAAGAAATTGTTGCTTAATAATACAAACCCTCAGATCTACTGCATTGTTTTTCCCGCATTGGGTTTTTTTGGGGACATTTAGTCCAAAAATACGTGTCCTTTGTGTGATTGTTTCATCTTATTTTTCAGTACTTGATCTATATATTGGTGTAGGATGCAACGTATTTGCATTTATATTTATTGAAGAATGTTGTAAATAACTTGTTAATCAAAGAACACAAGTAGGAAATGCAAATCAGATAACTGCAATAGGATTTTTGTTTGTTAGATTCAGAAATTTTCACATGGTATCAGAGCGATCGCAGATCAAGGAGGACTAAAGCCATCAGCGAAAGGACATAGGAAAATTTGTTGCAGGAAAGCAGTTGTCACGAGAGAACGAATTTTTGGGCCAGAGACGCAGAGAAGGGTAACGCGTTCACCAAGGAGGACTCATGCAAAGCCTGCATCAACCTGCTAGGGTGACGTTGTAGTTGCAGAAGGTAGTGGAGTGATTGTTGGCCCAGCACAGAGGCTTTTGAGTCTCATTTTTCCAATTGCCTTGGCTGGAGGTGTAGTCCAGTTTCTATCTAGAGTTCCTAGTGGGACGTTGATTCTGTTGGTGCAGAACAATGTCTAGTGGGGCAAAAGGAAAGTAGAGGGAATCAATTCCTCATAAGATTTCTTGACAGGAGGTCTAGATCTAGCGCTGAGCAGCTACAAAGAGAGATCAGAGAGGAGTGCTTCGAAATTTGTTGGTAGAAGGATTTCCGTGAAGGAAATCAAGATTCAGAGGGAGCTTGTTCCTTAGAGGATTTCTAGCGCCAAATAAATCCAAATCCGAGTTTTGTTGGGGCAACAACGAAAGAGGTAGAAAGGAACTTGTTTGACATTCAATTGAGAAGAGATGGTCGCGAGTGGACCGAGGGATCAGGACAGGTTGGATGGAGCATCCAACTTTGTCATCTGGAAGGCCATGATCCTGGCAGTTTTGGATGAACATCGCATCAAGGATCATGCCTTGAACACGATTGTTGTTTCAGTTGATGTTGATCCTCTCAAGAAGTACGAGGAGGCTCAAGTGAAAGCAAAGCGCATGATCATGGACAGAGTTAAGGATCAAGTGATCCCACATATTGCTGAGAACACAGCAAGAGAAATGTGGGTGGCCTTGACCACATTGTACGAGGGATCTTTTGTCCAATGAAAGATGTTTCTTAAGAATCAATTGAGATTGTTTCACATGCAGAAGGGAGAAGAAAGCGATCCCTTATTAGATTGGCAAGGGATCCGAGATCAGCTAGCTTCCCTATGGGCTACATCAGACATTGGATTTATGGTCAGGATTGCTCTGAATGTAGTCACTGAAGACTAGGAAACTTTTTTCCAAAGCATTTTGGGCAGGGCTACTCGTCCTAGTTGGGAGGAGATGTGGGCAGCTCTTCGACAGAAAGAGATCAGACAGTGGACCAAGGTGGGAAGCAGCAGCAAAGGGATCAAAGTCAAGGAGGAGGAAGAGGAGGATGCAGCCCTCGCATCAAGGGGACAGCAAGGGCATCAAATACGGAAGAAAAAGGACCTCTCGAAAGTCAGATACTTCGGATGTGGGGAAATGGGACATTTCGCCACGCGGTGCCCTCTAAAGAAGGGCAAAGATGAGAAGCTTGACTCGAAGGCTGCTCCAGCTCAGGCTGATGAGGTGGATGACGATGGTTGCACCATGAGTGCTCATGCAGCTCTAGAGAAGAGGTGGGGCAATATGGAGCTATAGTTGAAGCTACAGAGAGAACTAGGGCAGGATCCTTGAGGTTCCCAAACTATTGGATCACATACAGCTACGCGAGCCCTTGATGACAATAGCATAATGACGAAAGTCAGTTGGTGCGAGGGATGATGGAATGATAGTGGCAGAGCTAAAGCGCCAAAGTCTGAAGCAACGTAGTGTAGTGTTGCAGTAGTGCGGGAGGCATAGAACAGATACAACAACAACGCAGTAGCATCATAGGGTCAGCGCAGATTAGCAGCAGAGAAAGAAGCTTCAGCATTGAGGTGCATCCTCACTGACTAGTATGTCAGGGTTTGGGATGTATTTCAGTTGTTTAACTCTCAACAACTGAGTTGCATTGCCGCAGTTAGCAGTGGAAGTGTTATGAGTAACATGATGCAGAATATTGACAGGGAGTTGTAGTACAGATGCAGCAGTGGTTGTGGTTGTGTCATGGGAAGCAGTATAGATTGCAGTAGCGCAGTGGATGAGGGGCAGTAGACTGAGCATCAGCAGCGCAGAGGACCAATGTCGTGGATCAAGGTGATGCTTCTGGTGAGAAGTATTGCTAGAGCACACTCCTCGCTAAGAGGGAGTGTTGATATTTGCGTAGCATCAGATGTGTTCTAGCTCCGAAATTTTGTGGAGGGGCTAGAACACATGAGATCTCCAAGACCCATAAATGGTTTGGAGAAATTTTGCCCAGAGTGCATGTTATTCAAATAATTAATTATTCTTAATGGAGCCTAAGTTAAAACTTAGGAAATTAAAATAATTAAAGTGAATTAATGTAAATGCGGGTGAGAAGCTTCTAAGTGACGAGGATAAAGTCTATTTTAATCTTAGTCATTGATTAAAGATTTTATCACGATCATTGATCTCTCAACAAGAAAAGTATAAAGGAAGACTTAAGGGTCAGTCGGAGAACACACATGGAGCAAATCTTGAGATCGAGTTCTTCTGACGGAGCAATGGTCGGACAAAGATAAGATCAAAGTGATTCACTGCAGTGAGGGGCAGCAGCAGTTATTTGTCTAAGGGTCTTCACCAGGACCAAGAGTACATAGCAAAGAGGCAACAGAGACAAAAGCGGAAGCAACGCAACTGCCAGGAGAGGTGTCACAGTCCCTAGAAGGGGTGACGCAGGGCCATGTAGGGACTGCGCAATATTTCAAGGAGATAGTCTGAGTTTCGCTGGAGATCAGGGTTTATGATTCAGGGGGGCTAAAACTTGATTTTTCGAGAAGCAAAACGATTATGAGAAGAGGTGACGCAATTCACAACCATCCCCATGGAGGCCTACGCATCTACTGCGTAGAGACTGCGCAGAGGGAGCTGGTGTTTCGCTAGTTCAGATCCAGATCAGCCGGGACTTGCAGTGTGAGGAAAAACTCACTATTTTTTGTCTGTCGTGAATTCTCTGTATTGGATGGCCAACAAGGCATCCAGAGACTGTACTCAGTAAAGTGTTGCTTAATAATACAAACCCTCAGATCTGTTGCACCAGTTTTGTTGATTTATATAGCATCGAGAAGTGTTCTAAGTCTCATTTTTGGTAGAGAGGCTTGGACAACAGTTATCTAGAGAACCTAGAAATCATTTGTCGAAATTCCACTTGAATGACTTTATTAAAATAATTAATTATTTTAATGCAAACCCTAAGTTTAAACTTAGGGAAATTAAATAATTAAAGGGCATTAATATAGCAGAGTGTGAATCTTCTAGAAAACAAAGATCGAGTCATCTTTTAATCTGATCCATTGATTACCGATATAATCTTGGTCGTTGATTCATCAACAAGAAGACTATATGAAGAGACCTAAGGGCCATCTGGAAATGAAGTCAGGGACACTCTCAGTACCCAAAGGAAATCGATTCTAAAGCAAGAGAATTTGATTTCAGTGGGTGGGATTGTAGAGGCAGGGTTGCAGAAGCAGGAGGAGGAAGGAGGATTCAATTATCGGAGAAGCAAGAGTCTGGAGGATGAAGGGAAGGGTGAGTTGATCAGCAGCAAGACCCCCTCCACGCAAAGTTATGCAGTCCAGGGAGAGATTGCGCAGAGCCCTCACGCTGGATGATGCAAAGTGTGAAGGAGGTCACCCCGAGGATCTGAAATTCTTCTGGAGGTTCCAGAAAATTCAGCAAAGTGTATGCTTATTTTTCTTTGCTCATCGGACTCTTGTAAATGTACTTTCCATTTTTTAAGATAAATACAAAACCCTCATCTGTTGCACCGGTTTTCCCACATTGGGTTTTTCCGAGGACAATTGTCCAAAAATAACTGTGTTCATATGGTTGTTTTTATTGTGCTACTCGTGCAATTTTCTTTCTTATGCTCTTGATTAAAGTGAAGATATGCAAATTTGTTTATTTCAGAATTTACTGAAGCATTTGTAAATAACTTATCTCATAAGTAGGAGAAAAAAACCACGTATTGCCGTAATATTTTCAGTCTTGAAAATTTCACATCTTTTCCCACATTGGGTTTTTCCGGGGAGGTTTAGTCCAAAAATAAGTGTCCTTTGTGTGATTGTCTCGTCCTATTTTTCAATACTTGATCTGTATATTGGTGTAGGTTGCAATGTATTTGCATTGATATTTACTGAACAATGTTGTAAATAACTTGTTGATTAAAGAAAGCAAGTAGGAAATGCAAATCAATTAGCTGCAGTAGAATTTATGTTTGTTAGATTCATAAATTTTTACATAAACCTCATTTCGAAGGGCATGCCACTATGAAGTGTCCACTTGTACCCCTGATTTGCAAGCTTGTTTACTTAATTGCACTAATGAAATGTTGTATTGGAAGGTGAGGAGACGCATTGGAACTTATACAAGATTGCAAATGTGTCTTAACCTTCGGTTTGGCCTCCCTATACGAGATCCAAACCCTATAGGGTGTCATGATGGCACTTGTAGGGTGAATGTTGAGAGCCATGGTCCATCTCCACAACAAATCATTGATTGGCATACCATGGGATTCTTCAACACCACATTATGCTTGCTTATTCCCTAGTCATGCAGAGATGATGATGCACGATGACCACATTACCCAGTCGCCCACATAATTACACCAACACTTGGCATTTGATCCAGGTCCCAGATGGGGTTTTGTCTCACCTAAGGAGACATGGGAGGGTTTGTATCATCATTCTAGCCCTCATGGATGGAATATTGACATGTTTGATCTCGTTGGAGACCCATGAGACAATTCACGATGCTCCACAACCACTTGGGAGCACTACAGATGTTTTCCTTGGAAACTAAGGGGCCAACCCCTTGGTCATCATTATGAGAACCTTCCTCTTAGTCTTGGCACATGGAGGACTTATCTAGGCCTTCCAACGACCCTCTTTCACGATCATTCTATCATTTCAGCCACATTAGGAAGCCTTATTGAGTACTTTTGAACTATTTGGTGGGATTGTCATTGATTATATTATTAGTTTGCACATAAGAGTCATTTTTAGGGGCTCATTAGCCTAATTAGGCCCATTCAAACTATTGGAGGCTCATATAAATTAGAAAGTAGCATTATTTGTTAATCATCATCATTTGGATTGGGATTTTATCTTGTAAAAGAATTCATACTTGCGATTGATGGACGAAACCAGATCTTGTTGATGCGTTTTGATGTTTGGATTTTCACTATTTTTTTGTCTTGGAGCTTCTAAATGCAAAAATGATGGATGGTCATATTCACTCTCTTGTAAGTGCTACTTTGATGTTATTTCTTTACTTTGTACATGATTAATGTGTGGAATGTCTTGTCACTATCTTATGTGCCCTAATTGAAATGTGAATTTATGAAACACTAGGATTTTGAAGTATTGCATGCATTACATGTTAGAGATAAAGTGAATGAATGTTCCTAGGGGCTTGTGTTGTCTCACAAACCTTGAAATTCAATCATCTCTTGCTAAACAAAATATAAATTCCTTGTTGTTGGGTAGTTGCCTCATTAGGGTTAGCAAAAAGTTGCATAGGACTCCTTGGTAAAGTGAAGTTCCTTCATCAAGGCCAATCTGGACTCCATTTTTTCCAATTGTCAAGGCATTGGGTCCCATTCCTTGTTGATCACCTTCAAACCTTTTTCTTTGACTTTTCCTATTTTCTAACCTAGCACTAGAAGGTCTCCTAGGGCCTAGTGCAAAATGCATTAGGGTAGTCCATTTGAAGAGTGAGTTGGTCTATTATTGCATTGGGGTCTCCCCTAGGTGTCCTCAAAGTTTAAAGAAAATTCCACGGCTAGATTTGGAAAAACCTCAAGCCCTAGCTCCAACATCATTACTATTCCTAGGCTTCTTTGGTTAGCGGCTTTCCATAGGTCAATTAATCTTGAAAGCTCATGGGAAGTTAACCATTCATTGCTATCCTTGCTTGGCTTAGGTATCTCATTGTTGTTGGTTTTAGCAAACCCTAGGCCTTGCTTGGAATCCCTAGGTCTCTCTTGTGGTCCCAAACCTTTGTATGATCTCTATTTCATAAAACCCTAAGAGAGGTCCTTTTCTTCCCTTTAGGAAACCTTGATCTAGGTGCATCCCTTGTATTGACGATCCTTTCTTCTTAGGTCTAGGCTTCCTTGCAAGGGTTTCTTGGAGATCCTTTATCTTTCTCTTGAAGCAACCAAGCCATTATCTGAGTATCTACTTTGAATGGGCTTTGGAAATCACCTCATACCTAGCCATTGACCTTATTATTCTAGTGATTTCTCTTATACCGAAGCCCCTCCCATCAGTGAAAGTCCGTAAAGAGCAAGGGACATTGCCTGAGGTGACAGTGGGTCCTTGTCCCGTTGTTGCCATTTGGTCTAGTAGTTGTCCTTCAAGTACCCCTCCTAGGACCCTTGCTAGATTGTGTGGTAACAACACCTATTTTAGTCTCTCAAAAACATTAATATAAATTTAATTTATATTTAAGTACTAGGTGAGCCTACTATGATTATATAAAGAGCATTGTACACATTATCGAGTCGAATCCTCATGGAGTCCATTTTCTCAACAGTGTACAACATGTCCAATCATTTTCTATACAACTTACAACATGTCTTACAGGTTCAAGTGCACTACCCTAAGGCATCGCTTCACTTTAAGTGAAAATTCCATAAAAACATGACTTTCAAGAATCAAGGAAACTCAGATGCGAACACATTTAATTTTGCAATACAATAAAGTAAAACATATGTAAAAGCACGAGGGCTTATATTTCTGTGTAATTTTGTACTGCCAATGCATCTGTGTGTGAGAGAGAGAGACAGAAATATAGAGTGCAGTAAATAAAAAAAATACACATTCCTTTATGGGAAAAAATGCGTACATGATATATCCAAGTTTTCCTTCAACCATACGCTACCATCAAAATTCAAAAAATTATTATTTCTATACAAGTCCAATAGAAGTATAAAATCCATATTAGGGTTTCCATATCTTCATTGTGCTATCTTCACTATATGTTACCAACAAATTCCTATGTGGATGAGGTGTTACACCAATTATGTCCTTGTCATGTGCCTGCAATAGGAAAAGGAAAGTTCAGGTCAATATGAAAAAATAGAAACATTTATGTAAAGCAATAGAACTATTATACAACGCTTTAAATTATACACAAATTCATTCACAATGCTCCAAAGTCTATGGAGTTAAACAATGCCTAAAAATATATAAATATTTATTGAAAGCACCCACAATAGGATGCTTGCAAAAATAGATCAAAAAGAATAAATTAAAACAGAGTGCTATTAGATGCTGCACTTGGGCACTTTCCCACTAGTATACCGAAGAGCTTAAATTTTATGCTTTCCAAATCCATATCCTTTCAAACCATAGTCACAGAAGTGCACTGAACATCTTTTCAAGGAGAAGTACCCTCAACATATTCATAAGCACAACACGTTTACTTTGAACCACCCCATCAGTCACGATCAAAGTCGCACCACTCTGTCTCGGTCATAACACAGCTAACCTAAAATGGGAAGTCAACTTGGCAACTCAACAAACTCTGCAATAATTCAGCCTATAAAAATTCAGGGAAAATGCACTAAAAAATCAGGGAACATAAACAAAGAACAACTCAAGAAAACTCAGCTAATCTCAGCAAATTTCGGAAAACTCGATAATAGCTCACCGAGCTTGACAGAGTCAGCAGAATCTCACTTTGTTGGGAAGCCAAGTCAACTTCTGAATGCTCCAACAAGTTTCCTATGTCCAGTTTCACTGGTCACAGTGTCTGCTTGTGCAGTGCACCTTCAGAATAATAGAAAGGTAACTACTATCTCAGTGACAATAAGGGTAGAAAATGATCATAGTAGGGACAACACAGTTTGGTATTTTATTAATATTATGATTATTATTCAAAGTGTCCCTAATACAGACGCAACTTATGAAGATTACAACCAATAATCAGGGCATGTATAGACAGACCATTTCTATAATTCTCTAATGTGCATCATTTCTATTGTTCTCTCCCACAACATCGTTAGTAACTGGCTCCCTGACAACTCAAACATTCGAAGACCAGTATGGAATTAAACCCAATACTTCCTGTGCATATGGGACATTGTCTTTTGGGACGCCAACATGTTATATAAAAAGCAAATATTTTGATAGCAACCCTTTTCTGATGGTCAGTGCCATATGATCATAACACAATCCCAACCCAATAGCTTTGAGATGCCATTTGACCATATAGAAAAAACATTAAATTTATATTAATGTCCATTAAAGACCAAAATAGATAGGTTAAAGGAACTAGTGGTTACAACCAGTGAAAGAAGCCCAACCAAAACCCAACGGGTGCAAGGTGTAGAAATTTTAGACCCCACTCCGGTTTTCAGTTTCACCTTATCACTCCCATATAGTAAAAAGCCCATTTCCATAATCATACATTCAAAATTTTGGAAATGAAATTATTTTCTGAAAACACAAATTTAAGAATTTCACAAGTGCTGGAAATGCAGAAACAAAACATAGGAAAATATAACAGCCACACAGAAAAATAACATGCTAATTTTTGGTCAATGTGACCCTGGAAAAAACCCTACAACTCTTGGGGAAGACCAGTTTGAGAGCTCTTATTTATTTCTGATAAAATGCTTTTACAGTGAAACAGAAATACACAGACTTCCAGCAACCACACAAATACAACTTATCTCGTTTTCCATGCTTAACCTCTGCCTCAGAAAATGTGACAATAGTCAAAAACATGAATAGCCTTAAATGCTGTACGGACTCCTTGATTTCCGTGCCCAAAAACACAGTAATAAACGCTGTTGTATGGCCTCCTTGATTTGTGTGTAGAGAAACAACAATAAATGTTATACAATTTCTGTGCACAAAAATAGCAGTACGATGTAGAGCTTGCCTCGAAATTTGTGCCAGAACTGCTGTACGACTACCTAGGAAAGCGTGCCAAAGCTGCTGTACGGTTCTGTCTTGAAAAACATGCCCAAAAACTGCCTTGAACTGCATGTAACCTTGCTGTATGGATTTGTTGAATTCTGCCTCAGTATGTGTGCCAAGGTTCTACTCTCTTCTTCCTCACTGCTCTGAAAACCTCCTTGCTCTCTCTTGCTCCTCTCAATCTGCTCATGAAAAGAATGAATGACCTTTTCTCTTATTTTCTCCTTTAACCTAACCCTTAGTGAATCCCTAAATCCAATGGCTGAGATAGCTTTAGATCAGAGCTGAGAATAAGTGTGAATTTAATCCTCACTTTCTATCTTTTAATTCACCCCACTTAAATAAAGACCCACTTAGCCTTTTATTTCCATAGTCACTTTTCCACTTTCTAATTTTACATTGACTTTAATAAAGTCACTTTAAAATTAGACTTGTAACTTTATCACTTATAAAGTCACTTTTAAATTAGATTTAAGTTTACCACTTATAAAGTCACTTTAAGAGAAAAGTACAAATACATTTGGACACTTTTCCCTAGGCCAAAGATCAAAGCCTTAGGGAACCACTTGTCCTCTGGTACCCAAATTTTAACACTCACTCTTATCGAGGAAAGTGTTCCTCACCACTCCCATCTTGTCTCTGAAGTAGACATGCTTGCCTCGTGGTAAGGCTTTGGTGAATATGTCCGCTACCTGCTCATCTTTGGGAATATACTCAAGCTTCACAACTCCCTTCTAAACATAGTCTCTAATGAAATGATATTTGATTTCGATATGCTTTGACCTATCATGAAATACTGGATTCTCCGTGAGTTTAATGCAACTATGATTATCACAGTAAATCACTGAAGGTCTCAACGCTTGACCAAATAAACCAAACAACATCTTGCGAAGCCATATGGCCTCACAACTAGCCAAACTGGCTGCCATGTACTCTGCTTCTGCTGAACTCAATGCAACTGGCTATTGCTTCCGACTGAACCACGACACAACTGCCGAACCCAACCCAAAACAACACCCTGAAGTGCTCTTCCTATCAGAAGCACAACCTGCCCAATCAGAATCAGTGTACCTTGCCAGTATCACTCCATCTCCATGTCTATAATCCAGACCAAAATCCATTGTCCCCTGCAAGTAACGAGGTATGTGTTTTGCAGCAACCCAGTGCACTCCCTTGGGCTCACACATGAACAGGCTCATTGTGTTTACTGCAAAACATATATCTGGTCGAGTGTTGACCAAATACATCAAGGAACTTGTTGGCATGTGACCACACACAAGGTGGAGAAGTGGCCCCTATAAGCAAATCACAAGGATGAGGCGTGATCCACTTTTAACGTTGGTGTGGACCCCTTCCTCAATCGTCGATCGCATATCGCAAAACTCCATACATGTTATCATTGTGCTCCTTCACAAAACCCCCGATGCGATAAAACCTTAGCCCTTTTCACCTTTTCCGCATGAACCTTTATCATTCATAATTCATTTCCCTCTGCTCTAAACCTTTATTGATACCCACTCACCTTTCCGCCATCGCACATCACACTTCACAATTCTTAACACTTACCTCTCGTTTCTCTTAACAAAACTCTCGATTTGCGATTTGCGGGCGGCTCCACCTCCGTCCTACCACGTCACCCTCCGCTCATCGCACTTCGCACATTGCCCTTCGCAAGTTTTAACACTTACCTCCCGTTTCTCATAACAAAACTACCCAACTCCCAATTGCGATTTGCGATATCAGTTTGGGCCCCACCTCCCTGTCACATCATCAATAGCCCTTCCACGACCTTTGTTCCGCCCTTTTCAGTGTTAAACTGTCCCGCTGTGTGTTAATGCCACAGGCTCCCTTCTCAAGCCTGATCTCCAGTTTTGCAAGTCCTATGCAGCATGGGTTTTTGGGTAGAACAAGTGCAGTTATGGTATATTCAGTTTGTCCAAGGACTCCTCGCTAAAGAGCTAGGCACGCGCAGCACGACTAGCCGTTTCATAACGGTTAAGTGGAAATCATGAGAATGAGGGAGAGGAGGCTTTCCACATCAAGTGGAATCATGTGATGGAAGCCAGACTACCCACATGTTCACAGCCACTCCTCGTCGCCCCATTTTGAAGATTCTAGGATTTGGCTTCCGTGGCCAACTATGTTTTTTCTTTTACTGTTTGATTATGATGTCTCGCTGGTGAAATCTCGATTTCACCCGATTCTGTTTTGATTTTCTAATTACAGGAGTGATTGCTTGATGCACGCTCTGCGAGTGGGCTATGATATTTTGATTCTCACATGTGTGGGTCGATCATGAATGTTTATTCGATCGTAAACCCTCAAGGAGAACTCTATATGTAGAGGGTTCAGAGACGAAAGAAGGGTTCTGAATTTTGGAGAATTTTTGTTGTAGTTCTGTATGACTGTGCTCTTTATGCTCTGAGACACATATTTGGGAGAGTTGTTTTGAACATATGATATACAGCATTGCTTATTTGGATTCCAGATGGAGCAATGAGTAGTATGTATCTGTGTTTTCTTGTTTATCAATAATCTCTTGTTATGTATAATCATCTTTCAATATTTTGCTGCTTTGATGATTCGTGTAATGTAGTTGCCGGTGGTAATCATTTTGATTCATGAATTTTTGTATGAATAACGCTCATGTGTTAAACTTGTTGTGCCCCTTAATTCGCGCTCCACGAATCTCTATTGTTGGTCACATTCCACCTACATCCGCTTCCTCTAAGTTCAAGGGACACAGATTCTTAAGACTTTTAAGCCTGTCTCTCGTGGGTTCCTCCTCTGTTCCTTCTCAACACCTCTGCATATTTTGAAAGCCTCTGCTCATTGTTTCATACTTGACCCATTTGAAAAGCCACCGAACCATACAGCCTCCTGAGCCCTCTCGCAGTATAAGGTAATCCACATGAATCAGACTCCAAAGTCTTCACCATTCCAGAACCACCACAACCATTATTCTCTTTATCCATATTCTGTCAGAGGCACCCTTAGATTTGTCGACATCTAACCTCTGATTTCAAGAGTCTTTTGCAACTCAAGGTTGTCTCTAGGAACTACAACATAACCAATCAGTTGTCTATACAAAGTGGGATCCACCAACTCGGAATCAAAAGCATGAAGCTTCTTCCAGTTAGTGATCATAGGTGTCGACATGGGTTTGCAATCCTCCATATGAAATCTGCTAAGAATGTCCACAGTATACTTCCCCTGTCCCAGGAAGAAATGACCCTCCCCCTGCCACACCTCCAATCCCAAAAAGTAATGCATCAAGCCAATGTCCTTCATCTTGAACTTTGAAGCAAGATCTCTCTTGCAACCCTCTATGAGTCTCTCTGAACCTGTACTGACCAAGTCATCCACATACAGCACCAGAATGAGAGGCTCCTCACCTACCACAATAAAGTATAGGTTCAGATCTGCATCACTCTTTGTGAAACCCAACTCCTGCAAGTACGTATCAATCCTCGAGTACCAAGCTCTAGGAGCTTGCTTCAGGCCATAAAGTGCCTTCTTCAGTCTGCATACATGGGACTCCTTCCCATGCACCTCAAAGCCCTGCCATTGCTCAATATAAACCTCCTCCTGTATGAAGCCATTGAGAAATGCGGTCTTCACATCCATCTGGTGGATCTTCCAACCCATCTCTGCTGCTATCGATATAATGGCGCGAATGGAAGTATATCGAGCCACAGGAGCGAAGGTCTTCTCATAGTCAACTCCCTCTACCTGTGAGAACCCTCTCGTCACAAATCGAGCCTTGAACTTCTCGATGCTGCCATTTGCAACATGCTTTATCTTGTAAAGCCATCTGGAAGTAACCACTAATTTCCCTTCAGGCCTCGGCACTACCTCCCAAACATCGTTCTTCATGAATAACGCTCATGTATTAAACTTGTTGTCCCCCTTAATTCGCGCTCCACGAATCTCTATTGTTGGTCACATTCTACCTACATCTGCTTCCTCTGAGTTCACGGCATATAGATTCTTAAGACTTTTAAGCCTGTCTCTCGTAGGTTCCTCCTCCGTTCCTTCACAACACCTCTGCATATTTTGAAAACCTCTGCTCATTGTTTCATACTTGGCCCATTTGAAAAGCCACCGAACCATACAACCTCCTGAGCCCTTGTAGTATAAGGTAATTCACATGAATCAGACTCCAAAGTCTTCACCATTCCTGAACCACCACAACCATTATTCTCTTTATCCATATTCTGCCAAAGGCACACTTAGATTTGTTTACATCTAACCTCTGATTTCAAGATGTCCTAGGCACTAGTCTTTTGCAACTCAAGGTTGTCTCTAGGAACTACAACAGAACCAATCAGTTGTCTATACAAAGTGGGATCCACCAACTTGGAATCAGAAGTGTGAAGCTTCTTCCAATTAGTGATCATAGGTGTCGACATGGGTTTGCAATCCTCCATGTGGAATCTGCTAAGAATGTCCACAATATACTTCCCCTGTCCCATGAAGAAATGCCCCTCCTCCTACCACACCTCCGATCCCAAAAAGTAATGCATCAAGCCAATGTCCTTCATCTTGAACTTTGAAGCAAGATATCTCTTGCAACCCTCTATGAGTCTCTCTGGACGTATAATGACTAAGTCATCCACATACAGCACCAGAATGAGAGGCTCCTCACCTACCACAATAAAATATAGGTTCGGATCTGCATCACTCTTTGTGAAACCCAACTCTTGCAAGTACGTATCAATCCTCAAGTACCAAGCTCTAGGAGCTTGCTTCAAGCCATAAAGTACCTTCTTCAATCTACATACATGGGACTTCTTCCCATGCACCTCAAAGCCCTGCGACTGCTCAATATAAACCTCCTCCTGTATGAGGCCATTGAGAAATGCGATCTTCACATCCATTTGGTGGATCTTCTAACCCATCTCTGCTGCTATCGATATAATGGAGCAAATGGAAGTATATTGAGCCACAGGAGCAAAGGTCTTCTCATAGTCAACTCCCTCTACCTGTGAGAACCCTCTCGCCACAAATCGAGCCTTGAACTTCTCAATGCTACCATCTGCAACATGCTTTATCTTGTAAAGCCATCTGGAAGTAACCACTAATTTCCCTTCACGACTCGGCACCACCTCCCAAACATCGTTCTTCATGATAGAAGAATATTCCTCCTACTGGCTAGCTGCCTCCTCATAGCTAGAAGTCTCAGAATCAACGATGCTAGTGATAAATGGCATATAGCTACAGAAACACTCAGGTGGTTTGCTCTCTCTAACCTGTCTCTTCGGCCCAGCAACAGATGTGGCCTCTCTCAAGGTGTCATGAAGCCACTTGGGCTTCCTCTTCCCTGAGCACACTTCTCCCACTGGAGTGAAAGAATCCTCATCCTCATCAGAAGCCTGAACTACTGAAGGCCTGCCAACTGACCTCATGCCTGAACCTGTGCCTGTAGATGCTAAAGTACTGTGTCAACTGTCCATCAGTGGGCTACCCTGTGAAGTGCTCTGCGGACTGCTCTGCATGCTGCCCAAAGCACCACCCATCTGACTCTGAGAGCCACTGCTCACTGACGGACCTGACACTGTAATAGATGTACCTCTTGATCTCTGTCCACTGGATCCCTATGACTGACTCAGCTGCTCCTGAGGGTCTGGTGAATCTAGATACTCTAACTCTCATGACCTCCTGAAAGCCCTGTCCTCCTCAAACTTCACATCCCGCCTAACAACAACTTTCCTCCTCGTAGGAATATAAATCTGAAAGGCTTTCGAGGTCTCACTGTAACCCACAAAGATGCCCTTATCTGTAGTGGGCTCTAGCTTGGTCCTCTTCTCCTTGGGAACATAGGAGTATGTAACGCACCCAAAGATACGAAAGTAAGCAACATCAGGCTTCTTCCCAGAAAAAGCCTCCTCCGGAGTCACATGCCCCAAGGCATGATGTGGACTCCTATTCTGCAAGTACACAACAGTATTGCAGGCCTCTGCCCACGAAAACAAAGGTAACCCCTGATCATGAAGCATGGCTTTGGCAGCCCCAACGATGTATCTGTTCTCCCTCTCTGCAACCCCGTTGTGCTGGGGGTTGTAAGGAACTGTGAACTCCCTCCTGATGCTTTCCTCTGCACAATAATCAACAAACTCACCAAGGGTATACTCCCCTCCATTGTCCGATTTGAGGGCCTTGATCTTTCGACCTGTCTGAGTCTCCACAAGAGCTCTGAACTCCTGAAACCGCTTGAAGACCTCACTCTTGGTCTCGAGAAATAAATCTAGGTCTTCCTGGAGTGATCATCAATGAATAAAACATAATACTCATATCCACTCAAGGATACATGAGACATCCAACCGCTCACATCGGTATGAATCAAGTCAAAAATCCCTGTCAATCTATTGTCACTGCTGGGAAAAGGGGATTTGGCAAACTTCCCCATAGCACATCCTCTGCATGTATCAAGGTGATCAGAAATGACATACGGCACACCTGTGGTGATCTCCCGCAATGTCCTCAAGGCCCCATGATACATGTGCCCCATCCTACAGTGCCAAATCTCGCACAACTTTGAACTGTTAGCTCTGCTGTCGATACCGCTACTCAATGCCACAAGGGGCTGGAATCAAAACTTGTATACCTTGGCATGGCACACACCAATCACTCTAGCTGAAGAAGTTGGAGTGCCTCTAGGATATATAAGCACCTGCCCTTTCCTGAACAACACCTCATACCCTCTGTCCTCCAATGTTGAAACAGATATAAGGTTCTTCTTCATCCCTAGCACATATAGAACATCCGACACTTTCAAGGGAGGTTTGGGTTCCCTATCAAATGTCAATGTCCCCACACCAATTGCTCTAACAATGTTGTCATCTTCGAGTACTAGCTCTATATCAGTGTCGCTCTTTGAAAGCTTCGAGAAGTACTCCCGGACTCCTGTCATATGATGGGAAGCCCCACTGTCAACATGCCAAATACCTGAAGATGCTCCGCTAGTGGAGGGAAGTGCACATTTCCTCTCAACCTGTGTGGCATGCAATCCTGCACTAGTGGACTCACAAGCTATGAACCCAAACTCTCGGTCAAAGCTCTTCGAAAAGTCCTCTATCTCTGCTGATGCTGCCATGGTCTAGTCCTTTCCCTTCTTCTTCTTCTCCGGACACACAACTGCATAGTGTCCCAACTCCTGACAATTCCAACATTTAACTTTGGGAGATTCCTTCTCCTTGTTCACCTACTTACCTTTACCTTTGCCTTTGCTCCCACCACCACTTGTGGAAGCTTGCTTCTTTCCTTTGCCCTTCTTGCCCCTTGCTAACAATGCTACATTGTCATCCTCCTCTACCTGTTTGGCTGCCCCAAGATGGTTCCTTTTTATTTCATTTTGAATGCAATCATCCCACAACCTCTCCCAGCTAGGAAGGTTTTCCCGTGCAACAATCCCATCCACAAAACTCTCCCAAGTCTTGGGAAGACCATTCAATGTAATCCGCACCAACTCAATGGGTGGAATGATATCTCCAACAGCTGCCAACTCATCTCTCACAGAACTAATCTTTGTGAGGTATGCTGTAACACCATCAGTCTTAGCCATTTTAATGGTCTTCAGCTTCTCCCTTAAGACCATTTCTATGTTTTCATTGGTGCTCTGGTAAAGATTGGTCAAGGTTGTCCACATCTCATGTGCATATGTCTTTCCTCTCACATGAGGAATGACATGGTCTTTCACACCATCCAGAATCATTCTTTTTCTCTTAGCATTCTTTTTATTAAAATCTACCAACTGAACAGGGTCAGCTAGCATTGCTACTAGGTGTTGTGTGGTGTTAACCATTATGCCCCAGACTTCTGCCTCTTCAAAGATACTCTAGATTCTCTCCCTCCATGCACTATAGTTGCTCTGCCCATCCAACCTATCCTCCACCCTCAAGCCCAAAGACATGCTTGTTGTCCTAACAAACTAAAGTTTTCAAATCTGTGGTAAAAGTTCAGTTTTTTGTGTGAAAATAGCTCGCTGTAATTTTTCACTCGCTGTTCCACACTACACTTTTCAGCCACCCAAGCTCTGATACCATGTAGAAATTTTAGACCCCACTCTAGTTTTCAGTTTCACCTTATCACTCCCATATAGTTAAATGCCCATTCCCATAATCATACATTCAAAATTCTAGAAATGAAATTATTTTCTGAAAACACAAATTTAGGAATTTCACAGGTGCTGGAAATGAAGAAATAAAACACAGGAAATTATAACATCCACACACAAAAAAATAAAACGTTGATTTTTAGTCAATGTGACCCTGGAAAAACCCCTTGCAACTCTTGGGGAAAACCAATTTGAGAGCTCTTTTTTATTTCCGATAAAATGCTTTTATAGTGAAACAGAAATACACAGAAAATTCCAGCAACCACAAAAATACAACTTATCTTGTTTTTCGTGCTTAACCTCTGCCTCGGAAAATGTGCCAACAGTAAAAAACAAGGACAACCTTAAATGTAGTATGGACTCCTTGATTTTCGTGCCCAGAAACACAGCAATAAATGATGATGTACGGCCTCCTCGATTTGCATGCAAAACAACAATAAATGTTGTTGTACGACTTCCTCGATTTGCGTGCAGAGGGATAGCAATAAATGTTGTACAATTTCTGCCTCGATTTATGTGCATGAAAACAATTGTACATTGTACAGCTTGCCTCAAAATCTGTGCCAAAAAATCAGCAATAAATGCACCTTGAAATATGTGCCAAAACTATTGGATGACTACCTAGGAAAGCATGCCAAAGCTATTGTACGGTTTTGCCTTGAAAAATGTGCCCAAACACTGCCTTGAACTACGTGTAACCTTGCTATATGGATTTGTTGAATGTTGCCTCAATATGTGTGCCAAGGTTTTGCTCTCTTCTTCCTCAATGCTCAGAAAATCTCTTTGCTCTCTCTTACTCCTCTCAATCTACTCATGAAAAGAATGAATGACCTTTTCTCTTATTCTCTCCTTTAACCTAACCCTAAGTGACTTTTGGGGAATCCCTAAATCCAATAGCTGAGATAGCTTTAGATCAAGGGTTGAGAATAAGTGTGCATTTAATTCTCATTTTCTATTTTTTAATTCACCCCACTTAAATAAAGACCCACTTAGCCTTTTATTTCCATAGTCACTTTTCCACTTTCTAATTTTACATTGACTTTAATAAAGTCATTTTAAAATTAGACTTGTAACTTTATCACTTATAAAGTCACTTTTAAAATAGATTTGACTTTACCACTTATAAAGTCACTTTAGGAGAAAAGTACAAATACATTTGTACACTTTTCCCTAGGCCAAAGATCAAAGCCTTAGGGAACCACTTGTCCTCTAGTACCCAAATTTTAACACAAGGAGCCCCCACAGTATGAGATGAAATGACATGAACAGATGGACGTACATGGGGCAGAAGATTATAGCTTAGTAGCCCAGAGGTACAGCTTGAGTGGATTTTATAGTTAAGAACATGGGTTTTCTCCTCGGAGGTCAAATGTAAAATTCCAGAGGGGATTAGGGTATTGCATGTGAGCAAGTTGTTGTTTGCAGATTTAGTGTGGCACTGGCAAGGTAACAACACTCTCATTTTCACTTACCAGCTAGCTAGAGAGAAGGACGAATTATATTAATATATCATGGGTGGAATCTAACGCCCAAAAAATTTCCACAGAAAAAGCTTAGTACCCCAGATCTCCTTATCAAAAATGATATTTTCCCTACCAAGCCCAGTTCCCCTGCACGTGTGGCACAGATAATTATATTTTGTGTACTAACATATCTCACCATATCATTGAAAACTAATATATATATATATATAAAGAGAGAGAGAGAGAGAGAAGGTCCCACACATGATACTGCTACCAATAATGTCCCATAACAGTGATTATTTGATAAATCGCCACAGAGGAGTTGCAGCTATGGCTTTATGATGATGCAATAATCATCATGAACCCTGTTACTCGCCATTTCGTCTGGAACAAATTGACATCCTAACAATACATTGAGGTAACTTGTTTACAGGTCCTAATCTAGTTAGACATTTCAAGGTGATTCTTGTGTGAAGTATTTCTATGACCCTAGCATAATATGGTCCACTATGATGCTTTAATGGTTTTATGTCTCTAATGAAGCTAATCTCAGTTGATCTTGAGAGGTTTTCTTCAAGAGGTATCGCACATGCAGTGGAGATCCCTTCATGGATTGCTTGACTCCTCTTTAGCACCTTCCAAGGGATTCTTTTCCCCAATCTAAGAGCAAACATGACTTTGTCGCCCCAATGTTGCCCCTCTAGAAATGAGTTGGGCCTTGAGTAGCATCCATATGCTTCTACACCTCTTGATGAGCCTCCAGATGATAAAACATTGACCTTGAAAGCTTGGGCGTTGGACTATTTGATGAGGTGCCCAGATGGACCCAACACATTCCCAAGCTAGCCTTGACCCTATTTGATGGATGATGCCTTGTTCCGGAGCCCAAATGACAATGGTTGTCACTAAGATGAATTGGGAGGGCTAGCACATCCCTCTTTGATGCCAACACTTGGCCTAAGTGGTGCCACGTCGCTCCTACATGCATGGAAAGGGTGACATAGGCCTCCGTTTTTATGACGTCATGGTGGAGGAGGTGCCCTTTGGAGATGCGCACATGCACTTTGACGTTTTCTTGGAGTGAGGAGCACTCTTGGACCATTGCCTCACTTACGTGATGCATTATTGCCTATTTTGGAGGATGAAGTCATGGTGGAGATCATTTTTCTTCCACACCTGTGGCCTATTTTTTGGCATTTTCCTATGTTTTAAAGCTATTTCAAGGTTGGCTTGTGAACATTGACCTAGTTGAATGCTCAAGTAAACTTGTGTAAATTTTTGTAGATGTTCTATGCTAGGAGCAATTTTACTTTTCTCATAGCAATCATACAAATAGTTAAGCAAAATGCAGATAGAACATATAAGTGGATCTTACAGAAGACAAATCAGAAACAGGAAAAATGTGGTGGTTCGTTACGGCGGTCAACAAGATGCTTCAACCAGCAAAGTCTCCTTGGTCAGCCAACCTAGCATGTGTCACAACAGTCCTCCAATCAGTAAACGAGTCAAACCAAGTCAAGTCCAAAAAAGTCAACGCTGTCCTGAAAAAGTCAACGCAGGGCAGCAAGCTAAAAGTCAACGCAGCAGCAGATTGGTCAACCTTTTGACCTCGATTTCTGTGCCAAATAGTACGGCCTTCCAAAATCAAACTTCCCACAAGTTTTCAGCCCAATTGGACCATGCATTGACCAAAGTCAACGCTGGTCAAACTTTCTGCAAAACCCTAACTGCAGAAAATCATCCTTCAACTCAGTCGTACTGTTTTGTCCTTCTTCTCCTTCACACGTGTGGCTGAACTCATCCTCCAAGGAGCTCGTACTAAATCAGATGAGAGAAGATGTTGTGAGTTGTGTTGTGATGAAATGCTCTCCAACTTTGCCTGTATTTATATCCATCATTGGGGCGTGTGACACATCTGCTGGGGGTGTGAAACCTTAAGGCCGACTTGCACATATAATTTATTATGAATAATAAATTCAAAATAAATGTTCTGCTCATCGGATTAAGACATATTATATATGGATTTTACACCTCTCCGAAAGAGGAATCCAACAAAAATATTAGCCTCTTAATCTGAGCATCATAACATGGAGTTTGGACCTAGTTGTCCAAATTTAACAACTTGTCTTAGGGCTTTGCTTGTAAAATTATGAAAAAGTGACTTGGTTACCCTCATATAAATAAAGGGGGATCACTTTTCATTTTTATCATCACCATTCATCACACTTCTTCTCTAGAAGTGCACACTAGCTCTAGTATTTTATCTATCTAGCCGCAATGTAGATTTATTGTGTGAATTTATCTTTGGAGAAGGATTTTTGCATGAGAAGGTTTCTTTGGGATAGATAAAAGAGATTATTCTGGAAATTTTGTAAATTTATTGTGTATTTTTTAAAATTTGCATGCTATAATATGTGAATTAGGCTTTCTCTGTGTGACATGTTTAAATTGCAATATTTATCTGGAAATCTAGATTCCTTATGCTAGACAAAGTTTTTCTTCCTTGAATCCTTCAAATGAACTCTATTGTGCGCATCTCTTGAACTTAAAATCTCCCATCTAAGGAAGTCATTAGCATTTGTAAGTAGAGGCTCTCACCTTCTTTATCAAGGTCGTCTTCATTCAATTTGACCTAAAAGACTTCATTGCCCATTTAGATCAAGGAACTAGCCTAGGAGGTGATGATCAATCTTTCCTTAATAACTATTTTCTCTCTCTTCTCTCCAAATTCTAGACATCTAGGGTTATGGTTTTCTTAAAATTGTGCTAAATCGTAATTTTATTTGATGTGTTATTTCCCTCTTAATAGGGATTGCATTTATAATTGGAGAAAAACAGAATATAGAATTAATTGCATTATAAAACCATAATATTAGGGTTGGTAACATCGTTTCTATTGTTTCTTCGAATCTTGATGCATGTTCCAACCATATAAACTCATTTGCATGCCCTAAAACCTGCATGCCTAAATGATAGCCTTGTTACTTTGTTGATCTATACTTGTAAGGCTATTTCTTCTAGCTATTAAATGACATCGCAAGCCATATCATTGAATATCTATCAAACAATAACTTATAATTGTTCTCTAATGTATTTAAGTGGTCTAGGAACAGAGTATTTGAACCTTGGTAAAGAGTATCTTAGCCTACTTGGCTTCGATAGTACCTTATCCCAATCACTAGACCTTCATTCACCTTGAACCCTTCTTATTGAATATCCTTTAGGTAATCTATATAGGGAAGCCTCCCTTGTGGTTTAATTTACCACTAAATAGCTGGAGAGATGTTGTTGAGGTGACCATGGCGGCTGATCTCTTCTTGCCATGAGGTCGAGATCTACCTAGTGGGGCTTTGCACTAGGCCTACTAGATTTTTTGGTAATGTTTTTGGTGCCATTGCCGACGAGGAGTTGAGTCCACCTCCTCGTGATTTGAAGCCTTTGTTGATGAGAACAGCCCAAACCCTAAGTTAGAATTTCTCAACTAGCATCTCCACTGGAAGAAGGAAGCCCTAGTTCTTCATTGATCTTCAAAGATTCCATGCTTATAGGGTGAAGTAAGCATCTTTCAAGACATTTAAGTTCACCCTGACAACTCCACGATTGTGTGATATGAAAAATATGAGAAAATGGTTCCTTGGGATTTGCGTGAAACGTACATTTGCTCAAGATGTTAAGTGTTGAAAAGTGTAACTAGGTTCGGTCTTCATAATGTCATGTGTAATTGTGATTTTATGTAATTGATGTAAAGAAGAAAAATAAAATTATTTTGTAATGCTTGAGTCATGGGTTTCATGCTCAAGGAATTTTATTTTTAGTAGAAGCTCCCATTGAGAACTATTAGGTTTGGTCATCAAGTCATAAAGTCCAATAAGTCAATGTCAGAGGTTGAAGATCCATTTGGGCGCATTGTCTATTGTAAAAAGAAGTTTTTGTTTGAGTCATTAACCCTCCAAGACCATGCCAGAAGCATCCCTTGAAGTCGACTTACAAAAAGAAAACAAGATGATTCCAAAAGGCATGTCGGCCTTGTCTCCAAGTCAAGCCAGCTAATTTACATGGGAAAACCACTATAAATAGGCAGCTCGACCTTCATTCTAGATACAGAATTTCGGTCAAGGAAATCTGAAGAAGAAAAGATATGAAGATCATAAGAAGAATATCCTCTCATCCAGCAAGAAGAAAGTGAAGGAGAACAAAGGAATTTTGAACTGTCTTTAGGTTAATTCTTCACGTGTGGCAAAAACTAGTGTTTTTGCAGTGGGGTTAACTCAGCCTTTCTAAAAGTCAAGTAAAGGGTCTCTAAATCATCATTATTGCTAGCCGAATTAACAAGGAACAACCCTCAAGGTAAGCGAAGGAGAAATATACCAAGAAGGTCCATAATTTTGTCCACACGTGTGTCATCACTGAGATTTCAGGTAGCCGAAATTGCAAATTTGTGGAGGAAGGTTGAAACTTCGTAGTAGTCGTGACCAACAGTGCATGAAAGGAGTCTGACTTGTGTTGACTTGTGGAAGAAGGAGAAGTAGTGAAGAAGGATCTTGTGACTTGGTCTTAGTCTTGGTCTTGGTATTCGTTAATTGAAGTCTCTATAAGAAGAAGAATTCGCTTGGGTTTCCCTCTCAAGTTGGAGGAGGTTTTGGCCCTACCTATTTGTGAAAATTCGGTGAATCTCGAATCCTACTGCAACAACTGATGAGAATTCTTCTATTTGTTAATTTCTTGAATAAATTATTTAATTTGTTCTACGGTAAATATTGAAACCCATACATTACAACCTTCACAAAATTTAAACTACGGAAAATAAATAAGTGCGGAAACAAGATCTGAGCAAGAATAAATCATAGACACATGACACCATTGTTTTTGGACCAATGTCCCCAGAAAAAACCAATGCGGGAAAACCAGTGCTGCAACTAAGGTTTTGTATTATTATGAAGAAGATTTGAATACAATCTGGGATGCCTTACTGGCCATCCACACAAAGAATCTAACTCACAAAGAGCTAGTGAGGATTACCTCACACTAACATTGGAAAATACGAACTTGCCAACCTCTGAGTTGATGAGCCCAACGCTTCCTTTGCGCAGTCTCTGCATAGCCTCTACGCAGTCTCTGCGTTACTTTGCGTGGGGATTGCATCACCTCTGCTTGTTGGCTCTTTTGCTAGTTGCATACTAATTCACAATCTGTTTTATTAATACCCTTTAATTATTTTAATTTCCTAAGTTTAAACTTAGGGTCCCATTAAAAATAATTAATTATCATAATAAAGCACAATCTAAGCGGAATTTCCCAAAACACTTTCTAGGTTCTTTGGAGTACATGTGCCTAAGCTTCCCTGAAAATTTTGAGACTTGGAGCACATCCGATGCTACCAGAAATCAACACTTCCTCTTATCGAGGAATGTGCTCTAACAATACATCCTGTTGAAGTACTGCTCTAATTCTGCAACATCTCCCTCTACGTTGCTGATCTCTGACACTGTTGTCCACCAACACTACGCTGCTACATCCGTGCTACTATTGACCCTGCATGTTCCTGCCAACTGCCACTGCACTGCAAATTTGTTGCTTACTGCAACAAAGAAACATCCAAAACACTGAACTAAGTGTTCAGCATGATCCATCTGGTACTGAAGATCTGACTGCTGCTAACCTCTTCGTTGTCCCCCTGAAGCTCTGCGTTGCTTTTGACTCTGTGTTGAGCCTTCCTACACTGTTATCAACCCTGCTCTGCGTTGCTCAGACTATGGCGCTCTGTAGACACTGCACTGTCACTTTTGCACTCCACTGTACCAACTGAAACTTGTCCATCCTGCTACTTTTGATTTTGGCTCTTGTAGCAAGGTGATGATCCTAGAGGTGGACTCCTCAAGGATCATCCCCAACTACAGCTTTGCTGAACTACAACTCTAGATCACCCCAATTCTCCCCTGGAGATATGTGGGCAATCATAGTGAATTCCTCCTTGATCCTTGTAGTTGCAACCTGCAGATCATGTTTCTCATCTTTTTCCTTCTTCTTGAGAGGGCACTGTGTAGCATAATGTCCCATCTCGTCACACCGGAAGCACTTGATCTTTGAGATGTCCTTCTTATGCCTCCACTGCTCTTGCTACCCCTTTGATGCAAGGGTTTCATTCTCCTCCTCTTCCTTGGGCCTCTTCCCACTACTGCTGCTACCGTCAAGTTTGCACTTGAGTAGATCTCTCCTCATCTCTTCCTGCTGAAGAGTTGCCCATATTCCTTCCCAGTTTGACAACTTCTCTCTACCCAGGATGCTCTGGACAAAAACCTGATAGTCTTCGGACACTGAATTGAGGGCCAATCTGACCATCTTTGTGACCTGAGGAGTTGCTCCTACAGCTGATAGCTGATCTCGGCTCTCCTGAAGCTTTGCAAGGAATCAACGTATGTGATCTCCTTTCTACATCTTCTCCTCC
Source organism: Pinus albicaulis (assembly GCA_034641835.2). Lineage (NCBI taxonomy): Eukaryota > Viridiplantae > Streptophyta > Pinopsida > Pinales > Pinaceae > Pinus > Pinus albicaulis. The sequence continues at coordinate 1,332,848,072 of CM076572.1, forward strand.
AGGAACATCTTCCGTTCCTCGAAAGACCCCTCATAAAGCGTAGCCAACACTTCCCACATCCCTCTAGCTATCCCTTTGCTAGAAATGTGTGAAACAATATGATCCTTCACTCCATCCAGGATCAGTCTTTTGGTTTTTGCAATGTTCTTCTTGAAGGCTCTCAATGGTGCTACATCTAAAGGTTCAGCTACTGCACTGTTGATGACAGCCTTTAGATCATGCTCATCCAGAAGGAAGGAAATCCTTTCCTTTCAGGTTACGTAATTGGAGGCACCATCCAATCGATCCTGGTCACGCAACCCACTCAATTCCATCTCACCCAACAACTGTCAACCGGCTGCCTCTAACCCTCTATGCAGCTAGCTCTACGCACTCCTTGCTGGAGTAAGCCAAATAAGTCACGAACTCGCTACTTCTGCACGGGAAATCAAAGTTTCTTGGGCAAGAACTCTCTTACGTCAGAATTCCCCAAATGTGTCTTGTTCTTCTCTTATGACGCTTTCTGCACCAGCAACTGCTACTAAAAGAAAATTGTGTCCCACTAGTTGTTGATCTGCATTGAATCTGTTGCAGTGCTCCCTCTGCCTCTATCAAACTGCAAACTAGAAAATCCTACCTCTCTATCGACTCACTCAGAGAGAGATTTCCTTGCAGATCTAGCCCTCCTGGCTTGAACTACGCAATCACTGTGGAGATCGATCTACTACTTACGCAGCTCTTTGATCTCCTGCTTCTTCTTCAATGTTGGATCCTTTCAGTCTGCTCTCTTGCTCCTCCTGCACTGCTAAACAAGCTCTGATACCATGTGAAAATTCAGTGAATCCAAAATCCTACTGCAGCAACTGATGAGAATTCTTCTATCTGTTAATTTCTTGAAAAAATTATTTATTGTGTTCTACGGTAAATATTAAAACCCATACACTACAGGCTTCACAAAATTTCAACTACAGAAAATAAATAAGTGCAGAAACAAGATCTGAGTAAGAATAAATCATAGACACATGACACCGTTGTTTTTGGACCAATGTCCCCAGAAAAACCCAATGCAGAAAAACCGGTGCCATAGTTGAAGGTTTGTATCTGTGTGGAAAAAGTCGGCAAGTAGTCCCGACCTTTTGAAAAAATCCCGAATTTTTCCCGGAGACGACTTTATCAGTCGACTTTTTGACGAAGTCCCGACTTTTTGCCGACTTTTCCGAAAAAATCGTGAGTGAGGTAGTTTCTTTAATAAATTTTTAATTTTTTTTTTTTAAATAGGATTTTTTCCAAAAATGAATATTTTTTTATTTTTTTTAGTTTTGCCGACTTTTTGTCGACTTTTTCAAAAAACTCCAGACTTTATCGAGTTTTTCAACTTTTGGACCCTTGTCGATTTAATCCCGACTTCGACTTTTTCCACATTGGTTTGTATTATTATGTCGAAGATCTGAGTACAATTTGGGATGCCTTACTGACCATCCACACAAAGAATCTGACTGACAAAAAGTTGTTGAGGATTACCTCACACTGACACTAGAAAATCCAAATTGGCCAACCTTTGAGTTGATGAACCCAACGCTGCCTTTGTGCAGTCTCTGCATCACTCTGCGTCACCTTTGCTTGCTGGCTCTTCTGTTGGCTGGATATTGATCTCTGGCCCCTTCTGGTCTCATACCCAACACTCTGGCACTAGATCTGACTAATCCTTAACTGAATCTCGGATCTCCTCAAGGATGCAGTGTTGCCTCTTCTGGCTCTGTGTAGCTGCTACACTGCCTCTTTGCGTACTGCTCTTTGTCTCCTCTATGATATATTCCCAGCTCAGGAAAATCTCCAAGCGGATTTATCACTGCCCCTCTCCGCAAGAATATTCTCGATCTAACTTCTCCTAAGTATTGCTCACTTGAGAAATTCGATCTCTAGACTCTGTTTGTGCCTCTCAATGTAATTTCAAAATGCCCCATCAAACCCTTATAATCTTCTCGTTGAGACTTCAACGGCTAAGATTAAATCATTAATCAACAACTAAGAATAACTTGACTTCATCTTCATCTTTTTCTAATCATTAATCAACAACTAAGAATAACTTGACTTCATCTTCATCTTTTTCTAGAAGATTCACACTCTGTTTTATTAATAACCTTTAATTATTTTAATTTCCTAAGTTTAAGCTTAGGGTCCCATTAAAAATAAATAATTATTTTAATAAAACATAGTCTGAGTGGAATTTCCCAAAACAAATTCTGGGTTCTTTCGAATACATGTGCCTAAGCCTCCCTACAAATTTTGAGACTTAGAGCACATCCGATGCTACCAGAAATCAACACTAATTGCCTACATTCTGTGTCTCTTGTCTCTTTATTGTTTATGCTTTGGTAGTTGTTTGATGAAGAAGACCACTATAATAATCTAACTAAAGAAAGGATCCTAATCTAAAGAAGCAAAAATCATTTACAAGCAGTTATCATCTAAGGAGAAATCACCAAATCCTAATGCCCTAGATTTCTCAACATGGTATCGAAGCTAAGGTGACAAAATCAAGGAAAGGGCTGAGGCAAGGGATACTCGAGCATTCAAGGACCAAATCTCAAAAGGACATCAAAGCAAGTCTAGAAGACAATTTGGAATTCAAGTCTACAAAGAAGTATCAAAACACTAGATCGAAGAAGAAGTCTTGGGATCCTCAAGTCATCATTAAAAGAACACAAAGACCCTACTCAATTTGAAGAGATCTACAATGAAAGTAACTTGAAGACTATTCATTCAAGAGAAGCAAGATCAACGACGTTGTCATCATCACCAAAAGTTCTAAGGCAATCTCTCTCTCATTGAAGCAAAGACCTCCTTATCCTTGAAGAAGATCATCCAAGGAGCACCAAGACATCATCAAGAAGCCATCATCAACAAGGACATTATCATCATAAGATCCGAGGTTATCTATCTCTCTGTGGAGCCAAGGATCACCCTTCAAAAAAACTATCTTCATCAAAAAGAATTTTTCCATTATCTATATCATCATCAAGATCAAGGAGGCAGTAAGTGGAAGAAGCACCTCTTCTAGTAAGTATATTTATGTCTACATCTGAATCTGTCAAAATGTCTTTTTGCAAGGAAAACAACAAATTGGTTGGGACTTCAAACTTTCTTGCATGGAAGAAAAGGACAGATCTAAATCTCATTGAGAATGAGGTCACGGAACATGCCAAAGGTTCAATAACGAAAGCTCCAAAAAAAGATGCTCAAGCACTTGCAAGATTCATGAAAGGGGAATTAAGGGCTCAAAGGATTCTCATAGAATCCATCAAAGATCCCCTCATCCCATATGTATCTAAACTTGAAACTTCAAAAGAAATATATGACAAACTAGTAGAGTTGTTTTTCGTGAGCACTGCAGGAGAATTTATCTCTCTAAGGCAAGAACTCTACAAGCTAAGGATCTCAAAAGAAGAAGGAATAGCCTCATACTTTATGAAGATATCTGAGATGAGGGATCAACTTCAAACATCTGGGAGAAATCATGTGTGACAGAGAGATGACTACAGTAGTATTGAATGCACTACCAAAGGAATGGGGTAACTTTACTTCAAGCATATATGGGAAGAAAGAAACTACTCCATTGAAGGATCTATGGTCTCTATGTAAACTTGAAGAAACCACACTGGAGGCAAATCTGAAGTGGGAACAAGTGAACAAAATCAAGCATATGCCATATTGGCAAAAAGAAAGGGAAAATTTGGAAAGTTTGGTCCTCAAAAAAAGAAGAATATGGCCAAGATTCAATGCTATGGATGTCAAGAATATGGTCACTACAAGATGTTGAAAAGTGTAACTAAGTCGGTCTTCATGTTGACTATGTAATTATGTATTTATGTAAAAAAGAAGACAAAGATAATAAAATGTATTTTGTTGTACTTGCTTCATGGGTTTCATGAGCAAGATTTTATTATATAGGTTAATAGACTTCTTCTTAATGTCTATTAGCTTTGTGTATTCTAGGTATAAAATATAATTAAGTGTCATATACATGAAGGATCTAGTCTAGCAATATATGTTCCAAGACCTTGTGGAAGAATGGCACCTAACAGCGCTCAAACAACGTTGGAAGACAAGCTCTACATACAGTGAAGAAAACCTACATCAACGTTGGAATAACCTCTCTCAAGTCAGCCTAATTCACAGTGGAGAAGTAGACTATATGGTCGGCCTAAAAGGCAGATCAGTGCCCTATATATACCCTTGAACTACGGATCATTTGAAGTGTACAAAATGCGGATTGCTCTGATCTATAATATGTGGAATAAAGAGGAACAAAAAGTGTGGATTCCAGACTAGAAGTAGTGCAGATCTCAGGCAGGGTTAAGATCGGATCTCAAGGGTAAACCAATGTGGATTATAAGACAAGAAAACAGTGCAGATTTCTCTGTGTTTAAAGTGCGGATTTCAGGAGTCTTCTACAGGGTGTCAATTGTGGATTTCTCTAAGTTATCTCATCTAAGGTGCAGATATATCACTGTTGTACTACATATTGTTTTGCGATGTCAGAACTAAGCAAAGGTCCTGGAATATAAAGTTAAGGGCAATCGTATTGAAGGAGGAATTTGCTGAAGTTGAGACAGTGATCATAAGAAGAAAATCAATCTTAAAAGTGGAAGAAAGTGAGGAAGGAAAATCTGAGATTTACCTTCCTAACTACAGCTCAAGGAATTTAGTTGCAAGTATATGCAAAGAGAAGATAATTTTGTCCCTATATTTGACTGAGCAATAAGAAGTGAAACTTGGATACTGAGTTCTCTAGTACCAGTGCAAAACAGTGCAGATTGGTGAAGAAGAGAAGAATCAAGTTTGAAGAAGTTGTGTCAAGGTCTTGGATGCATATCTAGGTCAAGGGTCTGAGTCTTAGTCATGGTACTTGTCATTTGAAGATCTATAAGAAGAATTGTTTGCGGGTTTTCCTCTCCAAGAGGGAGAGGTTTTTCCCTGGCTCTACCAGCCTAATTTTGTGTCTTGTTTATTTTGATAATTGACAGGATGAAAGACTAAATAAGATAACGAAGATAAGACATAAGTAACTCAAGTAAGCTCACAAGTAATTATCAAGAAGAGAATTTAAATTAATCATCAACCCTCCAAATTCTCAACATGGAATCAAAGCTAAGGTGTTGAACTTAAGGGCTGCTTGACAAAGAGACACTCCAAGAAACAAAAATCAAAGTTTGGGTGAAAAGTCAAATCAGTTTGCAAGCAAGACTCTCAAGCTATTTTCAAGAAAGATCTTCATCTCAATCAAAGGATCAACTTTTCAAGATAATAATCTTTGCCATCAAAGATTCTCATTCAAGACATTGATTGAAGAGGACAACATCTTTTGAAGATATCATTTTCCATCAAGGATTCAAGGACACCTAGATCGAAGATTTCTATCTTAGAAGAAGCTCCTAACTCCTTCGTCATCATCAAGGAAGCTGCAAGCCACTCTACTCAAGTAAATATCTATGACCTTACTTAAATCTGTGAAGATAACTTATTGTAAAAAAAGCAACAAGTTGTTTGGGTCAACAAACTTTAGCGCATGGAAGAAGAGGACAGATTTGAATTTAATTGAAGACGAAGTTATGGACTACATCGATGGATCAACAATTCAACCACCAAAACAAGATGCTCTAGCTCATACCAAATACATGAAGGGAGAAATCTGAGCCCAGAGGATTCTCATAGAATCCATCAAGGACTCACTCATTCCCTATGTATCAAAACTAAAGTCTACTAAAGAAATATATGATAAACTGGTGGAGCTATTCTCTGTGAGTACTACATGAGAAGCAATCTCTCTGAAACAAGAACTATCTAAAATGAAATTGTCAAGGGAAGAAGGAATCACTCCATACTTTATGAGGATTTCTGAAATAAGAGATCAACTGCAGGAACTGGGAGAAGTAATGTTTGACACTGAGATGACTACAGTGTTGTTGAATGCTCTACCAGAGGAATGGGGAAACTTCACTTCAAGTTTATACGGGAAGAAAGAAGCCACTCCGTTCCATGATTTATGGTCTCTATGTAAAATAGAGGAAACAAGACTAAATGCCAAAGCTGATACAGGACCAAGTGAAGGGAATCAAGCCTTTGCAGCCACATACAGGAAGAAAGGAAGATTCGGAAAATTTGGCCCTCAGAATAAAAGAAGGAATATGGACAACGTATGATGTTTTGGATGTAATGAACTTGGGCATTATAAAAGAGATTGTCCTAAATCTGACAAGGACAAGAGGAAAAGGGAAGAAGCCCATATCTCAGATGTGAGGGAAGAACCTGACGCAAAGAAATCTAAGAAAGAAGAAGTAAGGGATCTCTACTATGATTGAGATCATCTTCTCCTTTAAGTGATTTTTGTTGGTTATAAAATAGTACGATAGGAAGCAATGTATAATATAGCATCATGTTAAAAAGCATGTTAGGAGCTCTTAGTGAATCAGCTCCGGGAAAACCTCTCTGATAACATTACTAATGGAAAGAAGTCATCAAGATCAAGGGTCATCATGGAAACAGAATTATGGGATGTGATGACATATTGAAGGAGCAAGCCAAGGGAATGAAGCTCTTCATTCTAGAGAAATTGCTATAGGATGACTCAAAGGAAAAAGGTATGAGGTATGTATATGCTGACACTAGATGTTGTGAAGTCATGTCATATGGTTGCATGTAATAGACTTCCATATTTATAAGTATGATCTATGAAGAAGGATCTCTCGATGCACTGACAAATGAAATCAACATAATATGTCCTCATGTAATATCAGATGGTTGTATATGAACGAGAAACTGGAAAATTGTAAGTTCATGGGAATGAAGAATGTGCAGAAAGGAAGAGATCATGAAATTGTTGAAATTTGGTTACCGAAGGACAGGTGGTTCCCTAAGGCTTTGATCTTTGGCCTAGGGAAAAGTGTCCAAAAGAATTTAATTTTTCTCCTAAAGTGGCTTTATAAAGTTATAAAGTAAAATCTAATTTAAAAGTGACTTTAAGTGAAAAAGTTACTAAAGTCTAATTTTAAAGTGACTTTAATAAAGTTAATGTAAAATTAGAAACGAAAAGTGACTTTGGAAATAAATGACTAAGTGGGTCATTATTAAAGTGGGGTGAATTAAAAAATAGAAAGTGAGATTTTAAAAGAGCATTTAATCTCAGTCTTATATCTAAAGCTATTTCAGCCATTGGATTTGGGGATAACCCAAAAGTCACTTAGAGTTCTATTAAAGAAGGAAAAGGAGAAAAAAGGTCATTCATTCATTAATTCTTTCATGAGAAAATTGAGAGAAGGAGAAGGAGAAAGTTGAAGAGAATTTTCTGAACAGTGAGAAGAAGGGCAGCAGCACTAACCTTCAGCAAATCTGTACAACAAGGCAGAGCACAAAGTTCGAGCCAAGTGGGAACGAATTTCGAGGAGAGAAAACTACAGATTTCGAGGGAGGCCGTACAGCCATTCCGACATTGTTTTCGAGGTTGTTCGTACAGTTTTGAAGGCTGTAATTTCTGCTGTAATTTTTCTGTTTTGTGGGCACGGAAACCGAGGTGGAGTTTGGCACGGTTTTCGAGATAAGTTCTGTTTCAAAGTTGCTGTAATTTTTTTTGCTGTGTAAATTTCTACATCACTGTAAAATCAATATTCAGAAAATAAAGAGAAGCTTTCGAACTGGTTTTCTCCAAGAGTTGTAAGGGGTTTTTCCAGGGTCATGTTGACCAAAAATAACTGTGTTAAAATGTTTTGTGTGGTTGTTTTAGTCTGCTGATTTTTATTTCTGCAATTTCCAGCACTATGAAAATTTTCCAGAATTTGTGTTTTCAGAAAATATTTATTTTCCAGCTTGTTGAATGTAAGGCTATGGGAAAGAGCATTTAACTATTTGGAGAAATAAGGTGAAACTGAAACCAGGGTGGGAAAATAGAAATTTCTACATAGTATCAGAGCTTGGGTGCTGAAATTGCAATTTGGGACAGTAAAGAGAAAAATTACAAGTTGCTGATTTTTCACTCAGAAAATTCCAACGAGCTGATTTTTCACACAGAAATTTTATCTTTACTACAACCGTGCTATTTTCAGTGTTTAGGACAGCAAGGATATCATTAGGATTGAGGGTGGAAGATAGGTTGGATGGGCATAGTAATTACAACGTTTGGAGAGAAAGAATGCAGAGCATCTTTGAGGAGGGAGAAGTCTGGGATATCATGGTTCATACCCAACAGCAGCCTGTTAATGTGCCTACTGATGTTGTTCAATTGGCAACATTTAATAAAAAGAATAACAAGGAAAAAAAGATGATTCTGGATGGTATTAAAGACCATGTGATTCCTCATGTGAGAGGAAAGAGACATGCTCATGAGATGTGGTATGCCTTGACCAATCTCTACCCGAGTACCAATGAGAACAGAAAGATGGTCCTAAGGGAGAAGCTGAAGACCATTAAGATGGGTAAGACTGATAGTGCAGCTGGATATCTCACAAAGATTACTAATGTGAGAGATGAGTTGGCAGCAGTTGGAGAGGTCATTCCATCCACTGAGTTGGTGCGGATTGCAGTGAATGGCCTCCCCAGTTCATGGCTGAACTTTGCTGATGGGGTTTGTGCACGTGAGACCCTTCCCACATGGGAGAGGTTTTGGGATGATTGCATTCAGACAGAAATCAGGAAGGGTCAGCTTGGGGCAACCAAGCCAGTTGAGCAGGATGAGGATGTAGCACTGTTGGCAGGAGGCAAGAAAGGCAAGGGAAAGAAGCAAGCTTCCACAAGCAGTGGTGGGGGCAAAGGCAAAGGTAAAGGTAAACAGGGTAACTAACACACAGAAGGACTACTCCAAAGTGAAGTGTTGGAGTTGTCAGAAGATGGGACACTATGTAGTTGTGTGTCCAGAGAAGAAGAAGAAGGGGAAGAACCAGACCATGGCAGCATCAGCAGAGATTGAGGACTTTTCAGATAGATTTGACCGAGAGTTTGGGTTCAGTGCTTGTGAGTCCACTAGTGCAGGATCACCTACCACAGAGGTTCAGAGGGAGCATGCATTTCGCTCGACTAGCGGGGCATCTTCGGGTATCTGGTATGCGGACAGTGGGGCTTCAAGTCATATGACAGGATTCCGTGAGTACTTCTCAGAGCTTTCAAGGAGTGGCACTGATATAGAGGTAGTACTCGGTGATGACAGTGTTGTTAGAGCAGTCGGTGTGGGGACACTGACATTTGATAGGGAACCCAAACCTCCCTTGAAGGTGTCAGATGTTTTATATGTGCCAGGGATGAGGAAGAACCTCATATCCGTCTCAGCATTGGAGGACAGAGGGTATGAGATATTGTTCAGGAGAGGACAGGTGCTGATATATCCCAGGGGCGCTCCAGCTGATTCAGCTAGAGTGATAGGAGTACGCCATGCAAAGGTGTACAAGTTTGCATTTCAACCCCTTTTGGCATTGAGCAGTAGTACCGATAGCAGAGCTAGCAGTTCTGAGCTGTGTGAGATTTGGCACCACAGGATGGGGCACATGTATCATGGAGCCTTGAGGACTTTGCGGGAGATCACTACAGGTGTGCCAGATTTCAGTACTGATCACTTTGATACTTGCAGAGGATGTGCGATGGGCAAGTTTGCCAAATCCCCTTTTCCCAGCAGTGACAGCAGAGCGACCGGGATACTTGATTTGATTCATTCCGATGTGAGCGGTCGGATGTCTCATGTTTCCTTGAGTGGATATGAGTACTATGTGTTATTCATTGATGATCACTCCAGGAGGACCTGGATTTATTTCTGGAAGACCAAGAGTGAGGTCTTCAAGCGGTTTCAGGAGTTCAGAGCTCTTGTGGAGACACAGACAGGTCGGAAGATCAAGTCCCTGAGGTCGGACAATGGAGGTGAGTACACCCTTGGAGAGTTTGTTGAGTATTGTGCGGAGGCAGGCATTAGGAGGGAGTTCACAGTTCCTTACAACCCCCAGCAGAACGGGGTTGCGGAGAGGAAGAACAGATCCATCATTGGGGCTGCCAAAGCCATGTTACATGATCAGGGGTTACCTTTGTTTTTGTGGGCAGAGGCCTGCAACACTGTTGTATATTTGCAGAAGAGGAGTCCGCATCGTGCCTTGGGGCATGTGACTCTAGAGGAGGCTTTTTCTGGGAAGAAGCCTGATGTTGGTCATCTTCGTATCTTTGGGTGTATTGCATACTCCTACGTACCCAAGGAGAAGAGGACCAAGCTAGAGCCCACCGCAGAGAAGGGTATCTTTGTGGGCTATAGTGAGACCTCGAAAGCCTTTCGGGTCTATATTCCTGCTTCGAGGAAAGTTGTTATCAGGCGGGATGTGAGATTCGAGGAGGACCGGGCTTTCAGGAGGTCACAGGAGTTAGAGTATCTGGATTAGCTAGACCCTCAGCAGCAGTTGAGTCAATCACAGAGATCCAGTGGGCAAGGATCAAGGGGATCCGGAGGTACATCTATGACGCAGCAAACCGGGTCCGTCGCGTGAGCAATGGCTCGGGCGAGCTGGGAGGTGGTGAAGCCGACAGCGAGGCAGAGGCAGACCCGCAGAGCTTCACTAGGGAGTCCACCTAGGGACAAGCTCACACTTGCGACCAACGCATCTACAGTGTTCAAAAAGTGTGCAGGGGGACAAAGCAGACAAACAATAAGAGTTCACTTCATGAGGAGGAGTCTCATTCTCCAGTGGGAGAAGTGTGCTCAGGGAAGAGGAAGCCCAAGTGGCTTCAAGATACCTTGAGAGAGGCCACATCTGTTGTTGGGCCTCAGAGGCCGGCCAGAGAGAGCAGACCACTTGATAGGTTTTGTAGCTATGGCAATGGTTGCCAACATCTTAGACTCTGAGCCTTCTAGCTATGAGGAGGCAGCTAGCCAGCAGGTTTGGAGAGAGGCCATGCAGGAGGAGTATTCTTCTATCATGAAGAATGATGTTTGGGAGGTGGTGCCGAGGCCTGAGGGAAAATTTGTGGTTACTTCCAAATGGCTTTACAAGGTAAAGCATGTTGCAGATGACAGAATTGAGAAATTCAAAGCAAGGTTTGTGGCTAGAGGGTTCTCCTATGTAGAGGGAGTTGATTATGAGGAGATCTTCACTCTCGTGGCTCGATATACTTCAATTCGCTCCATCATATCGATAGCAACAAAGATGGGTTGGAAGATCCACCAGATGGATGTGAAGACCGCATTTCTCAATGAATTCATACAGGAGGAGGTGTACATTGAACAGCCACAGGGCTTTGAGGTGCATGGGAAAGAGTCCCATGTGTGCAGACTGAAGAAGGCCCTTTATGGCTCCAAGCAAGCTTGTGTGAGCTTCGTACCTGTGATTGATACATACTTGCAGTAGATGGGTTTCACAAAGAGGAGGCAAACCCAACTTATACTTCATTGTGATAGGTGAGGAGCCTCTCATTCCGGTGTTGTATGTGTATGAATTGGTCATTACAGGGGTAGAGAGACTCATAGAGCACTGCAAGAGACATCTTGTGTCAGATTTTGAGATGAAGGACATCGGCTTGATGCATTACTTTTTTGGTTTGGAGGTGTGGCAAGCGGAGGGGCATTTCTTCCTAGGTAGGGGAAGTATATTGTGGACATCCGTGGTAGATTCCACATGGAGGATTGTAGACGCATGTCGACACTGATGATCACCAACTGGAAGAAGCTTCATGCTTCGGATTTCGAGTTGGTGGATCCCACATTGTACAGACATCTGATTGGTTCCTTGATGTATTTGGTCAACACTGTGATCGTATATATGTTTTGCAGCCAATATTAGAGTCGGGCTTTATGTGTGAGCCTCTAGAAGGTTCACTGGATTGCCGCAAAACTCATTTTGCGATACTTGCAAAGGAGTATGGTTTGATTGTATACAGGGATGGGGTGAGATTACAGCTACACTTAATTCCTGGATGCAGAGGTTTGGAAGCTCGATAGAAGAGCACTTCAGGGTGTTGTTTTGGGTTGGGTTCGGCAATGGTGTCGTGGTTTTGTGCCCTAAGCAACAAATTTCTCGCAGTACTGGAGTTCACAGGCTGAAGAGAGCACAGCCAGTCTAGCTAGTTTTGAGGCCATCTGGCTTCACAAGATGTTGTTTGGCTTATTTGGTCAGTCGTTCAGACCTTCAGTGATTTATTGTGATAATTAGAGTTGCATTAAACTAATGGAGAATCCAATATTTCATGATCGGTCAAAGCATATCGGCATCAAATATCACTTCAAAAGAGACTATGTGCAGAAGGGAGTTGTGAAGCTCGAATATATTCCCACTGATGAGCAGGTTGCATATATTATTACCAAATCCTTACCACAGGGCAAACATGTCTACTTCAGAGATAAGATGGGTGTGGTGAGGAACACCTTCCTCGGTAAGAGGGAGTGTTGAAATATGGTTACTGGAGGACAAGTGGTTCCCTAAGGCTTTGATATTTGGCCTAGGGAAAAGTGTCCAAAATAATTTAATTTTTCTCCTAAAGTGGCTTTATAAAGTTATAAAGTAAAATCTAATTTAAAAGTGATTTTAAGTGAAAAAGTTACTAAAGTCTAATTTTAAAGTGACTTTAATAAAGTTAATGTAAAATTAGAAAGGAAAAGTGACTTTGGAAATAAATGACTAAGTTGGTCTTTATTAAAGTGGGGTGAATTAAAAAAATAGAAAGTGAGATTTAAAAGAGCATTTAATCTCAGCCCTAGATCTAAAAGCTATTTCAGCCATTGGATTTGGGGATAACCCAAAAGTCACTTAGAGTTCTATTAAAGGAGGAAAAGGAGAGAAAATGTCATTAATTCATTAATTCTTTCATGAGCAGATTGAGAGAAGGAGAAGGAGAAAGATGAAGAGAATTTTCTGAGCAGTGAGAAGAAGGAGGGCAGCAGCATTAACTTTCAGCAAATCCATACAGCAAGGCAGAGCACGAAGTTCGAGCCAAGTGGGCACGAATTTCGAGGAGAGAAAACTGCAGATTTCGAGGGAGGTCGTACAGCCATTTTGACACTGTTGTCGAGGTTGTTTGAACAGTTTTGAAGGCTGTAATTTCTGTTGTAATTTTCCTGTTTTGTGGGCACAGAAACCGAGGTGGAGTTTGGCACGGTTTTCGAGATGAGTTCTGTTTTGAAGTTGCTGTAATTTTTTTGGCTGTGTAAATTTCTACATCATTGTAAAATCAATATTCAGAAAATAAAGAGAAGCTTTCGAACTGGTTTTCCCCAAGAGTTGTAGGCGGTTTTTCCAGGGTCATGTTGACCAAAAATCACTGTGTTAAAATGTTTTGTGTGGCTGTTTTAGTCTGCTAATTTTTATTTCTGCAATTTCCAGCACTGAAAATTTTCCAGAATTTGTGTTTTCAGAAAATATTTATTTTCCAGCTTGTTGAATGTAAGGCTATCGGAAAGGGCATTTAACTATTTGGAGAAATAAGGTGAAACTGAAAACCGGGGTGGGAAAATAGAAATTTCTACAGAAATGCAACCATGTCAAGAGGCAGTTATCATCCAGAAGCTAAGAAGATGTGACTAGCAGATCTCTTGGGAGGATATGTAGAATCTGACAAAAGTCTGGTAAATAAGAAGACCCTTGACAAAACATATCATTAAGAGATGTGTCAATCTAAATAGAGGATGTCGATGCCTATAGGAAGGTGTCATGGTGAAAGATCATCACTGAGGTAACTTTTGTTTTAAAATTTCATATGTATATGCTTATCTGGATGAATTTAATCATGAGAAAGTATGTATGATCCTTAGAGATGATTTGAAGGAAAGCAACATGGCATAACAGTGAACCAGATGAGAAAGAATGATGAATCACTTTCTGATAGTGGACATGACTCGTGACTGAAAGTGATGGATGATTTGTGCCCTATGAAGCCAAAAGTTGAATATCCCTCAATATCGAAATCCATGTCATCGAGGGGACGAATTATTCATGAGTAGTTGGATTGTTGCTGCAGGACCCTGGTTGAGAGGGAACATGGTGGTAAGTTTCTTACTTAGAAGAAACTTGAAGTATGTCCTTCCTGTGTTGAGAGGGAGTGACATATGTGATTCTCTAATACATGTGTCATGCACTAGACCATGACTAATAGTCGTAAGTCTTAGTGAAGCCCATGTGGAGAGAATGGATAGACACATCATTCTGGTCTTCACCTCGAAGACAGAATGGAGGATTGGGTAATCATCTGGCATTCGATACTCTTTGAGAATGTGATATGGCATTCAAGATAAAAGTAGTCGAGGAGCGATATTCTTTGAGGGTTGGCTACCCAAGAGAAGAATAGTCCAAGAAGGCCATACTTTGGGAACACCTAGGTGGAGTATGTAACTTGGAGAGACAATGACTATGGTGTCTATTAGTCATGTGTCTCGCTAGCATTGTAGCCTATTGTCTCATTCAGAGATGGGGTTGTTAGTCAAGGCCTTGCACTAGGAAAATGTTGGTTGATATGATGCTATACAGATGCGATTACCAAACCGATTCTTATTATGAGATTCTTTCGTTTGAAAGTGACCATGCACCTGTATGAATACCTCCCTAGTTAAGAGGGAGTGTTGAAAAGTGTAACTAGGTTGGTCTTCATGTTGACTATGTAATTATGTATTTATTTAAAGAAGAAGACAAAGATAATAAAATGTATTTTTTTGTACTTTCTTCATGGGTTTCATGAGCAAGATTTTATTATATAGGTTAATAGACTTCTTCTTAATGTCTATTACGTTTGTGTCTTCTAGGTATAAAATATAATTTAGTTTCATATACATGAAGGATCTAGTCCAGCAGTATATGCTCCAAGACCTTGTGGAAGAAGGGCACCTACCAGCCCTCAAACAACGTTGGAAGACAAGCTCTACATACAGTGAAGACAACCTACATCAACTTTGGAATAACCTCTCTCAAGTTGGCCTAATTCACAGTGGAGAAGTTGGCTGTATGGTAGGCCTAAAAGACAGATCAGTGCCCTATATATACCCCTGAACTGTGGATCATTTGAAGTGTACAAAATGCGGATTGTTCTGATCTAATATGTGGATTAAAGAGGAACAAAAAGTGTGGATTCCAGATTAGAAGTAGTGCGGATCTCAGGCAGGGTTAAGTTTGGATCTCAAGGGTGAATCTGTGTGGATTATAAGACAAGAAAACAGTTGGGACTTCTCTGTGTATAAAGTGCAGATTTCAGGAGTCTTGTATAGGGTGTCAATTGCAGATTTGTCTAAGTTATCTCAGCTAAGGTGTGGATATATCATTGTTCTACTACATATTGTTTTGTGATGCCAGAACTAAGCAAAGGTCTTGGAATATAGAGTTAAGGGCAGTCGTATTGAAGGAAGAATTTGCTGAAGTTGAGATAGTGATCATAAGAAGAAAAGCAATCTTAAAAGTGGAAGAAAGTGAGGAAGGTAAATCTGAGATTTACCTTCCTAACTACAGCTCAAGGAATTCAATTGCAGGTATATGCAAAGAGAAGATAATTTTGTCCCTATATTTGACTGAGCAATAAGAAGTGAAACTTGGAAACCGAGTTTTCTAGTACCAGTGTAGAACAGTGCAGATTGGTGAAGAAGAGAATAATCAAGTTTGAAGAAGTTGTGTCAAGGTCTTGGAAGCATATCTAGGTCAAGGGTCTAAGTCTTGGTCATGGTACTCATCATTTGAAGATCTATAAGAAGAATTCTTTGCGGGTTTTCCTCTCCAAGAGGGAGAGGTTTTACCCTGGCTCTAGGAGCCAAATTTTGTTTCTTGTTTATTTTGATAATTGACTTGATGAAAGACTAAATAAGATAACGAAGATAAGATATAAGTAACTCAAGTAAGCTCACAAGTAATTATCAAGAAGAGAATTTGAATTAATCATCAGCCCTCCAAATTCTCAACACAAGAGAGATTGTCCTAAGGACAATAACAAAAGAGGAAGAGAATAACCCCATATCACCAAAGAAGTGGAGGAAGCTGAAAAGAAGAAACCCAAGAAAGAGAAAGTAAGAGGTCTTTACTATGATTGAGATAGTCTTCCTCACCTAGCTCGTTTCAAGTTTATGTTTTTTCAAGTTTTCTGTTGTAAGGTATGGCCATCATGAGTATCTGAGGAGCATGATAGGATGCATCTTGGCATCATAGAAGCATTGAAAACAAGAGCTCGTGACATCATCATAGAAGCATTGAAAACAAGAGCTCGTGACATCATCATAGAGTAGCATGCAGGACCACTGGAATAAAAGTCTATGGAAGTCACTTATGGAAGGATATAGCTCTTGGTAATCTCATTAGAAGCATAAGAGGTACTTCTGAGAAGAAGAAAAAGCCATCCAATACACAGATCATCATACATTTGTCAAAAGGAAACATTTGTTGAATGAGGATACTCAAGATCCTTTGTTGGAATCTTCATTGGAAGATTCACCATTTAAATGAAAGCAAGGGTTTCATCAAGAATTCCAACTTGTAGGAATTCATGGGATGATGCTATGATGTCGCAAAGAAGTGAAGCAAGTCAAGGAATTGAAGTTCTTTCAATCAAGGAAATTGTCAAAGGAAGTCTAGATGACCTAAAGAAAAAATGAGGTATGTATGCTTGTATTTGATAATCTAGAGTCGTCATATGGTTGCAGGTAACATGGATGAATGATCTATCTCGAGAGCATGATCAAAATAAGGAATCTCCTCCCTTTCAAAGGACAGAAAAAGGCATGGGTCACACATTGACTAGATGAAAACAACATAATATGTCCTCATATGAAATATGAGGTGGTTGATAATAATTGGAGGAACTATGATCGAAAGTTCCTAAAAAGAAATGTGTGAAGAAAGTGTTGAGAATTTGGAGGGTTGGTGATTAATACAAATTCTCTTCTTTGATAATTACTTGTGACCTTACTTGTGATACTTGTGTCTTGTTCTACTTTTAGTTTAGTTAATCTTTCATCAAGTCAATTATCAAAATGCTCAAGACACAAAAGTTAAGCTCCTAGAGCCAGGGCAAAACCTCTCCTTGTTGGAGAGAAAACCCACAAAGAATTCTTCTTTTAGATCTTCAAATGACATGTACCATGACCCAGACTTAGACCCTTGACCTAGACATGCTTCCAAGACCTTGCTCCTTCAACTTTAATTCTTCTTTTCAACAATTTGCTTGTTGCCTCTTTTCCTTAAGATGATTGTCTTATCTTTAATAAACTCTTTCTTCAAATCAGCAACCCTAAATTAACACTTTCCTACACTTGTCCACACCTTAGCTTGTACCTCTATACTTTCTTCAATTTCCTTTCCTGTTGCATAAGACATTGTCTTTTTGTTAACAGTATTACACTTCAGTTCTCCACTTCAGCACTTCGCATTAATGTTCAATACTTTGTATTTAGCACTTCGCCTTAACCTTTAGTACCTTGCCTTCAGCATTTAACATTTACTTTCAGCACTTCGGATTTACCTTCAGTACTTTGGGATTACCTTCAGCACTTCGGATTTACCTTCAGACTTTTAGACCTTTGCATTAACCTTCAGACTTCGCATTTATTTTCACATTTATACTTCGGATTTATACTTCGCTTTTATCTTCAGACTTTAGACCTTCACATTTACCTTCGTAATTCGCACTTTTATGAACTCACTTGTCCGAAATTTTCTATCTTCAAATGAACCGTAGGGCAATTATATATAGGTGTAGTTTTCCTGGTCTTCAAGTCAACTCATCAAGTTGACTTTAGGCCGACTTAAATAACACTCCATGAGGTGTCTATTCCAGCATGTTGGAGGGTTGTCTACGTTGTATAGGAGCTTAACCTTCAATGCTTTTTAGAGCTTGTCTCCCATCTTCTTTGAGGGTTGTTTGAGAGCTTCTTTACAAGGTCTTTAGAACATACTAAACTAAATCCTTCATGTCTATATGACCCCTAATTATATTTATTCCTAGATGACATAAACCTAATAGACATCAAGAAGAATTCTATCTACATAATAAAAGCTTGCTCATGAAACCCATGAAGCAAGTACACCAAAAATAAATTTTATTATCTTTGACATCTTCTTTGAGTAAATACATAATTACATAGTCAACATGAAGACCGACTTAGTTACACTTTTCAACACTCCCTCTTAACTAGGGAGTTATTCATACAGGTACATGGTTACTTTCAAACTGAAGAATCTCATAAGAAGAATCGGATTGGTAATCGCATCTGTAGAGCATCATATCAACCAGCATTGTCCTCGTGCAAGGCCTTGACTAACAGCCCCATCTCTCAACGAGACAATGGGCTATAATGTTGGCAAGACAAATGACTTATAGACACCTTCATCATTGTCTCTCCAAGGTACATACTCCACCCGGGTGTTCCCAAAGTATGACCTTCTTGGACTCTTCTTCTCTTGGGTAGCTAGCCCTCAAAGAATATCGGTCCCCGACTACTCTTATCTTGAATGCCCTAACACATTCTCAAAGAGTATCGAATGCCAGATGATTACCCAATCCTCCATTCTGTCTTCCCAAGTGAGGACCAGAATGATGTGTCTATCTCTCCCTCTCAACCAGGGAGGACCTTATTCCATAAGGGAATGTACTCATTTCTATACAAGGAATGTACCTAAGCTCATTCTTAGGAATTACCAAGTTTTTTTCCAAGTAAGAAACTCATCATCAGGCTCCCTCTTAACCAGGGACCTCCGCAGCAATGGTGAGACACCCAGTTGCTCATATAGAATTTCTGTCCTCGATGTCATGGATTTCGATATTGACGAATCTTCAACTTTTAGCTTCATAGGGCACAGATCATCCATCACTTTCATCCCTGAGTCATGTCAGCTTATCAGAAAGTGATTCATCAGACTTCCTTATCTGGTCCATTGTTATGCCATGTTGCTTTCCTTCAAATCATCTCCAAGGATCATACATCCTTTCACATGATTAGCAGCCCTACATGAATTTATCCAGATAACCATATTCATATGAACCTTTTAAAGGTTACCTTCGTGATGATCTTTCACCATGACATATTCCTGTGGGCATTAGCATCCTCCATACAGATTGACACATCTCCTAATGATATGTTTTTGCCAAGGGTCTTCTTCTTTACCAAACTTCTGTCAGAGTCTACATATCTTCCCAAGAGATCTCATAGTCACATCTTCTTGGTCTTTGGATGATAATTGCCACTTGACATGGTTGCATTTCATGATCTCTTCCTCTCTGCACATTCTTCATTCCCAGGATATTACAAATTTTTCAATTTCTTGTTTATGTACAACCACCTCATATTCTATGAGGTCATTGTATGTTGATTTCATCTGTTAGTGCATTGAGAGACCCTTCTTCATAGATCATACTTCTAAATATGGAGGTCTATTACCTGCAACCATATGACATGACTTCATAGCATCCAATATCAACATATATGTCTGCATACCTCATACCTATTTTCCTTGAGTCATCCTGTAGCGGTTTCTCTTGAATGAAGAGCTTCATTCCTTTGACCTGCTTCAACATCACATCCCAAAATTCAGATGATCCTTGATCTAATGACTGCTTTAATTTTAGTAGAGAGGTTTTCCAGAAGTTGTTACACCGAGAGCTCCTTCCATGCTTCTATTGAGATGCTACTTAATGTACATTGCTATCATACAATTTTTACAACTAATCAAAGATCACTTAAAGAGAAAGATGATCTCAATCATAATAGAGATCTCTTGCTTCCTCCTTCTTAGATCTTTTAGCATCATGCTCCTCTCTTTCATAATTAGCATGGGCTTCTTCCTTTTTCCTCTTGTCCTTTCCAGATTTAGGACAATCTCTTTTATAATGCCCAAGCTCATCACATCCAAAGCATCGCACGTTGTCCATATTTCTTCTTTTGTTCTGAGGGCCAAATTTTCTGAATCTTCCTTTCTTCCTGTATGAGGCTGCAAAGGCATGATTCTCTTCACTTGGTCCTGTATCAACTTTGGCCTTTAGTCTTGTTTCCTTTATTTTACATAGAGACCATAAATCATGGAATGGAGTGGCTTCTTTCTTCCCATATAGACTAGAAGTGAAGTTTCCCCATTCCTCTGGTAGAGCATTCAATACCACTATTGTCATCTCAGTGTCAGACATCACTTCTCCTAGTTCCTGTCGTTGATCTCTTATTTCAGAAATCCTCATAAAGTATGGAGTGATTTCTGCTTCCCTTGATAGTTTCATTTTGTATAGTTCTTGTCTCAGAGAGATTGCTTCTCCAGCAGTACTTACAAAGAATAGCTCCACCAATTTCTCATATATTTTTTTTGCAGTCTTTAGTTTAGATACATAGGGAATGAGAGAGTCTTTGATGGATTCTATGAGAATCCTTTGGGCTCTAATTTCTCCCTTCATGTACTTGGCATGGGCTAGAGTGTCCTCTTTTGGAGGTTGGAGTGATCCTTCGATATAGTCCATTACTTCGTCTTCAATTAAATTTTAGTTTGTCCTCTTCTTCCATGCACTGAAGTTTGATGACCCAACCAGCTTGTTGCTTTCTTTACAATAAGGCATTTTAATAGATAAGGTCACGAATACTTACTTGAGTGGATTTGCTTGCAACTTCCTTGATGATGATTGAGAATGAAGTCAAGGGTTTCCTTTCTTCAATGTTGTTGTACTTGAACCCTTGATTATAATGACTATCTTCAGATGTTGAGATTTCCTTCAAACAATGTCTTGAGTGCAAATCTTTGATGGCAAAGATTAATTTCCTGAATGAGTTGATCTTTTGAATGAGGTAGGAGATGTCAGATGAAGTAGTTGGATAGTATTCCTTACAAACAGATTTGTCTTTCCAACCCAAACTTTGATCTTTCTTTGAGTGTCTTTGTTGACAAGCCGCCCTTATGTTCAGCACCTTAGATCCGATACCATGTTGAGAACTTGGAGGGCTGGTGATTAATACAAATTCTCCTCTTTGATAATTACTTGTGACCTTACCTATGATACTTATGTCTTCTTCTTCTTTTAGTTTAGTTAATCTTTCATCAAGTCAATTATCAAAATGCTCAAGACACAAAAGTTATCCTCCTAGAGCCAGGGCAAAACCTCTCCCTGTTGGAGAGAAAACCTGCAAAGAATTCTTCTTATAGATCTTCAAATGACAAGTACCATGACCCAGACTTAGACCCTTGACCTAGATATGCTTCCAAGACCTTGCTCCTTCAACTTTAATTCTTCTTTTCAACAATTTGCTTGCTGCCTCTTTTCCTTAAGATGATTATCTTATCTTTAATAAACTCTTTCTTCAAATCAGCAACCTTGAATTAACACTTTCCTGCACTTGTCCACACCTTAGCTTGTACCTCTATACTTTCCTCAATTTCCTTTCCTGCTGCATAAGATGTTGTCACTTCAGCACTTCGCATTAATCTTCAGTACTTTGTATTTAGCACTTCGCCTTAACCTTTAGTACCTCACCTTCAGCATTTAGCATTATTTTCAGCACTTCGAATTTATACTTCAGATTTACCTTCAGACTTTCATACCTTCGCGTTAACCTTCAGACCTTAGACCTTCAGACTTCGCATTTATCTTCAGATTTATACTTCGCTTTTATCTTCAGACTTTAGACCTTCGCATTTACCTTCAGACCTGCACTTTTATGAACTCACTTGTCCGAAATTTTCTGTCTTCAAATGAACCGTAGAGCAATTATATATAGGTGCAGTTTTCCTGGTCTTCAAGTCGACTCATCAAGTTGACTTTAGGCCGACTTAAATAACACTCCATGAGGTATTTATTCCAGCATGTTGGAGGGTTGTCTACGTTGTATAGGAGCTTAACTTTAAATGCTTTATAGAGCTTGCCTCCCATCTTCTTTGAGGGTTGTTTGACAACTTCTTTACAAGGTCTTTGGAGCATACTAAACTAAATCCTTCATGTCTATATGACCCCTAATTATATTTATTCCTAGATGACATAAACCTAATAGACATCAAGAAGACTATCTACATAATAAAAGCTTGCTCATGAAACCCATGAAGCAAGTACACCAAAAATACATTTTATTATCTTTGACATCTTCTTTGAATAAATACATAATTACATAGTCAACATGAAGACTGACCTAGCTACACTTTTCAACAGAAAAAAAGGAAGATATCATGAAATATGCAACTATGAAGAAGGAAATCAACATCTGAGGATTGAGAAATTTGACTAAGATATCTCCATGAAAGATATGAAGAGCCTGATGAAGTGTGAAAAAGAAAGAGACCCTTGACAATGTATAGCTTTTGGGGATGTGTCTGTGTATGAAGGATGTTGATGTATACAAGAAGATGTCATGATGAAAGACCATCACATAGGTAATTTTGATTTAATGTTCATTTCTTATTTTTGAATAATATTTGGACTGGCTTATGCAGGGCTACCAAGAGAAAAAGTTATGGATGTCTTCCACCACTGATGACCATGAAGCAGGATGAAATATCCTTAAGGAATCATGGCATGAAGAAGGCAACATGGCATGAAGGAAGGCCAGACATGGACTGATGGATCACTTTCCGATGAAAGGAATGATACATGACTCATGGATGAAAGTGATGGATGGTTTGTGCCCTACAAAGAAGTCTCGAAAGATATATACTCTATGACAACAAAAGAATTCATGACATCGAAGGAAGGAGTTCTACAAGTAGCTAGTTGTCCCATGATCCCCACCTGAAGAGTTGTTGGAAGTAAGTCCATGGTCAAGAGGGAGCTTGGTCAAGTCCCTGGTCATGAGGGAGCTTGGGTATATTCCTTTTATGGAAATGAGTACATTCCTCCAGTGGAATGGTTAAGTCCTCCCTGCGTTGAGAGGGAGAGATAGACACGTCATTCTTGTCTTCACTTGGGAAGACTAAATGGAGGATTGGGTAAACATCTGGCATCTGATACTCTTTGAGGATGAGTTAGGGCATCCAAGATAAGAGTAGTCGTAGAGGATCGATATTCTTTGAGGACTGGGAATCCAAGATCAAAATATTCTTGGTGGAACACACTCTGAGAACCCGGGTAGGGTATGTTCCGAGAGAGATAATGATGAGAGTGTCTATACATCATTGGTCTCGCCAGTATTATGATCTAATCTTGTGGAGAGATAGTGTTGTTAGTCAAGGCCTTCCTATGTGACAATGTTGGTCGATATGATGTTATATAGATGGGGTTACCAATCCAACTCTTCTTCTGAGAATTCTTCAGATTGAGAATGCCCAAGTACCTTGTATGGATTATGAATACCTCCCCAGTTAAGAGGGAGTGTTGAAAAGTGTAACTAGGTTCGGTCTTCATAATGTCATGTGTAATTGTGATTTTATGTAATTGATGTAAAAAAAGAGAAATAAAATTATTTTGTAATGCATGAGTCATGGGTTTCATGCTCAAGGAATTTTATGTTTAGAAGAGGCTCCCATTGAGAGCTATTAGGTTCAGTCATCAAATCATAAAGTCCAATAAGTCAATGTCAGAGGTTGAAGACCCATTTGGGCACATTGTATATTGTAAAAAGAAGTTTGTGTTTGAGTCATTAACCCTCCAAGACCATGCCACAAACATCCCTTGAAGTTGACTTAAAAAAAGGAAACAAGATGATTCCAAATGGCATGTCGGCCTTGTCTCCAAGTCAAGTCGGCTAATTTACATGGGAAAACCACTATAAATAGGCAGCTCAACCTTCATTCTAGAAGCAAAATTTTGGTCAAGGAAATCTAAAGAAGAAAAGATTGGAAGATCACAAGAAGAATAGCCTCTCATCCAACAAGAAGAAAGTGAAGGAGAGCAAAGGAATTTTGGATTGTCTTTGGGTTAATTCTTCACATGTGTGACAAAAACTAGGGTTTCTTCAGGAGGGTTAACTCGGCCTTTGTAAAAGTCAAGTAAAGGGTTTCCACATCATCATTACTACTAGCCGAATTAAGAAGGAACAACCCTCAAGGAAAGCAAAGGAGAAACATACCAAGAAGGTCCATAATTCAGTCCACACGTGCATCATTACTGAGATTTCAAGTAGAAATTGTAGATCTTTGGAGGAAGGCCAAAACTTTAGAGTAGTTGTGACCAGCAGTGCATGAAGGGAGTATGACTTGTGCTGACTTGTGGAAGAAGGAAGAGCAGTGAAGAAAAATCTTGTGACTTGGTCTTGGAGAGGTTGTTGTGTCAAGGGTCTTGGTCTTGATCTTGGTATTCATCAATTGAAGTCTCTATAAGAAGAAGAATTCGTTTGGGTTTTCCTCTCAGATTGGAGACGTTTTGGGCCTAGTTGATCACCTACATTTTGTCTCTCGTCTCTTTATTGTTTATGCTTTAGTAGATGTTTGATGAAGAAGAACACTATAATAATATAACTAAAGAAAGAATCCTAATCTAAAGAAGTAAAAACCATTCACAAGCAGTTATCATCTAAGGAGAGATCACCAAACCCTAATGCCCTAGATTTCTCAACCTTAAGGATATTCCTGAATATCCTAATCGTTATGGTACAAATTGTATGACATATGTTCTAAAGTTTATTGGTGATCCTTTTTCAACCATTGATCATGTGGTAAAATTCCTCATATACACTTCAGAGATCAATATGATGCATGAGGATGCTCTCATGAGGTTGTTCATTAATTCTCTTTGAAAAGATCAACATGAATGGGTTAAATATTCTTGTGAACCAAAAGCATACCTTTTGTTAAGGTGTTTATTGGAAAATGTCTTCAGTATTGGGGGCCAATGTTTCAAAGTTATGAAGACACCATTCAAGACTTAGTCAAGAACCTTCGAGTGGAAAGCCTCTTCGACCCATTTGAAGATGTAGAAAAGAAAATTGATGAAGAAGATTATAATGAACAAGAAGAAGATGTCTGTCTTGATCAACAAGAGGAACATGTTGAACACAATCGTGGCCTTAATGATGGTTTTACCTATCAAGAAAGAAGATCATGTTCCAAGTACATATCCTAGTAGTGATGAAGAAGATCTTGTTGAGGATGATGCCTTGTCACATTAAGATGACGTAAGCCCTATCCGTTCCATGGCTATTGAATCTAATGATACATCTTGTGAAACGCTTGAAAAGGATGATCCCATTAATCCTCTCTAGAATAACATTTATGATTTTCTACACATAGAAGAGGGGAAGTGGGATGTGAATTGTTATCATTTTGATGGGGATCCAATTTATGATACCGATATTAATGCTAAAGATGATCTCACCCAACCTTGCACATCATATGATGATCAAGAAGATATCATTATTGATTTTTTTAGCCATATTTGCTTCCTTGTGATATCATTCCTCAGTCATATTCAAATTCTATGGATTATCAACATGATGAGCCGACTTTGGTTACCCCTTTTGAATAAGATTTTTGTGACGAGCATCCAATTTGTCCAAATCTTTCCTTTCAAACACATTTTTCTTCATGCTACTCTTAGCATGTTCCTAGAGACATCAATGGAAGTTGTATGTCTGAAACAACTATTGGGAAAGAATGTTTAAATTTGATCATTGATTACTCTATCTTCAAGTTGCAAGAGAGGATGCAACAGTTTAGGAGAAAATTTTCTTTTCCCTTGTCATCCTCAATCTACTCAATCGGATGAGCCATGGTTGACTTATTGCAATTTTCCCACACCCACACTTATTGCTTCCATCCCACCTTTGAGTATTATGAGATAAAGGTTAACAATTGTGATATCTCCTTGTTCTATGTCATAATTAAGCATAGAGGTAAAAGGCATGACATTGATACAATAACATGCTGGCTTCATTGGTTGTATGACTATACTTAGTTGATGTACTTACCACAAGTTAGCATCGGTTAGAATAGAATTGTGTTCATTGCATACTTGATTTTGCATCCTTCTTTTAATATTTTTCATGTTGCTTTGCTTGTACAATAGTTAGATGTTTTATTCTAGCCAACATTTTATTTCAATACTATTTCTACCCTATATTGCAAGGGTGACTATCAACACCCTACTCAATTGTTATCAATTAGTTGAGTGTACAAGTAAAAGGTCTATGTGTTGAGAAACGTAACTAGTTTCGATCTTCATAACTGTTGTACTCATTTCAATATGTATCCTATGTAACGAACAAGAAAAGAAAAGAAATTTATTATTATTAAATCATGGGTTTCATACTCATTATTGATGGTCTTCTAGGTAAAAGCATGTTCTTCATGCTTTTAGCATTTGTTAGACCTTAGGTTTATTTTCTTGAGTCAAAGGAGTCAACATCATGTTTATAAGACCCTTCCAAGAAACATCCAAAAGGTCAAGGGGACAGGAGCACAAACTAAGCCCACTCTTTCTGTTGAATCCCCCCATTATTCCATGCCCAGAAGTGTCCATGGTATCTAAACCCAATACTCAATTACCAAATGACAAGACATACCTTTGGGTTCGGGGGCCCACCTTCAAACATACGATCAATACAAATGGGTGAGAGACCACATGGCTGGCTCTAGTGGCGGAGAAATCGCACAACGAGCTAGTTGATGGTTACAAGGGGCAACTGGTTGCCGGCTAAGGACCATCATGGAGAAAAAAATTCTCCTAAGAATATCACCCACGAAGTGGTGGGTAACATTTGGCTCCAACCGGGACGTGATCTCTTAAAGAAATGGGCAAAGCTACTCGAACGGGAGGTCACGAGAACTCCAGCAATCTCTTGGTCACTACAAACCTGTTACCTGCACATATCAACGACTAAACCCACAGGGCAGCATGTTTTTCTCGGTGTCTTATGATCTCCCATGCTTAACGCTAGGCCATAAAATAAACAAGTAATAAAAATATGCAAATTCAATCCAAATGCAGCTAATCTACCATGAGAAACATCATATGAGATTGTTTCTAATGCAGAAAATCAGCATGCAATGCATCCTACCCTAAAATGCATACGATGAAGCCAATATCAAGTGTAATCAAATAGCTAGTGCAACCAACATATCATCAAATCAATATAAATATGTTTGCCTATATGATGATTAGTCATGGACCAAATCCCAAAGTGAATGCAAACCCAAACATATGGAGGATGATGCGAACAAGAGGTGGGAAAATACAGCTACCATGTGAGGTAAGAGAAATCCGTAAGAGAACGGACATGAGTCACTTTAGAGATGTGGGTCCTTCCCTCTAAGCAGACAATGGTGGAATGAATGATTATCCTTAAGAGACCCTTATCACAATCATTGCTCATAATATTATGCTTTGTAGATGCCACAAGGTCGTGATGAGAGGGGGACGAAAGGTGGGGGAAAGAAGGAATGCAACAACTAGGTTGTTCAAGGTAATGGTCACATTGGAGAGGGGAGGTCATGGAGTGATCAAAACTAGAAGGGTGCATCCAAGGAGGTGAAGTATAGTCGATGAGGGACTCTCCCATGACACTATACTCGAAAGGGGGAAAGGGCCCATGGATACTTGAAATCACATGACAAGGGGTGAGGGAATCACTTGTGGAAGACTTAAGATCATGAACAAGAGAAAAGGGCAAAGGGGAAGGTGAAGTTTCAATGAGACCCTTTTCCTGAAAATCCAACTCTAGAGGTTCAGGTGATTTGAATATACTCCCAGAATCATAAGGAAGGTAAGTATGATCAAGGTCTTTTTCAATCCTATCATTGTTGGTATCAAAGATAGGGTATTCCCAAAAAGGAAATTCGTTTATCTCCAATTGCTCCTTTTCATGCAAGGGAAAAATAATAATTCTCCTTCCAAAGGGTATCGATGGATACATCCTCATAAATAATGCCCGAGAAAGCGAAATCCAATCTCAGCCTCATGCTCTTTGTCGGTATCATAAATGGGAGCACAATCAAATGGAGGCCAAACAATTTTCCATTTCTCCATTTTGATGTGGAAATAATCTTCAATGTTATCTTCCAAGGAGATCATGGGATCCCCTGCATCAAGGTTCTCAAAAGGAAAGTACTTATTAGGACTAATACCCTCGAGAAAGGTAAGGTCAACCTCAACTTTACTTTCCATAGCCTTGTCATCCTCAACACACTTGTTCTCAAAATCATCCCATTCATCATGTAGAACCAACAAGGACTCATCTTCTTTCTCATCAACTAGATCCTCAAGGGTATCTTCATTTTGGTTAGTTGACAAGCGGGAGGACTCTTCTTCCCTTTTCTCTCGAAGAACAATCGCTAATATCTTTGTTACATTATTTTGGTAATATGCTTGTAGGAGGAGAGCATTAGTGGGGTGCTCTTAATATTCACATTTCATCTTATGAAGCTTCACCTCTTCTTTGTGCAAATGAAAGAATACTTCATTAGAATTACATTCCCTTACTAACCCTCTGCATGACCTACTATATTCATCCATTCTTTCTAGCGTGATTTGGAGGCTCAGAGGATCCAACTCTTCATTATCCTCGGAAGAGATATTCCCTTTTTCATTGCCATTGTCTTCCACCTCTATAACTGACATTTTCTCATCATCCTCGCTTACAGTTGAGCTTTCTTCAATGTTATCGAATTGATTACCCTTTGTGGGACTTTTTGGTTGACTATAACATTTATCATTGATTAGGTCAGCCAGAAGATTGAAAGCATAGGTTAGGCGAGCAAAGCCAAAGAGGCAACTAGGATCCTCCTCATAGAAACCCCTCATTATGTCGAGTTGCACTCATTGTGACCTATAAAACCCAAGCATGAGTTCCATATCCATACCTTCCAATACATTATGATAAGATTCTGCATATTTATCAGCATTCTTTTGTAGTTCCTGAATCTCTTGGTCAGTGAGTTTTGCAAATGAAGAACAAAGATTAATATCTCACTTACGATTATCCATTTTATATGATTCTCTTACGATTGTCCATTTTCTGAGATCCTCAAAAAATTAGGATTAAAATTGAGTCGCAAGGGTGAAATGAAGTGCCTTGATAGATGCTTGCTTCACCCTACAAGCATTAACTTTGATGTTCAATGAAGAACTAGGGCTTCGTTTGTTAGGTCCCTATAATACTAGTGTATCCCCTTATTGTTATTGTTAGTATAGCCCCCTTATTGTTATTGTTGTAGCGATCAAAGCTTTGGATTCTAGGGTTTCGCTACTTCAAACAGGTCATCGTGGCATTTTCGCTATAACTTTGTTTCTACAAAGGTTTAAAAGCTATTAAAAAACCCATTTGCGAAGAAATCCTGAGGAACTCTGTGTTAAAATTTCAGATCTTGGTTTGCAATATTTTCGGAGATATGATGTGTGGAAGTTAGGGTTTTTGCAGGCTCCCAAATTTCATCTCAAAGAGATGACCTTGGGAAAATCGTCATAACTCTCTCTCTGAGCATCGGATTGGAATTTTGTAAAAAGTGACCGACAGTGCACGGACTGTAGTTTCCTGTGTATCAATTTCAGAGCCGAAGGAGGAAACAGTGACACGTGTCATGCCGTACAAGTTCGCTCTACCAAACTAGTACATAATTAGGTCATTGTGGGAGATTAGGCATAACTTTGCCTTGAAGAATCCAAATCAGGTCAGACTTGTGGCATTGGAAAGAAGATTCGAAGGGCTACTAAAGGACTGAAAATAAAATATCGGGAATCTGAAATTATAGATACATCAGTTTCAATATCGAGCTCCTCAAAAGCAAGAAAAAGGTGTGTATTTTTTAAACAAGTTTGCATAACTTATGTTTAAAAATTCAGTTTGAAGTGATTCCAAGAGCATATTGAAGCATAGATATCAGTATTGAGTTATATAATGCCTCCCAAAACTAATTCCATACCCATTAAGCCCACAGAAAGCTCTACTCTGATGCATGAAGAGGAAGAATTGCAATATGATATATCAAAATTATGGTACCAAGTGCAACAAAATTCGATCTCACAAAGAGCAACCAAAGATGACATAGATGGTTTAGAAGCAGACATGGAGGCTATGTTGGATGGTTTGAAGGATGAAATGAAAGCTAGTATCGATGATCAAGTAGTATCAACAACAAGTTCTCCAACTCTTAAAGGATAACCTAACTTTGGTGCAGAATTGAATGAAACAACGAGAAGATCAACATCGCAGTAAAAGAAGTTCTGAAGCAGTCACGGAAACAATAAATCGTCAACTATGAAATCAATCAATTTCAGAGTATCTCAGCAAGTGGAAGAACTTACCCGCTGAAGATTCCACATGGAAGGATGAGAATTTTATACAGAAGCATCAAGAAATAATCAAGCGTTGAGGACAACACTTGTTTGAAGGAGAGGGCATCTTAGGTCCCTATAATACTAGTGTATTCCCTTATTGTTATTGTTAGTATAGCCCCATTTTTGTTATTGTTGTACCCATGTAGTCCCCATATTGTTATTATTGTGCCCCATAATAGCCCACTATTGTTATTGTTGTGCCCTTACACTATTATTGTTAGGTCGGCTAGGATTATATTGTGACCTCATGGACTCCTATATATAGAAAGGAGGTTTTGTCATTTGTATCATCCAAGAATTGTTCATTTATGTAGTGTAAAGGAGGTTGCCCCCTCGAAGAGGTTGATTTCTAAGGCATTGATCTCTCTTTTCTTCTATTTTGGGAGTTGGTTTCATAACATCGTTTTTCCAATGGAATCGCCAATAACGATATATCAATATGTCGTATGGCAAAAAAAAACACATCTCGTGTCCCCGACAACAGCGCCAGAAATGTTACCACTCAAACTAGCAGGGGACCTAAAGGGGACTATTGAAGGGGCAACTGCTACATCAAGGGCAACGATGGAGACATAGCCCACTATCACCTCAACTAAGGCTCGCTACTCTTTATGGACTTTCACCGATGGGAGGACATCTGGCATATAGGAAGTCACTTATGAAGGATGGATCAACAAATAGATGTGAAATGACCTCGATAATCCTTTCCCAACCCCTGGTGGTAGATGCACTGCCCCACCTTAAGGGAGTAATAGTTGTTGCATATCTCTCATCGCATGCTCTTATTTCCTAGAGCCCTAAGTAGTAATACAAATAAAAATTGTAAAAAGGCAAAAGGGAAATAACGAAGGGTGGAAAAATAAAGGCTAGGGTAACTCATGCATCCACAATTGCTCCCTCCTACATGTTGAAATATGTAACTAGGTTCGGTATTCATAATGACATATGTTATCACGATTTTATTTATTTGTTGTAAGGAGAAAAATTAATTTATTATTGTTGTTCTTGAGCCATGGGTTTCATGCTCAAGGTTATTTGTTTTATAGGTCAAGCACCCATTGAGTGCTTCTAGGGCTTGTCATTGAGTCTACAAGTCAATTGAGTCATTGTCATGTATGGAAGACCCTTTTGGGCATGTTACATATTGTAAAGAAAATTTATTTGAGTCAAATAAAGTCAAAAGACCCTCCAAGACCTTGTCATGTGCAAGAAACAAATCGGCCTTGGGACAGTGACAAGTCAACCTACTAGATGTGAGAAGAAGCCTATATATAGGAGCATTCGACCTCATTCAAGCATCCAAGAGCAAGCAAGAAGTGCAAAAAAAGGAAGGACAAGAAGCCTTTTAGATAGCAAAGATAAGAAGGAAGACTGAAGTTTGGAACTGTTTTTGGGCCTCCTACACCTCACACATGCGAAGAAATTAGGGCTTATATCTGTTGCAAAGAAGTCGAGTTGTAGTACCATCAAGAAGTCATTCATTGGTGCCAAAAAGAATTTTTTTGAGGACCGAGTTCATAAGGTAAAAGAAAGAGGCCAAGTGAAGGGAAAAGAAGGCATATTTCTCCATTCTTATCACACGTGTTATGCTAGGGTTTCTACAATAGGGGCTGAAAAAATGCAGGTTGAAATTGCA
Organism: Pinus albicaulis; assembly: GCA_034641835.2. Taxonomy (NCBI): domain Eukaryota; kingdom Viridiplantae; phylum Streptophyta; class Pinopsida; order Pinales; family Pinaceae; genus Pinus; species Pinus albicaulis. The sequence continues at coordinate 1,332,879,831 of CM076572.1, forward strand.
GTTAAAATTGCAAGTCTAAAATCTTGTTCAAAGGTGAAGTAGAAATTGTTGGAAGGCAAGTTTGACTTAGGTTGAGAAAGTGCTTCAAGAAGAAAGTTTGACTTGGCGGGTCTTGGTCAAGGATCATAGGTCTTGGAATTCGGCAATTGAAATTTTATAAGAAGAGAATGTTGAGCTTTCTTGAGTGTTGGGGTAGCATCAGATGTGCTCTAGCTTCCCAAATTTGTGGAGGGACTAAAATACATGAGATCTCCAAGACCCAGAAAGAGATTTGGGAAATTCCATCCGGTTTGGGAGATAATTAATTAATTAATATTTTTAATTAAGGACCCTAAGTTTAACTTAGGAAAATTAAAATATTAAAGTTAATTAATTAAAACATGTGATGGAAATGTCTCAAATCACACGGATCAAGCTTTCTTTTAATTTTAGCCATCGATTCAAGATTAGATCATTGCCATTGGTTTCCCAACGAGAAAGTATAAAAGAAAGGCTTCGGGTCAGTTGGAGAACACACACACGAAGGCAGAGCACTAAGACTAAGCTAAAATTCTAGGCTGGGTTTGCTATGAATTTTCAAAAGCGTTTCAGCTGCGGAGAGTGGTAGTATTGGCTAAGGGGATGATCTGATCCCAGTGCCAAGAATCAGCAAGAGGTAGAGAGACAGCAACCAAGAGCAACACAGAGGAGCAAGGGCAGTAGCAGCAGCTGCGCAACGCAAAGAGCTTTAGCCACTACGCAAGTGCTACACAGGCCCAGAAAGGGCAGCGATGAGCAGCAGGAGTCCCTCCAGGGTTACGTAGAGGCCTTCTAGGGCAGCGTAGGGACTGCGTCACCCAGTCTGGGGTTATGCAGCCCTCTCCAAGCCAGCGCAAAGGCACGCAAAGGCTAGCAAGGCTGACGCAGGGGCTTCAGGGGCAGTGTCAGGGTTTCTTGAGGCAGAAATTGGCTTAGTCTTGTAAATCCTATTTGAGGGTGTGGATCAGTCAAAGTTTCAGTCTTCGGAACAACAGGTTAGCTGCAGATCTATTTTTCTTTGTCAGGTTAACCAGTAAGGTGCCCAGATTTGTTGTATTCAGAAACTAGTTAATAATATAAAACCTCCAGCGGCCAAAAGACCGGTTTTCCCGCATTGGATTTTTCCGGGGACAGTTGTCCAGAAAATCTTGTGTCACTTTGTCTATGTGCATGTATCTTTTCTTAGATCTGAATCGGTGAAAGTCTGTTATGTGTTTACTTCAATATTAATCTGATTTCAACATTAATAACTTCATTAAGTAGAAGTATAACCAGATTTAACAGTAGGGTTTCTGCATAAAGTAATATTCAGAAATTTTCACATGGTATTAGAGCGATTGCAGATCTAGCAGGATCACCAGTAGAAGACTGAAGAATCCTTGTTGCAGAAAGCAGAAGCTGCCGCAAAAAGTCGGACTAGAAGGGACAGCACAGCAGCAAAGGAAGCAGAGCCACGCAGAGGCCAAAGTGACGCAATCCTACGCAGTCTCCACGCAGGCCCACGTACTTACTGCGCAAAGGCAGCGCAAAGTCAATGTTGGGATTGTCTTCTCACCCAGAGGGCAGCTAGAGTGACACCAGTGTTTTAAAACTCCGACTCGGGTTCGGAACTAGCCGAGGGTCAACTCTGACTGTGACTCCAACTCAGTATCAACTCGGCCAATTTGGTTTCAATGACTCGGTCATTGTAAGAAATACATTAAATATTATTTTTTTTTATAAAAAACTTAATTTTAAAGATTTTCATTCATGTTTCCAAACACAAGGCATTAGAATATAAACAAAAGACAACATATGATCAAAGTAGGCTCATGAATATATCCATTATATCAAAATGGCACCGAGTGCACTGTCCAATACATACATGATATAGAGATCAGAACAAAAACACATAACCAAGGAGGCTGTAAATGGCCTCTACAACAAAACATGACTAGTCATTATTGCTAGACAAGGCAATATCCTATGGTTCAGACTCTGAATCAGAGGGGGGAACCCATTGCTCCTCCTCATCAAGATCTTCAACTGGAATTGTACTAGCACATTGAACCAAAAACCAACTCCACAACTCTTCACAAATTCCTCACAAATGCTCACTCAAATGCAATGAGATAGTTGTGAGGAAATGACAAGGGTTGGGTAGCTTTTATAAGCTTGGGGGTGGGGGTAGAGGGCATACCAAAACCCTAAAACCAAATTAAAATCCAAATTGAGGTCCATTTTGGGCCATTTGTGGGGTCTTTGGTCAGATGTCAATGGCTCGGTCGGTCTAACTCAGACTCGGCTGAGCTGGCCAATTTGTGACAGAACCGGCCGAATCAGTGACCGGCTCAATTGGTTCGGTCACAAACCGACCTCCAGACCGGTTTTTCTACCTAGTCGATCCGGCCAGTGGGTTGGCTCGGTTGGCTCGGTCGGCTCAGTCAAATCAAAGTTAGTCTGGCCGGTTTTTAAAACTATGGGTGATACAGATCTGAAGTCGTTGTTACAGAGTGCTGGAAGAAGTGCTGCAAAGTTTCAAAAGTCGCTGGTGGGGTTCAATTTCTGAAGATTCAGAATTTAGCCTAAGCACTAGGTGACAAAGAGCAGGGGGATATCATCTTCTCAGAGGGTTTCTAGCCAAAGAAATATGCAGATCGATAGAGGATTGAAGAGATTTGTTTCGTTGTTGATTTGGTGGACATCCAAGAGAGGAGGTCAGTTGTCAGAGGGAGCAGAGGGTGCATGTTTCGCCAAGGACCCTAGATCCAAATCTCTAGGATATAGAGGAGTTCGGACAGATTTGCTGAGCAGATGTCACCTCACAGACTACGTGATCAGGATAGGTTGGACGGCCTGTCCAACTTTGCATTCTAGAAGGTGAGAATCCTTGTAGTCATGGAGGCATACGGTCTAAGGGACCATGTAGAAAAGGTCTTGGCCACACCAAGAGATTTGGTCTCCTAGTGAAGCATGAGGAAGCTGCGACACATCCCAAACGCATCATAATGGATGGGGTTAAGGATCATATTGTTCCACACATAACCGACAAGAAAACGGCTCAGGAGATGTGGAAAGCCTTAACTGCCCTATATGAGGGAAAATACGTCCAGAGGAGAATGCTTCTGGAGAATCACCTGCAATCATTCATGATGGCCAAAGGAGAAGAAATCAAGCCCTTTCTTTTCAGATTACAGGCGATCAAAGATCAGTTGTCTGCCATGGGAGCAAAGGTGGAGGATGACTGGAAAACTTCTGTCCAAAGTGTCTTGCGCAGAGCGGACCTTCCCAACTGGGACAGTATGTGGACAATTCTTCGTTAAGAAGAACTTTGTTGATTCACCAAGAGGCAGTACAACATAGGATCCAATAAGGTGAAGAAAGAAGACGAAGAAGAAGATGCAGCCTTGGCATCAAAGAGGCAGCAAGGGAAGAAGAAGCATGATCTATCCAAGATCAAGTTTTTCCAGTGCAGCGAACTAGGACATTTCACCAGCAATTGTCCACAGAAAAAGAAGGACAAGGAAGCTTCTAATTCCAAGGTTGTTGTGGCGAAAGATGGTTCATAAGATGACGTAGCCATGAGCGCTCATGAACCACGAAAGTGGGGCGACATGGATCTGTAGAGCAGCTACAGAGTGATGGCGGGATCCTTGAGCAGCTCATCTCTTGGATCACATCCGAGCTATGGGAGCCTTAAGACAGTAGCAGGACAAGTGGAGTAGTTGGTGCAGAGAATCACAGATGAAGCAGAGGCGGAGCTGAAGGCTGAAGGGAGCAGTGCAGTGCACATGCAGCAAAAGCGCAGGGGCTGATGTGACTCCAACAGCGTAGAACCAAGCTGCTTAGGCAGAGCAGAGCTGTAGCAGCATAGAAGCTTCAAGAGGACATCACTGCACAACAGTAGCGTGGGAGATTTCAGTGTAGGGGTTGATGTAACTTCAGCAGCAAAATCAAGGTCTACTTACGCAATGTAGAGCTGTAGTTGTGCAGCAGTCTCCATATGTCAGCAGAGATTAGCAGCCTATGGAGCTTCAGTGATGAGGATGCAGCCCAACTGACTTGTCTGTAAAAGATTGGGCAGGAGCTTCAATTGTTTCTCTCAACAACTGAAGTTGCAATGCAGTAGATGGAAGCACGGTGCAGCAGATTAAGAGGCAGTTGCAGTACAAATGTGGCAGTGGCGGTAGCAGTGTCACGGGTAGCAGTACAGAATGGCAGCAGCAGCACAGTGATGAAGGGCAGCAGGCCCAGAATCAATGCAAAGACCCACACCAAAGATCAGTGCAGAGCTTCGAGGTGAAGCAGAGTTGTACTACAGCACATTCCTCACTAAGAAGGAGGGTTGAGTTTTCTTGAGTGTTGGGGTGGCATCGAATGTGCTCTAGCTCCCAAAATTTGTGGAGGGACTAGAGTACATGAGATCTCCAAGACCCAGAAAAGGATTTGGGAAAATCCATCCAATTTGGGAGATAATTAATTAATTAATATTTTTAATTAAGGACCCTAAGTCTAACATAGGAAATTAAAATATTAAAGGTAATTAATTAAAACATGTGATGGAAATGACTCAAGTCACACGAATCAAACTTTCTTTTAATCTTAGCCATCAATTCAAGATTAGATCATGGTTGTTGGTTTCCCAATGAGAAAGTATAAAGGAAAGGCTTGGGGTTAGTTGAGGAACACACACACGGAGGCATAGCAGTGAGACTAAGCTAAAATTCTAGGGCGAGTTTGCTAAGAATTTTCAGAAGAGTTTCAGCTGCGGAGAGGGGTAGTATTGGCTAAGGGGATGATCTGATCCTAGTGCCAAGAATCAGCAAGAGGCAAAGAGGCAGCAACCAGGAGCAGCGCAGAGGATCAAGGGAAGCAGTTGTGCCACGCAGAGAGCTTCAGTCGCTACGCATGTGCTATGCAGGCCCAGAAAGGGTAGCGCTGAGCAGAAGGAGGCACCAAGGTTACGTAGAGAACCTCTAGGGCAGCGTAGGGACTGCATTACCCAGTCTAGGGTCTCGGGTTATGTTAGCTCCCCATAATTTGCTAGATTGATTGAGATACAAAGGTGCAGGGTAACATCAAACCAAGCTTTGGAGTCCTAGGACCTAGCCTTCCTGGATTCGGAGAGGGATCTCTCTAGTAGGTGCAAAGACATGAGCTTGTTTTGCTGATTAGGGTTGATTTTAGGCTAGATGTTAAGTGTAGGGTATTTTGATTGTTTTTGGTTGGGTATGATGCTCAAATAGATTTAGATATAAAACAAGGAAGATTGTTAAGTCATTAGGCAATGGAGTCATACAAGGTCATGAATGAGTTCATCAATGGTTTCAAGAGCATTTGCAAGGCAATTTAACTTGGCTGGTGGATCTTTAAGGTTGTGAAGGATCATGAGATGGACATTTAAACTTGGGAACAACAAGCTAATAAAGGGCAGAAACATAATCCTTTATATACTTGTAAACTGGGGGAGTTAGAAGATTTATAAGCATAGCAAGAGAGTCAAAGGCTTAAGCAAAACCTAATCCATTTGATTTCAGACTGAAAGCAGATACTCAACCAAGCCAACATTCAGATAAAAAATAGAAAGGCAAAAACTTATTTAATCTTTCATGGGTTTTATCATCAAGAGCAGGAAAAACATTTAAGTTGCACAAGTAACTATAACCATAGAAGAAGAGAAAAACCCTAGCATCCACAGTGATAGCTATGAAAGTTCCTTGAGACAATTTTAGCTAAGGGCAAAGAGCATGGTTAAGACAGACTTCTTTGACAAATTGTAGGCAAAGCTGCTTCAAAAGATGATTTCAAGAACACAGTACTTCAGAGGTAACAATATGCAGGGCTAGCCATAAATCATAATTGATACTAACTGATCTAAATCATTCAAGAAAATAGACAAGCCAAAAACTTATTAGAGAGCAAGAGATGAATTCCCTAACATATCTTAGCAGAAGAAAACATTAAGGCAGTGAAGGAAACAAACAGATCTAAGGTGCCATCAACAAACATATCTTAGTCTAAATTTTTTGTCCTACTGCAGCATAGATGGATGGAAAACATATGAGAAACTTAGAAAACATTAACAAGAGAAAACTTCACCATCAACCAGGCCTATGGATCCTACAAACAGTGCTTCTCCGTCAACAAGTGAATCAGATCATGAAAAAGCTCCAAGACATCAATTTCTCATCAAAGAATTCAAGGGACTATGTATTACTTCAGCATAAGTCATCAACATCCAACAAAATAGACAAGAGCCTCAAGCTCTATTTATGGAGCAAATGAGGAGGTGGAAACCCTAAGAGGCTTCCAGAAACCCTAATTAGCCATAAATGTCATAAATGTGCTTAATGACCATGCAAGGCCCAAGACACATAAGAGATAAGAAAATAAATGGAACACACCAAAACATAACTCCCCAATCAAATCAGGAGTGTTTTGTCCAAGAAAATATTAAAAAACCAATTTGCCATTAATTAGTGTCTTTTGTTGACTTTTTGGCAAAAAGTCGTCTCTGTGCATAACTCCATATCAGCAAAAATTGGGGTCTATTGCAGCTAAGTTTTGGACCCCCTCCTGGCATCGGATTTGGCCCCGTGATGGCTCGTTGGAAAGCTTGAAGAGTATACCTTCTAGAAATACTTGAATTGTGCTGAATGGATGTCATTTACCTGCTCAAAAATCCAATCTCCCATGACTTCTCAGCGCACAGCGCGAGGCCTGAAAAGGAGACAGAAAGGTCATTTTTGAAGTGTTTTTTGACCTTTTGAGGGGGCAAAAATGCTCCAATTGACCTGAAATTTTGTGGGTAGAATGTTGGTGACATGACAAACCCAAAAATGTAAACTTTAGCAGCTGAGGATGCCCCAAAAAAGAGCGTAGCGCCTAGGGTGTTACGCTCCTAGGAGCCCAAATTTGGAAAAAACAAAAAGTTTCCGGATTTTCTTCAAAATTGATGTGTAGACCCCTCAAGGGGTTTTAGACACTTGCTGAGAAGCATCAGCCAGGATCCTGAGGCTGTCATGAACTTTGGCCCTTTTTAGCTCTTCTAGCTCTAGGAGGGCTTGCCTCAATTTAGCATTGGCAATCATGCTCTTCCTTGCATTGTGTTTGACTATTTTCTTCTGCAAGGCAAGGCCCCTCTTCACCTCTTTGAAATGTTTGTGCTCCTGTTTATAATAGCAGATGACCCTTTATGCCCTTTCAAAATCCTTTTCCCATTCTTGAAGCTGGGCATCTTTTTCTAGGAGGAGCAATTTTGTTTTCATCCCTTGGTCCTCATTATCACTGTCTAGATCAACAAAGAGAGGGCCTTGAGAAGCTTTTTTAATCCTTTTGCTCCTCCTGACTGGTGCCTTTGGCTCAACACTCTTCATTTTTTCTTTGCCTTTGTCTGATGATTTGGTATTTTGTGAGGGGATGGCCCTTTGCCTTTTAGAGGCAGCAAACACATCCCTTTTCCCTCTGTGATAAGTGCATGAGAGAGGGGCAATTATGGGAGTCTCAAAGGCAATGTTGTCATCAATTTGTCCTTTACTCTGCTTTTCTTTTTCTATGCCTTCTTCACTCTAATTTTCTTTGTCTTCTATGGACTGATTTTTGTCAAGACAGTCATGACAGCTGTCATGACTGTCATGACTCTTTCTTGGATTGTCTTGGGCACTTCGATAGCTGCCTTCCTCATCTGGTTGTTCTCCTTCTTCACTGCTTTCATCCTTGTGGTTGCTTTCACTGATGTTATCTTTGTGGCTGCCATCACTGGTTTCATCTTTGTTTTCTCCTTCATCATCTTGCAGCCCTTGGCCATTGCTGCTTTCTTCTTGGCCACTTTCCTCTTCCTCATTTTCTTCTTCCTCTACATCATCTTCCTTTTCAATGCTTTCCTCATGATGTTTTGGGTTGGTGGGAGTATGACTCTCATCACCACTGGTGTAACTATCTCTCTCTGACATGATGGCTTGTATTAACTTGCAGAAGCTTTGTAGAGGCCGAAAAACTTGATTTTGAACGTCTTTGGCAAAAAAAATTGAAGTTCTGCCACAGGCACAACGCCAGCGCATAGTGCATGTGCGCAGTGTCGGGTCGGTCGAGCTATCCGGGCGTAGCGCCAGGCGGAAACAAGCAGTCTCCCGAGCGCCGATGATCATTTCCGAGTCTGCGCGCAGTGCCAACCCGCGGGCGCGTAGCGCAGTGTAGTCTTACACTGCCTGCCTCACCTCTGTGCGTAGTGCCGGAGGCTAGCGGCATAGTGTCGTGCTCAGCGCGTAGTGCTTGCTAAATTTTCACGGTTTGCCCAAAAACCAAAATAATTTCTTCTCAACGGCTTCTTCTCCTCGGAAATGGGCAAATGATGCATGGGGAAGGTTCAATTGGTTTTTATACTTGATTTGAAAAGTAAATTAAAAAAGATCAAACCCACTTTTGTAAAGTTGGGGTCTCCTATCTTTCAGTGTGCATTTTGACTAATGTTTGTTGTGAACACACTTTAACATTTTTTGGAAAACATGTTTATTTCTACCTTTGCCAATATTTTTGCAAAACAATATTTTTGGCATGGAGGCCCTTTGTTGGGAGCCTACTGTTGAGATGCAAAAATCGAGGTTACATTTTGCCTTTTTAGGCCTATCTTGACAATAACTTATAACCCAACTTTTTACTTCAAAAACTCTGTTTTTCTACCCTTTGGAAAAATGGTCTTCTTTAACTTGATATCCTTTGTCTTTCTTCTCTTAGTGCAGGTGAAGCAGTGCTATTTTGGCAAAAACCTTAAGGAGGAGGCTTTTGTCCTTGAAATCTCTAAGATGGTTCTTTGCTTGTCATCAATGTTTTGTTAATCCACCAAAACAAACCCTGATACTCTTTTACCTATTGGCGTGTTGTTTTTGTCTTGTTTGTCTCTGCCTCCTGGTGATAATTATATCCTATTACCTTGCCTCCTCTTGTTGTTGGTGGTCACCTTGGCTACTCTTTAAAAAATGTGAACAAGGGCAGTTGTCCCTTGCAGTGCTTATGCTCTAAGCCAAGGAGGCTTTCCTTGAATGACCTTCGATCAAAATGCTTGATTTTATTCCCCTTTGAATGCAACATCTTTATGCAGGAAGGCACAACTTGTTGGGCACCAAATCCATCCTATGGCTCAGTGAAACCTTTGATGACCTAATGGGGACCTTTGGACTTGGATTTTGGATAGGGATTTTAGACTTAGGGATCACCAAGTATAAGATAGGACCTGTGATAAGCTTAGTGTGTTTTGAAGACCTAGGATCTAGCATACTTGATTATCTAGAGGGTCTGTAGAGACAATCAATGTTTGAGAATACTATGGAAGAGTCAGCAAGATTATTTGATTGGTAGGTTTGAATAGTAGTAGGGAATCTTGTAGATAAGCAAAACAAAGGATTTGGGCCAAAAGGCAAGACATGGTGAAAAATGGGTGACAGTTGGGGTTAAAATAAATGGTTTGAACCCACAATGGGTCTTCCAAGAGTGGTGAGCTAGTGATGACTAGATAGGAAGATGAAAAATAGGAAAAGAATTATCCTAAGGATAATAAATGCCGTGAGATTTCTAGAACTCACAGTGTTCATGAACTTTGTTTCTAGAAATCTAGAACCGATACTTAGTCATCTTTAGATAGTGAAAATTATGGATGACTAACAGTGGCTCCACTAGGGGAGGGCAACTCCTTTTCAGGAGGTGTCCAGAACTTTCAGATCTCTTGGTTTATGAAGACTAGTGCCTCATCCATTGGGCAGATTTTTACCTATTTCACTTGCTGATGCTTGCTTGAAGTTGTGATCTTTAGTGATCTAAAAAATCATGATTAACATCAACATCATCTCTACCTACCCAACCTACTTGCCTAACATTTTTTCTTCCTTGAGTGCATTTGAACTGGAAAACCCTTGACATTTTTATTTTTGAAAACACAAATCAAACTATCTAATTGTACCCTTATTTCTTCCAAGAGTTCAAATTAGGCTAATGAACTCTCTTATTCTCTACCTAGTCTAATCAATTTTCAAGATTAAGCTGTTTGACAAACTTCATTCTCTAAGCTCTAAACATGACATTGAAAGCATGGTTTAAATCAGGATTAGGCAATCTGACTTACCATGAGTTGGGCATAAGAACAAGCTGCACACAAACATTATTTTGCATAAAAGTAAAATAGAAAGATAAGGGTTGTGATCTATCATTTGTTATGCATCCTCATCTTCCTCTTTGGTTCTATTTTGAGCACGTGGAACCAGTATCTTTTCATTCCCTAATCTATCTTTTTTTACAAGTCAAATTTGAATGATTTAACAAGCTCTCTTTCACTAACTTATCAGCAAATAAATTGAAAACATGTTCAACCATGATTAAGTTGGATGACTGAACAAGGCTTTTTGAAATAAGTAGTGACATTTAGACTTGCACACTTTCAACATTATTATTTTTTAGGTATGGGGTTGTACCTCTCTTTCAAATTCTGCCCTCTTTTCTTTTTTCTTTGTTTTTTTACTTTTTCTTTCTTCTTGGTCAGAACAATCTAAAACTAAAGGTAGAAAGATGCTCACAAGGCTGAGCTTATTTTGCATATCTATCTATCTATCCTAATCTAACCTATACATATAATGTACATTAGGTGAATTCTTTTTTCCAGTATAGCCAATCAAGTAAGTGACTAGATGATTTCTTTTTGTTCCACTTCTTAGGTATGCTGGCAGGCCACTCCCACTTTGTCTTCTTCTGAACAGTAGCGCCCCAAATTTTCTTTAAGCTCTGCCATAAACTGTTCCTGGCATGTTTTACTCCCTCTTTAAGGGTCTCTAAGGAAACAGCAAAGGGGTCTTCGAATAATAACTAGCCTCAAGGATTTGAAAAATAGACCTCATTTAGGATTACTCCCTCCTTTACTTGACTAAGCTTGAGATTCTTTTAAGAAAGAATCCCTTCTCCCTCTTTATGATTATCTAATTTGGCAGCTTCAGAATGCAATGTTATGCTGCCTTCAAGCAATCCTAGTATGCCCTGATTGAGTGAGTTGATTTCTATTTGTGAGCCACTGTCCTGATGAGTAGGACCATTCTCTGGCACCAGGTCTTCTTGAGAAGGTAGTCTAGCATCAGCATCAATCTGTTATGTACTTTCAGTATGAGAAAATGCATTAGTAGATAGGTCAGCAATAGAACACATAGACATATCTTCTTTACAAAAAAAATTGGATGTTGGCTGTATGCTTAGGATTTGATTGCTTTCTTCTTTTGTTAAAAGGGGAGGTGTCTTTCTCTTTCACTGGAGGGAACTATGATGCTTCTCTTCCTTTTGTAACTGTTCACAAGGATGAATGTCTTCTTGAGGAGGTATTAAAGCCTCAACAAAAATTTGTTCCTTTGTTTCTTTATGAGCAATTTCTTTAGCAGGTAAGGCAAGAGTGGGACAAACAGGAATATTTTCCTTATATAAAGGTTCAGAGGCTAGTTGTACTCTCAACATCTGATCTATCTCTTCTTCAGTTAAAGGAGGAGGCATTTCCTGTTTTCTTTGGATTGGGCAACAATTATTTTCCTTCTCTAGAGAAGACTGATTCTGAGGTTGGATATTTTCTTGAGCCTCATCTAGAAGGGATGATAAATCATCACATGTGATTTCAGAGAGATCTTGTAGTTTTCCTTCTATTCCTTGATTGATTTCTTCCTCGACTAACTCTTCTTGGTTGTCATGATAGATGTTTTGAGAATGAAAATCATGAATTGCTGCTAAGAGATCTTCAGGATACAAATTATCTAAATCATCACTATCTATAAGGTGTTGTATGATATCCTGAAATTGATCACAACAATTTTTAGCTAATGATAGAGATGAGCAATACCCTATATAGTTTTCATAGAACACCTTGTGGAAATCCTTCAAAGAAAACAAGATGCCAGGTTCTAGCCATTCATACCAATTTCTTGCCTTACCTTCTAATGTTGCCATAAACATTTTCATGAGGCAGTCCTCGTGCCATTCAACCTTTAACCTCCATACATGTATATGAAAATTGATGAGATGTAACAAGGGGTCATCAACTTTTTCATCTTGAAAGATAGGTAGGTTTTTTAACCAATTTATTTCAGGCATTTTGTGTGGGAATCTAGGGATATGATCCCTACTCATTGGAGCATATCTTCGTTGTATTCTTGGATCCATGTTTATAAATCAGAAATGGTCATTGAATCTTTTCAACCAGTCTAGATTTCTCTACCAGTGGAGTCTTTAAGTCTATTGAAAGTTGTGGAGTTGCCAGGTGGAAGGTTTCAACTTTGTTGTCCACCATCAGCATGATCGGGATTGCTTAATGCATTCCCAGGGGAGTCTATGAGAGCTAGTGGGGTCAACAGGGCTACTAAAGACCAGTGGAGTCGCCAGGTGGATGATATTCACTATTTTAAGGATGTTCTTGTTGTCCACCATCAACAACTAAATACCAATCTAATGATGTTTGTGAGTTTTCTGAGATCTAAGGAATACTTAGTTTGTCACTAACTCAGAAGGTCCCACAATGATCACCATTACGTTGGTGTGAGCGGTGGGATAAATCCACAAGATAGTACTCTTAAGGATTTTTTGAAAGGTTTAGGGAAGTCTAAGTTTGTTAATCACTCAAGGTCCCACCGTAATCGCCATTATGTTAGCTCCCCGTAATTTGCTAGATTGATTGAGATACAAAGGTACAGGGTAACATCAAACCAAGCTTTGGAATCCTAGGACCTAGCCTTCCTGGATTCGGAGAGGGATCTCTCTAGTAGGTGCAAAGATATGAGCATGTTTTGCTGATTAGGGTTGATTTTAGGCTAGATGTTAAGTGCAGGGTATTTTGATTGTTTTTGGTTGGGTATGATGCTCAGATAGATTTAGATAGAAAACAAGGAAGATTGTTAAGTCATTGGGCAATGGAGTCAAACAAGGTCATGAATGAGTTCATCAGTGGTTTCACGAGCATTTGCAGGGCAATTTAACTTGGTTGGTGGATCTTTAAAGTTGTAAGGATCATGTGATGGACATTTAAACTTGGGAACAACAAGCTAATAAAGGGCAGAAACAGAATCCTCTATATACTTGTAAACTAGGGGATTAGAAGATTTATAAGCATAGCAAGAGAGTCAAAGGCTTAAGCAAAACCTAATCCATTTGATTTCACAGTTAAAGCAGATAATCAACCAAGACAACATTTAGATAAAACATAGAAAGGCAAAAACTTATTTAATCTTTCATGGGTTTTATCATCAAGAGCAGGAAAAACATTTAAGTTGCACAAGTAACTATAACCATAGAAGAAGAGAAAAACCCTAGCATCCACAGTGACAACTATGAAAGCTCCTTGAGACAATTTTAGCTACGGGCAAAGAGCATGGTTAAGACAGACTTCTTTGACAAACTGTAGGCAAAGCTGCTTCAAAAGATGATTTCAAGAACAGAGTACTTCAGAGGTAACAATATGCGGGGCTAGCCATAAATCATAATTGATACCAACTGTTCTAAATCATTCAACAAAATAGACAAGCCAAAAACTTATTAGAGAGCAAGAGATGAATTCCCTAACATATCTTAAGCAGAAGAAAACATTTAGGCAGTGACAGAAACAAACAGATCTAAGGTGCCATCAACAAGCATATCTTAGTCTAAATTTTTTGTCCTACTGCAGCATAGATGGATGGAAAACATATGAGAAACTTAGAAAACATTAACAAGAGAAAACTTTACCATCAACCAGGCCTATGGATCCTGCAAACAGTCCTTCTCCATCAACAAGCTAATCAGATCATGCATAAGCTCCAAGACATCAATTTCTCAACAAAGAATTCAAGGGACTATGTATTACTTCAGCATAAGTCATCAACATCCAAAAAAATACACAAGAGCCTCATGTTCTATTTATGGAGCAAATGAGGAGGTGGAAACCCTAAGAGGCTTCCAGAAACCCTGATTCAGCCATAAATGTCATAAATGTGCTTAATGACCATGCAAGGCCCAAGACACATAAGAAATAAGAAAATAAATGAAACACACCAAAACATAACTCCCCAATCAAATCAAGAGTGTTTTGTCCAAGAAAATATTAAAAAACCAATTTGCCATTAGTTAGTGTCTTTTGTTGACCTTTTGGCAAAAAGTTGTCTCTGTGCGTAGCTCCATATCAGCAAAAATTGAGGTCTGTGCAGCTAAGTTTTGGACCCCTTCCCGACATCGAATTTGGCCCCGTGATGGCTCGTTGGAAAGCTTGAAGAGTATACTTTTCAGAAATACTTGAGTTATGCTGAATGGATGCCATTTACCTGCTCAAAAATCCAATCTCCCATGACTTCTCAACGCGCAACGCGAGGCCTGAAAAGCAGGCAGAAAGGTCATTTTTGAGGTGTTTTTTGACCTTTTGAGGGGGCAAAAATGCTCCGATTGACCTGAAATTTTGTGGGTAGAATGTTGGTGACATGACAAACCCAAAAATGTAAACTTTAGCAGCTAAGGATGCCCCAAAAAAAAAGCGCAGCGCCTAGGGTGTTGCGCTCCTAGGAGCCAAAATTTGGAAAACAAAAAAAAAAGTTTCCAGATTTTCTTCAAAATTGGTGTGTAGAACCCTCAAGGGATTTTAGACACCTGCTAAGAAGCATCAGCCAAGATCCCGAGGCTATCATGAACTTTGGGCCTTTTCAGCTCTTCTAGCTGTAGGAGGGCTTGCCTCAATTTAGCATTGGCAATCATGCTCTTCCTTGCATAGTGTTTGACCATTTTCTTCTGCAAGGCAAGGCCCCTCTTCACCTCTTTGAAATGTTTGTGCTCCTGTTTATAATAGCAGATGACCCTTTGTGCCCTTTCAAAATGCTTTTCCCATTCTTGAAGTTGGGCATCTTTTTCTAGGAGGAGCAATTTTGTTTTTATCCCTTGGTCCTCATTATCACTGTCTAGATCAACAAAGAGAGGGCCTTGAGAAGCCTTTTTAATCCTTTTGCTCCTCCTGACTGGTGCCTTTGGCTCAACACTCCTCAATTTTTCTTTGTCTTTGTCTGATGCTTTGGTATTTTTTAAGGGGATGGCCCTTTGCCTTTTAGAGGCAGCAAACACATCCCTTTTCCCTATGTGATAAGTGCATGAGAGAGGGGCAGTTATGGGAGTCTCAAAGGCAATGTTGTCATCAATTTGTCATTTACTCTGCTCTGCTTTTTCTATGTCTTCTTCACTCTGATTTTCTTTGTCTTCTATGGACTGATTTTTGTCAAGACAGTCATGACAGCTGTCATGACTGTCATGACTCTTTCTTGGACTGTCTTGGGCACTTAGATAGCTGCCTTCCTCATCTGGTTGTTCTCCTTCTTTACTGCCTTCTTCTTCATTGATTTCATCCTTGTGGTTGCTTTCACTGATGTTATCTTTGTGGCTACCATCACTGGTTTCATCTTTTTTTTCTCCTTCATCATCTTGCTACCCTTGGGCATTGTCGCTTTCTTCTTGGCTTGGTGGGAGTATGACTCTCATCACCACTGGTGTGACAATCTCTCTCTGACATGATGGCTTGTATTAACTTGTAGAAGCTTTGTAGAGGCCGAAAACTTGATTTTGAACATCTTTGGCAAAATTTTTGAAGTGCTGCCAGGTGCGCAGCGCTGGGCCGGTCGGGTTGTCGGGGCATAGCACCGGGCGGAAACAAGCAGTCTCCTGGGCGCCGGTGATCGTTTCAAAGTCTGTGCGCAGCGCCAATCCACGAGCACGTAGTGCAGTGTAGTCTTACACTGCCTGCCTCACCTCTGTGCATAGCACTAGAGGCTAGGGGCGTAGCACCGTGCTCAGCGCGTAGCGCCTGCTAAATTTTCATAGTTTGTCCGAAAACCAAAATAATTTCTTCTCAACGGCTTCTTCTCCTCGGAAATGGGCAAATGATGCGTGGGGAAGGTTCAATTTGTTTTTATACTTGATTTGAAAAGTAAATTAAAAAAGACCAAACCCACTTTTGTAAAGTTGGGGTCTCCTATCTTTCAGTGTGCATTTTGACTAATGTTTGCTATGAACACACTTCAACATTTTTCAGAAAACATGTTTATTTCTTCCTTTGCCAATCTGTTTGCAAAACAATATTTTTGGCATGGAGGCCCTTTGTTGGGAGCCTATTGTTGAGATGCAAAAATCGAGGTTACATTTTTCCTTTTTAGGCCTATCTTGACAATAACTTATAACCCAACTTTTTACTTCAAAAACTTTGTTTTTCTACCCTTTGGCAAAATGGTCTTCTTTAACTTGATACCCTTTGTCTTTCTTCTCTTAGTGCAGGTGAAGCAGTGCTATTTTGGCAAAAACCTTAAGGAGGAGGCTTTCGTCCTTGAAATCTCTAAGATGGTTCTTTGCTTGTCATCAATGTTTTGTTAATCCACCAAAACAAACCCTGATACTCTTTTACCTATAGGCATGTTGTTTTTGTCTTGTTTGTGTCTGCCTCCTGGTGATAATTATATCCTATTACCTTGCGACCTCTTGTTGCTGGTGGTCACCTTGACTACTCTTTAAAAAATGTGAACAAGGGCAGTTGTCCCTTATAGTGCTTGTGCTCTAAGCCAAGGAGGCTTTCCTTGAATGACCTTGGGTCAAAATGCTTGATTTTATTCCCCTTTGAATGCAATCTCTTTATGCAGAAAGGCACAACTTGTTGGGCACCAAACCCATCCTATGACTCAGTGAAGCCCTTGATGACCTAATGGGGACCTTTGGACTTGGATTTTGGATAGGGATTTTAGACTTATGGATCACCAAGTATAAGATAGGACCTGTGATAAGTTTAGTGTGTTTTGAAGACCTAGGATCTAGCATACTTGATTATCTAGAGGGTCTGTAGAGACAATCAGTGTTTGAGAATATTATGGAAGAGTCAGCAAGATTATTTGATTGGTAGGTTTGAATAGTAGTAGGGAATCTTGTAGATAAGCAAAACAGAGGATTTGGACCAAAAGGCAAGACATGGTGAAAAATGGGTGACAGTTGGGGTTAAAATAAATGGCTTGAACCCAGGATGGGTCTTCCAGGAGTGGTGGGCTAGTGATGACTAGATAGGAAGATGAAAAATAGGAAAAAAATTATCCTAAGGATAATGAAGGCCGTGAGATTTCTAGAACTCGCACTATTCATGAACTTTGTTTCTAGAAATTTAGAACCGATACTTAGTCATCTTTAGATAGTGAAAATTATGGATGACTAACAGGTTACGCACATTAAAATTTGGGTACCAGAGGACAAGTGGCTCCCTAAGGCTTTGATCTTTGGCCTAGGGAAAAGTGTCCAAATGTATTTAACTTTTTCTCCTAAAGTGACTTTATAAGTGGTAAAGTCAAATCTAATTTAAAAGTGACTTTATAAGTGATAAAGTTACTAAGTCTAATTTTAAAGTGACTTTATTAATGTCAATGTAAAGTTAGAAAGTGAAAAGTGACTATAGGAATAAAAGGCTAAGTGGGTCTTTATTTAAGTGGGGTGAATTGAAAAATAGAAAGTGAGAATTAAATGTACATTTAATCTTAGCCCTAGATCTAAAGCCATCTCAACCATTAGATTTAGGGATTCCCAAAAGTCACTTAGGGTTAGCTTAAAGGAGGAAAAGTAGAGAAAAGGTCATTCAGTCTTTCATGAGCAGATTGAGAGAACAGGAGAAGAGAGCAAGAAGAAATTTTTGAGCAGAGAAGAGAGGAGGAGCAAACAGCACCTTGGCACATTTACCAAGGCAGCGTTATTTCAGTAAGTCCATACAGCAAAGCAGGAGCACGATTTTCGAGGCAAGCAGCATGAAACTCGAGGAAAGGAGAACACATTTATTGCAGCAGTCTGGCACAGATTTTGAGGTTTGTACATCAGTTAAGGAGGCACAAAATTCGAGGTTCGTACCGCAGCAAAAACAACATTGTTTTCGAGGTCTGTATAGCAGCTCAGCAACACAGAAATCGAGGTTCGTACAACATAGTTTTCGTCATTCGAGGCAGTCGTACAACACAGTTTTCGAGACAGTCGTACAACATGTTTTTCAAGGAGGGTCATACAGTTGTGTTGGCACATTTTTCTATGTTGTTCGTACAGCATTTAAGGTTGTACCATTCGTAAATTTTTGTTTTTCATTTGGCACGAAAATCGAGGTGGAGTACAAGCACGATTTTCGAGATAATAAAAATTATGGTTGCTGGAATTTTTACTGTACATTTCATTTCTCTGTAAAAGAAATATTCCGAAATAAAGAAGAGCTTTCGAATTGGTTTTCCCAAAAGTTGTAGGGGGGTTTTCCAGGGTCATATTGACCAAAAATCAGCGTGTTATTTTCTCTGTGGCTGAGATATTTTCTCTGTTTTATTTTTGCATTTTCCAGCACTGAAATTTCCAGAATTTGTGTTTTCAAAACTATTTATTATTTCCAGCTTGCTGAATGTATGTTGATGGGAATGGGCATTTAACTACATGGGAGTGATAAGGAGAAACTGATAACCGGGGTTGGGCTCAAAATTTCTATAACGCAACCCTCTCCAGGCCAGCACAGAGGCTAGCAGGGCTGACGCAGAGGCTTTAGGGGCAGCGCCAGGGTTTATAGAGGCAAAAATTGGCTTAGTCTTGTAAATCTCGTTTGAGGTTTTGGATCAGTCAAAGTTTCAGTCTTTGGAACAGCAAGTTAGCTGAAGATCTATTTTTCTCTGTCAGACTAACCATTAAGGTGCCTAGATTTGTTGTATTCAAAAACTACTTAATAATATAAACCCTCCAACAGCGAGAAGGTCAGTTTTCCCGCATTGGGTTTTTCCAGGGACAGTTGTCCAAGAAATCTTGTGTGTCACTTTATCTATGTGCATCTATCTTTGATTAGATCTGAATCGGTGAAAGTCTGTTATGTGTTTACTTCGATATTAATCTGATTTCAACATTAATAACTTGATTAAGTAAGAGAATTATAACCAGATTTAATAGTAGGGTTTCTACATAAAGTAATATTCAGAAATTTTCACAAAGAAGAGTTATGTGGGGTTTCCTCTGAATAGGAGAGGTTTTGACCTTGGTTGATCACCTATATCTTGTGTCCTTTTGTCTCATTGTTCTTTATTGTTTTTGGTAGTTGTTTGATGATAAGAGCACTAATTGTAATCAAATGAAAGAAGAAGCTAATCAAGTTAAGTAATATATATCACAAGCAATTATCAAAATAAGAGAAATCACCTATTCTAGTTGCCCCTAGATTTCTGAACGCTATACACCCAAATATGTGGGAATCCCTCATCATTACCATCCTTGAACCCATGGTATTTGCTTTGAGACCCCTGTGTCCCTATCTATCTCATCATTATTCACATGACCTCTATCAATTGAAGGATGTACCTTGGACATGTCTTTCTGTTAGCTTTTGTAGCATCGGATGTATTCTAGCCACGAGATTTGGCAGAGAGGCTAGAATACATGTATTCTCCAATACCCAAAAATCATTTCTGGAAATTCCACCTAGAGATGACTTAATTAAATTAATTAGTTAGTTTTTAATATTTCCTAAGTCTAAACTTAGGATATATGATTAATTAAAAGGAATTAATTAAGTCATGGTGAGAATGTTTTACAAAAGTACATGGATCGATTTCTAGTTAATCCTAGTCATTGATTAAGATTTAAACGTGGTTGTTGAAGTCTCAATGGAGGATTATAAGAAGTCGATGGGGCTTGGAGAAGACACACCAAAATCAGTTGAGCATTCAATTTTACTAAGAAATTGATCTCCAGAGTAGCAACATTCAGTTGTCAGAGGTGATTCAGTGAGGTCAAAGCAGTGAGAAAGGGGTAGAGATAATGAGGTTGGATGAAGCTTTTCCAGTTCCGGTGAGTACATTGCAAAGAGGCGGTGATTGCCACAGAAAGGCAGCGCAGAGGCAGCATAGAGCCCTCTTGAGGAGATTTCTGTTTTGCTGGGGAGAAGGCGAAATTCTGAGCCAGAAGCTGGGTTGAGGATCCAGAGGCAGAGAGTATCAGTTTCACAGACAGCAGCTAACGAGACAGTGAAAGGAGACGCAATTCTGAGCTCAAGGGACATAGTAACTCTATAAGCTAACGCAGTGACTCCGTAAAGTTAGCAAGGGGTAGCTCAATTTGAGCTGAGGTCAGTGTCGGATCACCTGTGGAGTGAAATAATTTTCTCACTAATTATTTTTTCCAACTTATCTCTGTTTGGATTGCCAATTTGGGCATCCATAGTTTTTACTCAAATTTTCACTACTGCTTCGAATTAAAACCCTCAGCTGCTGCATAGGGTTTTTCTGGGGACTCAGTCCAAAAATAACAGTGTCATATTGTGTGTGTGCATCTATTTCTTCCGTAGTATTTGTTTTGTGAAGGTTGCAATGAATTTAATTCGATATTTGTCGTAGGAAACAACAAGTAAATTGTTTGGTTAATTAAAAAATTAGAAGAATTAACATTAGTTGCTGCAGTAGGATTCAGGGTTTTCGAATTTTCACGCTTTCCCCTTAGGGGTTCGAACACCTAAGAGGGTTGTTTATTAGCCACTCCTACCTAGGGAGGTAATACTATTACAAGCTTAAAGCCCCAAATTTGGAAGGGAAACCCAATATGAATTCCTAATGTGCCCTTGATTAACAAGCTTGGTTCACTTAGATGCACTAATGAATTATTGTACCTGATGGTAAGGAAGTGCATTGGATCTTATATGTACTTGGCAGTTGGTTTCATCATGGGTTGGGCAATTTAACTAGGGCCCATGCCCACTAGAGGATCATATTGATACTCCTAGAGGATACATTGAGATCCATGGGACTCCATCATGTGCTAAGAGCATCATTTCATGCCATGGGCACCTTCAGCACCCTCAAAAGTTTGCTCATTGCCCCACATTATTCGCAAGATGATGCACTTCGACCAGTGTTCCCTGGCCGACTTAGCATATCCAAGACTTAGCTAATCCAAGGCCCGGAGGATGTTTGTCTCACCCTTTAGACATGGGAGGGAAGCACCATCATCAAAGCCCTCGTTTGGGGTGTTATATAAATTATTTTATCATTTGGAGACCCATGAGACTAGCACTTGTACCCCAAATCCAAATTTGGGGCCCCACATGATGACCTGCATGGAGACCAAGGGGCCATCCCCCTATTCGATATTTATAGAGCCCTCTCTTACATTTTGGCACAAAGAGGACTCTGTGTGGCCCTCAAATGGCCCTCCATCAGCATGTCATCATCAATTCAGCTAGCATTTGGATGGCTAATTTATAATTTCTGAAAGCTACTTGGTCGGCTTGTTACCAAGGCTTGTTTCTTGCCCATTATTTGAATGTTTTGGGGGCTAATTAGGCTAATTCAACTTAGTGAGGTTCATCTAAATAGAACTCTCTCATTTGAGAGAAATCATCATCACACTTGGATTGGTTCTCTTGTCAAAGAACTCACCTTTTTTTTGGAGCTATTGGAGACTCTTTTGATGCATTTCGATGTGTGGAAGATGATTCGATTTTCTTCTTTGGAGTTTCTTCTTGAATGATGGATGGATATATTGCATGTCTCTTTCTAAGTGCTTAATGTTGATGGAATTTTTCTTTTGAAGTTGTTTAATGTATAGAATTGTTGCTCTAGAATATGTGAATTTGTGCCCTAATTGTTGAAGATTAAATTTCGAAAGCTTTTCTAGTAGAGTAACGCATATGTTATCCAATGCAAGGCATGTAATAAATGTTCCTATTGAATGAATGTCTTTGAATTCTTCATGAAACTCCATTATATATTGAAGAGGGTAAATCTTTGAAATTGGTACCTAGGGTATCGATTTTGAGCCTCCTTATAAGACATTTTATCTTATCTTAAGCATCTGAAGACTCCATTGCCCAACGGACTACGCACTAGTCCAAGGATTTTGTGATCAAATTCCTCTTTCTCCATATTTTCTCCTCCTAAATTTAAGTCCTGTAAAGGTGGGACCGAAATTTAGGGCTTGCAACGAAATTTTAGGGAGGTAATTTTTCGGGAATCTAAGAGTCCAAACATCAAGTTCAGGGTCTAGGCTGCCTGTGCTCCAAGTTTGATGGGCATCAGCCCAAGTTTCATCCATAAAATCTCTTGCCCTAGGTGCTACTCCAAAGGGGAAAACCTAGGTCTTTCTCTCTCAACTTGGGGACTTCTTTGAGGGTTGTATGAGCTTAGTATTCATTGGATTAAGTCATAAGAAGCCCTTTCTTCTCTTGGGCCTTGACCTTGTGAATACCTATTACCATCAAGAAACATCAAAACCCTAGGTCTTGTGCCTTCTTTTCTAGGGTTTTTCTTAGAGAGAAATTTTCTTTTTTGAATCCTCATAACCTTATTGAACCTCTTTTCGAATGAGCTCTAGCTCCATCACCTTGAACCTTCAAAACTAGAATATCTATAGGTGATCACAATCATATTGGGACCCCTCCCATCAGTGAAGTCCATAAAGAGCAGGGGACCTTGGCTGTGGTGACAGTGGACCATTTTCCCACTGTTGTCAATTATTCTAGTAGTTGTCTCCTAGGTTTCTCCCCCTTAGGGCCCTACTATATTTTGTGGTAACACTTCCCATGGAAATTGGTCTATTACATCTGCCAAATATTTCGTCACTTGACTTTCTAGAATATCAATCATCAGTACAGCATTATTAACTCAAGATAATGATTTTACCCTACATATATCATACCTTCATAAGATGTTCAAGCTTCCCAGACTGTTGACTGAAGCAGTAGATATTTCTGCAATGAAAACCCAGTATTAAAAGTCAATTTCGTCATACCTCAAAAACATAACATCAGTATCTGCTTATCATTTATGAGACAAAATAAACAAGTTAAACAATGCATTAAGAGGGCATTAGTAGGGTGCAACACTGCTCTTGCAAGAAAAAATAAGAAAATAGTGAGGAAGACAACAACAAATATCAAAATTGCACACTGCAAGGAGATGCAAAACAAGAGTACTCTGTGAATAGAAAGTTCAATATTTTGAGTATAAGACAGAAAAAATTGGATTATTCAGAATATATGAAACAGAAAAAAATTACTTTGAGAAAAAAAAATATGAAAATTACCCATAGATCAAATATAGAAATAAAACAAATTATAAGGTTAAGTTTCATGACATTTTAGAGACTATTTTAAGCAGAGTTCAGTTTACTCAGTAATACAACAATATTTCCTGGTTGCAAGAAACAACAAGAACATTCTAGACACATTTTCATACCCATACAACAGGTATACATATTTTATTAGCATTTAATGTTATGATCGTTGCCATAGAACACCTTATTATATACACCGAAATTAGAAATTATCTATTTATGCATTGTTATCTTCCAAATTCCCAACTGAAATATTGCCAAAGGAGATCAACATGTCAGGGATCCTCAAAAATAGCAATCCTCAACAGACAGTGCCTCTCTCACTCACCAATGAAATCATAAGAAGATGGTGCATCTGTGGTGATTCCTTCAACAAACTCTAATCCAATCATCAAACAAGCAGATTTATAACCACCCTGAATATAGATCGCCAGAAATATGTTCACATACCATTCTTCATCAAACAATAATCAACCAAAAAAATAAAGATAAAATATTACAAGGACAGCAAGTTACATAGAGGTGCCCTTAGACAAAGAATGAATGAGTTCACTTAAAGAGTTGAAGGAAATGAGGAGTATATTTATACACACCCTGTAGTTTTAAGGACACTAACTCCTTGAGTGTGACTAGGCTGACCTAGTCACATATAAATAATATAATACATGGATTGTAAGGTACCAATATGAAGCTTCATAAAGCTATAATCAATATAATGTATTGACATGGGGCCTCAAGCAATGAGTGCCACATTATCTCAATACCCCACCTTAATCCAAGCAAGAAATCATGGATAGCATGCATTACAATTCATCATGTTTACCTCCTGAATGGTAGCATGCTTATACCAATATGTATATGTAGAATTGTGAAGCTGGGCTCTGGATGAGATTTCGTGAAGATATCAACAAACCGATCCATGAAAGGAACATAGACTGGCACAAATCGTCCTTGAGCATAAAGATAACAAATGTAATGCATCCAACTCTCAATGTGTTTGGAAATTTGTTCATTCACTAGATTGTGAATAAGCTCAACAATTATCTGATTGACAAAAAAAGGTGGAAGGAGGTAGGTGAGAAAGACCAAGTAACTTGAGCTCTATCCCCTCAGGTGAAGCCAAGTAACTTGAGCTCTACCCCCTTGAGCTCTATCCCCTCAGGTGAAGCCAAGTAACTTGAGCTCTACCCCCTTAGGTGAAGCCAAGTAACTTGAGGTCTACCCCCTCATGTGAAGACATCACCCTAGTCCCATGCATATCACGCCTATCAAAGTAAAAGGGGCATAAAGCAACATCCCAACCCCCACGAGCGATAAACTGCCCATACTAAAAGGAGATTGAAATGAGATGAAAGACTGCTAAGAAAACCAAAAAATCTAAGTAAAGAAAAGGGCTATCTAAAGCATGGAAAAAGTAATGTCGAGTAAAGCATAAATCAAGTAATGCAAGTGCTCCCTCCACAATGGTGCCTATTACCCACCAAAAAGTGGGTAACACATAGAAGAAAAAATTTCTCCTCCTTGGACCATAGATCCTCCGCTTCCTGCTCTAATCATACCTTTCTCTTCCAACTGGAATTTCCTCCTAAAAGGAACATGAGGTCTGTTGAAGAATATAACTAGGTTTGGTCTTCATAAATTGTACTTGAGTCAATATTTATTGCACTTGTCAAAGAATAAAGAAAAGAATTTTATATTATTATTAAGTGACTTATTAAAGCATGGGTTTCATGCTTGGGTCATATTTATTTTAAGTCAAAGTCTCTATTGTGGACTTCTAGGTTTTATTCTGAGTCTATAAGATTATTGCAGATTTAAATTGATCCATATTGGGCTTTTGAATCATGCAACTAGCTCAAGTATTGGGTCAAATATGATTTATGAAGCCTCCACACCAAATCGGCCTTAAGGTGATCAAGTCGGCCTCAAGTCCAACAATTCGAGCTCATCTCAAACCTATATATACAGTGGAATCAAACTAACTTGGAACCAATTCACTACAATACAGAAATTCGATTTTGAAGCTGCATCAAGGAAAAATTGCGAATTGGAGAAGGAATTTCTGAATTCAGTTTAGGGCAAGCTTATAGAGTTAAAGAAAATCAAAATTTTGGCACTACTCTCCCTGTCTTTCGTGCTATAGTTTGGGAGATCGAAGTCTTCAAATATTTACTGCAACAGTTGCTGCATCAGGCGCTGCTGCCAAGTGAAGAGGAGGTTGAAGTTGGTTTTGTTGGATGTTGTTGCTTTGAGAAGATGTATTGGGCCGAAATCGAAGTCTTTGAAGCAAGATTGAAGTCTCTACCTCAAGATCGAAGTCTTAAGAAGCAAGGTCGAAGTTCCAGGTCGAAGAAACTGGATCATAGTGTTGCTACTGCTATTGTTGTTGCCAAATTTAGGAAGGATCACAAGGAAGGTTGACTTGGTGTGGAAGAAGTCTGGGTCAAGGTCTAGAGTCTCAAGAATCACTATTGAAGGAAGAATTACTGACTGGGTTTTCCCCTAGAGTGTTGTTTTTCCTAGTTGTTGGCCTACATCTGGTGTCCTTGATCTATATGTATTTGCTTAATGAACTAATAAGAAGACAGATAAGAAGAACATAATAAGAACTAAAGAAGATCATAAGTAAATAATGAAGAACAAGAGGATCTTTCTGTCTTTCTGATTCTCTAACATGGTATCAGAGTTTTGGTGAAGAAAGGAGGAAAAGGCAGTCTCAAGGACTTGATCAAGGAGTTCACTAGAAGAAAGAAGTCTTCACTACCTTCAAGAAAGATGTCTAACACTATCAAGGGAGAGAACAAGCTTGAAGGAGCTTCAAATTATAGGTCTTGGAAGAAAAGGATTGACATCATCCTTGAAAAAAACAAGGTCTTAGATTTGGTCAAAGGAAAAATGAAAAGGCCTTCAGAAGAATCAAGTGATGTTGATAAGGTAAAGTACATAGAATTGGAATCAGTAGCTATGGCTTTGATGTTTGAAGGCATAAAGGACAACCTTGTCCCCTTCATAGCAAACATTGATCATGTTCAAGAAATGTATGAAGCATTGTCAAAACTATTCACCATCAAGAATATTGGACAAGTGTCAAGTTTGAAAAATGAGCAAAGAACTACTAAGACAACCAAGGAGGATATTGTTTCCTCTTTCTTTGTGAAGATAGCTAGGATAAGAGATGAGCTTCTTGACATTGATGAAATAGTGCCATATAAAGAACTAGTGATTATAGCCATTCTGGGACTACCACCTTCTTGTGGTTCTTTTGCTTCAGGTCTCAACAATTGGAAAGAATGACCCACCTTTGAGGAGCTATGGACAACTTGTAGTCAAGAAGAATTAAGAGTATCCATGGTAGCCAACAAAGAAGAAGTGCCAAATGCTTATGTTGCTCATCATAAAGGAAGATTCAAGAAGAAAAGGCCAAAGAAGAAGGTTTATATGTCCAAGATCGAATGCTATCATTGTCACAAGATGGGACAATATAGGAGTGATTACCCTAACAACCCTAGGAGTAAGAAAAAAGACAGAGACCAAGCAAACATGGTCAAAGAAACATCATCCCCAAAGAAAGCAAAGCATGAAGATGACTTAAGGAACTTGCACTACTAAGCCCCTTCTCTCTTATATTTTATTTGTATATTTTATGTAGTATAGGTTTAACATCTTCTTGGAAATATATTTCTTTGTTTTATAAGTTTTAGGTTTTCCCTCCAACTTGGGAGGGAGCCCACAACAACTCCTCAAGATAAATATCTCATTCCCTCTATTTGTCTTCATGTACTTATTTAAGATTTTGATTATATTAAATATTAACCACTTGGGTTGGATCGAGGTTGAAAACTGTATTAGTCTCCCGTTGATCGCCACTCCTGCCCCACAACTGGACGCCTGTTGTTTAGAACGACTGTTGCGTTAACTCTGATAAATGGTGCTGAGAGAGTCGTCGTCCATGTGAAGGAGCCACAGCAAAGCCGAGTTTGGAGATGGTGAGGCTGGGTTCCACTGTGGAGAAGTCGTTGACTACGTCTAAAGGCTGTGTGCAGTGGGATGGTCGATTTCCCACATAAAATCGTAAACTGGCAGCGTTAAGAGTGGAGGAGCCACAGCAAAACTGTGGACTGTTGAACGGATTGGGCACTGTTGAATGGTGAAGGTTTGTTTTTTATGCCATTTAAATCGATTTGCATTAATGGTAAGGAGGTGCCTTAATGTGTTTTAAAATCGATTTGTATTAAACGGCTAAAACAAAGATTTGTATTTAAATGCCTTCATACACCAAAACGTATGCCATTTAAAATCGAAAGGTTAAATTTGAAATGCCTTTTGCCATTTAAAATCGATTTGCATTTAAATTTCCATTTAAAATCGATTTGCATTTAAATTTCATCGATTTGTATTGTAATATGCCATTATATTGGGCCTAGGGCCTAGGGCCTAGGACTAAGCTTTTTCAACGATGGAATGTGTGAAAGGAATTGCATATTTTTTTTAAAAAGGGGCATTTTTATTAAAAATCTTCATTTATTAAGATTTGAAATTGGAGATTTTTTTACACAAGTTACTCAATATGGCAAAAACCCAAAGTGCTCGATTTGAGATCGAGAAGTTTAATGGGAGAAACAACTTCGAGATCTAGAAAGTTAAGATGCACGATCTACTCATACAACAAGGTGTGGCGAAGGCGCTTTTGGGAAAATCCAACCAACTTTACACCATGACAGATGATGAATGAAGTGACATCGATAACAAAGCACTAAGCAGCATACAGTTGTGTTTGGCGGATGATGTGTTATTTAACATCGTGTCAGAGAAAACAGCTGCTGGTTTATGGACAAAGTTAGAGAAACTGTACATGACAAAATCCTTAACCAATAGGATTCTTTTGAAGACACAGTTGTACAGCTTGCGCATGAAGGAAGGTACGACAATCACTGACCATCTGAATACCTTTAATACTCTCTTGGTGCATTTAGAAAGTATAGAAGTAAAATTTGATTCAGAAGATAAAGCTATAACTTTATTATGCTCTTCCCCCGAGTCATGGGATCATTTTGTTACTTGAAACTTCTATAAGTCTTAGTTCATCAGAAACCCTTGAATTTAATGATGTTGTTGGAGCTATGTTGTCTGAAGAATCCAGAAAGAGGTCAAATTTAGAAACCTCTACATCAGAAGCAATGATGGTTAGAGGTCGATCTAAAGAAAAACGCTTCAGTCAGAAGAACAACTCTTGGTCAAAAT
The DNA here is from genome assembly GCA_034641835.2 of Pinus albicaulis. Lineage (NCBI taxonomy): Eukaryota > Viridiplantae > Streptophyta > Pinopsida > Pinales > Pinaceae > Pinus > Pinus albicaulis. The sequence goes on from CM076572.1 coordinate 1,332,908,169, forward strand.
CGAAAGGAAAGAAGAGTAAGCTAAAATGTTGGTTTTGCGGCAAATCGGGACATTTGAAGAAACACTGTTGGAAGAGACAGCAAACATCCAAAGGAGACTCTTCAACAGAAAATAAAGAGGCAAACACGACAGATACAGGTTCATGTTCGGCATCCAGTTCAGGTATAAGTGATGAAGTTCTATCAGTTAATTTGTTAAATCATGATCAACATTGGCTATTAGATTCTGGTGCGTCCAATCACATGTGCATTCATAAAGAATGGTTTAAGTCTTATAAATCAATCAATGATGGAGTTGTTTACATGGGTAATGATTTTTCATGTAATGTTGTGGGAATTGGAAGCATTCAGATTAAAATGTTTGATGGGACAAATAAAATCTTAACTGATGTAAGACATGTGCCTGAACTCAGGAAAAATCTTATTTCTCTAGGAGTGTTAGACATAAATGGATATAAAACTTTTATTCAAGGTGGAGTAATGAAAATTTATAAAGGAATCCTTTTAGTAATGAAAGCAAAGAAGGTTGGAAATCTTTTTTAGTTAGAAGGAAGAACAGAGTCAGATCATGCTTCTACTGTATCTGAAAACGACAATGATTCTATTCGACTATGGCATCAACAGTTGGGCCATATGAGCGAAAGAGGTTTAAAAATCTTCTCTGATCGTATGTTACTTCCTAGTTTAAAATCTTTTAAGTTAGATTTATGCAAACATTGTATATATGGGAAACAAAGCAAGTAGAAATTTGAAACTAGAAAACATACGATCATCATATTTAGTATCTTTTATAGATGATTTCTCTAGAAAACTATGGGTCTACATGTTAAAAAGAAAGTCTGATGTATTCACAGTTTTCAAGCAGTTTAGAGCATTAGTAGAGAACATCACTGGAAGAACCATTAAATGTTTAAGAACTGACAATGGTGGTGAGTTTACTTCAAAGGCATTTGATAATTATTGCAAGGAAGTTGGGATCGAAAGGCATAGAACCATTGCTTATACTCCTTAGCAAAATGGAGTTGCTGAACGCAAGAACAAGACTCTTTTACAAAGAGCAAGATGTATGCTTAGTAACGCCAATTTGCAGAAGGAATTATGGACAGAAGCAGTATCTACGGCTTGCTATTTGATAAATCGATCACTATCAACTGCAATAGGATGCAAAATTCCTCAAGAGGTATGGAAAGGTCATCCTTGTGATTATTCTAAACTGAAAGTTTTTGGTTGTGATGCATATGCTCTAATTCCGAAACATCAGCGTTCTAAATTAGATCCTAAATCAAAAAGATATATCTTTGTTGGATATGGTGAATGGGATTAAGGGATACAGGTTGTGGGATCCTACTACTCACAAGATCATCATTAATAGAGATGTTAAATTCAATGAATCTTCACTTGATAATCTAGATGTAGATAATAAGTTGAAACAGGAAAATGTACCTAAGTTTCAACATATTCAGTTTGAAATCAGTTCAAATACTGATGATAGACCAGATGAACAAGTTTCAGATGCAGATCATGAACAAGTTTCAGATGCAGATCATGAAGTAGTTCCTATAGATAATAATCAGCAAATTGTGGAAGAACCAGAAACATCTTTAAGGAGGTCCACGAGAATCAGACGTCCTCCTAAAAGGTATGATGATTATGTTACTTTAGTTTCTTTAACCGCTAATGATGATGAACCTTTATGCTATCAGGAAGTTGTAGAAGGTTCTAACAGTAATAAGTGGAAAGAGGCTATGAAGATAAGATGAAGGCATTAGACGAGAATGCCACATGGGATCTAGTGGAACTTCCTAAAGACAAAAAAACTGTGGGATGTAAATAGGTTTACAAATTGAAAAGGGGTGTTGATGATAAAGAAGACAGGTACAAAGCAAGGTTGGTCACAAAAGGTTTTTCTCAGAAAGCAGGAATTGACTTTCATGAGATATTTTCACCTGTTGTTAAAATTGTTTCAATTCGGATTGTCTTAGCATTAGTTGCTTTACTTGATTTAGAATTACAACAACTAGATGTTAAGTCTGCATTTTTACATGGAGATCTAGATGAAGAGATTTATATAGAGCAACCTGAAGGGTTTGTTCAAAATCACAACAAGAAATTTGTCTGCAGGCTCAAGAAATCATTGTATGGTCTGAAGCAGTCGCCTCGACAATGGTACAAGAAATTTGATTCTTTCATGATGAGCCAAAGTTATATAAGAAGTGAATATGATCATTGTGTTTACTTTAAGAAATTAAGTAATGGCATATTCATTATCTTAGTGTTGTATGTTGACGATATGCTTTTAGCAAGCAAAAGCATAACTGAGATCAATAGGTTAAAGGCTCAGATGGCTAGGACGTTTGATATGAAATATCTAGGAGCAGAAAGATAGATTTTGGGCATGGAGATTTTCAGAGACAGGAGCAATGGTAAGCTGTGGTTATCACAAGAAAAGTATATTGAGAAAATACTCTTAAGGTTTGGTTTGAACAATGTGAAACCAGTTTCAATCCCTTTAGGTTCCCATTTTAAGCTTTCTTCAAGTTTATGTCCTAACACAAATGAAGAAAAGGAATATATGTCTCGAATACCTTACGCTAATGCAGTAGGAACTTTGATGTATGCGATGGTCTGTACACGACCAGATATTTCACATGCAGTTGGGGTTGTCAGCAGGTATATGGAAAATCCAGGGAAAGAACACTGGGCAGCAGTGAAATGGGTGCTTCGGTATCTGAGAGGCACAAGTGATTATTGTATCACTTATAACAGCAGTAGTGATTTTGTTTGCGGATATGTTGATTCCGATTTTGCAAGTGATTTGGATAAGGGAAGGTCAACTTTAGGATATGTCTTTACTCTTGCAAGTGGAGCTATTAGCTGGATGTCAAAGCTACAAAACATTGTTGCTTTATCCACTACAGAAGCAGAATACATAGCTGCTTCGCATGCTTGCAAAGAAGCGATTTGGTTGAAATGTTTGTTTGGTGAGTTTGGTAGGTTGTAGGACAACATAAAGTTATTTTGTGAAAGTCAAAGTGCAATTCACTTGGCTAAAAATCCAGCCTATCATAGTAAATCAAAGCATGTACCTATAAAGTACCATTTTGTAAGACAGGTTATCATTGAACAGGGAGTCTCTCCTGAAAAAGTGCATACAAAGGAAAACTGTGCAGACATGTTCACAAAACCAGTTTTATTAGAGAAGCTACGATGGTGTTTGGCTTCTCTTGGCTTGCAAAGAAAATAAAATAATAAAGGAACGAGGTATCAGGCTAATTGTTGTCAAGGTGGAGATTGTTGAGATTTTTTGTATATTAATTTGGAGAAAATCTCTTGGATAAACCAACAATAGTTTTTGTTGCAAAACTGATGGCATCAAATCAGCCTGAAGAGATATTCTATCCTAGTTTGGTGTGATAGAATTAATTATTCAGTTTCTTCTCTCTTCTATAAATTGTAAGCCTGTAGAGGAAAAACATATGAGATGTGAGGTGTGTGAAGAGGAAGTGCAGATGAGTAATTCTGCTGTTGTATTCTCCTGTTGATGAATAAGATTGTCGATACCTCTGTTTGGTGGATGTAGCCCAGATTGGTTGGGTGAACCACGTTAATCGTTGTCTTCGTGTTTGATTGTTGTGTGTGTTTAATTGTTTTTCCGCTGCGTAACTCCAACATATTCCTTGTCTAGGAATCAATCTGCTGGATGTTCAAAGAATCATGGAGAAGGCTTCAAGGACCAAATAAGAAGGCCACACAAGACAAAAGGTTTGTCAAAGAATCAAAGGTGTGCATTGAAATATAAAGTCTTGTTATTTTCTTTGAAATATCCATTTCTATGTTACTAACTGTTGTTATGTCTAGCACTATTGAATCCTAAAAGGATTCTTGTTTGGGATGATTCATCACTTGATGAATCTATCCACCTTATACACCTCTAATTTCTTATATAAATAGAACAACCTGAAGGAGGTTATCTAAAAAACCCTAACCTAAGGGTATCTTGATAATGTGTGAAACCCTAAACCTATTTAGGGCTATTTATGAAGAAATTGCTATTTTGATTGATATATTGATAATGTCGAGTTTGGGATTTTGATATGATCATGGAAGCTCTATACTTGCTAGAGCTGAAATGATGTTCAAAATATCGAACCTTTGAAGCTTGATATAATAAAAGTTTTCTTTAACAATGAGCTGAAACCCTAGGTTTTGGTTAGGTCTATAGACAAAATCCTTATTACAGAAAGTCGTAGGAGTGAAACCCTAGGTATATGTTCTTTTCACTGGATCCCTAGCCTAGTCTAGGTCAATATATGACTAATCTATTAATATTGTTAAACATATGATATGCTTATAATGATTGTGAAAATTTCTGAATATAGAAACCCTATTGTGGTATCTTGATTTACTTCTCCTAGTTGTTTGATTTAATTAACAAGTTATTTTCTGAAATATTCAGTAAAATATCGAAGTAAACACAACTGCAGCCTACACATACATACAGATCATTTACTGGAGCATAACGCACATATGACAAAGGACAGTATTTTTTGGACTATGTCCCCAGAAAAAACCCAATGCGGAAAACCAGTGTAACAACTCTTAAAGGGTTTGTTTATTAAGAAGAATGTTTGAATAAAATTGTAATATTCCCAATTAGTAATGGCTAATTGGAATATTCGATTTGGTCAATTTTTCCTTATGTAGTTAGATTGTAAAAAAAAGTGAGCCAAGGGGGCCAAGAGACCACGTAGAGAGGGGGCCCACGTAGACCACATGGAGGGGCTGCACAGGCCAAGTTGAGTGCGTAGCAAAGGGAGGCTACGTTGGAAAAGGTGGGCCTTAGGGTTTGAGAGAGGCCAACGCTATATAGAGAGGAGAGCCTCCTCATTTTGGGGATTCGAGTTTATGCATTTGGAGCTGGTCATTACGACTTTGAGCATGATGGTTGTTTAGCCTGTCTGCAGCACTGTTTAGTGCATTGAGTGTCTTCATTCGAAGATCTCACCCTCAGCCCCGAGAGACTTCGAGTGCTCGCTCGGGTGAGGCATTCCCATCAGTATTTCACAGGAGGATCGAGTTGCGGCATTTGTGGAGGAGCATTGCATCTATTGACTGCGTAGTCCTGAGAGGGAGGACGCAGTCCATATTGGGGGAGCTTCGGTGTGGTATTCTTTTGGAGGATTTTGGTCAGGAGATTGAACAAGGGGACAGCCCTTGCCTACTGGAGACTTTTGGTTGAGCGGGAGGTCATATTTTTGGGGATTCCAATCAGTCTCAGCATGGCCCTTAGGAGGATAGTGTAGATCCTCAAGGGAGGTATTTTCGGAGGTTGTCCATTCTAGAAACGCTCTCTGGGCTTTTTTGGGTTTTGTGAGTAGAGGCTGATTCCAAAGTTTCAGCTTATTTCGAGTAGAGAAGCAGCCCCAGATACTCATCTTGTTCCAACAATAGCAGCTACACGGCAGTTTTTCCAGCAGCTTAGACGCAGAACAGAGAACAGCCATTCCAGCAGCATTCTGAGAGTGTTTCTTAACTTGTCTTGTGCAGGTTTAGGTGCCATAACTCTGATCACCTATTGTACTCACTTATATTTCTTAGTATAATAAAATGGTTCAGCATTCTCTCTGCATTTCTTGAGTATCTGTTATATGTTCTATATATAAGCTATTGTATGCTTGCACTACTATTATTTTTCTCCTCGAGCATTCCAGTTTCTATACCACTTGGTGTGTTTTCCCATACTCTTAGACAGAGTCTCGAAAGGGCCAGATAGCCTATAGATCTCACCCTCTTTTCAGAGGTGAAATATCTGGTAAATGCCCTTCCTAGTCCATCTCTGGTTGGAGTTTACTTGTGTTTTAGAGATATCCCTGAAGAGGGATATTACAAAAATCAAGTGCATCGGTAATGGTTTGCCCAACAGAGAATTCACAGTAGATGTACCTATCACTCGGAGACATAAAATATGGTTGATTCAATTAAGGAAGCACTCCTTTGAAAATATTGAATACGAGCCCTTTCTGGCCCACTAGAAATCACAGTGCTGCCTCTCCCGACACTACGTCAGCTCTGCGTAACTGCTAGAGCCTCTGCGCAGCATAGGCTGCTCCTGCATCACCCCTCTGGGCTCAATGTTACCTCTGCGTCACCCTGAAGGGCCTGCGTCAGCCTCTGCGTTGCCTTTGCGTGAACCTGGTTGGGTTGTGTCCCTCTTGCTAGGTCTCTATGTTGCCTGGTAGGATCTGCCTCTCTGCCTATGTATTCTCGACCTCGGATTTGAATATCCCTCACTGATCTGCTCCTCACCAGCACTGAAAGCTCACTCGAAAATTCTCAACAAACCGCGCACCAGAATTTCGACTTAGCTCTAGTGCTACTGCTCAGTCTGTCTTCTCCAACTGACCCCAAGCCTTCTTTTAATACTTTTCTCATTGAAAAATCAATAGACGTGATCTAATCTCTAATCAACGACGAAGATTAGAAAAAATTTGATCCATGTTACTTAGAATATTCTCACCCACATGTTAAATTAATTCCCTTTGATTATTTTATTTCCCCGAGTTAGACATAGTGTCTCCATTAAAATAATTAATTTATTGAATAACTTTCACACCGGGTGGAATTTCTCCAAACGATTTCTAGGTCTTGAATATCTCATGTGTTCTAGCCTCTCCACAAAGTTTCGGAGCTAGAGCACATCCGATGCTACCCAAAATCTCAACAATGATAATATCCTAGATATGTATCTTGACCTAATTTCTAATGGTCCTAAGTTCTAGGGTTTGGAAACAAGCCTTAGTCAAAGTTTGAAAGTTCTAGGATGATGGAAAGTCTAGGGTTTATAACTAAATCCTAGTAATGGCTAAATTCTCTAGTATGTGTATTCATCTAAATCTATATAATGTGCTGAGAATTTATAGATGGAAAAATCTAGGGTTTACATCGAATCCTAGTGGAAGTTACTTATGATGTGTTTATTGAATTCTAGGGTTTACATTAAACCCTAGTATAAGCTCTTCATGATATGTTTTAATTGATTGAAAATATAGGGTCTATAACTAACCCTAGTGAAAGTTGATCATGATAATATTTGAGTTGCGATTAATCTTGATTCACTCCTTTGTATGAAATCTAGGATTTGTATGAATCCCTAGTGAAAAGTCCAACATGTGAATTCTAAAGGTTGTTACATATCTTGTAGATCTATAATTGATTCTAGGGTTTACTAAATGTTTTAGCAGGGTATATTATACCTTTGAAAGAAACATTGAAAGATAGAATGAAAGAAATTGTGAAGTAGTCTAGGGTTTATGAGTCCCTAGCAAAATGTTGAAGAGCATATGTCTCTTGTCTGGGTATTTGATATGTATAAAGTTGAAAATGCTTTCGTAATTCTAATATGGCTAACTTTATGCTTCTATAGTTATGGTTGTACTTGTTGTCTAAAGTTGTTCAGGTACATCATAAGGATGAGAAGCTGATAAGTATGATGAGGAGGATGGAAGCGATGAAAGATTCTCCAACACCTAAAAAAGAAGTTAATTTCCCTACAATAAGGAGACTAGAGAGAAGAACTCTCCCTAGTTAAGAGGGGGGGCATAAAAAAGTTTCTGGTTGGAGAATATATTGTGGAAGATATGTTGCCACATGTTAAGTAGGAAGAGGAATCTTCTCCTGAAAGATTCTATTGATAGTCCTATTGGAATTAGTTGAAGTTCAATAACAAAATCCCGAAGTTTGTATTGATTATGCATTTGAAATTATTGATGATTGGGGTTTGGGTTTGCACGGGTGAATCTTTCGAAGGATTTGATAACATGTTGTTTACCAATCAGTTTGATTGGGAGAGATTGTTCTTCATCTACTGGATCAAGGTGTGTTAAGGCTTTGTGAGTGAAGCATTACCTGGAAAGATATCTGGTCGACACCTTGTGTTGATGTCTGGTAGGGAGGGTGGCATCGGGTGGATGCGCACCTAGTTCCTGCGCACCTAGTTCCCTGGGTTGATGGTTAGTAAGTAAGCCTGATGGTACCTATAGAGGTTGAAAGCTTTAGTCCATCTTAGTCCCACTTGGACAAATTGCCTTGGTCAGGAATCTAGTCCATGCAATTGCGGTGCCTAAATTGTTGAGTGACCAATGGATAGAGTTCCCTGCTCAGAAATCTAGTCCATGACATTTAAGTGTCTAAAGGTTCTTCATATTTCACATAGTTGAGATCTACCTTGTCCGATTGAGTTATGAATACCTCCCTAGTTCAGAGGGAGTGTTAAAGAATGTAACTAGGTTCAGTCTTCATAAATCGTACTTGAGTCAATATTTATTGCACTTGTCAAAAGAACAAAAAAAAGAATTTTATATTATTATTAAGTGACTTATTAAAGCATGGGTCTCGTGCTTGGGTCATATTTATTTTAGGTCAAAGTCCCTATTGTGGACTTCTAGGTTTTAGTCTGAGTCTATAGGATTACTGCAGATTTAAGTTCATCCATAATGGGCTTTTGAATCAAGCAAATAAATCAAGTATTGGGTCAAATATGATTTATGAATCCTCCACACCAAGTCGGCCTTAAGGTGATCAAGTTGGCCTCAAGCCCAGAAATTCGAGCTCATCTCAAGCCTATATATATAGTGGAATCGAACTCACTTGGAACAAATTCACTGCAAGAGAAATTCAATTTTGAAGCTGCATCAAGGAAAAATTGCGAATTGGAGAAGGAGGACTTTCTAGATTCGATTTAGAGCAAGCTTATAGAGTTAACGAAAATCGAAATTTTGGTAGTACTCTCTTTGTCTTTCGTGCTATAGTTTGGGAGATCACAATCCTCAAAGATTTACTACATCAATTGCGGCCAAGGTGTTGTTGCCAAGTGAAGAAGAGGTCGAAGTTGGTTTTGTTGGATGTTGCGGCTTTGAGAAGTTGTATTGGGCCTAAATTGAAGTCTTTGAAGCAGGATCGAAGTCTCTACCTCAAGATCGAAGTCTTTAGAAGCAAGGTCGAAGAAACTACATCATAGTGTTGTTGTTGTTGCCAGATTCAAGAAGGATTAGAAGGAAGGCTGACTTGGTGTGGAGGAATTCCAGGTCAAGGTCTAGAGTCTCAACAATCACTATTGAAGGAAGAATTACTAACTGGTTTTTCCCCAAGAGTGGGGTTTTTCCCTACCTGTTGGCTTACATTTGGTGTCCTTGATCTATGTACATTTGCTTTGATAAGAAGAACATAATAAGATCTAAAGAAGATCACAAGTAAATCTAAGAAGAACATAATAAGATCTAAAGAAGATCACAAGGTATGTTGCAGGAAACGTGGGGCAGGGGTCCGTTTCTACCCTGAAACGAAACGGAAACGCGTTTCCCCGTACCATACGGCCTAGAAACGCATTTTTGTCCATAATGGGACGTTTCATGTGGGGGAAACGTGCCCAGTACAGACAGAAACGCGTTTCTAGGTTGTACGGGTGTGTTTCCGTCGTTTTAACTTCTTCTTTTTTTTCCTTTTTTGGGGGTTTGTGTTCTATTATTGTTTTAATTGTGGAAAGTGTCTTTTGGATGCTTCTAGATGGCTCTCTCAACTTATTAAAAGACTCTCGCTTCTAATGATCAAGCCTATGGCCCTAGTATTTATATGTGATTCATGGTAATGTTAAATTCTTAAAGTAAAAGGATGAAAATGACTCGGGATGTTTGAGAGTGGTTCCGACCTCATTGGATTTCATATGGAGAAAGTAGAATTTTAGATCTCATTCAAAATCTGTTAAACACCATGTAAAGCACACACATGGTGTATGAGAAAGATAAACACACACACAAGACACTCAACACACAATGAAAGATAAGCGTGAGGTTCTCTTATTTTCCATTATACAAAGATGTACATTTATAATACAATGGTGTGACTCTTGGTTTCATATTCCAAGGTCACTTGGACTCCATTGTGACTTTTCGCATTCCACACCTACCCATGTAAGATTAGGTGTTCCAACATCCCCCCTTAATCCGAAGGGGTATGTGTGAGTCCAAGAAAAGAGTTGTAATACAAATTTGCAAAGTATACATGGCAGCACTTGGGCTGAATCAACTCTCTGAAATGTTGGAAAAAAGAGATGGTTTAAGGATGACCACCAACACTGGAACGCAAAACTTGTTGCAGTTCCCAGAACTCTTCCAAAACTGGCAAGAAGCTGAAAGCTTCTGCTAGAGGAATTGTCCCTCATAAAAAAGGGAGACCTTCAACCTAAAAGAAGTGAGGTCTACTACCTGTGATGGTTTTAGGATTACCAACAACTCTGGAATGCGTGAAGCATTTCCTGGAACTCAACCAAAGCTGGCAAGAAGCTGAAGGTTGCTAAGTTGAAGGCTTCTGCTAGAGGAAGTGTTCCTCATATATGAAAGGGAGACCTTCGACCTAAAAGAAGGGAGGTCTACTACCTGTGATGGTTTTAGGTTATCCACCAACCAAAGATGATGGTTTAAGGTTATCCACCAACCGAAGGCATGCTCATGGGCATCCGTGTCTCTGGCTACATCTCTGAATCTGGAATGAAGAATTGTGGCTCAGGCTTGCTTGAACTGCTGGCTACAACTCTGAACATGGAATGAGAGATTGTGGCTCAGGCTCGCTTGATCTGTCGTCGAAGCTTGTACATGACCACCATTTTCCCCCCTATCAGGGACAAGGTGAGATGATGGCGAAAACTCAACTGCAAGTTTTCTCAATATCCGTGAACATGTTCTGACATGCGACTTAAACATCTTCTTGGCTGCTGATGCCCATTGCCAAGAAGCAATCCATCCAAGATGAATCTTGGTTCTTGCAGGAGGCTTGTGTCTGAAGCATCTGTCTGAAGCATGGGTGTTCCGACCATAGTGCTTGCATGGATGAAGATCAAAACAGTGATCTTTCATATGGCTAACTCGATCACAGTGTTGGCATTTTACAATCTGATGTTGTTGTGGAATAGGAGCAAGATCTGGAACAGCTGCAGGTGAACTGTCATACAGGAATCCGGCACTCTGAAATATGATGGGCTTGGTGTAGTCTAGAATATGAAAGGACACATCCTTGTCATATCCAAGACCAGTTTTGTGCTTGTTGTGGACAAGCTCTTCCCAAGGTCTGATGATGGGCTTGAGAAGTGCAGGCTGAATTGTGCATCTGCATGTACATCTGCTCTAGTACAAGGCACTAAATGTGAATCAACTTTAACTTTACTGACTTTCTTCTGATGAGAGTCCTTCACAATCTTCTGAACAGAAACAGGTTCAGAATGGTGACTCTTTTGCTGAAGTTGAGTTTCCAACTGCAAAAACTCAATCTTTTCATATGCATCTTGCAAACAACTTTGAATATTACAAAGAGCATCCTTGCTCATTTTTATCACATCATCAACATTTGAATGAATGAGGTTATTCAACAACACTAATGCCTCATTGATTTTAGCCATTTCAACAACTTAGGCTCAAAAAATGGAAGGGTGTCGGCTTCAACCGAAAATGCACCCGTTTACAATGTGATTCCTTTCAAACAAATACAAATGACCCCAAGGAATTCTCAAAGCACAAAATCTGCTCCTCAAATGATGGAGGACAATCAACAATCCAACAACTCAAATACTGATTGCAACTATGAAGAAGCAATACAATGTCAATGTAATACAATATTTCTGCAAAATATGTGCAGTTGAAAACAAATGTGCAAGAGGCCTTTAAGGCAGCTGAATTTTCCTTCAAATAGTTGTTTTGCACCAATAACAACTCGTCTTCAAATGTCAATTTCTTCAGAGAATCACCCTTATGCCACAAATCACACAATGTCAAATCTGCAATTTTCTCTATGTATTTAGTCCATCTGATCACATGTCATTTCCTCTTTTTCTGTTGTTCATTTCTGCTCTTGTTTCTCTCTCTCTCTCTCTGCTGCTATTTTTTTTTTTAACTAATTAAAAATCAATTAAAAATGGAAATTAGTTAAAATGGAAAGGTGGAAAATAATTTAAAAAGGGAGGGGATTCACTTTAAAAAGGGAAGGGGAACGAATTTAAAATGGGAGTGTGTTATGAACCTAATTCATAACTAAAGTAATAAATATAGTCATTAATGGAATAAATACAAATAAATGTAATTACTCGCTAATCAATTAAGATTATGTTAAATAGTCATTAGGTTAATGAAAAGGCATGTCTAAAAGACATGCCCATTCGTGAAAAGGTACCTGCATAGGTATAAAAACAAGACCTCGTTGTAATCATTCAATCGTCTTATATCATATCAATAAATATTTATTATTATAAATACATCTTGTGTGTTTTTATAACTAAAGCTATTTTGCTATCAAAGTCAACAATTCTACAAGTCTTGCTGCTACAGTATTCAAATCTACGAATTCCGTTGTTACAGTGGTATCAGAGCTTGGACAAGTTGAAGAAATGGCACACAACATCGTTCTACAAGCTTATAAACGAAGTTTACAAGCCCGAGAACATTGTTTACCGTATAATGTGCCATTACGTGAAGATCCCAAAATAATTGAGCAGATTAGAAAAATTCAAGAGAAGCTTCAGCAATTAGAGAATTCATGTGCAAAAGTCACAAACGGTTATAAAGAATTTTCTGCACATGTTAAAAAAATTTCTGCAGTAATCCATAATAGAAAAGAAAATCATGAGAAACAAAAACATGAAAAATGCTGTAATAATGAGAAGACAGCTAGTTATGCTAAAGGGAAATCAAGTAAAACTTCCATGGAAAAGTCAACTAAATATATCCCCCCACCAATGCGTAATAAAAGTAAGGAAGAAGGGAAATGTTGGAGTGTGGAGATGAATATTTCGCACGACATAAATGTGCAAACCAAAAACTTTATTACTGTGAAGCAGATCCAGATGATGATGATCTAAATAAAAATGATGTGGATGAGGACTATTGTGAGAAACAAGAAAATGAAAATATGAACAAAACTCTACAAGATAGCAATGATCTTTCTCAGGATGCTAAAGAAGCACAGGGCTGTTTTGAAGAAGATGCTACTGCTAAAGAATTGGTTAATGTGGAAGAAGATACTCCAAAAGTAAGCAATCAACTATCTACCAAAAAGAGAAAACATAGGAAACGAAAGTCCTCATCTATGAGGCCCAAAATACCGGTCGCTGCTGGAAGCAAGATTCTATTTGTGGGAAATCTTCCCTACTCTATTGACCATGGAAATATGTTAAAATTCTTTGAAGATGTTGGGAGGGTGGTAGATATTCGTATGGCTAAACGTATTGTTGGTTCTATGAAAGGTTTTTGTCATGTGGCATTTGAGACTGCACCAGAAGAGAAGCCTGAAAATGATGCTTTTCTTGAGCTAATACCTATCTTCCCAAAGTCTCATGCTGCACATATTCTTGGATTTAAATCCCGGTACTGCCAGCGTCAAGATGTAAATGAGCCTGTACCTGATGGACTGTACAGACTTACAGCAGAAGCTGGTGGTGAATGTTCCATAGAACCATTACCGGATTACACGAATAATATTGGGATCTCTCGGAAGCCCCGTAGCAGAGAAGTTCATTCAAGGTACAAGTCAAGGATTTGCAGATATTCTGAAACCAGCAACCACACAATTTATAGAGAATGCAAAGAAGAATTCAGTAGTGATGAAACACCCAGGAACAGAGACTTTGAAATCGGCCATCAAAGATTGAGTGATGAGAGATCGAGTGACACAGAATCTAATACCAGTGAACACAAAGAATTTGACGAAAAAGAAAGGAAAAAGTCTCAAACCATATCATATTGTTCTATAGATTATGCACAGGTTGTTGATGTAGCAAGGCACAGGATTTATCGTATGAAAAAAAAACTGAAAGGCCTTCTAGACAATGGGCAGGAGACAATTCCAAGTTACATTTGCACTAAATGTACTCTCAACTATTCTGCCTTCGATGTAATAAGTCTACTTGATGAGATTGATGGTACTTTTCACTGTGAAAAATGCAATACGCTTCTTGTTGCCGAGAGACCAGCTCTGAAAGAGGAAGATGAATCACATTGGCTACTTTTCGAAAAAGTTGAGAAACAATTGAAACCATTGACAGATCAGTTAGCACTACTAAAAGATTTATCTCCACCTGACTATGTTAGTCTCCAAGAATGGGAGGCTAGACATGCTGGCCCTGTTGCTAATGAATCTCGAGGGAAAAAAATGCCTTCCAAAGAGGAGAAAAAGGCTTGGACGACAGCGAAGTCTAAGGGAAATGACGCAGAATTAGCCTTCTCTGCAGAGTTAAGTGGTATGGCAAAGGCAAAAAAGCTGGCTCGTGAAATTTATCCTTGGGTGGAGGAGAAGATTATATTAGTACATGGCCACAAGTTTGCTATCGAAGTAGTTGTTCAAACTCTTCTTCATATTGGATCTAAAAGCTTCACTCAACTAGTTATTGTCCTAGAGAGATATGGGTATGTACTGAGTAAATTGGCTTCTGATGAATCAAATCAAATTTTAGTCATATCAGAGGTTGCTAAACTGTGGCAAAATAGTGCCCAAATGACTGCTATTGCAATTGATCACATGATGGGATATCGTATTATTTTTAATATTGCTATTGTAAGCTGGGTTTTTTCTCCTGCCAACGTTGAACAATTTCACACTTCAGACCGGCTCTGGGAGGTTTTAAGAAATGCTGTCAGCAAAACCTACAATCGCATTTCAGACTTGAGAAAAGGGGTTGTATCTGCTGAGAAGTCTGTTCAAAAGGCCACCGAGCATAACAAATCTTTGGAGAAAGCCGCCATCATTTTCAATGTGGGAGCAATACACAACGAGATCGTCGTTTCAGTTCGGTGCCTCAAAGAAGCTTCCAGAGCGTTCAAAATCCAGACATATGAAAATCCAGAGACCATTCGAACGTTATTTGAGCGAGGCCTTTTTGGTTCCTCAAAAATTTTAACTTGTGGTCGTTAGCAGCAGATTTGTGCAATTCAGTGGACGAGTTTATCAATAGTTATTTGGAGAAAATGCCTCTGAAACTTTGGATGGATCTTTGCCCTGTCTTGACCGACGACTTCTATCCTGTGGAGGAGACAGAACCCTTAAAGTGTGTTAATCTCAATGGAATTTCTGAAAAGCCTTTGTATTCCACAAGGCAAAACTACAATGCGTCCACAGTAAAATCCACGTTGTCCACAAGTAGACACGACTGTCCACAAGAGATAGACACGACTATCCAGCGATTTAATAAAATAAAAATTATTATAAGTTCTTTATAAAAAGGATTATAGTTTAACTTGTTAATTTATAAAGTTAAATTATAATAACCTTTTATAAAGCTACTTTCAAAAAAAAATTAAAATTAATTAATTAATTTAATTAAATTAAAAATAAAAATAAAAGGCGAGGTTATTTAAAAAATTCATATATATATATATATAGAAGTACAAATTCAAATGAAGGGAAGAAGTTCTTCATCACAAAGAGAAGATAAATTTTATATATATATATATATTAGTTTAAGTGTTAAAAAAAAAAGAAGGAAAAGGGGACTTAAGGACAGAGTACAAGAGAATTTTACAAGGAAGGTACCATTCAAGGATATGTCTAGCAGATAATTTCAAGTGAAAGAAATTGTTGAAAAGTTAAGCTTTCAGGACAAAGCTTTTCGAGAAGGAGGCAATGTTATGAACCTAATTCATAACTAAAGTAATAAATATTAAATATAGTCATTAATGGAATAAATACAAATAAATGTAATTACTCGCTAATCAATTAAGATTATGTTAAATAGTCATTAGGTTAATGAAAAGGCATGTCTAAAAGACATGCCCATTCGTGAAAAGGTACCTGCATAGGTATAAAAACAAGACCTCATTGTAATCATTCAATCGTCCTATATCATATCAATAAATATTTATCATTATAAATACATCTTGTGTATTTTTATAATTAAAGCTATTTTGCTATCAAAGTCAACAATTCTACAAGTCTTGTTGCTACAGTATTCAAATCTACGAATTCCGCTGCTATAGAGTGGAGGTTAAACATTTAAAAGGAAATTAATTTAAAATATGGGAAAGGGATGGTAGTAAAAATGGAGGAAGATTTTTAATGTAAAAATTAATCGATACATATATATATATATATATTTTCTTTTTATTGAAAGTGCGTTTAAAAAATTGGACGAGAGGGAGCATTGAGGCTAGGAGAGAGGGCGCGTGGTTTACGGAGAGGGTGAAGGGGAGCGGCTGAGGGGGGGTTGTAGAGGCGTTAGGTGCAGGGTAGTGAGGATTCGGTAGTGGGGGATGGGAGCTAAGTTGAAGGGGTAGGGTGTAGGGGGTGAGGGTCGATGTGTGAGCGTGCGAGTGTGGTGTTTAAATGAGCCGGGAAGTAGTGATTGCAAGGGGGAGCAGATAGGAGGGCCGAAAGGCCGTAGATTTGTTGGAAGCGGTGGGGTTAGCAGGTAGGAGGAGTCTGCGTAAAGGAGGGGGAGTTTGCAGATGGAGGGCGCGGAGAGTTGCAGAGTGAAGGGGATGGGACGGCAGGGTAGCGGGAGTATGGGGGTTTAAGGGGCCGTGAGTTGAGCGGTTATGCAGGCGCGGGTTGGCTGTGTAGGGATGAGAGGGCCAAGAGGCCGATTTGCAAAAATTTATTTTTATTTTTTATTTTTTATTTTTTATTTATTTATTTTTTTTTTTTTTTTTTAATGTTAAAACAGCAGAGAATAGAGAGCGGAGAGCAGGAAATAACAAAAATTTCAACTTTGAAAACAGTAGAATTTTTTTCGAGTATATAGCAGAACAAATCCAGCAACAGCAGAAAGTGCAGAAATGAGGGCAACTTCAGAATTTTAGTCTTCAAAACAGTAGATTTTTCCAAATATACAGCAATCTACTCCATTGCAGAATTTAACAGTATTCAAAAACCCAGAAACTTGTAGAGATTTTTCAATGAAAACCCCAAAAATTTTACTTGAAAAACTCAGAAATTTCTTCAATTTAAAAAGTATCTAGCAGCTCTTCAAATTGTAGATTTTAATGAGTAGAAATTGTAGAGAAAAATTAGAATCAAAACCTTCAGATGGGCAGTGCCGCCTTCTTCAAAACCAATGCTGCCAATTTCTGAATGCTGCGATTTTGAATGCTGCTCCTCTTCAAAACACTTCCTGAATGGCGGCAAAAACACTGCTGCAGAAACTCCGAGTGCTGCAAAAATGCCAAAAAATTTTGCAGATATGCACAGGCCATAAACACAAATGGCTCACTCAATTTGGAGTAGGGTCAGCGATCGCCCGCTCTGATACCATGTTAAGGCACACACATAGTGTATGAGGAAGATGAACACATACACACGAGACTCAGCACACAATGAAGGATAAGCATGAGGCTTTCTTATTTTCCATTATACAAAGATGTACATTTATAATACAATGGTGTGACTCTTGGTTTCATATTCCAAGGTCACTTGGACTCCATTGTGACTTTTCGCATTCCACACCTACCCATGTAGGATTAGGTGTTCCAACAAAACCCATCAGACTTATCAGTTTTTCAGGATTTCAGGATTGGGTGATTGCAATGTTTCCATCGGATTTTGTCATGTATTAGGATATGGAACTTGTATTTAATCAAGAGCACCAATCCCTCTATGTACCTTGATGTTAGTGACACTAGTTGTCAAACTCCTCTATCATCACCCTACTAAAAATGTACACATCACTCAAACAAAATCTTGACTTGACATGCTCATAGCCTTTATTGTACTTGTAGCCTCATAGTCTTTATCATACTTGCAGCCTTATACATATAATAAAGGCTAATTTTGAGATTTTAATATATAATAAAGGCTAGTTTTGGATATTCCAATATTGCTATTTTTATTATGTGTCTGTTATCATTCATGAGTAAATGTCTTGTAGCTTGTAATAGTTTATGCTTTGAATTTATCATGTATGTTTTATGATTTCACATAACATTTCTTAAATGTCCTAAATTCTAATATAAATTTAAATTATAATATATATATATATATATATATATATATATATATCGCGTTTCCTCGTTTCCAAAATTTCGGGAGATTGCGTTTTGTATCGCTTCCCGTTTCAGAAACTCGTTTCCGTTTCCCCATTTCGTGCAACTTAGATCACAAGTAAAGAGTGGGATTTTTCCCTAGCTGAAAGATAAGAACATAATAAGAACTAAAGAAGATCACAAGTAAATAAACAAAAAAAAGAGGATCTTTCTGCCTTTCTGATTCTCTAACAAGGTTATCTATCAACACGTACTTTAACAATTGTGTAATCATGTGCTTTCACTTAATGTTTCAGGCATACTAATATGATTCAAGAGGCAATCTAGATGATTCGTCAATCTTTACTGTATTATTGTTCCCTCCCTTCACCTAGGAGCTTAGTCTTCGACTTTAGTCCAATGAGACCTCCTCTGAAGCCCTAGGGTCCTAGGAAGGACACACAACTGGGAAGGCTCTGATTGAAGTAGCCTATCTATTATCTCCCAAACTTACCACTTTCCATCTTTCCCAGTATTCCATCACCATTCCTCAATTTGGTAGTTAGTGGCCATGGGAACTGACACCCTCTTATACTCCTCGAGTCTGGGCTAAAAAAAGTTTCCTTAGGGGTTGATGCAGCTAAAATAAAGTTAACAGCACAACAAAGCCACAATGAAATAAAAAGAATAAAATGCAAAATATGGAGGGGACATTTGATTAGTGTGTGGCAAAAAGGCCTAGTTTGACCTCTATCCCCCTCATTAGCCATTACCTAGTTCCTCGAGCACATGATGCTCCATCTATAAAAGGAACCCTTTGTATTGTTCCAACCCCGATGAGCGATAAATTGCCTAATCATTAAAGGGTATTAAATGCTAAATCTCAAAAAGAAAGGTTGGGCTCCTGAGTTATGCACCTAAATCAAAGCATAATCATAAAGAAGTAGAAGGCACACAAGAGAGGTGGAAAAAGCAAGTCGAAGAAAGGGATAACTCATGCATGTTGGAATATTGAGCAATACTAAGAGGGAGGTTGAATCAATATTAACAATTTTAACTTCAAAAACTTGTAAATGCATCCACAGATCTAAAGAAAAGCACATAAATATATAGAGCACAAAGATTTTTACATGGAAGCACAAAGAAGGAGAAAACCACGAAATGTTTTTCTTAATATATATAAAGAGTATATTCAAATTTATCAGCACCAGCTAAAAGGAAGCACAAACTCCCTTGTTTATCGGCACCAACTCCCTAATTTATAAGCATCAAAGCTTGTACAAGAGTCAATATTAGTAAAAGAAAGTCATCCCTCCTAGCAGTTGCTCCTCTGCCCTTCACACAAGCACTCGGTTTCCCAAACATGGCCTTCTTAGCAATAGAACTTCCCTCAACAAATGATCTTTGAAATCAGCCTCCTTATTAGTAGAACTCGGCCTCCATAGGCCCCAAACCATGACTAAAACTTCGACTTTAATGCGCTTAAACTCAGCCCTCAAGCAATCGGAACTCGCCTTCTAGAACTTAGCCTCTTCCACAGGGTTCGACCTCCTCAATAAAGAATAGTGTTAGATTTTCAAAAACAAACCTGAAACTCACCCTCAAACACACCAGAATTTAGCCTTCAAAACAAGCCTGAGTTCGGCCTTCTTTGTACTAGAACTTCAGTCTTGAAATTCAACCTCAATGGGGATAGGTCACTACTCTCAAGATAGGCCTGAAACTCTGCCTTCCAAACTTGAATTCATCCCTGTAGAAAAATCTGAAATCTGTCCTTCAAAAGGGGCAAAATTCGGCCCTCAAGAACAGGGATGCAATTAGCCTTATAACCAGTGTTGAGAAATGTAATTAGTGTCGGTCTTCATAATTGTATTTGATTCAAGATGTAATATATTTATCGAAAGAGAAAAAAAATTATCATGAAAGAAAAATTATTTATTAGCATGGGCTTCATGCTTTATTATTATATTTCTAGGTCAAAGCCTCCATTGTAGGCTTCTAGGGTTTATGTCAAGAGTCCTTCTCCATGTCATCATGTAATAGACCCTTTTTGGGCTTTGTCTATTAAGAAAGAAAATTATTCTTATGAAAAACGAGTCATTTAGGCCTCCTCCACCAAGTCGGCCTAATTGGGAGCCAAAATCCACTATATAAAGGCAGCAACTCGACCTCATTTGTTGCATAAGACAAGAAAGTTCGATTTACAGTAGCTAAAGAAGGAAAAGAAGAGAGTAAAATACCTAAGGAGAAGGAGAAAACCCTAGCGAAGGAGACATTTGTCAAGCAAAAGAAAGCTGAATTTCTCTTTATTCTGCCACATGTGCGAGTTTCTGGGATGTTACTAGAGGGCCAAAATTTCAGATCTGCGGTAGGGCCAAGATTTTGGAAGATGGGAGATGAAATTTTGTGTTGTAGCTGGGTTGAAGCTAGTTGACAAAAAGAGACTATTGAACTTTGCATAATCATCTTGGAAAGCTAACTTGGTGGAGTGAACAAGGTCTTTTGGTCTAGTCAAAGGTCTTGATTTGCCTCAATTTGATTTGAATCTACTAGTGAAAGAGTTTCACTGGGTCTTCCCCTTCATAGGGGTCATAGCCCTGGCTGATTGCCTACTTTTGGTGTCATTGATCTTCATGCTTTTGTTTTGATGATTGCTTGATGAGAAGAACATAAAGAAAACTAATAAGAATATAAGAATATCACAAGTAATTGTCATCATAAGAAAATATTTTTGCCTTTCTGTTTTTCTAACAACGTATCAGAGGCTAGAGCTAAGGTAAAAGAAGAGAAAAAGGTATCTTGAAGATCTTTTGAAAGAAGGAAGGATCAAAGAAAGATAAGATCATAAGAGAAAGGCTTATTGAAGGAAGAATCTACATCTAGAAAATCTATGGAAACTTCAATGAAGACAGAGAATAAGCTAGAAGGAGCCACCAACTATAGCGCATGGAAGAAGAGGATGGATCTCATCCTTGCAAAACACAAAGTATTGGAATTTGTTCAAGGAAAGGTGAGGGAACCTGCAGATGATGGAGGAAAAAAAAAATATAAAAAGATAGACATCTTAGCTATGAATCTAATTGTGGATGGAGTAAAAGACAACCTAAATCCCTATATATCCAATATAGACACTAAAAAAGGAATTTATGAAGCTCTCTCCAAACTATTCACTATCAAGAACATTGGACAAATTGCTAGTCTCAAGAATGAACTAAGAACAAAAGATGATATTGTATCTTCATATTTTGTGAGAATCTCTCGAATAAGAGATGAGCTCGAAGCCATTGATGAGATCATTCCAGACAAAGAACTTGTGATTGTTGCTCTAATAGGTCCACCAAAATCATGGAGCTCCTTTGCATCAGGCATTAGCAGCTGGAAAGAGACGCCATCATTTGAAGAAATGTGGAATTTAAGAAGTCAAGAAGAAGCCTGCATCTCATTAGAAAATAATAAGAAGGAAGAAGATGAGGACAACACTTCAAATGCTTATTCTGCTCACTACAAGAAGAAGGGAGGAAACAGGTTGTTTAAGGGACCAAAGAAGAAAATTGACCTATTGAATGTAGAATGTTATCATTGTCATAAGATGGGACATTACAATAATAAATGTCTTGATAATCCTAGAAATAAGAACAAGAAAAGAGAGAGAGAACAAGTAAAAGTTGTTGATGAAGCTCCACCTAAGAAGAACAAAGCTGAGGAATCCAAAGTCAAAGACTTATATTATCGAGTCTTCTCTTGCATATCCTTCTAATACTAATGTTTTAAGTTTTGTAAAATTCTTTCATTTATTTTGATTTCTAGAGTTTGTAGACCTAATATGTCTTGTTAGAAGTTCTTGAATTGTTTTGATAAGTTGTAGGTATCCCTCAGAAAGATTGGATTAAGAGAAAGCCTTCACTATTTCACCAAAAGATAAGTATATTGTTCTTTGTTCCCTCTTTCATGTTTGATTTCCTCCACACACCTAGATTTATTTGTATTACATACTCATAATCCTTTCTTTGTATCTTCCTTAGAAGGAAAGCTTATAGGAATACATAAGGATTATGGACGAAACTTTGAAGAAAGACTTGTATCATAAAAATAAGCTTGTTGCCAAAGAACCTCTACAAGGATTGTTAAAGAACAACTCAAGGTATGTCTTAGACTACAAGATTTGTTGCAAGATTTTTTTCATACAAAAAGGTATGATCATTCTCATTTCAAAATTGCTTTATATTACTAACTCTCTTATGTCTAGGGTTCTGAATCATAAAGATTCTTGTTAGGGTGATTAATCTTTAGATTGAATCTACCCTTATCATACAGTCTACTATCTCTTATTGACTCAATGAAAACCTAACCTTTAAGGTTCACTATAAAACCCTATCCTTTGAATGCCTAGGGTATGTTATTGATAAACCCTAATCTTCTTAGGGCTTATTGAAAAAGTTTAGATCTATTATCAAAATCCTATGTTTAGGGTTTTGATAATATTATGGTAAATCCCTAGCCTCTTAGGGTTTATTGTTCATGTCTAGAGACCCTAGTTTTCCTAGGGTTTGGTAAATTAGGGTTTATGACAAAAACCCTTATAATATTCAAAATAAACCCTAGATATGGATCTTTGGGTGTATGTGCTTCCATATAATTGAAACCATAGCCTGGTCAAAATTTGTTGTATATCCAATTTTGGAGTTTGATATTTGTATTTAGGGTTTATAAAAAACCCTAGTATGAGACTGATATATGTTTCTAGGAAATAATAATGGGACCTGTAACTAACAAGGTTCGTATACGCAGCAGAGTAACCTTCAAAATACTTCGAAGACGTAAACATTCATAGTAGGACAAGTAATTGTTTTATATAAAAGAATTGATGACAAGATTACAATGAGGGTGAGGGTCTGCTTATATACCTTAAACAAGTACCTCTTCACCAACAGTTATGTCCTTAAGGACATACCTTTTCATTAACTAGTTACTAATTAATCATTATTTATTATTATTATTGTTTTACATTATTTGTATTATTTCTATATATATACTTTTATTCATAACAGTGTCTTTCTCTTCAAAAAGCTTTGTCCTAAGAGCTTATAGATGAAAATATTTGATCTCTTTTCATGTTTCGAAGACCTTCTTATCTCAGAACTTTCATCTTCGTGGATGCAAGATGATATGATACTTTGAGTGATGAGTAAAATTGTCGATCTAAGAAGCAATTTGACCATCCTAGATTAATCTTCTATGGAATCTTGTAGTTACTGGATACTTCGTTTGAATTTTTATTACAAGACTGAATTGCACTGACATTAGTAGTCTTCGGAACATAAGTTTGTTGTTTATGTTCTGAAATGATACAGATTCGTAAATTGATTGAGATGTTTGTTCTTGTGACTCGGATGTAGATAAGGAGTCTTTTGGTTTGTCTTTCCCTTATCATGTGTGTGGAAATATTTTGATTTACTTCAGGTGACGATGTTGTTGAGTTGGTTACAAAACATTCACTTGGGATGTTCATCTTCTAAACTGCAACATCTAAGTGTATCTTTTCTTCAACTGGTTTTCCTTCTTCTTGAATTGTGATATTCATTGGATCGGTGTTCTTATCTTTTTCTTCAACTTGTACTGAAGAGTTTGACACTTCTTTACTGACAAATTCTTCTAATTTGTTGTTCAATGATTTATTATCATTTTTATGTTTCTTAATTCGAGTGAGTAGACTCTGATTATGATTTTTGATTCGTATGACTTCCTCATTTTCGGAGTCGACTTTATTTTGGCATTCAAACTTCTCATCTCTTAAACACTTGATTTGTTCGAATAATTTTTTATTAAGGTTTTTTAAGCGTAAATTTTCCTCTTCTTTCTCTGATAAACTTTCGTTGACCTTCTTGTCGGAACTTTCCTTTTCTTGTTCTATCTTGTGCTTCTTCATTTTACACTTTTTTACTTGTGCAAGTAGTTTCTGGATATGATCTTTTAAACAAGAATTCTCTTCATTTTTATTGGATATGACCTCCTCAAGCTCTTTTTACTTCTCTAGTATTGTGTTTTGATTCTTTGAGGTATTAAATTTGTAATATCTTTAAAGTCTTCTGAACAAGACATTATTGATTTCGACTTCATTGTCATGTCTCGAAATGTAATCATCTTTCCCTTTTAATAAAACAATAAAAAAAAAAATCTATGTTTAACATGAACATACCCAAGTCTTTAAACCAAGGTTGACCAAGAATTATGTCAACCTCTCCGTCATAAATTTTTACAACATGAAATTGAGATATGTACTCATAATGATCTACTCTTACTTGTAAATCATTAATTTCATATTTTTTTTCCAAAAATACTTGTTCTTTCGCCTATATTGGCATCTGAAATTGATAATTGATTTGATAGATTAATATTTATCTAATTTTCGTCGTTGCTTATACTAATAGTGATACTAGCTTTTTTCCCTTGGATGGTCCCTTTTAATGTAATTAACTCACGATGTGTAATTAAAATACCCTTGAAGGAAAATCATCCTTCCATTATTTTCGAATTAGGATCCATTCTTGACCTCAAATATTAAATACTTTTGCTTAACTTGTGATTGTGGTTATTTTTAGTTACCTTAAACTTTAAACGTAGTCCACTTTTAATGTCTATAATATTTTTTTTTAAATAAAATTGTTGAAACTTCTAATACCCTTGCTTCTAGAAAAGGTGGCTTCACTTTATATATATATAAAAGTTTTATGAAAATAGACACTTTTTTTTTATTATAATACCTTATAATATTCCTTAAACAATTTTTCAATAAACCTTATTTTTTCCTTGATCGTAATAATACATCCACGCCAACCTTTAATTCCTTTCTTAATTTAAATCATTAATTATGAACCAACAAGTTTAGAGTTGTGATTTTTTGGTATTTAGATTATTTAGTCAGTATTGTACCATCATCATAAACGCTCATTACCAGAAAGACGTAGTTTACTCCTTGTACATCGCAATTGAACCCGATTTTTTTTAATTTACATGATTATGTTACGACTTGACGGTGGTTAAATAGAGTCAATTTCCCCTTTTTTTTTCACGATTTCTTATCTATATATAACTCGTATGTTCTGATGGAATTTTTTTTTAATGGTTGTACGAACCAGTCAACGTGACAAGTTCTGTGGATGACGATGGGTGCGATTGGATGACTATTGTTGTCTAGACTACAAATGTGGTTGTTTTGGTGGTAGGGCGGATAGGTGAGACAATGGGGATGACAGTTAACTCAGCGCAGCGGCAGGGAAAGAGGAGCGACGGTGGCGAGGCTTGTTGTGGCAACGTCTATCCTGGCGGCAACTCGAATAGTGGTTGTGTTGGAGGACGAGTAGTGGTGCAGGAAGGTTTTCCCCGGACAATTGTAGTGGTTAAATTTAATGGCGCAAGCTACGATGGTTGTGACAATGGGAAGCGACTATAGCAGCAGTTAACTTGACAACAGTAGGCAACGTGGGGAGATTCGACGAGATCCAGTGGATGATATTGCCTGCAGAATGCATATGGACATTGAGGCTAGGCTAGCTTGTGGCTATGATTCCCTTTTTTTTATTTAATTTTTTTATAAAATTAAAAATTAATAAAAAAAAAAAAATAAAAAAAAAAAAATCTTTCTTATATATATATATATATATATATATATATATATATCTGTATGTGTGTGTGCGTGTGTGTGTTTATAATTTTTTTTAAATTTGTTTTGAGTTATTATTATTATTATTTTAATTTTGTTTTTAATATGTTCTTTTAATATAATCTCTTTTTCCTTTGACTTTTTTTTCAACTTTTTTTCAACTTTTTTTTTAATATATTTGATTTTTTTCTAATATTTTTTCTTTTTAATGGCCAAGGGCCAATTAGCGAAAAATGGAGAAACTCCAACTTGTGTAGCGAAACGCTTAAATCACAATGACAACTACATTGACGAAGACTTTAATGGCCAAAGGTCAGGATCGGAAAACACGGCTCTGATACCAATGTAACGAACAAAGTTTGTATACGCAGTGGAGGAATCTTCAAAATACTTCGAAGACATAAACATCCATAGTAGGACAAGTAATTGTAGATTGATTATATAAAATAATTGATGAGATGATTACAATGAGGGTCCGGGTCTACTTATATACCCTAAGTATGTACCTCTTCACCAATGGTTATGTCCTTAGGGACATACCTTTTCATTAACTAGTTACTAATTAATCATTATCTATTATTATTACTGTTTCACATTATTTGTATTATTTTTATATATATTTTCATTCATAACAGAACCCTAGAGATGAAATGTTAGTATGTTAACTTGAACGTTAATTTAGTTTTATTAATGAAATCTAGGGTTTGTAACAAAACCCTAGTAAAGATTGGTATTCAAGGTATGATAATGAAACCCTAGAAGTATAATGTTTTCGACCATTTATATGATTTCATTTTGATCTATAGTTTGTGACGAAACCCTAGTAAATGTTGTTGAAAGGAGTCTAAATGAATGTAACTCTTGATTGATTATAAAACCTAACTAGGTTTAGATCTTGAATGTCTAAAATCTGATCTATTATGCTCCTATTATAATGACATGCTAACCCTATATTGATAAAGTTGACTTCATGCTCTTGTATATACACATTTGTGTTTGATCGTACTTGTTAGAGGCATAGTATTAAAAACTGAAACCAGTGACCAGACCAACCCACCCAATAAACTAGGTTTCAAACCGGAACCGGACAAACCGAGACTGGTTAATTCTCAATGAACCGGTTTTAAAAAAACACATGAAATAATTAATTTTTAACGGAAAAAAATCTATTTTTAAGATTTAAAACCATGATTCCAAACCAATAGACACAAAATATGCAAAGTTTGGTCATATATATACCATGTAAATGTGAATATATCAAAATGGCACCAAGTGCAATACATATTAGCAACAAAATATATAATCACTGAGGCTCTAAATGGCCTTTAGAGTTCAAAAACAAAGCCTACAAACTATGGGGCCACTGGCTTGCTACAAATCTACATATACGATAATAGTGATCAACATTATGACTTGAAACTTCTCATCATGATCAAACTCAGTTGGTGGAGTCTCGACTTCCAAACTTTGTGATTGCTCGAGTCACAAACTTCTCTATTGGTTCAGTGACGTGTGTCTCAAACTTCTGAAGGTATTCTGCCCTAATATGTCCTATTACTTCATTTGGTAATCCACATGGCTTTACATGGCCTCCTATCCTAGCCAAGTGTTGCTTGAACCTGTAAATACCCCCTCCTGCAATAGATTTTTGCCAATATTTGCAAATCAATTTGCCATCAATCATACCACAATGAGCTCATGCAGTATCCTTGGCTTCTGGAGGCATGATGGCTACTACATAGCTCAAACTCTCTATTGATCCACTACTCCAACAAAAAATCAACACTCTCCAAGCTCCCAATCAAACTCACAAAAACTCCAAATGAGATGTGTGAGGCAAATGAGGGGGTTAAGCTCTTTTTAAAGGGTTGGAGAGGGTGTTTTTGGAGCGAAACAACCCTTACTTTCCCTCCAAAACACCCTGGAATCTTCCTAAACCATGTCGTGTAGGTCTGTCGCAGCCTTGGCAGTGAACCGACTGGTTTAGGATGGAACCGACCGGTTTGTCCATAAACTGGCGAGTTTCATTCTAAATCGGTCGGTTAGCACCAATTTTTCTGGTTTTTGGGCGAAACCAAGCCTTGAACCCGGTTTTTGGGTTGGTTTGACCCGGTCGGCCAATGAACTGGTCGGTTTGACCAGTTATCGGTTCAAATCGATCAGTTGTTAATACTATGGTTACAGGTACAATGTCTTCAAGATGATGAAAATGCTTACCTCATATTTGATGATAATTTGATGATGATGTTGAGCATGATGGAAAGAGGGAGTTGTGGGAACCTCAATGACATTAAAGTTTTATAGATGATCTTGTTAAGGAATGATGAAGTTTTGGAAGGTCTAAATTCTCTGATGAATTGTTTATGCAAAAAGGAAGAGCCTAAGTGACTAAAAGAATAAGATAGTTGATCGACTTGTCCCCTAGTTACTTGGAAAAAGGAAAGTGTATATCTCCCTAGTTGAGAGGGAGCTTGAAGAGAAGTGAACGACCCGGTAAAAAGGACATGAGGATGCTTGAAATCGGAGAATAGCTTAAACAATACTGATGATTATTCGTGATTGATAAAGATGTGAACAATACTCGGATATTTTTGGAAGCGCTGAGGCTGATACTCCTGGAAAAGTTGAAATAAAACTTCTGCTAGATGTGTTTGATATGATGATTACCTAAGCAACATCAGTATATTTGAAGATCCCAGAGGTTTGTGTTAAGATGTATATATATTTGAAAGTTTATTGCTACTTGGGATTGGGATTGTACAGGTTAATCTGTCAATAAAAAAATTGAATATTTTAAAGCATGTTGGAACTGATGAACATATCGGATTTAGTTTATAGGGAGAGATGAAGCTTCTTGGGGCGACAAGACGCTTGTGAGTACATCTTGTGATGATGCCTAGATCTCGAAGAAGGGAGGGTGGCCTTGGTCTTGGAGCTTCGACATTGGATACGCACCTAGATCCCTAGGTTGTTGTTAGAGCTAAAGCATGATGGTACCTAAAGTGGCTAAATCTTGGAACATGCCTTAGTCCCATCCAATTAGATACCTTGGTCAAGTGTGTCTAATCTATAGCATTTTTTGTGTTGTGACTCTTCATAGAGCACATCATTTTGAGATCTTCCATGTACCTATGTATATATGTAATTATGAATACCTCCCTAGTTAAGAGGGAGTGTTGAAGAATGTAACTAGTGTCGGTCTTCATAATTGTATTTGAGTCAAGATGTAATATATTTATCGAAAGAAAGCAAAATGAACTTTAATATGAAAGAAAAATTATTTATTAGAATGGGTTTCATGCTTTATTATTTTATTTCTAGGTCAAAGCCTCCATTGTAGGCTTCTAGGGTTTATGTCAAGAGTCCTTGTCCATATCATCATGTAATAGACCCTTCTTGGGCTTTGTTTATCAAGAAAGAAATATATTTTTATGAAAAATGAGCCATTTAGGCCTCCTCCACCAATTTGGCATCAAGGAAGACAAGTCAGCCTAAATGGCAACTACAATCCACTATATAAAGGCAGCAAATTGACCTCATTTGGTGCATAAGACAAGAAAGTTTGATCTGTAGTAGCTAGAGAAGAAAAAAAGAGAGTGAAATACCTAAGGAGAAGGATAAAACCCTAGCGAAGAAGGAGACACTTGTTAAGCAGAAAAAAAAGATGAATTTCTCTCTCTTCTGCCACACGCGCAGTTTCACACCTACAGTAGGGCCGAAATTTTGTGTTGTAGCTGGGTTGAAGCTAGTTGACAAAAAGTGTAATATTCCTTTTTTTGTTGTCACCTATGACAGGGTTAGGATGGACTTCCAAAGTTAGCAGCAAACATGTCACAGATACAAGTTGGTGTCATCAGCGGGCCCAAGGGCTTTTTGGAGGTGTTTTGAGGAGTTTCTATGAGGACCAGTGCCATTCGTTTGATATATTCCATCATCCGCACAGTTTGTCTTTCGTTCCGGTGCATTCCGACAACTTTCGGAAAACTGGGTTATTTTTGGGCTTAACTCAATTAATTACACTCAAGGTGCCATTCCGAGAGGAATACATGATAGAAAACCTTAGTGTAATAGCTCGTTGGAACCAGGACGTGGATACCTACATGATGGTATGGTTGGACATGAATTTCAGTGACCTGAGGAGACATGGTAACCGATTTACTCTTTCCTCCATTAAAAAAGAATATTTTAATTGGAAAATAAGAGGGAAAAGTGCTCCATCCTTAAAATAATAATAAAATAGGACTCTAGAAGGATCCAATAGATCTATCAAAGAAGAGGAGACCAATGAGGGATATCTTGGATTGGATCATTTTCTTATGTAAGAGGTTTGAGAACTTGGTTCTCTACTTCATTGGTAGCCCAAGGACGGAAACCCTCGGGTGTGTTATCGAGTGTTGGACAGAAACCCAATACTCTTGAGGAGGTTTCACTCAAAAATCTCACAGTGCTTCAATGGGGTTTGGAGAGTTCAGTTTTGTCGTAGTCAATTTGCAGCAGTCTTCTTGTCGAGCCATCTACATCATTGCTAGCGTCGTCATCAGTTGGGCCAGAGATCTTTTATGGGTTTTGCTCCGCTTGCTTGGCAAGCTCAGGTTCCACTATTCCTTCATGTTGATGTACTATTTCCCATGGATTAATAAAATGGCTCAGTGATTTTATCGCCATCCATTTTGTATTATTTGTTGGTTGTGTGTCTATTTACATATATTTTGCTGCTCAAGTTTATTTCTGGTATCTATTGTTAAAATCCCCATTTGGGGATATTATAGTTGTATCAAAGCTGGCTTTTCCTGCCAGCCTGTAGGGTTTCAATTATTTGTAGCAGCAGATCGACATGGGTTTCTGGGGAGAACCAACTGCACATGGGAGGATTATTGGAATCGTTAGAACAACCAAAGTTTTGGCGTGATCAGAGAACAACCGAAGTGCTCAGTAGCATAATATATAGTCAAAGGAATTCACAATCACAGTCAAAATTTATTTATTTATTTTCTATCTGGTGAGAGTAAGTTCGTGTGTCAATTCCGCGCCCAAAATTCGTCGACAAGAAATCCACCTATGCTCACAAATCCATTACAAAAGGATCACACAATTTCTGATCTGTCACCCCTGTAGCCGAGCAAAAGCCTAATCTGTGAACAAAGGAGACAACTATCGCAACAACGAATTGTTGCCGGATTGACTATCCGTTGACTGTACGTGTGGAGGAAAGGAATGTGCGAGGAGGACGACAGACCAAATCGATAGATCGTTGTCTATTGAAGGTCAATGTCAAAATCGCACAAGGACCGCAACTTGGATCTGAGCCACTGCTTCAATTGGGTTCTGGTGCTACGTACGCAAGTTACAGGAGAATCAGATCAGTTGTGGCAGATTGGGAAGGCGAGCTGCAAATTCACATGCAAACTACGTGGAGTGAATAATCGATGCTATGAGCCAAGTTTAGAATTATCAATCTCTACACTGAATATGAAAGACCAAGATATTGGAACTATGGGAATCAGGTAACAAACTCAAGTTCGCCCAAAATAATCGTTTGCAACAGCCAAAGTTTGCGTCAAATGCCGGTGAACACTCCTATCAATGAGTAGAAGAATGTGGTGCATAGAATTACTAAGAACAATCTGCACACAGAAACAAGTGTTATCGAATGAGTGTGGTCATCGCATAATTTAAGGGTCTACATCGGTGGATTCATTGGCGAATTGGCAAACGTATTACAACTAGAGAAAATTGTGGGAATAACTATTTTATATCTAGTACCATTGTTGTTCCTGAGTTATTATGATTCTCCAAGAGTCGACAACCGGTTGATTGGGGTGATGCGAACATTGAGCCGACAGGGTCTTACAGGTTCAAGGTTGTGCAAATGTAGTTGACCACAACCTACAGTCGTTTTCCAATTTAATAACACAGGTCGTGTCACCAGACTCTAAGTTGGAGCTTGCCAAAAATTCGTGTTGAGTAGCGAGGTCAAGCGGCAAGAGCAAATTTCTTGTGCATGAGTATGTATAGCGTGTTGAAATATGGATCATGGAGTTTCTATGATATTTAGAGTGTTTGGTGCTTGTGAATCTAAAGCGCATTGAATCAGATTGTAGAGCGATGGATACAGCGTGATCTAGAGGCTAAGATGAATTCCAGTGGATACAATTGGTGTCATGTGGAAAATGGATGTACATATTAATACGTTGTTTTGAGAGGAAAATATGTACGTTGCAAGCTACAGTCATAGTTGGAAGCATCAAAGATAGAGGTAGAAGGACGTGAACGCACCTTGTCTGGGGGACGAAATTGAAAACAAGTCAGGGAATTATTGCCCATGTCACTACCAAACCAAATGTCATGGCTTCATCTTTGCATTATGTCATAGATAACTGTGTATTCTTACTAAGGAGAAGAGTATGATGATTGCTAGAAGTGTAGCTGATTCTAATCACTAGAGATCGCTTTTGCTGGAGATTACCATCAGTTGGAGCATGCTACTCGTGTTGTTGGTGCTTGTATGAATTGAGCCTTAAAGCCCAATGAGCAGACATTTTCCACTTTTGCATAGCCTACTCTCACGATGACCAAAGGCACTAGTGGGAATTTTAAATATAAACTAAGAAAATTGTTAAGGCTCGTAAACCATATTTGTAAGTGTCTCTATAAAAGATCGAGTGAGAGAGTAGAATACTATAAAGATTGTATCTGAGCTACCAATGCCATTATTTCCATATAAGCTGACTGAACAATGGGGTTTTTAAAACACCTCTTAAACCAACACAACAACACCCCAGTGAACCATGATACAAAACCAAAAACTAAATAGAACAGCAGACCTCTTTCAAGAGGGATCTATGCCATTCTTCAGAGAGAACAGTCAGGGGGTGTGCAGAAGGGGTAGGAAATAGGCCACAAATTATTTGCACTTGGAACAGATTTGAAACACATGAAGATGACATGGAAAGTTCTTTCCAAACCTGATGAACTTGATGAACTCCTTTCCAAAATAAGCCAGTTAGAAGGGAAGAAATTGATTTGGGCTCTAAAACCTGCTATGCTTGCTCTTATACAACCCAAGTTCTTGGAAGAACCTTGTGAGGGGTTCAGGCTTCCAGTTGCATTGTGCCTTAGTAACATTATGAGGTTGACCGCACCTATAGCTCCTTTTCCTGATGATGTTATGAGGGAATTTTTCAATGTGTAGTGGACATTTCAAGATTTGGACAACAGTGCAGGCTCTACCTTTGGGAAGAAGCTTGAGATTTTAGGAGGTATGGCCAAGTTCAGAACATATGACATCATGACATCATGTTTGATCTTGAGTGTGATGGCTTGATTCTGCAAATGTTCCAATGCTTCTTTAGAATTAGGAGACATCATCCTGACACAGTCATAGCACACATGCAGTCCATCTTGTCATCGTGTATGAGAGACAGTAATGCCATTTACCGGGAGTTGCAAAGTAGGTTGTTGAGAATTTGGAGGAGAGAGCGGTTGGTCTCACCTGTTGCTTATGAGCTAGCCCAAGGGCTAGTTGAGCAGAACGTTGGGCTATTCAAGAGATAGTTGACCAGGGAGTAGTTGCTCCAGTTTGGAGAATCAAGTAGCAAGAACAAGTTGCGAAGGAAGGGACTTTGCTTCATCAGCAAAGAATTTTGGGAGCCAGATCACTCATGCGTGAGAGATGCAGATGTGGTGACAGAGGTAGAGCAGGAGGACATTCCTTCGGCATGTCAGGATGAGGACTCTTCTTTGGATGAGTCCATGGGATCATATGTGGATGCTTCTAGGGAGCGTGAGCAGTCATGTGAAGTGGATGACAGTAAGCCGGATTTGTATTCCCGTGTGCATGATGAGCAGTCAGGGGACTCTATGGGAGATACTCAAGGTGATGAGTCACTTGTGACGATTCAGCCAAAGCAGCATATGATGGAGCATGAGTTAGCAGAGGAGGAGACTATGCACATCATGCATGATAATTCTTTGGGGGAGATCTAGATGGAGGCTCACATTGAGTCTGTGATGGATATGCAGCTAACCTTAGGGTCAGCCAATGAGGAGGAGCAGTGAAATGCACAGACATCGAGTACAGTGACGGTAGTTGCAGATCCATATCCTCTGGAAATGTTGGAGGTTGACAGGATAGTTTTGCAGGGGGTTAGTAGACAGCATGAGCAAGACATTCCTGATCAAGAGAGGGAGAGTTATTGGACATGGTGGAGCAGCCATCTTTGGGCTGACACACTGATGAGGTGCAGATAGATGCACATGCAGTCAACAAAGTTGCAGTGCTTTCAGGGAGTAGCACTCTCCAAGAGTACAAAGATGGGGCTTGTAGCATATCTTACCAACTTTGGCCCATTATAGAGAGAGGGGCCTTCTTCTGCAGGCAGATCTCGTTGGCAGACGGGATGGGACAGCACGAGTTGAGTATGGACTATCGACCTCACACCAGACTTGTTATGTATGCAGGCGTCACTACCTATTCATCTTCTGGGATAGATTGGCAGGAGATCATGAGTTGGTATCCTATTGATGGTACGATCTTCTTAGTCAGGAGCATAGTGGAGCAGGGACCCGTAGACATGACGGATACCACAATTTCCAGTTGGCAGTGGGGCACAGGTCGACAGCTCTTCAGTATTCCATCCCGACTTCGAGAAAGAAGGATAGCATGAGATTGAGTCAGGACTTGGATTGGAGAGAGGTGATGAGTTGATATGCAGTTGGTGGGGCAGCTTATATGCTTGTTAGCAGACTTCGTTTCATGGGGCAAATGCTATAGCCGGAGAGAGTGTGCAATCCGAGCTATGGGACTTGGGCGATGGTTGGCCATGCTGGCATTGGGATCCAGGAGGATTGATTGATGATAGGTACGGTGAGAGATCACTTTGGTATCACGGCATTGAGGAGTCTGTTTCGAGCGACTTGACACAGGAGCATAGCAACACCTAGGGGTTTGTATGGGATCCAAGCATTGGGTCTCAGTTGCATCGGGCCAACAGGATGGCTCACATATTTGGATTGCTTGAGGGCAAGCAATCTTGGGGCGAAAGGTATGTAATATTCCTTTTCTTGGTGTCACCTATGACAAGGTTAGGAGGGACTTCCAGAGTTAGGAGCAGACAGGTCGTAGATACAAGTTGGTGTCATTAGTGGGCCCAAGGGCTTTTTGGAGGAGTTTTGAGGAGTTTCTATGAGGATCAGCGACATTCGCTTAATATATTCCATCATCCGCACAGTTTGCCTTCCGTTCCGGTGCATTCCGACAACTTTTGGAAAACTGAGTTATTTTTGGGCTTAACTCAATTAATTACGCTCAAGGTGGCATTCCGAGAGGAATACATGATAGAACACCTTAGTGTAATAGCTCGTTGGAACCGAGACGAGGATACCTACATGATGGGACGGTTGGACATGAGATTCACTGGCCTAAGGAGACATGGTAGCCGATTTAATCTTTCATGAATTAAAAAGGAATATTTTAATTGGAAAATAAGAGGAAAAAGTGCTCCATGATTAAAATAATAATAAAATAAGGCTCTAGAAGGATCCAGGAGATCTATAAAGAAAAGGAGGAGACCATTGAGGGATATCTTGGATTGGATCATTTTCTTATGTGAGAGGTTTGAGAACTTGGTTCTCTACTTCATTGGTAGCCCCGGGACGGAAACCATCAAGTGTGTTATCGAGTGTTGGACAGAAACCCAATACTCTTGAGGAGGTTTCACTCAGAAATCTCACAGTGCTTCAGTGGGGTTTGGAGAGGTCAGTTTTGTCGTAGGCAGCAGTCTTCTTGCCGAGCTATCTACATCATTGCCAACGCCATCATCATTTGGGCCAGAAATCTTTTCTGAGTTTTGCTCTGCTTGCTTGACAAGCTCAGGTTCCACTATTCCTTCATGTTGATGTACTATTTCCCGTGGATTAATAAAATGGCTCAGTGATTTTATCGACATCCATTGTGTATTATTTATTGGTTGTGTCTATTTACATTTATTTTGTTGCTCAAGTTTATTTACGGTATATATTGTTAAAATCCCTATTTGGGGATATTACAAAAAGAGCCTATTGATGTTTGCATAATCATCTTGGAAGGTTGACTTGGTGGAGTGAGGAAGGTATTTTGTTCTAGTCAAAGGTCTTGGTTTGTCTAAATTTGATTTGAATCTACTACAGAAAGAGTTTGACTAGGTTTCCCCTTCATAGGGGTTTTAGCCTTAGTTGAGTGCCTACTTCTAGTGTCATTGATATTCATGCTTTTTTTATGATTGCTTGATGAGGAGAACATAAAGAAGAATATAAAGAAAACTAATAAGAATATCACAAGTAATTGTCATCATAAGAAAATCTTTCTACGTTTCTAATTTTCTAACAATCAAGACCCAAAACCTTCAAAATGTGTGCCAAAAATCCTTCCAAAATAAGCCAAAAACCCTTCAAAAATGTGCCAAAAATCCTTCCCCAGAAAGTCTCCAAATTTTTCTTCGCTTGTTTGAACAAATCCAAACTTGTTTAATAGAGTAACTTGAAATGCTCCTTCTCATGCCTATTTATAGTGCAATCAGGGTCTAAACTGGGCTGACTTGTCCACTGGTTGGATTGGCTTGTACAACTGGAAGAATGTATAGTGAATATTCGAAAAATCATTTCTTCTCAACTGTGAGGAGTTAGACGGAGTGCCATATACCATTGGAAAGGTCTTGGAATAAGCTTTCCAGCCATGAATGTTACGCTTCCATTTTGTTAGAAAATCGAAAAGGCAGAAATATTTTCTTATGTTGATAATTAATTGTGATATTATTATGTTCTTATTAACTTCTTTATGGTTTTCCTTTATATGCTTCTCATCAAGCAATTATCTAGACCAAAACATGAAGATCATGGACACTAGATGTAGGCAATCAACTAGGGTTAAAACCTCTAAATAGGGGAAAACCCAGTGAAAAACACTTCCTTCAGTAGATTCAAAATGAGATAGACCAAGACCTTAGACCTTACTCATCCACCAAGTCAGCCTTCCAAGATGATACAACAACTTTTGATATTCTCCTTTCATTCAACAGCTATAGCCCAACAACAACCCAGAAATTTCAGCCCGAGCTTCTTCAAATTTCCGACTTCCCTACACTTCTAAAAACTTTTCGGCCTACATGCACTTTTCTGTCTGCCTTTTTATAGGTGTTTCTACCCCTTAGTTAGGCCGACTTGTCCTTCTTTGAGGCCGACTTGGTGGAGGAGGCCTAGAAGTCCTAAAATATAATAAAATAAATTTCTTTCTTAACAAAAGAAGCCCAAGAAGGGTCTTTTACATTATGACATGGACAAGGAGACTTAACATAAACCCTAGAAACCTGCAATGGAGGATATGACCCATAAATAATTGACCCAGGCATGAAATCCATGCTTTAATAAGTCAATTTCCCAATAATAAAAATTCATTTTTCTTTCTTTTGTAATTACATTACATCATGACTCAAATACAATTATGAAAACTGACACTAGTTACATTCTTCAACACTCCCTCTTAACTAGGGAGGTATTCATAATTACATATATATGTGTGTGTGTGTGTGTGTGTGTGTGGAGGTACATGGATGATCTCAAAATGAACTAAGAAGAGTTCTAACACACTCAGTGTTGCGGACTAGGTACTTGACCAAGGTATTCTATCCGAGTGGAACTAGGCAAACTCAAGCTTTAGCTAACTCTAGGTACCATCAGGCTTTTGAGCTCTACCACCAACCTAAGGATTTAGGTGCATATCCAAGGTCGGAGCTCCATGACCAACACCACCCTCCCTCTTCGGGATCTAGACATCAACAAATAGGTAGGCCAGATGTCCTCCCAAGCATCTTTCCCTTATATACTTCATCTCTCCCTATCAAACTAAATCAGATATATCCATTTGTCCAAGCATGCTTCCCAAGTGTTCATTCTTCTCATGGAAAGATTTACCTGTACAAACGCAAACTCCAATCAATAATAATCTTTCAAATATACATACAAGTAAACACAAACCTTCAAGGTCTTCATTCATTCGGATGTTGCTTATATCATCATCAAGTTATCCGAATACATCTTGTTGGAAGCTTTCTTCTACCACTTCTTCAAAAACACCAAATACAGCCTTAGTATTGTTGAAAAGTGTAACAAGGTTCGGTCTTCATAATGACATATGTAATTCTGATTTAGTGTACTTGATGAAAAAAAAGAAAATAAAATTATTTTTGTAGTACTTGATTCATGGGTTTCTTGATCAAGGAATTTTATTTAAGGTACCCATTGTCAACCTTTAGGTTTTCTCATCTAGTAATAAAAGTCAATTTGAGTCAATGCCATGTATGAAGTACCCTTCTTGGGCATGTTACATTTTTTTGTACGAGTCATTAAATGTATAAGAAGC
The DNA here is from genome assembly GCA_034641835.2 of Pinus albicaulis. Taxonomy (NCBI): domain Eukaryota; kingdom Viridiplantae; phylum Streptophyta; class Pinopsida; order Pinales; family Pinaceae; genus Pinus; species Pinus albicaulis. The sequence continues at coordinate 1,332,946,209 of CM076572.1, forward strand.
AGTGTTCCACGGGGATGTGCCCCAGTGCTCCCCCACATCCCGAGGACGGGGAAACTCCTGGGGAAATATTTCCCCCACGTCCCCTTTTTGGGGAAACTCCGGGGGGATGTTTTTCGAGCAACAAAACTCGACTCCCTTGAAGGGGGGCAGGGGGACGCCTGGGGGACACAAGCGGGACGCCGGGGGGACGCATATGCGTCCCCCCATTATTTGCCTAATAATTTGTATAAAACATTTAAAAAAAATTAAAAAGTACAAATTTAAATATATGACAAATTAAAAAAAACAACAAAAATAGAAATACTTAAACTATATTAAAACATCAAACTTGTTAAAACTTAAAAAATAAATTTAATTAATTAAATTATATTAAAATTAAAAAACTAAAATTATAGTAAACCTATATAATATAAGTTTATGTGCATTGCATAATTTGAATTTCTATTGTCAAATGATGAATTTAATAATTTAATTTAGATGTACCTTGCATCATTCCAAATGATGATTCATGAATTTAGATGGAACATTGCATAATGTCAAATGATGGATTCAATTTAGTAATTTACTTTTAGAATCTAGATTTATAAATTTAAATTATAATGCAGAAATGTCAAATGATAATTCATAAATGAATCAATGATAATAGTCTAATATGCAATGAAGATCATATTTATTCTTTAGATGTACAATGAATAATTATTAAGATTTTCTATCTAATTATTTTTAATTGAATTTTTAATAGTTTATAATTTTATAATTTTTATGACTTTGACATCCCCCAGTTTCCCCGAAAATTCCCCAAATTTTTGGGTTGCTTATATACGTCACCCTTGTGCATATCCCTGCTCCCGCATTTCCCCGTCCCAGAAACTCGATGGAACATTGATAAGAAGGCCCTCCCAAACCAAGCAAAGACACCTCCTTCAAGTCAGCTTCAAGATGGAATAAATGATCTCCTCCAAAAGACATGTCGGCTCACCTTCTCTCCAGTCGGCTTAATTGATGGGGAAACAACTATAAATAGGGCAGTTTGGATTTCACTTGGAACACAGAATTTCGGTAAAGAATTCGGTCTGAAATCAAGAAGTCTGAAGATCACCTAGAAGAGAGCCTAATCATCAACGAAGTGAGAAGGAAGTAGAGCAAAGTTCTTAGATTCATTTTTGGGTTTGTTTTAGGGTGGTTCTGTTGTCACACGTGCAAAGAAGAGAGAGATTATCTGTTGCAGGAAAGGCTGAGAAGATTTCAATCCTCTTGGATAACCTAATTGAAGAAAGTCAAGTCAAAATAGAAGTCGAGATAAGCTAGAAGGAGACTCTATCCTAAGCAAAGGTATCAAGGACATTTTCTAAGGAGAATCTAGCGTTTTTGAAATAGGGTCAGAGATTGCAGACCTAATTCAAGGAGACTGAAATAAGCTAAGGTCTGAAGCAAAAGGAAATCGAAGTTGAAGAGAAGTCGAGGAGGAAGGAACAAAAGGTTGACTATCGTTGACTAAGGATCTCATCAAGGAAGCTTTGTCTTGGTCTTGAACTGGCAAATAGGTCAAGGGTCTTGGTCTTGGTAGTCTCTATAAGAAGAATAATTTGTTCGGTTTTTCCTCTCAAGTGGGAGAGGTTTTGGCCTGGGCTGAACGCTTATATTTTTTATCTCTTGTCTCTTTATGGTTTATGCATTGGTAGTTGTTTGACGAAGAAGAGCACTATAATAACATAAGAAATAGAAGATCCTAATCTAAGAAGTAAAAAGCATTCACAAGCAGCTATCATAAAAAGAAAAATCACCATCTTGATGCCCTAGTTTCTCAACATGGTATTAGAGCTAAGTTGACAAAGTCAAGGAAGGGCATCTTATCAAGGGACACTCAAGGATCAAATCTCGAGAAAGACACCAAAGAAAATTGAAGGATATCAAAGTGAAGTCAAGATCTACAATGAAGTATCAAACCCTAGATCGAAGAAGAAGTCTACACCAGTAAAAGTCTTGGGATCCTCTAGCAATCATCAAAAGGCAACAACGACCCTCATCAAGTTGAAGATATCTACAAAGCAAGGTAGCTTGAATTATATACATCCAAGAGAAGCACTTCAAGGAAAAATAACACATCATCTTGGAGAAAGTCAAAACCCTAGAAGCATTTCTGGGATATGTCTCATTCAACACCAAAGGAGTCGAAGTATCTTGAAGACTAGTTATCATCATCTTCAAAAGGCTATAAGGCAAGTTCCCTCTCATTGAAGCAAAGTTATTCCCATTGAAAGACACCTTCAAGAAGTCATCATTAATCACCATCAACTAAGTGATCTCCCTCTTTGAGGGGTCAAGGATCATTCTTGAAGAGATCTATCTTCATCAAGGAGAAGGTTTCTATCATCTATATCATCATCAAATTCAAGGAAGCAGCAAGTGGTAGGAGAAGCATCTTCACAAGTAAGTATATTTATTTCCACATCTAAATCTGTCAAAATGTCTTTTTGCAAGGAAAGCAACAAAACGGTTAGGGCTTCAAACTATCTTGCATGGAAGAAGAGGACAGATCTAAATCTCATTGAAAATGAGGTCATGGATCATGTCAAAGGATCTATCACCAAACTAGCGAAAGAAGATGCTCAAGAACTTGCACAGATTATGAAGGGGGGAGTTAGGGTTCAAAGGATTCTCAATGAATCCATCAAGGATCCTCTCATCCCATATGTATCAAAACTTGAAACTTCAAAAGAAATATATGACAAACTGGTAGAGTTGTATTCCGTAAGCACAGCAGGGGAAGTTATTGTGAAATTTTTTATCTGAAAACTATATAATTGCATTCATAGATTTATTCCTCCTACTTGTTGTTTCAATAAGTTATTTTCAGAAATCTTCTAGCAAATATCGAAATAAATACTACTGCAACATTCACAAATACATATGCAGATAAATAAATAGTAAAGGACATAAGCACAAGAATCAATCACATGTACACAGTTATTTTTGTACAATTGTCCTCGGAAAAACCCAATGCAAGAAAACCGATGCAGCAGATGAGGGTTTTATTAATTCTTCAACAATTGATTTCTTTATAAGGAAAAATACTGGTAGATAAAATCTGAAACACCTGAGACAGGATTCCCAGCTCCTTCCGACAAATCTCTGACACCCTGATCAGCATTTGTTATCTCCTGTGCCTGTTTGCGTGTTCCTCTCCACAGTCCCAGTGCTCGACTGCGTAAGTCTATGTAGGGTCTGCGTGGGTTCTCTGCACTGCAACCCATAGCTGCCTCCAGTGGCCCATTGCTTCCCTCTGTCCCTGACCTCGATCACTAGCTGACTCCCTCCTCCTTCTGCTTCTGCAAAATCCTCGCCCTACAACTCTCCCACTGAAATCGAATTCTCTTGCTTCAGAATCAATCTCCTTCGGGTACTGAGTGTATGCCTGGCTTATTTTCAAAACGACCCTCAAGCCTTCTTTTATAATCTTCTCGTTGGAGAACCAACAGCCCAGATTAGAAGTTTAATCAATGGCTAAGATTAAAACTTGACTTGATCCTTGTTTTCTAGAAGATTCACACTCTGACTTATTAATACCCTTTAATTATTTGATTTCCCTAAGTTTAGACTTGGGGTCTTCATTAAAATAATTAATTATTTTAATAAATCGTGAACCGAGTGGAATTTCCACAAATGGTTTCTGGGTTCTTTGGAATGTTGTTGTCCAAGCCTCCCTGCAACACTTGGAACACTTATGGATGCTACAAAAATCAACAGCTATCTCTCCAAGGCAAGAACTCTACAGGCTGAAGATGTCAAAGGAAGAAGGAATAGCCTCATACTTTATGAGGATATCTGAGGTCAAGGATTAACTTCAAGATCTAGGAGATGTCATGCCTTATAGAGAAATGACTACATTAGTACTAAATGCACTATCGGAAGAGTGCAATAACATTACTTCAAGTATTTATGGGAAGAAAGAAGCTACTCAATTCCATGAACTGTGGTCACTATGTAAGATTGAAGAATAAAGGCTAAAGGCAAAATCTGATGTGGGATCAATTGAGCAAAATCAGGCATATGCTGCAATGTTAAAAGGAAAGGGAAATTTTGGAAAGTTTGGTCCTCCGAAAAAGAACATGGCTAAGATTCAATGTTATGGATGTCTGGAATATGGTCACTATAGAAGAGATTGTCCTAAACTCAAGAAGGACAATAACAAAAGAGGAAGAGAGGAAGCCCATATCACCGAGGATGTGGAGGAAGCTGAAAAGAAGAAGTCTAAGAAAGAGGAAGTAAAAAATCTCTACTAGGATTGAGATAGTCTTCCTCACCTAGTTCTTTTCAAGTTCCTGTTTTCAAGTTTTTCGTGTTGTAAAGTATAACTATCATGATAGGAATCATTAAAAGAGCATGATAAGATGCATCATGGCATCATAGAAGCATTAGAAGCAATAGCTCGTGACATCATCATAAAGGAGCATGATTGAAAATTGATATCTATGGCAATCAACTATGGAAGGATATAGCTCTTGGATACCTCACTAGAAGCATGAGTGGCACTTATGGAAAAAAGGAAAAAGTCATCCAGGATAAGGCTCATCAGACATCAGGAAACATATGTTGGATGGGGATTTTCTAGATCCTCAAGATTCTCTGATGGAATCTTCATCGAAAGCTTCACCGATCAAGAGAGCAAGCAAGTGTTTCATCAAGAATTCCAAACTTGGAGAATTCATAGGATGATGGTATGATGACATAAACAGGTAAATAAAATAAAGGGATTGAAGCTCTTTCAATCAAGGAAGTTGTTGCAGAAAGTTTGGATGACCCAAAGGAAAATGAGGTGTGTATGCTTATTAAAGAGTCATGTCATATGGTTGCAGTTAACATGGACCAATGCTTTATCTTGAGAGCATGATCGAAAGAAAAAGCATCTCCTCCTCTGAAAGGATGCAAGAAGGCATGAGACACACTTTGTCTAGATGAAATGAACATAATATGTCCTCATATGTAATATGAGGTGGTTGACAACAACTGGAAGAATTCTGATCGGAAATTCCTGGGAATGAAATGTGGAAGGAAGAGATCATGGGATATGCAACCATGGAAAAGGCAATCAACATCCAAAGACCAAGAAGATTTGACTAGGATATCTCCATGAAAGGTATGAAGACTCTGATGAAGTCTGAAAAGGAAAGAGACTCTTGACAATATATATATCTTTGGTAGATGTGTCGATATGTATGCAAGATGCTGATGCAAACTGAAAGATGTCATGATGAAATACCATCACAAAGGTAATTTTGATGTTCATCTCCTAATTTTTTGAATGATATCTGGATAGGCTTATGCAGGGCTGCCAAGGGAAGAGTTATGGATGCCTTCCACCATTGATGACCAATGTTATTAGAACCGAACCGGTCATCAAACCAGAAAACCTTGTGTAACGGGAAATGGTCGGAACCGAAAAGAAAAAAAAAAACGAGTTACCAAAAACAAATAAAATATTTATATTTTAAAGAAAAAACGGATATATTCATGTGCATCCATATGAATCCAAACCAATTATACACAAATAAGAAAAAGTTCTCATTTATATAGCAAGTAATAGTGCATATAACCAAAATAGCACTTAGGGAAAAAACATCGTTGAACCAAAAATGTTACAAACATCAAGAGGCAGGCTCTAAAAGGCCATGATAGTCCTAAATAACATGATAGATCATAATATTATATTACATCCTACAATACTACAAGCTACACCTACAACAAATCAATGATCAAATCATCATCCAATTCCTGAGCATCCTCCTCATCTTCATTTGAAGAATAAGTAGCATCCAAGTCTGCAAAGTGATTATGGCTTGATTCCCCTAGCCCTGACGCTGCTACTGGTGCTTCTGATATATCTGCCTCTACATCCTGCGTAGGTGGGTCCAAGTCCAACCAAGAAAGGTCTTCAGTGGGCTCGTAGACAAGATGGAAAAGACACCAAAATGAAAGTATTTGACAACTATTTTTGGAGAAGGTCTTCAGAGCTTGTAAAAATTACTGAACCCCTTGTTAAGGTGCCAAGGATAATGGATGGGGAAAGGATGGCAATCGGATACAATTATGAGGCTATGGATCAGGCAAAGGAGCAGATACGGGGAGTTTACAGGGTCAGGTTAGCTAAATATGGTCGTATATGGGAGATCATTGATAACAGATGGAACAATCAACTCCATCGTCCTATACATGCAGCTGGGTATTTTTTGAACCCAAAGTATCATTATAAAGCTCAGCTAGGAGATCTGCAGGATAGGGAGGTTAGCGCTGGATTGATTGATTTCTTGGAGCACATGGTCCCTATCCATGCAACCTGTTGGAAACACATAAACAACTTACTCTTTTCAATATGGCAACTAATACCTTTGGAAAGAACTTGGCTAAAATGGCAAGAGATGTGGATCAACCAGGTATGCGATTCCAATTTGTTTTTCTTTTCAAGTTAAATTGTTTGTAAATAAGTAAAGAAATGAACTATGTTACTAATTAATGTATTTTTATTTGCAGCACATTGGAGGGAGTCATTTGGCGGCCAATGTCCTCAATTGCAGAAGTTTGCAATTAGAGTCCTCAACCAAACTTGCAGTGCTTTAGGTTGTGAGCGCAATTGATCTGTTTTTTAGCGGATACACACAAAGAAGAGAAATCGTTTGGAACAGAAACGGTTAAATGATCTTGTGTTCGTGCAATACAACCTTCGCTTGAGGTGGAACCAACTGATGAACAAAACACCTGATCTAGATCCCATTGTGTTGGACGATTTTGATCCAACATCAGAATGGGTGGAGGAGACTGGAGATCTAGTGTTTGAGGCAGATTTTGATACTGATGCAGCATTAGCGAGGGATGAAGCAGATTTGGTGGTGCCATCAAACCCAGAATTGGTAGCTGCATCAAGGAAAGGAAAACCACCAATGGAAGGCACTAGTCATGCAGCTCGAGTAACTCGTGTTTCCATTAGGTCCACTTCTATTGTTATTGGTGGCAGTGGTATTCTGGTTGCAGATGAGGCTGAGGCATCCTCAGACTCAAATCCAAATGATGTCTATGCAACTCCTGATGTTGATCCTGTGACTAGTAGTGGTGATGAATTTGATGATTGATCATGATTCATGTGTTCACTGTAGAGTCTAGATTCTAGACTTGTAGTCTTGTACTAGGCCAATGGCCTCATAGCTTGTAGCATTGTTTTTGGACTTTATGGGCCATTTGGAGCCTCATTGCTTATGTATTTTTTGATGATATGTATTGCACTCGGTGCCATTTTGATATATTCACCTCTACATGGTATATAAATGAGCAAACTTTGCATATTTTGTCTCTATTGGCTTGGAATCATGGTTGCAAATTTTAAAAATAGTTTTTTAATTAAAAACCAATTATTTAATGTATTTTTTTTAAAACCGATTCTTCTAGACCTGACCAGTACCCGTTCCGATCAAAAACTCGGTTCATTAGGTCCATCGGTCTGGTCTTGGAAAAATTCCTAAGCCAAGAGGGAGTTTATGTACATTCCTTTCGTAGGAATGAGTACATTCCTTTATTGGAATAGATATGTCCTCCCTAATTAACAGGGAAAGATACACACATCATTCTTGTCTTCACTTGGGAAGACAGAAAGGAGGATTAGGCATACATCTGCCATCTGATGCACTTTGAGGATTTGTTAGGGCATCCAAGACAAGAGTAGTCATAGAGGACCGATATTCTTTGGGGACTGGGAATCCAAGATAAGAATAGCCCTAGTGGAACACACTCTGAGAACCCAGGTGGAGTATGTTCCAAGATCGACAATGATGAGGGTGTCTATACATCATTGGTCTCACCAGCATTGTGCTCCGATCTTGTGGAAAGATAGAGTTGTTAGTTAAGGCCTTGCTATGTGACAACGTTGGTTGATATGATGTTAAACAAATGGGTTACTAATGCAACTCTTCTTATGAGAATTCTTCAGATTGAGAATGACCAAGTACCATTATGAATACCTCCCTAGTTAAGAGGGAGAACCGAAAAGTGTAACTAGGTTCGATCTTCATAATGACATATGTAATTGTGATTTTATGTAATTGATAAAAACAAGAAAATCAAGGAATTTTATTTTAGTTAAGGTTCCCCTTGTGAACCTTTGGGTTTTTTCATCTAGTCATAAAATTCAATTTGAGTCAATGTCATGTATGAAGGACCCTTCTTGGGCATGTTACATTTTTTTGTATGAGTCATTAAATTTATAAGAAGGCCCTCTAAGACCAAGCAAAGACACCTCCTTCAAGTCAGCTTCAAGATGGAATAAATGATCCCCTCCAAAAGACATGTCGGCTCACCCTTTCTCCAATCTACCTAATTAATGGGGAAACAACTATAAATAGGGATGTTTCGATTTCACTTGGAACACAACATTTCGGTAAAGAATTCGGTATGAAATCAAGAAGTGTGAAGATCACTTAGAAGAGAACCTAATCATCAGCAAAGTGAGAAGGAAGAAGAGTGAAGTTCTTAGCTTCATTTTTGGGTTTGTTTTAGGGTGGTTTTGTTGTCACACGTGCAAAAAAGAGAGAGATTATCTCCTGCAGAAAATGCCAAGAAGATTTCAATCTTGTTGGATAACCAAATTGAAGAAATTCAAGTCAAAAGAGAAGCCAAGATAAGCTAGAAGGAGACTCTATCCTAAGCGAAGGTATCAAGGACATTTTCTAAGGAAAATCTAGTGTTTTTGAATTAGGGTCAAAGATTGCAAACCTAATTCAAGGAGGCCGAAATAAGCTAAGGTCTGAAGCAGAAGGAAGTTGAAGTTGAAGACAAGCCGAGGAGGAGGAAGGAGCAGAAGGTTGACTATCATTGACTAAGGATCTCATCAAGGAAGCTTTGTGTCTTGATCTTGGAACGGCAAATAGGTCAAGGATCTTAGTGTTCGTATTCGTCAATTGAAGTCTCTATAAGAAGAATTTGTTTGGCCTTTCCTCTCAAGTGGGAGAAATTTTGGCCCTGGCTAATAGCTTATATTCTCTGTCTCTTGTCGCTTTATGGTTTATGCATTGGTAGTTGTTTGATGAAGCAGAACACTATAATAACATAAGTAAGAGAAGATCCTCATCTAAGAAGTAAAAAACATTCACAAGCAGTTATCATAAAAAGAGAAATCTTGATGCCCTAGATTTCTTAACAAGTACTTCTCAAGTATTTTGTTTGCAACTTCATGAATCAAGAACATTTATCAATAGCACTTATGCTTACTTCAAATTATTCATTGTCATAATATGCCCTCCCTCTCAACTGGGGAGATATACCTTTTCTTATATCCAGGCTCCCTTTCAACTTAGGGAGATTTAACCACTTCCTTATTCTATAATATCAAACAACCTTTCATGGCTCCATTCCTTCTTACGGCATCAAGGTCATCTTAATCATCATAACTTCCTTCATCATGCTTATACGAACATCTTCATCATCTTAAAGATTATGTACCTACACATCTTCATCTTCAACAACAAGTACAACCAAATATAAATCGAAGCAAAGTTTAGGCTACCTATGCTCCAAGTTTGGTGGGCATCCGGCAAAGTTTCATCCATAAGATATCTTGCCCTAGGTGCTACTCTAAGAAGGAAAACCTAGGTCTTTCTCTCTCACCTTGGGGACTTTCTTAAGGGTTGTATGAACATAGTATTCATTGGAATAAACCATAAGAAACCCTTTCTACTCCCTTTTCTTGACCTAGTGAGTACCTTGGAAGTATTTCTTCCCACAATTATTCATAAAACCCTAGGTCTAGCGCAAGTCTTTCCTAGGTCTCTCAAGGGAAGCGAAGAGCCTCTTAAAAGTGTTAAAATGTCACATTGAGCTTCTTTGAGAGGTCCTATCCCATAACTTGGCGTCTTGATCTTAAGAAAACCTATTATCATCATAAATCTCAAGCCCTAAGACTTGATCTCCTCCTAGGTCTTTCTTGGGAAGCTTTTAGCTTCCTTGAAGCATTGAACCATTATTGTCTCTCCTTGAATGGGCTTTGTGGAATCAGTTCACACCTAAATCATTGATTTGTTCATTCCAAGTGATTCCATTCCTACCAAGACTCCTCCCATCGGTGAAAGTCAGTAAAGAGTAGGGGACTTTGACTGAGGTGATAGTGGATCATTGTCCCATTGTTGTTACTTTTTCTAGTAGTTGTCCCTTCGGTTTTCCCTTCCTTAGGGCCCTGCTAGATTGTGTGGTAACAGGCCCTACCAAGGAAGCCTTGTTAATTTCTATGTACCAGGTTTGTTAGTTTTTGTAGCATCAAATGTGTTCTAGCCACGAGATTTGGTGAAGAGGGTAGAAAACATGAGATCTCCAAAACCCATAAATCGTTTCTGGAAATTCCATCAATAAGTGTCTCAATTAGATTACTAGTTGATTTTTAAATATTTCCTAAGTCTAAACGTAGGGAGTATGTTTAATTAATTAGTGTTAATTGAGAGAAGGTGAGAATCATCTAGAAACTCACACAAATCGACACCAAGATGATCCTAACCATTGATTAAGTTTTAATCTTGGTCATTGGTGCTCCAATAGTGGATTATAAGAGGAAGTCGATGGGCACTTGGAGAACCAGTGCAGATACTCAGTTGCCCAGGTAGTTCGATTTTCTCAGTAGCAATGACTCAGCAGAGAAGATAGAACCAGAGGATGAGTAGCAGGTGGTAGAGGAGGTTGGTAACATTCTAGGAGGAATTATTCCAGTTCTGGGAAGAGGTACTGAGAGGAAGGTCGATAACCTAGAGGTTATGTGCAAGCACTGTGCAGAGGTTGATGCAGAAGGTTAAGCATATGGCAAGGGAAGCAATTTCGGGGGCAGAAATTAACTGTGGTGAGAGAAAATTCTCCCAATAATTTTTCCAGTATTTTCCTCAGATTAGATTGCCATTAGAGCATCTAAATTATTGTACTCAAAAATGTTGTTGAAGATTAATAATAAAACCTTCATCTATTGCACCGGTTTTTCTGCATTGGGTTTTTCCAGGCACAATTGTCCAAAAAACACAGTGTCTAAATTCTTGTGTGTGCTAGAATTTCTCAATTTCCTAAATTTTATTTTCCGCAATATTTTTATGGTGAAAATTGATGTAGTGATTTAGTCGGTGTTTATCGTAGCAAATAAACTACATAATTAAATTTACAGATAGGAGAATAATTTCCAGTTATTGCAATAGATGAAATTTTCACATGGTATCGGAGCTTAAGTGATCAACCAGGGAAGTGAAGAAGCAAAGAAGAAAATTTCGTTGTTCAGAAGGAGCAGCAAGACCGAAATTTTCTGGTGTTGTGTAGTGCCTAGCCAAGCAGTACGAATTGCTAGGAAGAATTCGATTTTTAGTTGCAAGAGGCTAAAAAAGTTTGAATTTCCCAGGACATTGATTCCAGCAAGCAGAGGGAGCAGCAACAGCTCAGTTTTTCGCTGAGCAGATTTCTGGTTGGACGTAGAGGGTTTTGCAGCAGTTTGGAATTGTAGAATCAGCGTCGAGCAATGTTTTAAAACTCCGACTCAGGTTTAGAACCGGTCGAGGGTAGAATCCAACTCGGTATCAACTCGGCCTAGTTGATTTCAATGTCTTGGCCTTTGTAAAAATACATTAAATATTTATTTATTTCTTTTAAAAACATAATTTTAAATATTTTCATTCATGTTTCCAAACACAAAGCATTGGAATATAGAGAGAAGACAACATATGCTCAAAGTAGGCTTACGAATATATCCATTATATCAAAAAGGCACCCAATGCACTATCCAATAAATGTAATATATAGAGATTAGAACAAAAACACATAACCAAGGAGGCTCTAAATGGCCTCTACAACAAAACATCACTAGTCACTACTGTTAAACAAGGCAAGATCAACTGGCTCAAACTTTGAATCAGAGTCAAACGGGGAAACCCATGGCTCCTCCTCACTACTGCTCCAAAAACAACTCCAACTCTTCACAAACTCCTCACAAATGATCACACAAATGCAATGAGATAGTTGTGAATAAATGCGAGGGGGTCGGGTCTTTATAGGTTTGGGAGAGGGGTAGAGGATTTAAGAAAAAAAAGCCAAAAAAAATTGAGTTTGAAGTCTGAGTTGCCTCCTTTTTTCTCGTAGACTAGCTTGGCCGGTTTAAGATGGGCTCGGTCGAACCAGTCGAATTGGTGTCTGACTCGGCCAGTTCGGTAACGGACCGACCACCAAACCAGTTTTTGTACCGAGCCGACCCGGGTAGGGGTCCGACTCGGTCTGCTCGGTTAATTATGTATCAATTCGGTCGGTTTTAAAACATTGGTGTCGAGCGGAAAGTGGAATAGCACACTGTAAATTCTTCAGTATGACCATGGACAGAATTGACATTCAGGAGGCCTCAGATTTGTCTTCCAGATTAGAGGACGAATTTGCTTACTTATCAAGATCAGCTTCACAAGGCGTCTGGTATATAGACAGTGAAGCATCAACTCATATGACAGGGATTAGAGAATATTTCTCTAGCTACAAGGAGGAGCAGATGGACTTCCAGATTACGATGGGAAACTGAACAAAGTGTACTCCAGTAGGGAGAGGTACCATCGATTTTCAAAGGGCGTCAGGAGCAAGCACTAGCGCTACAAATGTATTGCATGTGCCAGGATTGGGTATGAACCTAATTTTGGTATCCTAGTTACAGGATAAAGGATATGATATCCACTTCGTAGGGAAAAAAGTGTTTGTTAAACACCCAAGATGGAAGAAGATAAGACAGATGGGAGTTCGAAGTAACAAATTTTACAAGTTCCAGCTCAACTATCCAATGGCACTAATAGGCAGTGAAGGTAAGTGGGAAGGAACTGAATGAGTTATGGCATAGGATAATGGGACATTTACACCACGGAGGACTCAAGATGCTCAAGGAAACAGTAATAGGGGTTCCAGAACTTGACAAGAAACATGATGATGTCTGCAGAGGATGTGTACTTAGGAACTACGTTAAGGCAGCATTCCCAAGAAGTGACAGTAGAGCAGATAGTGTGTTAGGACTTATACACTCAGATATTTGTGGCCCGAGGTCCACTAGAGATCTTAGTGGTGCCGAATACTTCATCACCTTTATTAATGACCATTCCAAAAAAAACCTGGATCTACTTCTTGAGGACCAAGGATGAGGTATTTGATCGTTTTAGAGAGTTTAAGGCTCTTGTGGAGAATGAGACAGGGAAGAAGATCAAGGTACTTCGCTCAGACAATGGTGGGGAGTGAGAATTCGGATACCCTGAATCCTACTGCAGCAACTGGTAATATTTCTTTTATTTGTTAAAATTACTTCAACAAATTATTTGCAGTTATCTACGGCAAATATCGAAACATATACACTGCAACCTTCACAAATCAAATACTGCGGAAAATAAATGTGAGGAAAATACTACACACATATAAAGTCATTTGACACAATTATTTTTGGACAATTGCCCCTGGAAAAACCCAATGTGGGAAAACCGATGCAACAGATGAGGGTTTCTTTATTAATTCTTCAGCGATAGTTCATGTACAAAACACCGGATAGCAAGTCTAGAGAAAGAAACACTGAGAAAATTTTACTGATGAGTTTTCCTCACTGCACAATATTTTCCTAACCCATAAGAAGACCTCATGCCCTTACGCTCGCCTCACTGTGTCATCCTCTGTGCAGTGCCTGATAAATGATGTCCCTCCTCTATGCTACCCTTTTCGGAACTCTTCCTGTACTCTCGAACTATTGTTGATGCCCTCCCTCTCCCACCTGCAACTCACCCTCTAATTCGATTTTCTCTTGCCGAACTTCAGCCACTGAGAAAATCGATCTGCTTGCGCAACTGAGTATTCGCTCTGGTGTGTTCTCCAAGTGCCCATCGAGTTTCTTCTTATAATCTCTCAATGAGGTATCAACGGCCATGATTAGACCTTAATCAATGGCTCAAATTATTTAAGACTCGACCCAAGCCTTTATTTAGAAGATTCGCACCTGATTTAATTAATACCCCTTAATTATTCTCATTTCCTAAGTTCAGACATATAAATACATTAAAAATAATTTATTATTTTAATTAAATCATCTAAGGGAGGAATTTCCCTAAACGATTTTTCGGTCTTGGAGAATGCATGTATCTTAGCCTCTTTGCAAAATCTCGAGGCTAGAATGATGCTACAGAAATCACACTGCCTCTTAGCAAGGAATGTGCTCAATTGTTGCGACCCACTAAAACATCACTCTGACTCTATATCACCTCCTGTTGCACTATTGATGGCTGGCCTCACTGCGCAACTCTGATTCTACATTGCATTTGTGTTATTGTTGACCCTGCATACTGCTGCCAACCACTGCATCTTCACTATAATCCCCTCTCATCTACTGTTGCTGCAACTAAGAATCCATTTGTTTCGACTACTGAAACGGGTTCTCTATCATACCCATTTGTTTCCTGAACTGGATGAACTTAGCTCTACCTAGAGCTTTTGTGAGTACATCTGCTACTTGATCTCTTGTGGGAACATACTATTGTTGGACTGCCCCACACTAAACATGGTCTCTAATGAAATGACATCAAATATCAATGTGATTTGACCTATCATGAAATACTGGATTCTAAGAGAGTTTAATACAACTCTGATCATCACAGTAAACATTGGTCGCTCCCATCCTCTTCCTGGACAAACTCACTAGCAATTTCCTAAGCCAAATCGCTTCACATGTAATTGTGTTGGCTGCCATGTATTCAGCTTCAGTTGAGCTCAGTGCTACTGACTTCTGCTTCCTGTTGCACCAAGAGACCATCCCTAATCCAATGTTGAAGCAGTACCCGGAGGTACTTTTCCGGTCTACTGATCTACCTGCCCAATCTGCATCTGTGAATCCGTTCAATCTAAACGTCATCTCCTCGAGCATAATTCAACGCATATCCAACTGTCCCACACACATATTTAAGAATGTGCCTAGTTGCTTCCCAATGTACCCTTTTCAGTTCCACCATGAACTGACTAAGGGTGTTGACATCATAACAAATGTCTGGCCTAGTTTTGACCAGATACATGAGGGACCCAATGACTTGTTTGTACAAGGTGGGGTCAACTTTCTTGTCTCCTGATGCATCTATTTTCTTCCAATTAGTGATCATGGGAGTTGCCATGGGTCGGAAATCCTGCATTCTAAATCTCTTCAGAATCTCTGTAGCATATCTCCCTTGTCCAAGGAAGATCTCCCCATTCTTCTACCATACCTCCAATCTTAGAAAATAATGCATCAACCCCATATCCTTCAAGTCAAATTTTACTTCAAGGTTTCTTTTGCAATCCTTTATGAGCCTTGATGATTCTATTAAAAACAGATCATCCACATACAAAACCAAAATGAAAGGTTCATTCTCCACCATCAGATAATAGAGATTGGGATCTACATCACTCTTGATGAATCCCAACTGCTGCAAATAACTATCAATTCGACCATACCATGTTCTGAGTGCCTGCTTGAGCCCATATAGGACTTTCTTTAACTTGCATACATGAGTGCGCTTCTCATGCGTCTCAAAGCCTTCAGGCTACTCGATATACACCTCTTCTTCTATCACATGTTCGAGAATGTTGTCTTGACGTCCATTTGGTGAATCTCCCATCCCATCTGTGCTGTTAGGGATATAACGGATCTGATAAAGGTATATCTGGCAACTGGGGCGAAGGTCTCCTCATAGTCTATCCATTCCTTTTGTGCATACCCCTTTGCCACGAATCTAGCATTGTACTTCTCTACACTATCATCTGCAACGTACTTGATCTTGTAGATCCATCGTGAACCTACAACTGATCTATCCTCTAGTCTAACCACTACTTCCCAGACATCATTAGTCATGATAGAACTATACTCTTCTACCATGTCATCCACCCACACCTGATGCTGTAAGGCTTCCTGAAAACTAGAGGTTTCTTCAACCTGAGCTACCAAGGCTTGGTATCTATCAGACTGTATATGCTGCCTTTTGTCGGTTTTAGGAGCTCTGACAAACTCCTCTGCGTCCCTCAAGGTCTGACGTACTTCCCTACTAGTTCTACCACTAGTGGTGGGAGGCTCAGTCAGTTCCTCCTCCTGTTCTTGCTATTCCATCTGCTAAGAACTGTCTGGATCTCCTACTCCTAAGGAAATATTGGTACTGGTCACTGTACTTGATCCTTGTGACTGTTCTCCTACTTGTCCTACCTGTTATCCCTACTACTGTTGGACTAGTGAAACATCTACTAAGTGATCACCTACAAGCATCTCTCGAAATCTTCTGAAAGCTCTATCTTCCATGAACTTTGCGTCTCGCCTTACTACAATCTTCTTGCTGCTATGAATGTAGATCTTGTATGATGCCTTTGAGGTCCCGCTATATCCTACGAGGTACCCCTTATTTGCAGTTTGATCCAACTTACTGCGCTTTTCGTCTGGAATGCGGCAATAAGCCACACTCCCAAATATTCTCAGATGGCTTACTTTCGACTCCTTCCCTATGAAGAATCCATCTGGTGCTTTCTTGCCCAATGCTCTTTGAGGGGTTCAGTTTTTAATGTAAACTGTTGTGTTGCATGCCTCTTCCCATAAAAATCTAGGCAAACCCTAGTCATATAACATAGCCTTTGTTGCCCTGACTATTGTTCGATTCTTACACTTTGGTACTCCATTCTGCTGTGGATTATATGGAGTTGTCCACTCTCTTTTTATACCCTCCCTTGCGCAGAAATCTATGAAGTCTTTATCCGTGTATTCTCCACCATTATCTGAACATAGAACCTTGATCTTTTTCCTTGTCATGTTTTCTACGAGAACTTTGAACTCTTTGAACCGATCAAAGACCTCATCCTGGGTCTTTAAGAAATAGATCCAAATTTTCCTAGAGTGATCATCAATAAAGGTGACAAAGTACTCGCCGTCGCTAAGAACTCTAGTGGACATTGGGCCGCAAATATATGAGTGTATCAATCCCAACACACCATTTTCTCTATTGTTACTTATGGAAAATGTTGCCTTTGCATATTTCCCAAGTACACATCCTTTGAGTACATCATCGTGCTTGGTGCCGAGAACTGGAACTCCTGTTACAGTCTCTCTGAGCATCCTAAGTGCTCCATGGTGTAAGTGTCCCATCCTCCTATGCCATAGTTTGTTCTGCTCCTTTCCACTACTATTATCACTCCCTATCAATGCCATTGGAGAATTGATCTGCAGCCTATATTGTCTGTTGCTTCGAGCTCCAATTTGTCTCACCTTCTTCCAGCTGGGGTGCTTGACATACACCTTCCTTCCTACAAAGTATACATCATGCCCTTTGTCCTGCAACTCAGACACTGAAATTAGGTTCATACCGAATCCTGGCACATATAGCACATTAGTAGCGTTGTTGTTGGTTCCTTCTTCTGTCTAAAAATCTATGGTGCCTCTCCCTATTGGAGTACACTTGGTCTTGTTGCCCATAGTGATCTAGAAGTCCACTTGCTCCTCTTGATAGCTAGAGAAATACTCTCGTACTCCATTCATGTGAGATGAAGGTCTGCTATCAATATACCAAACACCAGCTGATGCCCAACCTGAGAAACAAGCAAACTCTTCTTCCAACCTGGAAGATAATTCTGAGGTATCTTGACTATCCATGAATTTGTGTCCTATTTTTCTTCCTTTCTAGCATTGATTTGCAACTGCAAAATAGTCCGTCCTAGCTAGGAATCTGCTCTGCAAAAGAAATACGGTTGCTCCCTCTGCCTCTAACAATCTTTGATCAAGAAATTTTATTCTTTGTCGACTCAGTCAAAGAAGTAATTTTTCCACGAAATTTTGCCCGCCTGGCCAATGGAATGCACAGCCTCTTGGAAGTTTCAAGCAACTGCTCACGCAAAGCTACGACACAAATTTTCCCTTCTATACCTGAGCTCTCCTGCTTCTTATCTGTGCTTTGATACCATGTGAGAATTCGGATACCCCGAATCATACTGCGGCAACTGATAATATTTATTCTTTTGGTTAAAATTACTTAAACAAATTATTTGCAGTTATCTACAGCAAATATCAAAACATATACACTGCAGCCTTCACAAATCAAATACTGCGGAAAATAAATGCGAGGAAAATACTAGCACACATATAAACACATTAATACAATTATTTTGGGACAATTGTCCCCAGAAAAACCCAATGTGGGAAAATCGATGTAGCAGATGAGGGTTTCTTTATTAATTCTTCAGCAATAATACAT